>OX451737.1:946003831-946603831 GCA_948472305.1 Vicia faba
GACTGAGCAAACTTGAACTGCAAGACTTGAAATTTGACATGAGCATTCTTGAAGGTCCAAAATAATCCATGAAATTCATATGGGGAATTAAAATTCCATTTATCCTTGTGAAAACTCAAACCCTAATTTGAGTCATCAGTGTTGAGGAAGTGTCTTGAGCTGATCAGTCCTTGTACAATTTTGAACAATTGAGAATCTTGTGAGAAATTTCTTGAGAAATGAGAGGGGAAATTTTAGGGTTCAACACACGTCTCTCGAACGTAAGAAGTTTTAGCAAAAACCTATTGGTTAAAAGATCAAAGTCCCTCAATGACCCTTCGGTTCTGCCTCGATAAATGATCGTAGTACCTTAGGGTAATTGCTAAAACGTCTTACGAGTTGCCTTCGTGATTGTACGATGACCCACGCCTATCCCTGAAACATATAATGATGGGGCTACCTACCAAATAATGGTAGGATAGCACTATCTAAAGTAAATGAGGAAAAGAACAAAGATCTTTCGAGTAGGTAGATAGCTTGTAGTTGCATACTCACAAAACATAACAAATTTCCACACATCCACTCTCTTATCTAAATATTTTCAAAGACAAAACACTTTGTATGCATTCTCAACGATACGAGAATCATTACAAAGTTCGCCGCACTAAGGCCTATTTTCAAAATATTTTAAAAACACACTGATAGAAAAAGAATTTTCAAAAGTGAGCTAGCTACTACGAGCTCGTAGATAACTACGGATGAAAAGGGTGTTGTAACACGGTGGGAGTACGGACTTGGGATGTTTTTGCGTTTGATTGCAATTGTTGCGGATAGCAAGAGTCGCCTCCGACTTTTCTTTTATCCAATAAGGAAAGGTTGAAAAGAACAGGAAAGACCTTTCGAGATAATTTCTTGAGTTCGGGGGGTAGTTTATGAAAAGGGAAGGTATTAGCACACTTTTCACCCGTAGTTATCTACGAGCTCTTAGTTGCTTACTAGATCACTTGCTTTTGTTTTAAAATGTGCTTGTGGTGTGGGTTTTGAAAGTATTTTGAAAACGTCTTTGTAATGGTTCACGTCTCTATAAGAACGCATACAAAGTGTTATTTGGAAAATAGTTCAAATAAATTTTTGTGGAATGTGTTTTTGAAAGTGATTTTGAAAAGGTGTCTTTGTAATGGTTCTCGTTTCTATAAGAACGCATACAAAGTTTTTATCTTTTGTAAATGTTTCGAAATGAAAGTGTTGGTGTATAAAATGGTTTTGTTGTGAGCAAGCGAGAAACTAGGAGCAAACTACCTACTCAAAAGGTCTTAAATGTTCGTTTCCTCCTATTTTAGATGTTGCTATCTTACCATTGATTTGGTAAGAAGCCCCATCGTTGGATGTAAAGGGACGGGCGTGGGATGTTTGTATAGTAATAGAAGGAAACCTATGGGACATTTTAGCAATATCGTTTTAGGGACTAGATCGTTTACCGAAGGCCACATTGAGGGTCATTGAGGGACTACGATCTTTTATCGAGGGTCTTTGCTAAAACACCCATATTCGAGGGACATGACTATTTTCTGAAAGGCAACAAAGCGGGATTACACTAAGGGTGCAAGTGTGAACGGTGTGTTTGATTTGCATGCATTTAGTCTTGATTAGGGTTATCTATTTGTTGATTTTATTTCTTGCCATACGTCCTAATTACTAACAATGACTAAAAATGAGGAAATAAATCCTAATTTATTACATCATTTCAGGGATGGGGGTACATAATTAGAAATGGGGATTTGCAAGAATTTAAATCCTAATTATCTATTACAACCATATTGAATTGTACAATATAAGAGAAGGAAATGGCTTGTTTTGAAAATGGTTTTTTGTCTTAATAAATAAAAAGAAAAATAATTAATTAATAAAAAGAAAATATTTTTTATGTCTTGTTATATTAAAAAAAAGTATTAATGCTGAAAATAATAAAAATAAGTAAAAAGGAAAAACTAATGAAGACAGGATCAGTGCATTGCGGAAAACGAAAATGAAGGGGACCAGAAGTTCTGATGCTGAGCACGTTGTAGTTCAGAAAGAAATGTTAGAGGGAACTAGAAGTTCTGGGTTACTGCGCACAGAAGTTCTGAAAGAAACGTTAGAGGAAACCAGAAGTTCTGGGTTGCTACGCGTTGGAGTTCTGAAAGAAACGTTAGAGTAAACCAGAAATTCTGTGTGTTGTGTTTAAACAGTGAGGAGAAATCAGAAGTTCTGTGTTGTTAAAAATAGTAAGGAGTCTAGAAGTTCCATGCGTGTTAAAACAGTGAGGAGAACTCAGAAGTTTTGTGCGTGTTAAAACAGTGAGGAGAAATCAGAAGTTATGTGTTGTGTTAAACAGTGAGCAAAAATCAGAAGTTTTGTGTTGCGCTAAACAAGGAGCAAAAATAAGAAGTTATGTGTTGTGTTAAACAGTGCGAAAAAACTAGAAGTTACTATACTGTGTCAAAATAGTGGGAAAGAAAACTCAGAAATTTTGTGTTACACTTCACCTCCTTCCTTACATTAATCAGAACACCTGCAACTTATTCAATTATTAACAACAACAAATCAGAAAGATAAAAGCACGACGGTTTATAGAAGTTCTAATCCTAATTCTGAGCCTAGCTTTATTCAAGAAGTTATGATCCATAGTTTTTTCTACTTATGCAATGATATAGACATCATCAATACTATGATATTTACATTTGTAACGATGTTCTGAATGAAAAGATTCAAAGTCAGAAAGACTTACCTTGAATATGAAGCGTGTGTTTGGGACTTGAGATGTTGCCTTCAGATGTTTTGAGGTTAGAAAGGAATGGAACAGAATGTTATGTTCTTTGATTCAAAGGGAAGAACAAAGTTTTAGTTTTGTTTGGTAATTCTTAGTGTACGAATGTTTGACGGTTTTTTTTCTCTCTTTTTAGTATTTGATAATTCTCTCCTCCCAAAAGCCATCCCCCTGA
The DNA here is from genome assembly GCA_948472305.1 of Vicia faba. Taxonomy (NCBI): domain Eukaryota; kingdom Viridiplantae; phylum Streptophyta; class Magnoliopsida; order Fabales; family Fabaceae; genus Vicia; species Vicia faba. The sequence goes on from OX451737.1 coordinate 946,006,792, forward strand.
ACGTGTGATGGAGCAACTTATTTATAGATGAGTTTGTTGTGGTTTTGGAGGGGAAAACAAATGGGATTTTAAACCTTTTTGGCATAATGTTCTATTGCTTTTTAAACACAGCTTTTGTATGCTAATTTGGTGCAATTATGGGGTTTTAGAATAATGTAGGCGTGGACTAGATCAGTAACAATTTGGAGTGTTTTGGCGGCTGGTTGCAGGAATGTGCTGTAGCAGTGCAACAAGAAGCTTAAACGAGGTTTTAAGATTTGGTGATATTCTGATCGCAGAAGACCAGAGTGAGATTCGAAGGGTGAGAATCTGATCGAAGCATAAAGCGTAGTCTCCATATGCTGAAGAATCATGTTCTTGTTGAAAAACATAGTTTCCATATGTTCTGATTGAAGAGTCATGTTCTGAACTATGTTTGCAAATTATGACTGCACTTGTATGGAGGTTGGCCCAGAAGTTCTGAAGTATCATATTCTCTTAACACTTAGAAAATTTTCTAAATTTTTATAAATTTGATTTTTCCAAGTAATTTCTGAATTTTGATTTCTTGAGGAACCAATTTCATGTCTTCATGAAATATGATTATTAAAACTTGATTCTTTGATCCAAAAGTCAAAGTTTGACTTTTCAGTGTGCATTCGACCAGTTTTCCCTTGTGAATGACTTTCCTAGAGAATTGTTATCTGAGACTTGAAACTTGACAGAAACAAAGTTGAAGGTCTAGGATAATTCTTTGAGAAATGAGAGGGAAAATTTTGGGGTACAACAACTGCCCCTGTTCAATTTTCTTAAACCTGAAGAGTTAGATTGGCGAATCTGCCATTCGGGACTTGAAGGTGGAAGATGATTGAACACTAGAGTACTCAAAAATTTTCACTCTGATGATTTTGAGGTTGAGGTGTAAGGAATGGGTTTGAAGATTTCATTTGGAGAAATTATGGAGAGTTGTCGTAGATGGGCTTACAGATGCCATCCAAAGGTGATTGTTGACAGAAATTAGACTAAGTCTAAGCTTAACTTCAACTGGAAAAGAATCAGAATAAACCTTTGGTCTATTTAAACTGAACTAGCAGAAGTCCTGAATAAATTTTACTTGAAAGAATCAGGATATATCCTTGAGAGATTTAAACTGAACTAGCAGAAGTCTGGAAAAGAATCAGAATAAATCTTGGAGAAACTCATCTGAACCAGAGAAAATGTCTACTAGAGAAAGAATTAGGATAAACCATTGAGAGATTTAAACTGAACCTTCAAGGGTATGGAAAAGAATCAGAATAAATCATGGAGAGATTTATCAGAACCAAAGAAGATATCTGCGGGAAAGAATCGGGATAAACTGTTGAGAGACTTAAACTGAACCAGCAAATATAGTGGGACGAGTATCAGAATAATGTCCATAAATGGATTGTATCTGACTCATATCTGAAAGATGTACTGAATGAGCGTCAGAATGACATTCGTATCTGGATTGTATTTGAAGATTATGTTGAATGAGTGGCAGAATGACATCCATATCTGGATCATATCTAGACTGTTTCTAGAAGAGAATCTGTGTAGGATTGCTTCATCTGGTCGTATAGATAATTGTCCTGTCTTCTTTCGGGTATTAATCTGTAAGTATGAAGATTGATTGTGACAAATGATGAAGGAATCCTAGACGATTACTACCTCAACAGATAATGACGAAATCTTGGATGATTCAATGAATGACGAAGGAATAAGGGATGATTACTACCTCAACGAATAATTAAGGAATCTGGGACGATTACTACCTCAGTGGATAATGAAGTAATCTTGTACGATTACTACCTCATAGGATGATGATGGAATCGGGGATGATTACTACCTCCACAGATAATGAAGGAAACTTGGACTATAACTACCTCAGTGGATAATGAAGGAATCTGGGATGATTACTACCTTAGCGGATGATGAAGGAATCTTGGACGATTACTACCTCGGTGAATAATGAAGTAATCTTGGACGATTACTACCTCAAGGGATAATGAAGGAATCTGGGACGATTACTACCTCAGCAGATGATGAAGTAATCTTGGACGATTACTACCTCAATTGATAATGAAGGAATCTTGGACGATTACTACCGCAACGGATAATGAAGGAATCTGGGATGATTACTACCTCAGGGGATAATGAAGGAATCTTGGATGATTACTACCTCATTGGATGATGAATGAATCGTGGATGATTACCACCTCAGTAGATAATGAAGGAATCCAAGCTTGATTTTGTCTTGGAGAAGTTTAAAAATTAATGACATTTATCTGTTGGTCTTTTTCTGAAAAGGTAAAGAATTAGTTCCATGCAATGTCATTATGTATGAAATGCATGGCGTAATGATGTTCTTAAAATAAATGATATTATTCCCTATGCATTTGTGTTGTATGCGCTTATTATGTATGTAATATGATGCATGAAATGCGAAATGTTGTTGGGATGTAATTTTTCCTTGGGAAATAAATCCTTGACAAATGTTGGGGAGTTTTGGGAGGCTGAATCCTGAATGACCGTTGGGGATGAAGAGTATTCCCAACTTCAAACCTTGCTTAGAACGTTTCCACTGGGGATTCCTGTTTTTGTTGTTTGAGGAGAAATCTGATGGGGGATGTTGATTTTGCTTGAGAAGAAAACATTGTGGAGAGTGTTGATTTCGATTTTGGAGAAAAAGTTCAGGAGTCTTAGTTGTCTGTTGCTCTACTAGAGATTTATCTCTTGATGGAAGATAAAGGAAGATAACAACTTGTTGGGGGATAAAGGAGTTGACTATTATCTAGTTGTTTTCCAGGCTTTGCAGCAACTCACTTGAAAGGATGAAGTTAAACTAACATCTGGTCGGGTCTATGCTTCATAGTAACTCACTGGGGATTGTAGAGTAGTCTGCCGAGGAAGAGGAGTTGTGGTCCCTTGAGGTGTGATAATCTGAGAGGAAAATTTGAACAGGGGGATTTTGTCGTTTGTTGGGGAAATAAACCCTGTCGCCAACCTGCCGGAGAGGCGTTTCCTTTTGAAATCAACTAAGTTGGGTAGAAGTTTTCAGAGATTGAACTTTTGGTTGGGGATCACCCTGTGAAAATGACTTTGTGGGGGATTTGTCACTACCCCTAGTAGAAAGTGTTTGTAGTATTGCGAGAAAATGCTTGCCTTACCGTATGCAACCCTTTGTTGGAATTCACGTTCAATGTCCCAAGTGATTCAAACACAGATCTGCCCCTAGTTATTCAACATTTCTTAAGAGATTTCCGGGAATCTTGACTTGACTGCCCCCAAGCAAGTTGGACAGTGACATGTCATGCCCCCTTGCTTAATAGGAGATCTGCCATTGGAAGTGTCATCCCATTTAAGTGATTTTGTTCATTGAAAGAGTTTTTGTTCGCTGGCTATTTGTCATGTGCATTTCTCTGCTGTCAAACAATTAGCCATATGTAAACAACGATATTCAAATAATGCAAAGTTTATGCTTGTCTTTAAATTTTGAAAATTCGTTTTAGTAGATAAAAGATATTTTGTAAGAAAATTCAACTCAGGATTTGGAGTAAAGCCTTACAAGAGTCAAGATACCTTTTGTAACAGTATGCTTTCGAACTAACCCATGCTTCAATTAGGACTTTTGAAAGGTTGTAATGTGGCTTGGTTCACGGTTTAAGAAACAAAGGATAAGGCTGAAAGTGTATTTGTACCCGCCCATTTTTCGTGATGTCCTTCGGTCCTAAGCTTAGTTAAATGTGCGTTTGAACTCCAATTGAGTCTAAAATGATGTTTTGGTGATGGTTCAGACCAGTTAAGTTTGTTTGCAGGCAGTCATTTTTGCCATATTTTCCATGTGGTTGAGGATTTTTAGTGACCTCTTTTTGATTTGTTATCCCTGATTTTTACTGACTGTTACAGTCAGCGGGATGCCCCAGTTTTCCATAAGTCTCCTTCGTAGGTTTTAACTTAGTGGGATTTTCTTTTGAGAGATAATGACTGCCTATTTTGGTAGGGAACCATCACCGTCTTTTGATTCTAGAGGAATTTTTTTGATGTCATTCGTTGTATACGAAGTGAAAGTTTACGATTGAACGCGCTTTTGAATTAACTCAGAGACTACCCTGCCCCAGGTTTTTATTAAAGGTCTCAGTTTGTGTAAAAAAAAGTAACTTCTACTTCTTTGGCTAGAAGGGGTTGACTAGGGATTATCCTCCTTATAACTCCAGTGTTTAGGAATTGAAAGAAACACCTGTACATCGTCATCAAGGTCTGTCCAAAAGCTACTGCATGAGCTTATGGCATTGTTTTCGTCATCCTCCCTCTAAAGGCTTGCAACTTTTAAAACGAGAGTTAAATATCATAAAGGGAGTAAAAAGCATAGTTTAAATAGAATGACAATGAATGGAATAATTCAAGACAAACATATTTAATGCATTATAAAAATGACCAAAGTCTGACATATAGATAAGTGTTTAAGTAAACAAAGAAATTACAATTGAAAATTCGAATAAACAGAAAATTTCCTCGCCCAGATCGTCACTTCAATTGGATTCCCTTGAGGGGTGGTAGAAGAGCTCTGGTTGACCGTCTTGTGTGAACTCCAACTCTCCTACGTCAATCATATTTTGAATCTTATACTTCAACACCCAACAATAGTTTGTGTCATGCCCAAGACTGTCAGAGTGATAGGCGCACCTTGCATTGGGATTATAGCGGGGGTGAGCAGTATTGGTGTTTGGATAAGGTCCTATAAACGTAATGAGATTCATCCTCGATATGTATTTTAATACTTGAGACATTGGCATGTTGATGTTAGTAAACTATCTCTCGGGCTTGTTTTGCCTTTGCTGATTTTCTCGTTGATGTTGACGAGGTCATTGTTGGGCCCATGACGTGACAGCAATTTTGGAAGGTCTGCTCTCCCTCAAACCGCTTTCTGGTCTCATGGGAGGCTGAATAATGACTTGATCCTTAATCTTGATAGTTTGCTTCATATGGTTGCAACTGTCTTGATGAAGTTTGTTGACGAGGGTCCTTAGCTCCTCTTGTCCCCGAGCTATGTTTTGGATAAGAGCCATCTAGCCCATCAATTGTTCCATCATCTGGATCTTCATTGTTGCCATTTCAGTTTTTAGCCGTTCCAACTGGTCATCCTTGTTGTCCTAAGGATTCCCCATGATCATGCCCCTAGTGAGGAGTGGTTTCACCTCTTGTCCCTTGGATAGGTTCAAAAACATTTCTTGAAGTTGAGAGTTTTGAGTCTGAATATCTTTGATAGTCTGTTCTAGAGCTATCTCTACTGAAATAAACAGTAAGCAGATGAGAGACCTGTTGTAAGAAACCTGTTTGTGTTATGATGAATGAATTGCATATGCAAATGATTTCAAGGAGATTAGAGATTTAAGTTTGCTTTATACAAAAAGGAACACACGTTACATTAATAAATCCAAGTTTGAGTACATCATGCCTTTTTGGGCTTACAAAGGAAGAAATAAAATACAAAAACTCCTAAGAAAAAAATGTTGAAGGCATCCTCTTCGGTGCGATGTAGGCGTTCAAACTCCGTTCTTCGTGAAGCTGCTTGGTGAGTTTTAGAACTTTCTTCTCACTGGCGTAGAATTAGGCTTCGAAAGTGTCTCATTCTTCCTTTAGCTGAATCTAATCATTTTGAAAGTCTTCGAAAGAGGTAGGCATGTTGGGATGAAGGAGCGTATACATGACATCTCCTTCAATCACAGGCTCTATGATGATAGGGAGGATGGAGGGGTAAGGCATTAAGAGACTCTGAGCACGAGCTCGTACCAACCTAAGGTAAGGCTCAAGGGGAATGGAATTCTTATGTCCCAATGTCCTACTATCCACCTTGTTTACCATCCTCCAAGCTCGTATAAACCTCTAACGATAGCCTTGATCATTGCTTTCGTAGTCGAACACCACACCTTGGATGAGCGCATCATGTTGACCATGTCTTCGTGTGTAACCAAACATTCACAAAGCTAAGAAAGGGTTATAAGTGATACCTCCTCTAATGCCAAGTATAGGGACATCCGAATGGATTTCCAGCCAATGGTCAATGATATGTCCTCCAATGATCGAGAACACCAGTGGATATCTGAATGTCTGAGTGACATCAGCCTATTGGACCAGCTCAAACCTTGCTCTTTCTTCACAATGATCGGGGAAGATGCAAAACAAACCATCTGGCAAACAAAGGAGTACAACACATGACAGTTCCTCTTCTCTTCATAGTGCGAGAGTGGAGATAATGCAAGATATCTCCCAACAAAGTAGGCACTAGATCGTGAGATAAAAAGATTTTGACCGTATTCACATCTATAAGCTGGTCAAGATTTGGAAATAGTACCAACCCATAGATGATAAGAGCCAAAATTTCTTCGAAAGCTTGTAAGTCCAGATTGATCCAACAGTCTTGAGATTTTTCCAATAAGAATTTGGCTAAGAACCCTTTTACACCACTTCTTGTTTCCCAATTATCCGTAATATCGGATTGTTGTAAGTATAAAGCTTGGTCAACCTCTTCAGGGCTTGGATCTCTATCAGTACCTTTGAAAGGTAGTTGTTCAAGAATAGAAATTCCCAAGAGTTGTGCGAACTCTTCCCTAGTTGGTACAAGTTGGTAATCGGGGAAGGTGAAGCAATGGTGCAAAGGGTCAAATAATTGGAAAAGCACTTTCATCATATCTTCCTTAAAGCTTGAGGTGACCAAGTTGATAAGTCCTCCATGCCTTTTGGTGAACGAAGAATTCTCAAGGGCCCTTGATGCTAACTCTCTGAGATGAAAAGGTACTCGTACAAGGTTGACTTGGATTGTATTCCTGCGAGTGGGGGTAAAATCCTACAAAACAAAGATGAATCTCAAAATCCTTGAAATGGTTAGTCTAAAATGCTATGGTATGATGTCATGATGTTATGTACAAGCATATGCACAAGTTAAATAAAACAAAACCTTAGGTTTAGGCTTGCATGAGGTTTATAGGTAAGCACCCTCTTGAAGTTTAGTTTGTTAAACTTGTCCTAGAAAGTAATGGGTTCTAGGGAATCTCAATATCACTGATCTTTCTTCATCGGGCATTATTTCAGTGCAAGCCTCTTTAATGGCGACCAAAATATCCCGAAAGTCCGATCTCAATAAGTGTAGCATCGAGTATCAACAAACTTCATACTGCACCAAAGCCGGCTACCTCACTACTTCCTAATGGCCAAGTTGGTCAAGTAAGGTTCTAAATTCAGTTAGTGCTTCATGACACCACACGGAGGCCCCATATTCTCCTTGACTACTCAAGGGCTACCGGTACCAACAAATGTGTCACACTAACATAGCTATTGCTTAGACCATGTCGGTATACCCCGCAAAGTTTCCACAACTTATTGCTACTTACCTAAAAAGGTGCCCCAAATCCTGGTAGAGGATCAAATCAAACCCTAACATATTCCCCATCAGAGTCGCCAATTCTTTAACGCGGTGGGAGAACTGAATTGGGATGTTTTTGCATTTGATTGCAATTGTTACAGATAGTAAGAGTCTTCACCGACTTTTATTTTGTAGAATAAGGAAAGGTTGAAAAGAACAGGAAAGACCTTTCGAGATTCTTTCTTGAGTTCGGGGGGTACGTTATGAAAAGGGAAGGTATTAGCACCCTTTTCATCCGTAGTTATCTATTGGGTCTTAGTTACTTGCTAGATTACTTGCTTTTGTTTGAAAATGTGCTTGTGGTATGGGTTTTGAAAGTATTTTGAAAATGTCTTTGTAATGGTTCTCGTCTCTATAAGAATGCGTAGAAAGTGTTGTTTGGAAAATAGTTCAAAGAAATGTTTGTGGAATGTGTTTTTGAAAGCGATTTTGAAAAGGTGTCTTGGTAATGGTTCTCGTTTCTATAAGAACGTGTACAAAGTGTTTGTATTTTGAAAATGTTTCAAAATGAAAGTGTTGGTGTATAAAATGTTTTTGTTGTGAGCAAGCGAGCAACTAGGAGCAACCTTCCTACTCAAAAGTTCTTAAATGTTTTTTTCCTCCTCTTTAGATGTTGCTATATTACCATTGATTTGGTAAGAAGCCCCATCGTTGGATTTAAAGGGATGGTGTTGTACCCAAAAATTTTACCTCTCACTTATCAAGAATTTACTCACAAGATCTCCTTTGACTCAAGACTGCACTAAGGTTGATCAGCTCAAGACATCTCCTTAATCACTGATGACCAAAATTAGGGTTAGTGTTTTCACAAGGATTTATGAACTTGCAATGCCACATATTACTTTCATGGATCACTATGGACCCCCAAGATTACTTATGTCAACTTTAAAGCCTTGGATCACACTTTTGATTAGTCAATTGAGCAATTGACCTAAAAATCAGCTATATTGGGGGGAAAAGTCAACTATGGCCAATTCTCTGTCAAACTTCATAATTTTTGGTCCACATCAACATTTTAAACTCATGTGTATCATTTGATCAAGTTTGGACCACAACTCCTCAAGAAATTTGATCAAATCTCCAAAAGGACAAAATGGTCAAAATTAGAGTTTTGATTGGGAAAGGGAAATTTTTTATTTTTGACCTAGCAAATGGTCAATTGGTTTATGGCATGATCTCAAGAGTCCAATTGCATCATTTTTACCTAATGCATGGTTCAAAACATTGCAATTCCATTGGATTGACAGATGAATTTTTCAGTGAGCTAATCAAAAGTCAATTGTATACTAAAGAGTCAAACATTGTCTTTTTGGTCAAATTCAAGTACCAAAGATCACAATTCATCAAAACATGTCAAAATATTAAACTTTTTTATCAAGAAATCAAGAATTCAAGATTTCATCTTGAAATGTTCAAATTTCTTAACTTAGAAATTTTTCTAAGTATGGAAAATTTCTTATTTTTTCATAACTTTGAGCCAAATTTTTACCATGATGCAAGATGATTCAAGAGAAACTTCCAACATGAAAGTTGTAGATCTCCATGAAATCTACAACTTTTATTCATACAACTTCTTCCAAAAATGCTTGGATCTCAACTTACAGTTTTATGAACATAGGGTCATGAAACAAAACACTTAGTGAAATTTTGCCCTAATTTGGATATGATTTTGACCTAACTTCATGACACTTTTTCACATAATTCCAAGTGGAATCTTTAAAATAAATTCAAAGAGGGGTTGTATAGAATGTTACAAGCTTTCCAAAATATCCAAGAACTCCTTGAGATCATTCTTGAGTAGGGAGAATCGAAGAGATGAAGTTAGGATTTTGTCACTTAATTTACAAGCCATTTTGTGATGAACAAGAAGTCAATTTCAAACCTATGCTGCAAAATCTTGTTTTGCAGGCCTCTAAACCTCAAGATCTATCCATAATCAGAAGATTACACTTACTTTTGAGCTATTATCCAAGTGTTCCAAGCATTGTCCAAGCCAATTTTCCATTTTAGGAAGAAAGTTACCATTCCATTCTTGAAAAGTTGCTTTAATCACAAAGTCAACTTGTCTTGAGCTTATAACTTGTTCTTTCTGCACGCACAACCCCTATAAACCAAAACAATGTGTCTAAGGTCTCAAGAAGCTCAGAACATGCTTGTATAATACTTGAGATTTGTCACTTCACTTTTCTTAAAAAGCAAGTTGCAGAGCCATAACCCTATAACTCAGAAACCTTGAGTGATTTTATGCTCTAATTTTTTCCATACATATTAACAAGTCAATCGCAACACAACACACGTTTTGAAAGTCCCTAAAACAGTCCCAAGCGCCTTGCTGCACAGAACTGCCCAAACTTGACAGTTTTGAGCAAAAACTCACCATCTTCATCTCCACTCATGCGTTTTGAAAACTAATAATCCAAACACCTTCAATACATTATATCAAAGTGATCCAGGCCATCATTTCCTAACTGTAACTCCTCCATCATCATCCACCATTTTCAAAACTGAAGCTTGCAACTTGACTTGAGTTTGGATTTCCAGCCATCCTCAAAGCAAAGTAGGAGTTGGAACACATTCAAGGAGGTCCAGGCAAGCTACAGAAATTATCTGGCCATCACAAAGGTTTCTCAAACTCCATACACGACTCCAGCTGCAAGAGGTAAGTTTTAAAACTTCTATCTCTTCATACATGCATCATTTGACTTTGGTTTGTGAAGATAAAATGTAGATACCATTGCCACGAAGCTGTACATATCCATAGTTTACATTTATATGGCCTCAGCTTAGAGAATTTCAGGGTTGACTTTTTCTGAAATTTTTAGGTTTTGAATTAGGGCTGGAAAAATTCTCATTTATCTTTGATTGTTAGCTTAAGTTGTTTATATGGTTGGATTCATGGGAAAAAATGCCACAACTTTCATGTTTGAACTTTTCATTTTTGTTGAGAGATGAAGAAGATACAGGTCCTTTGGCTGGAGGTTGAAGATGAAGTGTAATCAGGGTGCGTTTTGTGTTATGTAATTATAGTTTCAGTTATATTAAAAGATGTACAGCCACCCCAGTGGTAAGGCAGTGCGCGTTATTGGTAGAGGTCATGGGTTTGAACCTCAGCGTTGCCTTTTTGCTTTTGTTTTACATTTTTGGTCATTTTTCCTTTCTTTTTTTCTTCAGCAAATAGGCGCTCGGCCTTTTGGGCTTAACTTTTTTTTTTTGCTTACTAACCCCCTGAAGGCTTTTGGCACCCCTGGCCCATTTATTTTATTTTCCATTTTATTTTCATTTTATTTTCTTAAATATATTTTTGAAATACTAAAAAAATCATAAAATACAAAAAATAATAGATTTATATTTTAACTCAGTATATTTATTTTTCTCACAAAAATATATTTGACCACACTTTATTTATTTTACTCATTATTCTTGTAAATTTAATTAAAACTAGGATATTAGTTATTTTATTTTACACCAATTAAAATATATTATTTTAATGCCAAAAAGACTAAAAATAATTTAGAATGCTATAAATATTTTCAAGATAAAAAATGCCAAAAAAATTACTTTTCTTAAACTTATTTTCTTTTAATTAATTAATAAAATTAGGATTTTCATCTAAAATCTTTTCTCAATAATTTAAAACTTAATAAATTTTTTTCTTTATTTTATTAGGTTAAGGTAAAATTCCTTTTTCATAAAACATCAAACAAAATATCCATTTTCTTCACATTTACCTTCTTGCATATTTAATTCATCTTGTACATTATTTATTTCAATTCTTGTATAAATTCAATTTGGTTGTAATAGGCTAATTAGGGTTTAATTTATTGCAATCTCCATTTGTAATTTGTACACACCCTCCCACAAATGTTGTAATAGCGTAGTAACTTTAAATTTCTCAATTTATCACTTTTATATAACATGCTAGTAATTAAGGTTTGTATTGAAAGACTAAAACCAATACTTATAAAACCCTAATTCAAAACAAAAAACAAGCATGAAAACAATACATTTGCGCACAAACACACCTAGGGTTATTCCACTTGGTTGCCTTATACAAAATGGCCATATTACGCATGCAAGGCATCTTAGCAAAAACAAGCAAATACAAGATCATGGTCCCTCGATGACGCTATCTAAGTTGCTTTACAAATGATCTTAGTCCCTCAAAAAGTATGCTAATATACTTTGCAACATTTCTAATCATGGTTATACGATGACCCACGTCCGTCCCGTTTATATCCAAAGATAGGGTTGGTTACCAAATCAATGGCACAACAACAATGTCAAAGGAAAAGAAAATGAACAAGAAAGACATTTTAGTAGGTAGATTGCTCCTAATTACTTGCTCCATTTCAAATCCAACATCCTTGCTATTTTCAAAACAAACAGATAAACTTTCAAACATCTTACAAAATTGAAAATATTTTCAAAAGATCAAACATATTTGTATACATTCTTACAAACAAGAATCATTACAAAGATTGCCTAAACAATGGCCTCTTTACAAAATACTTTCAAAAACCACATCAAGAACAATTTCAAACAAAAAAGCAATTGATCTAGCAAGTAACTAAGAGCCCATGGAAAACCATGGATGAAAAGGGTCCTAATACCTTCCCTTTTCTTAATCTACCCCCCAAACTCAAGAAACAATCTCAAAGGTCTTTCCTGTGCTTTTTCACCTTTACTTTTGGATAAAAGAAAAGTTGGTGACGACTCTTACTAACCACAACATTTGCGATCAAACGCAAAACCCTCAAGTCAGTTCTCCCACCGTATCATAGATGGGCATGGGATATTTGTATAGTCATAGAAGGAAACCTATGGGTCATTTTAGCAATATCATTTTAGGGACTAGATCGTTTACCGAAGGAAACACTGAGGGTCATCGAGGGACTACGATTTTTTATTGAGGGTCTTTTCTAAAATGTCCATATTCGAGGGACATGACTATTTTCCGAAAGGCAACAAAGTGGGATTACCCTAAGGGTGGAAGTGTGAACGGTGTGTTTTCTTTACATGCACTTAGTCTTGATTATGGTTATCTATTTGTTAATTTTATGTCTTGTCATACATCCTAATTACTAACATTGTATAAAAATGTGGAAATAAATCTTAAGTTATTACATCATTTCAGGGATGGGGGTATATAATTAAGAATGGGGATTTGCAAGAATTTAAATCCTAGTTATCTATTACAACCATATTAAATTGTACAATATAAGAAAAGGAAAGGACTTGTTTTGATAATGGTTTTTTGTCAATAAATAAAAAGAAATATAATTAATTAATAAAAAGAAAATATTTTTTATGTCTTGTTATATTTAAAAAAAGTATTAATGCTGAAAATAATAAAAATATGAAAAAAGGAAAAACTAATGAAGACAGGATCAGCGAATTGCTGAAAATGAAAATGAAGGGGATCAGAAGTTCTGATGTTGAGCATGTTGTAGTTCAGAAAGAAATGTTAGAGGGACCCAAAAGTTCTGGGTTGCTGCACACTGAAGTTCTGAAAGAAACGTTAGAGGAAACCAGAAGTTCTAGGTTACTATGCGTTGGAGTTCTAAAAGAAACGTTAGAGTAAACAAGAAATTATGCGTGTTCCGTTTAAATAGTGAGGATAAATCAGAAGTTCTGTGTTGTTAAAAATAGTAAAGAGTCTAGAAGTTCTGTGCGTGTTAAAATAGTAAGGAGAACTCAGAAGTTCTGTGCGTTTTAAAACAGTGAGGAGAAATCAGAAGTTCTATGTTGTGTTAAACAATAAGCAAAAATCAGAAGTTCTGTGTTGCACTAAACAGTGAGCAAAACTCATAAGTTTTGTGTTGTGTTAAACAAGGAGAAAAAAATAGAAGTTCTTATACTGTGTCAAAATAGTGGGAAAGAAAACTCATAAATTATGTGTTACACTTCACCTCCTTCCTTACATTAGTCAGAACATCTGCAATTTATTCAGTTCATAACAACAGCAAATCAAAAAGATAAAAGCGCAACAGTTTATAGAAGTTCTAATTCTGAGCCTAGATTTATTCAAGAAGTTCTGATCCATAGTTTTTTCTACGTATGCAATGATATGGGAAACATAAATACTATGATATTTACATTTTTAATAATGTTCTGAATGAAAAGATTTAAAGTCAGAAAGACTTACCTTGAATCTGAAGCGTGTGTTTGGGACTTGAGCTGCTTCCTTTAAATGTTATGGGGTTAGCAAGGAATAGAACATAATGATATGTTCTTTGATTCAAAGCGAATAACAAAGGTTTAGTTTTGTTTGGGAATTCTAAGTTTACGAATGTTTGACTATTTTTTCTTCTTTCTTTTTTGTATTTGATGATTCTCTCCTTCTAAAAGCCAACCCCCTGAATGTGTGATGGAGCAACTTATTAATAGATGAGTATGTTGTGGTTTTGGGTGGAAAAACAAATTGGATTTTAAACCTTTTTGGCATACTGTTTCATTTCTTTTTAAACACAGCTTTTGTATGCTAATTTGGTGAAATTATTGGGTTTGAGAATAATGCAGGTGTGGACTAGATCAACAGCTATTTGGAGTGTTATGGAAGTTGGGTGCAGGACTGTGTTGTAGCAGTGCAACAGGCTGCTTAAATGAGTTTTTGGGGTTTGGTGATATTCTGATCGCAGAAGACTAGAGTGAGATTTGAAGGGTGAGGCTCTGATCCCAGCATAGAACATAGTCTCCATATGCTGAAGAATCATGTTCTGGTTGAAGAACACAATTTCCATATGTTATGATTGAAGAGTCATGTTCTGAACCATGTTTGTCAATTCTGACTGCACTTGTATGAAGGCTGGCCCAGAAGTTCTGAAGTATCATATTCTCTTAACACATAGAAAAGTTTCTAAATGTTTAGAAATTTGATTTTTCAAAGTAATTTCTGACTTTTGATTTCTTGAGGAACCAATTTCATGTCTTGATGAAATATGATTGTTGAAACTTGATTTTTGATCCAAAAGTCAAAGTTTGACTTTTCAGTGTGCATTTGACCATTTTTCCCTTGTGAGTGACTTTATAAATAATTATAATCTGAGACTTGAAACTTGATAGAAACAAACTTGAGGGTCTAGGATGATCCTTTGAGGAATGAGAGGGAAAATTTTGGGGTACAACAGGTGCTAAGACCTTCCCTTTTCATAACCTATCCCCTTACTCATTAAAATTCTCGAAAGGTCTTTCCTGTTCTTTTCACCCTTTCCTTTATTGGATAAAATAAAAGTCGGTGGCGACAATTGCTAACCATAAAATTTGCAAAAAAATACAAAACCAATGAAATCAGTTCTCCCACCGTATTATAGTGGGGACCGATTGTGATGATCAAAGAGGCCTGAAATGCATGAACACGCATCATTGTTTTTTCATTCTTGCATGGATTTATATTTTTGCTTTATTTGTGTTTTAATGCATAGTAACCTCACTAGTGTGTTTCTAAAGTTTAATAGTGCAGGATAGACTCATCGTGTGAGCCCCATAAAGACCGGACCATGAACTGCCATGCTTGGTCTGTTTCATGTTATTTTCTTCGTATCTCACAATCTAGCACGATTTATCCAAAACCAGTGGCACCATTGAGTTTGAAAGGCCTTAGTAAGGAGGTAGGGTCCTTTAGAACCTCAAATGTTTTCTATCTTGCAGGAACACAAAACGCAATCTCCGGAGAAGACGACCAGAGCTATGGCACCGACACTTCTCGGGTCTACTTATTTGAGTTTATTATATTTTTATTTATTTTCACTTATGTTACCGGATGTATAGCCACCCTATTGGAAAGCGCGCGCATGATAAGGTCTTACTATACTAGGGCGTGGGTTCGATCCCTGCCTTTTGGTGTTTTGGGATTTTGTTCATATTTTTATGTTTTTGCAGGTTTTAACATGTAAGCGCATGGTTTCCATTCTTCTAACACAGGCGCGCTCCTGAAGTAGTGGAAAGCTACATTACTAAGGAAGCAAAGGGAGGGGGGTTCAACATCCACCCCTATAATTTTCCTTGATTTTGTTTCTAACTTGTTTTCTTCCTTAATTTCTTCTCTAACCCTGATTCTTTTAGCAAACTAATGTTTTTTAACCTAATTTTTCACAAAACCTTTTTTACAAACAGCTTAAAACTAATTAGGTTTTAGGTTTCTATAAACATTTTTTAATGTAATCAATCAACCTTTTTTTATTAATTAAAATTAACTAGTTTTTTAGGTTTAATTAGTTAATTATCATAAATCTTTCTTTTTTCCTAAAAATTTTAGCAAAAATGTCTTCTTTTCTATTTTTCATTTTATTCTTACATTTAGTTCGGCTGTATAGGTTTTGCAAATGTAATAGCCTAGATCTTATTTTTGGCTTTCTTTTCATGATCATGTAACTGCTCCAGGATTTAATAGTTATATGTTTTTCCTTTTAGCACATTCTATTATGTATCTGCCCCGTAGCGTTGTAATAATTTAAGGTTTACATTTCTGCCTTTATCTATTTCTACTATATCTTATACTACTACTTAGTAATTAGGTTTTCATGGAAAGATAAAAAACCAATCGATAGATAACCTAAATCCAAGACCAAAATAACTGAAATTAACACACTCTCACATTTGCACCTCTAGGGTAACCTCCCTTGTCGCGTTCGGAACAAAATTGTCATGTCCCTCTAAAGTGGGGACGCTTTAGGAAAGACCCTCGTATCAAAGATCATAGTCCCACGATGATCCTTTTGACGTTGCCTTTCGATAAATGATCTAGTCCCTTACGAAATTGCTAAAGCGTCTTTACTAGTTGCCTTCGATGACTGTTCGCCTGTCCCTTCACATCCAACAGATAAGGCTTCTTACTAACTAATGGTATAGATAGCACTATCTCTAAAGGAGGAGGAAAATGACAAGAATGACCTTGAGTGGGTAGAATACTGTTAATCGCTCGCTCATAAACTTTTCAAAATAAAACATTTTCACATCAAACTTTTCAAATCGAAATATTTTCAAACAAACACTTTGTACGCATTCTTGAGGACAGATACAAGAATCACCACAAAGCTTCTCCTTACATTGGAAAATTTCAAAATATTTTTCAAACACACACACAAAATACAAATTTTCAAAAGTGAGTTAAGCGATTAAGAGCCCGTAGATAACTACGGATGAAAAGGGTGCTAACACCTTCCCTTTTCATAACTTACCCCCCAAACTCAAAATATTTAAGGTTTGTTTCCTATTCTTTTCACCCTTTCCTTATTGGATAAAAGAAAAGTCGATGGTGACTCTTGCTATATGCAACATTTGCGATAAAAACACAAAACAAGTTAGTTATCCCACCGTATTACAGAACTGGCGACTCTATTGGGGATTACTTAAAAAAGGGGTTACCTTAGAGTCTAGATCACTTTATTTGCTTTTACTTGTCTGCTTTGTTTGATTTAAATTTAAAGGGTTGCTTGGGCTTATTTCTTGCAAAGATCCTACACTCGGATCTAGGGATACCTTAGTTAAGTAGCAATAGATCATGGAAATTGTACAGCGTAGACCAATATGGTTGAAGTGATAACTACATTAGTGTGACACTTTGGTTTGTAGTGGTGTTCGTTGAGTTAGTCGAGGATAAAACTAGGCTTCTGCATGCTGCCATAAGTTCTAACTGACTTTTAGAACCTTAATTGACCTATCTTGGCCATTAGCAGGTAGTGAGATAGTGGGCTTTGGTGCAGTCCAGAGTTGGTTGATACTCGAGGCTACACTCATTTAGATTCGACTCGCAGGATGTTTTGATGGCAAATCAGTTTCTGTACTAAAATAAAACCTTTGAGAAAGATCCCTGATATCAGATTCCTAGAAGCCGGTTACTATTTTAGGACAGGTTAAGCCAACTGAACTTCAATAGAAAAAGGGTACTTACCTACGAACCTCATGCAAGTTTTTAAACCTAAGGCCTTTGTGTGATTTGTTTGTGTTTGCTATCTTGTTTAAACATGACATCATAACATCATGCCATGGCATTTTCACTAACCCTTTTCAATGATCTTAGGGACCTATGATGCAGGTTTATCATGACATAGACTTCTAGCAAGGGGAAAGAGGATTTATTTTCCTCTAAACAAATGATGTCAAAGACTGAAGTACATTCTTTTAAGTCAGAGGATAGGAATCGCTTGACATGGTGAGCTTGACTCTTATAGAAGGACATTCAAAAATAAAGACATAAAGTTCTCCAATCAAAGTTGCAGCCAAACTCAACTTCTTACATTTCATTTTTGTTTATCCCGTGAGATCATCAAAAACATTTCATATGCATACCATACATATCATCATTACAGGTGTTTCCCGAGACAGGTTTTCTCATCTTCTTGCCGTTTATTTCAGTAAAAGACGGCTCTCAAAGAAACCGTCAAAGAACTTCAAGCTCAAAATGCTCAATTCCAACAAATGTTCATGGACTTAGCCAAGGGGCAGGACGAGCTGAACACCCTCATCCCCAAAGAGAGGAAGAAAAAGACTAAAAAACCAATTGTAACTCTTAATATGAGTAGAAGGTTCAATGGTCCGGTCAGAAGGGCTCTAGATTTTGAGGTCCCATCAAATGAAGATGATAACCAAGAGGAATATGATAAGAGTGTGAAAGCTGAGGAGAATAACAACCAGGGTTCTGACGAAGAAGAAGCAGACTATTCAGATGAACAGTATCCTCCTAGTGATGAAAAATACAAATAGTTGGAAGATCGACTCAATGCTATGGAGATCCAGAGAGTGCCAGGGTTGGATTTTAGAGATATGGGTTTAATCTTGGGAGTTGTATTTCCTAAAAAATTCAAGGTCCTTACTTTTGCAAAGTTTGATGGTATTTCTTGTCCAAAGCTTCATTTAAAGTCGTATGTTCAGAAGATTCAACCCATACTATTGACATGAAGTTATGGGTGCACTTTTTTCAAGAAATCCTGTCATAAACACAGTTGGACGAGTTCTATCAGCTAGAAGGGACCAATATCCATACTTGGGAAGACTTGGATGCTGCTTTTTATAAACTATACCAGTACAATGATGATCTTACACCGACTCGTGTGAAATTACAAAGCATGACTATAAGCTCGAATGTAGAATTCAAAGAGTATGCCCGGAAATGGATGGATCTAGCTGAGAGAGTTCAACCTCCTGTATCAGATAGGGGGCTAGTTGATATGTTTATGAGAAATTTGACATGTCCTTTCTTCAATCATCTGATCGGAATCTCTTCAGCCAGATTCATTGAGCTGATTTTAACAGGGAACCAGGTTAAAGGTGGAATCAGGATTGGAAAAATTCAAGTGGCTGCATCTTCAAGTACTTTGAAGAAGACATTCAAAGGTAAAAAAGAAACTAATGCTTTTTATGGCCAGAATGGTCGTGCTAGAGGTGACCGCCACCAGTCTGTGGGAGTTGTGCTAATTTCTAATCCTACCCTAGTACAACAACATCAACAAGTCAATTAGCATAGGTAAGATGCACCCAAGAGACAATTTACTAAGATCAACATGCCATTATCTCAGGCATTACAACATCTAATCAAGGTAGAGTTGATAACATTAAGAGATCTTCCTCAGAATCCAAAGACTTCCTCCCGTAAGTAAATACCTAGGGTTCCCTCTCATTTTCTTCAAGACATTCTCCTAGGGTTCTCAAATGCTCAAGGTTGCCCAAGAATTGATCAGACAAATTCTCTTCCTAAGCAAAGGGTCCACAACTAGGGTTTCATATTTCACAAGGAAATTTGGGTCTATAAAGTCTCAAATTGAATTCATGGTTTCTTATAGGTCTCCAAGAATTCTCATACCAAGTTTCATTCCTTGCATCACAAGATTGCTCAGTCAATTGTTTAGATAACTAAAAATCAACTATATTGAACAAAAAGTCAATTCTGGTCAACATACAGTCAAACTTCAAGATTTTTGGTCAACATCAATATTTTGAAATCACATTCATCATTTGATCAAGGGTTAATCATGATTCTTCAAGGAAAACTCTCAAATCATCAAAAGTCAAAAGTTGCTAAATTAGGGTTTCCCTTAGGAGAAGTCAACTGAACTTTTACCAAGCATACATTTAAAACGCTTCATCAGTTTTTCCCAAAGCAAAGCTCAAGTCCAAAAAATGCTTCATATGAGAGATATGAGCCAATACATTATAGGTCATTTCAAAAGTCAATAAAAAGACACTTTTTCAAGGCAATTTATATCAAGATAAAGCCTTCAAATGCAAAAATGATCAACATAGAGATTGTAGAGGACACCTCGGACATTCCAAAAAGTTCAAGATCACTTTCAAAGGATGAAATTTGATATTTTAGGCTATTGGGCCATTATTTCTTCAAAGTCCAAGCATGTATTACACTCCTTATACAACTCAAATCTTTTTCATGTACCCTTTGATCTATTTTATTTTAATTATTTTTTATTTATTCATTAATAATTCAAAATAAATAAGATAAAAATACAAGGCTTGTCAACAATGGTCCAAGCCCATATATTCTGAGCTAATTCCATGTTATATAATCTCCATCATTCATACACAAGCAGGAACGAAACCCTTGTCCAAGAATCACCTCCAAAAACTCAAAATTGTTCAAGTTTAGGGCAACCTTCAAATCCTTATCACAATTGTTTCCAAGGCAACCTAGTTACTCCTTTCACTCCCAGAAATCATACAGAGTATGAATGAACCAAGTTTGATGATCCAAAACGCATGAAACACCATCGCATACATCTCCGATATCATACATGTGCAAAATTCTATTTTTTTAGTATTTTGTTTGCTTTAAGACATACTAATGATATCATTGTGTTTCTGTGGTTTGATAGTGCAGGATAGAACCATCGGGGAGGTCCCATGCTAGCCAAATTGTAAAACACCACAACTGCACTAATCCATGCAGTTTTCAACATAACTCAAAATCCCTTGCTATTCAGGACAAAATAATTATCTCATTGAAATCGCAGACCCTTATTTAGGGGGGTAGGGTCCCCTTGGATTACTCATTTTGGGTGATTTATAGGTTTGATAAAAGGAGGTTACTGGAGAAGACGACCGGAGCTAGGGCTCTGGTGCCTCTCCGGTTCATGAAAAATTTATATATTATATATGTATTGTTTCATTGTAATGAACGAATGTATTACCGCCCAGCGTTTAAAGCAAGCGTGTTAAAGACCTTACTATGCCAAGGTGTGGGTTCGATCCCACCCGTTTGGCATTTTGACATGTTTTGTGATTTATTTGTTGTAGATTACAAAAGGCACTCATTACCCTTCTTTGTTAACAAGGCGCGCTTGGCTTGGTGGTGAAGGTTCTTATTGAAAGGGTAGAGGGCATGGTTTAACACCCAGCCTTGGTAACTTTTTTTTAAAACCCTTATTTTCTTACTATTTTCACTTATAAACCCTAAATTCATCAAACTAAAACCATTTTTTATTAATTAATTTTTTCAAAAACCCTAATCAACATTAGAGTTTAGTTTTTGTTTAATTAATAAACTTTCTTATTTTTTTCAAATTAAAATTAATTAGGGGTTTTAAGTTTTGATTAATTAAAATCAATTTAGGTTTTAGGTTAGTCATCAAATATTTTATCAAAAAATCCCCAAAATAATTTCCTTTCTCTTTCCTTTATTTTACATCTTCACGTAGTTTACTCTTTTCACGTTGTTTAGAATTATGTAACTACTCGTGTTTTGTAATAGTTACCGAAGCCCTGTAATAGTGTAGACTTTTATTTTTCCGCACTTATATTTTTATGCTTTGTATATATTAATGTTAGCTAATAGGATTATATCTCAAGAACAAAATTGAATGATAGTTAACCTAATACAACATAAGATAACTGAATCATGAATCACTTTGCACAGGCGCACCTCTAGGGTAACCTCCCTTGTTGCCTTCGATAAACACATTCATGTCCCTCTAACGTGGGGATGCTTTAGCATTGTTCGTTGATTAAAACTATTGTAGTCCCTCAATGACCCTTTCAAATTTCGCCTTCGGTAAACGATCTAGTCCCTTATGAGATTTCTAAAGCGGCCCTACAAGTTGCCTTCGATGACCGTACCACGACTCGTGCATGTCCCTTAATATCCAACAATAGGGCTTCCTACTAACTAATGATAGGATAGAACTATCTAAAGGAGGAGGAAAGAACAAAAATGACTTTGAGTAGGTAGATAGTTCCTAATCTCTTGCTCACAAACGAAACAAAAACATCTTTTTCACAAACACTCTCTCAAAAATATTTTCAAATAAAACATTTTGTACGCATTATCGATGACAGATACGAGAATCATTACAAAGTTGCCTTACTATTGGAATTTCTAAATATTTTTCAAATATACAACACAAAGAATTTTCAAACAAAGTGAGCTAGTGATTAAAATCCTGTAGATAACTTCAGATGAAAAGGGTGCTAACACATTCCCTTTTCATAATCTACCCCCAAAACTCAATAATATAAAGGTTTTTCCTATTCTTTTCACCCTTTCCTTATTGGATAAAAGAAAAGTCAATGGAGACTCTCACTATTCATAACATTTCCGATAAAAGGGAAAACCAAAAGTAAGTTCTCCCACCATATTACATAACTGACGACTTCTCTGGGGAGTACATAAACTAAAAAGTGGGATTACTTTAGAGTTAGATCATTTTTAAATGGTTCCGTTGTTTTCCTTGTATGCTTTACATTTGAGGGTTACTCGGGTTTACTTTTCCTTCAAAGATCCTACACCCGGATCTGGGGGCTTTTTAGGTAAGTAGCAATAGATCATGGAAACTATATGGCGTATACCGATGTGGTCGAAGTGATGGATACACTAGTGTGACACATTGGTTTGTACTGGTGTCCCTCGAGTCAGTCGGGGAGAATACTAGGCTTCCACATGGTGTCATTAGCATTAACTAACCTTTAAAACCTTAATTGACCCAACTTTACCATTAAAAGGTAGTGAGATAGCCGGCTTTAGTGCTGTCCAAAGTTGGTTAATACTCGATGTTACGCTCATTGGGATTCGACTCTCGGGTTTTGTTTGTTGGCAAGTCAGTTTTCGTGCTAAATAAAACATGTGGGAAAAATCAGATATTGAGATCCCTAGAACCCGGTTACATCTTTAGGATAGGTTGAGCCAACTAAAATTCAAGAGGGTACTTACCTACGAACCTCATGCAAGCCTTAAGCCTAAGGCTCTTGTTGTGCTTTATTTGTGTTTGTTATCTATTTAAACATGACATCATAACCTCATAACATCATATAATGACTAACCATTTCAAGGATCTATGGGATTTATCTTTGTTCAGTGTTGCATGGTCATGGCTTCCAGTCAAAGGAATAACATCCGAATCAACTCCGTAAGGGTACTTTTTAAGCTTGAGGAATTAGTCTCAAAGGTTCCTGACAATTCTCAATTCACTATAATACATGGTCATCTACTCAGTTTGGTTATTACTGGTTTCTAGGAAGACATGATGAGTGTTCTGTTCCAGTTCTTTGATCCAAAGCATCACTATTTTAACTTCCTAGATTATCAGTTGGTGCCCATAATTGAAGAATTCTCTAAGTTGCTCGAAGTGCCTATTCTTGATCAGATACCCTTCACCAGTCTAGAGCATGTTCCAAAACCTGAAGACATTGTAGTAGCCTTACATCTGAAACAATCGGATATTGTATCAAATTAGGAAACAAGGAATGGATTCAAGGGTTTTTCTCCTAAATTTCTGATAGTGAAGGCTCAGTGGTTTCTAGAAGCCATGAATTTTCGTGCTTTTGAGGATATTTTGGCTTTGCTCATCTATGGTTAGGTACTAATCCCTAATCTAGACCAATTCATAGATGTGAATGCCATCAAAATATTTCTCACTCATAATCTGGTATCAACATTGCTTGGATATATCCTACATTCCCTCCACACTCGTACTATGAAGAAGCGAGGAACTCTTATGTGTTGCATACCTATAATGTCCAGGTGGTTTATTTCGAACCTGCCCCGATCAATGATAAAGAATGAACAAGGTTTGAGATGGTTTCAAAGGTTGATGTCACTCGCTTATTCAGATATTTGTGGATGTTCTCGATCTCAGGAAGATGTCACTATTATTGATCATTGTGGGGATTCCCTAATGTACCACTCCATAGTATAAGACGGGGCATCACTTACAACCCTTCTCTAGCTCTGCGTCAGTTTGGTTATGCTCGAAGGGACGGTCCTCATGATATGCTCATCTAGGGTATTATGTTCGACTATGAGAACGATCCTCAAAATTATCATCAAGGGTTTATGCGTTCTTGGGGCATGGTCAACAAGATTGATAGCGAGACTTGACTTTGAGACACAAGAATTCCATTCCTCTAGAGCCTTACCTCAGATGGGTGCGGTCTCGTGCTCAAAATCTCAAAATTCCATATCCTTCTATCCTACCAGTGATTATAGAGCCTGTTGTTGAAGGGGATGTTCCTTATAGCGTTCTTCATCCCAATATGCCTATTAACGTCGAAGAATTACATAAGTCCTGGATTCAACTCAAGGGAGAAAGGGATACCTTTGAAACTCAAGTCTATGCTAGTGAGAAGAAAGTATTGGAGCTGATGAAATGACTCCATGAAGAACAAAGCCCTAATGCATATGTCAACACAAAGAGGAAGTGCCCATGGGAGACTTGAATTCATATTTTGTTTCTTTGTAACTCTTCTTGTTATCATTATAAGCCTAGAAGGAAATTATAATTTGAGCTTGTTACTAAAATTTCTTTTGTTTCCTTTTGTTTAAAAAAATTTAAATCCCACAAAGGTCGTTGAAAAAATTGCACTGGAATTTACATATCATGCATAACATCATATAACAAGTACTTTCTAGACAGGTTTTCTCATCTTCCTGCTGTTTATTTCGATAAAAGATGGAATTCGAACAAACTGTGAAAGAACTTCAAGCTCAAAACCCCTATTTTCATCAAATGTTCTTGGACTTAGCTAAGGTTAAAGACGAGTTGAAGACCCTCATCATGAAGGGGAATAAGAAGAAGACTAAAAATCCAGTAGTCTTAATATGGGCAGAAGATTCAAGGGTCCTGTAAAAAACGCTCTAGATTTTGAGGTCTTCTTGAATGAAGATGGTAGAGATGATGAGAGTGTGAAAGCTGAGGACAATAACAACCTTGGTTCTGTCGAACAGTATCCTCCTGCTGATGACATGTACAAGCAACTCGAAGATCATCTTAATGCTATGGAGATCCAGAAAGTGCATGGGCTGGATTTTGAAGAGTTAGGTCTTTTATATCGGGGGTTGTTATCCCTCGCCAAGGTTCCTACCTTTTCCTAGTATGATGGTGTGTCTTGTTCAAAGCTTCATTTGCGGTCTTATGTTCGTAATATCCGACCCCATACTACTGACAAAAAGTTATGGGTTCACTTCATTTAAGAAAGTTTATCCGGAACACAACTTGAGTGGTTCTATCAGCTAGAGGGAACCAACATCCACACTTGGGAAGACCTAGTTGTTGCTTTTTATAAGCAGTATCATACAATGCTAACCTTGCACCAACTCGTGTCCAATTACAAAATATTACCTTAGTCTCGAATGAAGGGTTTAAATAATATGCCTAGAAGTGGAGAGATCTGGCCGGAAGAGTACAACCTCCTTTGTCTGACAGGGAGCTAGTTGATATGTTCATGGGAACTGTGACAGGGCCTTTCTTTAATAACCTTATCGGAAGCTTCTCATTGGGTTTTACTGAGTTTAATCTAACTGGGGAACATGTAGAAATTGGTATGAAGAGTGGAAAAATTCAAGTGGTTCCACCTTCGAGCGCTGTAAAGATGATGTTTAGCAGAAAGAAAGAAGTTAATGCTGTTTATGGCTAGAAAGATCCTGTTAGAATTGATCGGAACCACTCTGTAGGAGCAGTGATAATCTCTAATCTTGCGCCTGTTTAGCAACAACAACAGGGTAATCAGTGTAGGTCAGACGCACCAAGAAGACAGTTTACCAAGATCAACATACCACTGTCTCAAGCATTACAACATTTACTGAAAGTGGAGTTGATCACATTTAGGGGTCCTCCTCAGAATCCCAACACCTCCTCTCCTTGCTAAATCTAAATGTGAAGTGGGCTTACCATTTCAATAGTCCTGGGAACGACACCAATAACTGTTGGGCCCTGAAAAACAAAATTTAGGATATGATCGACAATAAAGAGATTAAGTTTGATCCTCTAGAGACTCCGAATGTAATTATTGCACCAATGTTGAAGCATGACAAAATCGTAAGTGCTATTGATAATTTTAATTATGTTTCTACTGTAAGTGAATTGGTTGCTCCCCTCCCAATTATCAAAGAGAATCTATTGCAGGTCGATTTATTTCCGGGTTGTATTGAAAGATGTTACTGCTGCACATCCCAACCCAATGACTGGAAGTTACTGAATGAAGGCATTCACCACCTATTGGACAATCATATAATTTTAGTTAAGAAGATTTCGTCTGCTGAAAATCTGTTTCAAGACTTATCTGTAATATCTGGAACTCCTGTCAGGATCACCTCCAAAGGTTTTGTAAGGATTTCTACTAATCCAAAAGTTGCTCCTCTGATAATCACCACACCTGGATCTATTCCATTCTCTTCGGATAAAGCTATCCCGTGGAACTATGGATCCAAAGTATACTACCATGGAGTCAAGCAAGAACTAACGATTACTGAGAATGAAGGTATTGATGTTGCTGATACCGACATTGACAATATTGCTGGGACCAGTAAGGTTACTAGAAGCCGAAGGGTTTTCAACCTGGTAATATCTCCGAAGACTGTTTCTAAGCCAGCTAAAGTTACCGCTATCAATTCAACTATTAAGGCTTGGGGTAAAGATAAAATAACAAAGTCGTCCGAGACAGAGGCACCTAAAGAAGTTACAATTGAAGACACTTCTTAGCAAGAGTTAGAAGAGGTATTGAAGATTATTCGTAAAAGCGATTACAATATTGTTGAACATCTGGGGAAGATCCCATTTAAGATTTCCTTGTTATCCTTGTTACTTTGTTCAAAAGCTCATGCATAAGCTTTGGTGAAAGTCTTTAAGACCGCTCACGTGCCACAACATTATTTATGCCGATATATTTGAGAACTATGTTGCTAGCTTAACGACCGACAATGGGTTAGGTTTCTCTGATGCTGATCTGACCCCTGAAGGAAGGCACCACAACAAGGCCACGTATGTCTCCATTGATTGTAGGGGCACTACTCTGGCTCACGTATTGGTTGATACCGGTTCCTCTTTGGATGTTCTACCAAAAGGTGTTCTTGATAGACTAGATTGTGAAGTGGTTACTGAAACCTAGTGATATTATAGTATGAGGTTCGCAGGTCTTCGAATCTACTTTCTACGTAATGGATATTCGACCATCTTATTATTTCTTACTAGGACGCCCCTGGATCCATGAGGCAGGAGTTATTACTTCCACCCTACACCAGAAGCTGAAGTATCCCGTGAAGGGAAAGGTTGTTACAGTATACGGTGAAGAAGAATATATGTTGAGCCACTTGAACTCATTCCGGGTATATAGAGATGGGCGGTGAATTCATCGAGAAACCCTATCAGACTTTTGAAGTAATCCCAACCACCGCTACTAAATTTGTTTATGATATTCCCAAGATTACAAGGGTTCCTCACCTAATGGCTTATTTAAAGGATGCACGAGCTATCGTAGAAGAAGGTGGTTGTACTACTTGGGGTCAGCTTCCTAACATTCCGTACAAATCTGAAATATTTGATTTGGGTTTCACTTAGAGGCTTAGAAAGCTATTCATCATGCTCAGGCCAGAAGACCATCATTCCGTATCAGCAAGAATGGAGTTAATGCAATAGAAGATGCTGCCATTGACTATGACCTTGATAGTTGGATCCTTCCCACCATGGGGAATGGGCTCAACAACTGGAAGATCTAAGACATAATATCAATCTCCTTTAGTCAGGAGTAATAGCTACTTCCTATTTTATTTCTTTCAAAAATATATGTTATGTAAACTTTAAACAATGATTTTAAGCCTCGTGCCTTACTCGGGGCGCAACGGTCCATTTGGTAAGGGTTTTTATTTCATAAACATATTTTCATTTAATAAAGCATTGGATGTTTTGCATTCAAATTTTGTGTTCTTTTCCTTTCTTTTACTTTTATCACATTCAAAAAGCTATGTGTTCTTACACACACCCACACAAAAATTGCAAATCCACATCCTCTCTGGATCCCGCTGATAACGATTATGCTATTGCCACTTATGACTTTTAAAATACGATCTACCAAGCCGTGGACGAAGGTGAGGAAGATTGTGAAATACCTGGAGAACTTTCCAGACTGTTAGTGAAAGAGGAAAAGTCTATTCAACCACATGAAGAGCTAGTTGACGTTGTAGACTTGGGTACTGAAGCAGACACAAAAGAAGTCAAGAAAGGGGCCAATCTAGAAGGCATTGTCAAGAACAGGTTAATTCAGATGTTGCATGACTATGTTGAGATCTTTTCTTGGTCATACAAAGACATTCCAGGGATAGATACTGATATTGTGGTTCACCGTCCGCCGATGAAAGAGGGTTGTTCTCCAATAAAGCAAAAAGTCCATCCCATGCATCCCGAGATGTCAGAGAAGATCAAGGTTGAGGTTATGAAGCAATTCAATGTAGGTTTCTTGGTTGTTACATCATATCCTCAATGGGTTGAAAACATGGTCCTGGTACCAAAGAAAGATTGCAAGGTACGTATGTGTGTAGACTACATATATTTGAACAGAGAGAGCCCCAAAGATGATTTTCCGCTTCCACATATTAATGTTCTGGTCGACAACACCGCTCAACATAAGGTATTCTCCTTCATGGATGATTTCTCAAGGTACAATCAGATCAAGATGGCTCCCGAAGACATGGAGAAGAAAACTTTTGTCACATAGTGGGGCACTTTTTGCTACAAGGTTATGCCTTTTGGGTTGAATAATGTCGACGCCACATATCAGCGTGCCATGGTAGCTTTATTCCATGATATGATCCAACATGAAATAGAGGTCTATATTGACGACATGATAGCCAGATCTTAGAATGAAGAAGAACATATTGAGCATTTACAAAAGTTGTTTTAAAGGTTGAAGAAGTACAGGCTGAGGTTGAATCTGAACAAGTTCACCTTTGAGGTGAGGTCCAGTAAACTACTACATTTTGTTGTCAATTGTAACGGTATCAAATTTGATACCTCCATGGTCAAAGATATCTAATAAATGCCTTCTCCCTATAATGAGAAGGAAGTCTGAGGTTTCTTGGGATGACTGAATTGCATTTCTCGATTCATTTCTCATTTGACTGCTACTTATGAGTCAATCTTCAAGCAAATGAAGAAAGATCAGGTAGTAAAGTGGAATGATGGCTGTCAGATAGCCTTTGACAAGATTAAGGAGTACCTAAAAGAACCTCTAATTTTGATGCAACCAGTTTAAGGAAGACTTCAAATTATGTACCTAACAGTGTTAAAGAACTCAATGGAGTGTATACCGGGCTAACATGACGAGTATGGTCGAAAAGAGCATGCAATATACTTCTTTAGAAAAAATTTTACCGCTTGTGAAACAAGATACTCACTGCTCGAGAAAACTTTTTTCACTTTGGCATGAGCTTCTCTCTGACTAAGACAATATATGTTTACCCATACTACTTTGTTGATCTCTAAAATGGATCCCCTCAAATACATATTCGAGAAGCCAGCTCTCTCCGGAAGGATAGCCCGATGGCAAATGGTCTTGACAGAATACGACATTCAGTACACCACTCAAAAAGAAATAAAAGGAAGTGTACTAATAGATCACTTGTCTCATCAAGCCATAGATGACTATCAGTCTATGAATTTTGAGTTCCCAGACGAGAATATTATCCTAGTCACAGATTATGAAGAACCTGGACCATATGAAGGACCTGAGCCAAGATCCTGATTGACTATAGTTTTCGACGGAGCTTGTAAAGCACTTGGCAACGAAATCGGTTCTATAATTATCTCTCTTAAGGGTTGCCGTACGCCCTTTACTTCTAGACTTTGCTTTGACTGTACCAACAACATGGTCGAATACGAAGCGTGAAACATGGGCATCAAAGCTTCTGTTGACCTAAGAATCAAGTTCTTGAATGTATATAGGGACTAAACCATGGTGACCAGTCAAATCAAGGGAGAATGAGATACTAAGCACCCGAATCTCATTCCTTATCGGGATCATGTATTGACACTAATTTTGTACTTCGAGGAGATTACCTTTGAGTACATTCCGCGAGAAGAGAACTTGTTGGTAGATGCATTGGCTACCATGTCGTCTATGTTCAAAAATAGATGGGAAAATGAGGATCCTTGGATTACCATTAAGAGACTAGACGAACAAGCACACTATTACGAAGTTGATACTGATAGAGTAGAAGAGAAGCCTTAGTTTCATGAATTAAAAAGGTACCTCGAAGCTCAAGAGTATCCTGAAAGAGAATCTATCAATGACAAGAAATTTTTATGAAGGTTCTCTGCCAAATTATTTTTGAGTAATAGAATTTTGTACAAGCGCAACCATGACTCGACTTTGCATCATTGTATGGACAAGAGGGAAGCTGAGAAAATTATGGAGGATATCCACGAAGGTATCTTTGGTACTCATTCCAGTGGGCATACGATGGCTAAGAAGATTCTGAGAGCGGGATACTATTGGTCGAATATGGAAACTGACTGTTATCACCACTCAAGAACTTGTCACAAATGCCGTATCTATGCTGACAAAGTATATGTGCCTCCAATTTATCTAAATGTATTGACTGCTCCTTAGACATTCACTATGTGGGGCAATGATATGATTATATAAATCAAGCCTACTGCTTCTAACGAACATTGTTTCATCCTTGTTGCCATTGATTACTTCACGAAGTGAGTTGAAGCAACCTCACTTTCCTTTGTTACCAAGAATGTTGTCGACCGTTTCATCAAGCATAACCTTATCTGTCGGTATGGCATCACCGAGAGAATCATCACAGACAATGGTACCAATCTCAACAACAATATGATCATGGAACTCTGCATGCAGTTTAAGGTCAAGCACAACAATTCTTCTCCGTAACGACCAAAGATGAATAACACAGTGGAAGCAGCCAATAAGAACATCAAGAAATTTATACAAAACATGGCGGTGACGTACAAATACTGGCATCACATATTACCATTTGCTCTTCATGGCTATCGCACTTCAGCTCAGACGTTAACTGGGGCAACCCCATTCTCTCTGGTCTAGGGCATGGAGGATGTCCTACCGGTTGAAGTTCAGATTCCTTCTCTGAAAATTATGAAAGATGAAGATTTAGACGAAGACGAATGGATTCATACTAGGCTGGACCAATTGAATTTATTTGACGAGAAAAGGTTGGAGGATTTCTGTCATGGTCATATGTATTAGAAGCGTATGATCAAAGCCTTCAACAAGAAAGTCAAACATCGGGTATACCGGGCTGGTGACTTGGTAATAAAGTGCATCATCCTATCACAAGGTGATCCCAGGGGAAAATGGACTCCCACCTACGAAGGGCCATTTGTAGTCAAGAAGATATTTTCTGGCGGGTCTATGATAAATATCACCATGGATGATGAAGACTTTCCGCACCCTATGAACACGGACATAGTTAAAAGGTACTATGCATGAAAGAGAATTGCTAGTTTGACTGGCCTAGGAAAAAATAAGGGCATCGCAGCAAACCAAAAGGGTTCCGGCAAAAATTAGGGATATAAATATAAAGATTGTACACCGGGAAAGTCGAAAACCCGAAAAGGCTACTTGGATAAAAAAGGGAATCCCGTGCACTGAATAACCGAGAGGGAGGTCCAAACAAAAGTTAGGGATTAAAGTGTATGACTATGTCCCATTGGATCACTTACAACCATCTTTATTACAAACTTCAAGTTCAAATGGTGCAGATCAATTAAGTTAACTTATTTCGACAGCAATGGATGAGATGCTCGAAGACATAGGGGCAATAGCAGTGTTGAACCCGACGACATTATTTCTGTATATTTGTTTTTCTTTGTTTTGCTTTATTCTCTTTTCATTTCACGACGACTTCCTCTTACTAGGATTTCTGTGTCTTTGTAAAAAATCGTCTGTTTATAGGCAAACCATCAATACAAATACCATTTTAAAATTCAAATTCTTGTTTTACTTTTACTGTTTTGTTTGCAAAAATGTCCAATGAATAAATTGAATGAACATATGCATATGGATATGATTACTGTTAACAAATATATGCATAAAAACAAGAATGGACATTTACTAAAGACTCTAGGAGCTGGGATAATGTTCAAGTCATCCACAAATTTCCACAGAGAAACCTCCATGGGATTATCCCCACAAAGTTACCTTCACAAGCTTATCCCCGACGGAGATACATTCCCCCCAAGTCTAATATGCTTCTAGACAGGAATTGGGGAATCTTCCAGCTATTAATATAACCATACTCCCCAACAAATCCCTCTAGCGGATAAAGGAGTCTGATTATTTCTCCAGCATATAGTGGAAACTTCCTCAGCACAGTTCATAGGAAGTTAATTCCCCAGTTAAGTTTATTCTTATAATACTGTACAATCTCCCACAAAGTTCTCTCCTCCATCAGGGCTCATTTTCTCAGCAAAATTTATTTCTTTAGCAGTGTCTGTTTTCCCAGCAAGGTTTATTTCCCCAACGGAATTCAATTTCAAGCAAAGTGCATCTCTCTGATTACTGCAAATCCCCAGTAATATTCTCTTCTCCAGTAAAGTATAGTCCAGGTTTCCATCCCCAAAGAGTTGCTACGGAATCTAAAGCCGAGCCAGACATCATTTATCTTTGTCCTACCCTAGAAGAATTGACGTCCATATCGCAAACTCGGTCATACAACACCATTGAAGGTTATTCATCTCTTTTCTCCCCAGCCAGGGCATATAAGAACTAAATTTCCCAGTAGAACGATGAACGACCAATTTTCCTTGAATTTATCTATCCCCGTGCAGAAGTCAAACATTCCTAGTGGAGTATCCTCAAAAAAGAAAGCAGGAATCCCCAGCGGAGACATGCTAAACAAGAATCAAGATTCATATACTTCATCCCAAGAGACTGTCAGGGATTTATTTTCCCCAACAAAGATGTTATATGAAGCTACCGATACACTTCAACGACATCTTGCATTTGTACATCATTTACAAGAATCATAGAATATACATACGAGACACATATAGCACACTCTCATTTACTTTGAGAACATCATTACCCAATGCATTACATACATCATGACATTGCATAAAGACTAATTTTATCTTTTCAGGTAAAGTTCACAAATAGACGAATATCATCAACAACTCTCAAACAGGTCATATATTAATTCCTGAAGCAGGACGAGGCAAATACCTATATGACCAGGTCCAGTATTAATTCCTGAAACAAGACGGGTAAACTACTTATACGACCAGGCGATATGAATTCCCAAAACAGGACGAGTTCGCAAATAGAAAGTAGGTCAAAGATTAACTTCCTAAACAGGACGGGGCAACTATCTTTATGACCACACAAAGATTAACTCCCGAAACAGGATTGGGAAACTATCTTTATAACCATGAAAAGATTAACTCTCGAAATAGGACGGGGAAACTATCAAAATGACCAGGTGGTATGAATTCCCAGAACAGGACGGGTTTACCAATAGAAACAAATTGTGGATCAATTCCAGAAACAGGACGAGGCGACTATCTAGATGACAAGAATTTACCTCAGAGACTGAATTCTGGAAAGCATTTCCCATAGAGATTAAATTTGACAAGCATCTACCTAAGCACCTTCCCTAGAGGGTCATTCTGGAAAACATTCTTCAGATACAGTCAAGCGTAGGCTCATTCTGATACTTCTATCAACACTTACCTTGGATGACATCTATAATACCATCTCCAATGAAATTCCGTCACCTCTCTAAATGGAATCTTTAATCCCATTCAAGCAGTATTATCAACCAACCGCGTCACCTGCTGCATATGCGAGTGCAAATTTCTGGGCACTTAGGTGTTCAATCATCTTCTACCTTCAGATCATGAATGGCGGACATGCCAATCTAACTCTTCAGGTTTAAGAAGATTGAATAGGGTAAAATGTTTTACCCTAAAATTTTCCCTCTCAAATGCTCAAGGCTGCCCAAGAATTGATTAGACAAATTCTCCTCCTAAGCAAAGGGTCCACAACTAGGGTTTCATCTTTCACAAAGAAATTTAGGGCTATAAAGTCTTAAATGGAATTCATGGTTTCTTATTGGTCTCCAAGAATTCTCATACCAAGTTTCATGCCTTGCGTCACAAGATTGCTCTGTCAATTGCTCAGATAACTGAAAATTAATTGTATTGACCAAAAAGTCAACTGTGGTCAACATATAGTCAAACTTCAAGATTTTGGTCAACATCAATATTTTGAAATCAAATTCATCATTTGATCAAGGTTTGATCATTATTCTCAAAGGAAAACTCTCAAATCATCGAAAGTCAAAAGTTGCTAAATTAGGGATTCCCTTAGGAGAAGTCAACTAAACTTTGAGCAAGCATAACTTTCACATGCTCCATCAGTTTTTCCCCAACAAAAGCTATCTTTGAAGAAACTTCAATTCTCTACAACTTTTCCTTTATGAGCTCAAGTCCAAAAAATGCTTCATTTAAGAGATATGAGCCAATACATTGTAGGTCATTTCAAAAGTCAACAAAAAGACACTTTTTGTCAAGGCAATTTACATCAAGATAAAGTCTTCAAATGCAAAAATAATCAACATAGAGATTGTATAGGAAACCTCGGGCTTTCCGAAACGTCCAAGATCACTTTCAAAGGATGGAAATTGAGAGAGGTATGACTAGTGCAAGTTGGGAGATTTGAGGAAATACATGAAGTTCAAATTGAGCAAACTTGATATTTTGGTCTATTGGGCCATTGTTTAAAGTCCAAGCCTATATTACACTCCTTATACACCTCATATCATTTTCATGTACCCCTTGATCTCTTTTATTTTAATTATTTTTTATTTATTCATTAATAATTTAAAATAAATAAGCTAAAAATATAAGGCTTGTCAACAAAGGTCCAAGCCCATATATTCTGACCTAATTCCATGTCTTATAATCTCCATCATTCATACACAAGTAGGAACGAAACCCTTGTCCATGAATCACCTCCAAAAACTCAAATTTTTTCAAGTTTAGGGAAACCTTTAAATCCTTATCACAATCGTTTTCAATGCAAACTAGCCACTCCTTTCACTCCTTGCAATCATACAAAGTAAGAATGGACCAAGTTTAATGATCCAAAAAGCATGAAACACCATCGCATATATCTCCGATCTCATAATTTTGCAAAATTATATTTTTTAGTTTTTCCTTTGCTTTAAGACATACTAATGATATCATTGTGTTTTTGAGGTTTGATAGTGCAGGATAGAACCATCATGGAAATCCAATGCTGGCCAAATCGTAAAACACTATAACTGCACCGATCCATGCAGATTTCACCATGACTCAAAATCCCTTTCTATTCAGACCAAAATAGTTATCTTATTGAAATCCCATACCCTTACTTAGGGGGGTAGGGTCCCCTTGGATTACTGATTTTGGGTGTTTTAAAGGTTTGATAAAAGGAGGTTACCGGATAAGACGAATGGAGCTAGGCTCCGACGCCTCTCCGGTTCATGAACGGTTTCTATATTATATATGTATTGTTTCATTTTAATGAACAGATGTATTACCGCCTCAGCGGTTGAAGCGTGCGTGTTGAAGACCTTACTATGCCAAGGTGTGGGTTTGATCCCAGCCTTTTGGAATTTTGACATTTTTTGTGATTTATTTGTTTTGCAGATTACAAAAGGCGCTCGTTTCCTTTCTTTGTCAACAAGGCGCGCCTGACCTGGTGGTGAAGGTGCTGATTGAAAAGGTAGAGGGAGTTGGTTCAACACCCAGCTCTGGTAACCTTTTTTTAAACCCTTATTTTCTTACTATTTTCACTTATAAATCCTAAATTCATTAAACTTAAACCATTTTTTATTAGTTAATTTTTTCACAAATCTAATCAACATTAGCGTTTAGTCTTTGTTTAATTAATAAACTCTTATTTTTTTCAAATTAAAGTTAATTAGGGGTTTTAGGTTTTGACTAATTAAATTCAATTTAGATTTTAGGTTAAACATCAAATCTTTTATCATAAAATCACTAAAACAATTTCCTACCTCTTTACTTTATTTTACACCTTCACGTAGTTTACTCTTCTCACTTTGCTTACAATTATGTAACCACTCGTGGTTTGTAATAGGTAATAAGGGTTTTACTTTTCCTTGCACTTTTATTACTTGTACCCCACATTCCCGAAGCCCTGTAATAGTGTAGACTTTTATTCTTCCGCACTTATCTTTTTATGCTTTGTATATATTATTGTTAGCTAATAGGATAGTATGGCAAGAATAAAAGCGAATGATATTTAAATTAATACAAGATAAGATAACTGAATCATGAATCACTTTGCACACTGGTACTTCTAGGGTAACCTCCCTTGTTGCCTTCGATAAACACAGTCATTTCCCTTAAACGTGGGGATGCCTTAGCACTATCCCTAGATTAAAAATATTATAGTCCCTCAATGACCCTTTCAAATGTTGCCTTTGGTAAACGATCTAAAAGTTGCCTTCGATGACTGTACGATGACCCGCGCCTATCCCTTCATATCCAACGATAGGGCTTCCTACTAACTAATACTAGGATAACACTATCTAAAAGAGGAGAAAAGAACAAAAAATACTTTGAGTAGGTAGATAGTTCCTAATTGCTTGCTCACAAACGAAACAAAAAAATCTTTTTCACAAACTCTCTCTCAAAAATATTTTCAAATAAAACACTTTGTACGCATTCTCGAGGACATATCTGAGAATCATTACAAAGTTGCCTTACTATTGAAATTTCTAAATATTTTTCAAACACACAACACAAAGAATTTTTAAACAAAGTGAGCTAGCGATTAAGAGCCCGTAGATAACTACGGATGAAAAGGGTGATAACACCATCCCTTTTCATAATTTACCCCTCGAACTTAATAATCTCAAAGTCTTTCCTGTTATTTTCACCCTTTCCTTATTGGATAAAAGAAAATTTGATGGTGACTCTTGCTACCTGCAACATTTGTGATAAAAGCAAAACCAAAAGTTAGTTCTCCCACCGTATTACATATGCTCTTATCATTGCAATAGTCTCGGACACGACACAAATAGCTGCTGGGCTTTGAAAAATAAAATTCAAGATATGATTGAAAACAAAGAGATTGAGTTTGATCCTTCTGAGACCCCCAATGTGATTACTACACCTATGCCTAAGCACGATAAAGGCATAAGTGCTATTGATGATGTTTCATATGTTTCTGCTGTAAGTGAATTGACTACTTCCCTCCTGATTATCAAGAAGAATATGTTGCAGGCCGGTTTATTTCTGGGTTGCATTGAAAGGTGTTACTATTGTGCAGCCCAACCCAATGGCTGCAAGTTGCTGAAATAAGGTGTTCAGCGTATGATGGATAACCATATAATTATAATTGAGAAGACTCTTTCTATTGAGAATTAGTTTCAAGACTTGGAGCTTGAAGAGGTATCTGTAATTTTCAATAATCCTATCAAGATCACTGCCAAATGCTCTGTGAAGATTAAGGTTGAACCTAGAGTCGCTCTTCTCATAATCACCGCACTCGAACCTATCCCATATTCCTCAGAAAAATATATCCCTTGGAAATATAGGCCGACATCTAATACCACGGCGTCAAGGAAGAAACATTGACTATTGAGAGTGAAGGTATTGAAGTCACTAATTCCAACATTGACAATATGGTTGGGACCAGTAAAGTTACTAGAAGTGCAAGGGTTTTCTTTCCCGAACTCTCTCTGAAGAATATTACCATGCTAGTTTGTGTTACTGCTACCGAGTCAACCACTGAGACTCAGGGAAAAAAACAAATGACGCAGCCTGCCCAGACGAAGGCACCTAAAGAAGTTACCGCTGAAGATAACTCCAAGAAAGAGTTAGAGGAGGTATTAAAAATCATCTGAAAAAGTGATTACAAGATTGTTGAATAGTTGGGACTAAATACCTCCAAAATATCCATGTTATCCCTTTTGTTATGCTCTGAAGCCCATACGCAGGCTTTAGTGAAGTTCTTAAAATCTGCGCATATACCACATGAAATTTCTGCTAATCAATTTGAAAATTATGTTGCTATCCTAACGATTGATAATGGGCTGAGATTTTCATATGTCAATTTGACTCCGGAAGGAAGAAACCATAACAGGGCCCCGTATGTCTCTATTAAATGTGGGGGTACTACCTTAGCTCATATGTTGGTTGATACGGGTTCCTCATTAAATGTTCTACTAAAGGGTGCTTTAGACAAGCATGACTGTGAATGGGTTGTGCTGAAACCCAAAGATATTATGATCATAGCCTTTGACGGTTCAAAGAGGATGGTGCATAGAGAGGTGAATCTTCAAATAAAAGTAGGTTGGCAGGTCTTCGACTCTACCTTCTATGTGATGGACATTCGTCTGACCTATTCTTGTTTACTTGGACGCCCTTGAATTCATGGGACATGCATTGTTACTTCAACCCTACACCAAAAGTTAAAATATCCCGTGAATGGAAAGGTTGTTACCGTTTGTGGTGAATAAGAGTATATGGTAAGTCACTTGAACTCATTCAAGTATGTTGAGATAGACGGCAAATTCATCGAAACTCGCTGCCAGACATTTGAAGTTATTCCTAGGACAGTTACAGAAGATGTTTCTGCTATTCCTAAGGTTACCAGGGCTTCACCCAGAATGGCTTCTTTGAAAGACTCTAGAGCTGTGGTAGAAGAAGGTGGTTGTACTTCTTGAAGTCAGCTTCCCGACATCCGGTACAAGTCTGACAATTTTGGTTTGTGTTTCACTACAGAGGCTTAGAGGGTTGTTCGTCGTGCTCGTGCTGAAAGACCACCATTCTGTGTCAACAACAATCGAGTCAATATGGTAGAAGATGCGGATAGTGACTACGACCTAGACAACTGGATTTTTCTCACCACCGACAATGGAATAAACAATTGGGATACTAAAGACGTTATACCGATATTCTTTAGTTAGAAGTAAATGCTACTTTTTGCTTCTTTTTTTATTTCAAGTTTTGGCTATGTAATTTTTAAAACAATAACTTTAAGCCTTGTTCCTTAACCGGGGCACAACGGTTAGTTTGTTAGGGTTATAATTTCATTCGCATATTTTCATTCAATAAAAGGTTGGACGTTTGCATTCAAATTTTACGCTCTATGTCTTTATTTTACTTTATTACTTTCAAAATAGCTATTTGTTCTTACTCACACCCACGCAACAAATTACAAATCCACATCTACTCTGGATCCCGTCAATAAGAATTAGGCTATTTCCACTTATGACTTTGAAAATTCGATCTACCAAGCTGAGGACAAAGGTGAGGAATATTATGAAGTACCTGGAGATCCTGCTAGGTTGTTAATGCAAGAAGAAAGATCCATACAACTGCACGAAAAGACAATCGAGGTTGTGAACTTGGGTACTAAAGAAGACAAGAGAGAAGTTAAGATAGGTACAGTTCTAGAAGGCAGTGTCAAAAATAGATTAATCCAAATGTTGCATGACTATGTTGAGATATTTTCTTGGTCGTACGAAGACATGTCAGAGCTCGATACTGATATTGTGGTTCACCATCTACTGGTGAAAGAAGGTTTCTCTCTAATAAAGCAAAAAGTTTGTCGTATGCGTCCCAAGATATCAGAGAAGATCAAGGCTGAGGTTATGAAGAAATTCAACGCAAGTTTCTTAGTAGTTACATCCTATCCTTAGTGTCTTCCAAATGTGGTTCTGGTACCTAAGAAGAATGGAAAAGTGCGAATGTGTGTAGACTACATGGATTTCAATAGGGTGGGCCCCAAAGATGACTTTCCACTTCCGCATATTGATGTTCTGGTTGACAACACCGCTCAACATAAGGTATTTTCCTTCATGGATGGTTTCTGTGGGTATAATAAAATCAAGATGGCACCTAAAGACATGGAGAAGACTACCTTTGTCACACAGTGGGGAACTTTCTGTTACAAAGTTATGCCTTTTGGTTTAAAGAATGTCGGTGCAACATATCAGCGTGCTATGGTAGCTTTGTTCCATGACATGATCCATGATGAGATAGAGTTTTACGTTGATGACATGATAGCCAAGTCTCACACTGAAGAAGAGCATCTTGACCACCTGCATAAGCTGTTTCTGAGGTTGAAGAAATATAAGTTGAGGATGAATCCAAACAAGTGTACCTTTAAGGTCAGATCCTGTAATCTCATAGGTTTCGTCGTTAGTGGTAGAGGTATTGAAGTTGATCCCAGTTAAGTTAAGGTTATCCAGTAAATGCTAGCTCCTTGTACTGGGAAGGAAGTTGGGGGCTTCCTACGACATCTGAAATATATTGCATATTTATTTCCCATCTAACTGCTACTTGTGAGTCGATCTTCAAGTTAATAAAAAAAGATAAAGTACTGAAGTGGAACGATGTTTGTCAGATAGCTTTTTACAAAATCGAGGAGTATCTCTAGGAACCTCTGATTCTGATGTCGCCACTTGAAGGAAGACCTCTTAACATTTACTTAACAGTGGTAGAGAATTCAATGATGTGTGTATTGGGGCAACATGACGAGTCTGGTAGAAAGGAGCATGCAATATACTACCTTAGAAAAAAGTTTATCGACTGTGAAACAAGATACTCACTACTAAAGAAAAATTATTGTGCTTTGTCATGGGCTGCTCACCGACTAAGACGGTATATGTTGGCTCATACTACTTTGTTGATCTCTAAGATGGATCCAATAAAATATGTATTTGAAAAACCCGCTCTCTCCAGAAGAATAGC
Organism: Vicia faba; assembly: GCA_948472305.1. Taxonomy (NCBI): domain Eukaryota; kingdom Viridiplantae; phylum Streptophyta; class Magnoliopsida; order Fabales; family Fabaceae; genus Vicia; species Vicia faba. The sequence goes on from OX451737.1 coordinate 946,047,175, forward strand.
AAGATGGCATATGGTCTTGACAAAATATGACATTCAGTAAACCACTCAGAAAGCAATCAAAGGAAGTGTATTCGAAGATCATTTGGCACATCAAGTTGTAGATGACTATCAATATATGAATTTCGAGTTCCCGAAAGAGAATATCATGCTAGTTACAAATTATGAAGAATATAGACCGTATGACGGACCTGAGCCGGAATCCCGATGGACTTTGGTTATTGATGGAGCTTCTAACGCGCTTGGCAACATAATCGGTGTTGTGATTATCTCTTTCAAGGGTTTCCATACACCCTTCACCGTCAGACTTTGCTTTAACTGCACCAATAACATGGTCGAATAGGAAGTGGGAATCATGCGTATCAAGGCTGCTATTGATATGAGAATCAAATTCTTGAATGTGTATGGGGACTCAACCCCAGTGATCAGTCAAATTAAGGGAGAATGGGATACAAAGCAACCAAATCTCATCCCTTATCGAGAGTATGTGTTGACATTAATTCCATACTTCGAGGAAATCAGTTTTGACTATATTCCACGAGAAGAGAATCAATTGGCAGACACATTATCTACCATGTCACCTATGTTCAAATTCAGATGGGATAATGAAGCTCCTCGAATTACTATTGAGAGGCTAGATGAACCAGCACATTGCTATAAAGTTGACACTGATGAGGTAGAGGACAAGCCTTGGTTCCATGAGGTAAAGAGATACCTCGAGGCTCAAGAGTACCTTGAGGGGGAAACCTGATTCTCTCTATTCTATGGTATGGAAGTTTTCCTACCTGTCAAAGTCCAAATTCGTTCCATGAGGATTATGAAAGACGCAAATTTAGATGTAGATTAGTGGATTCAGACTAGGATGGAGCAGATAAATTTGATTGAAGAGAAAAGGCTTGCAGCTGTTTATCATGGTCATATGTATCAGAAGCGTATGATCAAAGCCTTCAACAAGAAAGTCAAACATCAGGTATATAAAGCTGGTGATTTGGTAATAAAACGTATCATCCTACCACAAGGTGATCTCAGGAGTAAATGGAATCCAACGTACGAAGGGCCATTCGTGATTAAGAGATACTTTCTGGCGGCGCTATGATAATTACAACCATGGACAGTAAAGATCTTCCACACCCTGTGAACGCAGACATAGTCAAAAGATACTACACATAAAAGAGACCCGCAAGGTTGATTGGCCTAGGAAAAAATAAGGGCATCACGGCGAACCAAAAGGGTTCGGGAAAAAATTAGGGAAAGATATAAAAGATTATACACCCGACAAGTCAAAAACATGGAAAGGCGGCTTGGGCAAAAAAGGGTATCCCAGTGGACTGAAAACCTGAAAGGGGGGTCCAAGAAAAAGATAGGGATTAAAGTGCGTGACTATGTCCAGTTGGATCATCTACTTAGAGCAAGCTTTATTATCCACAACAAGTGAAAATGGTACAAATCAATTCAATAAACTTCTTTCAACAACGAGGGATGAGATATTTACGTAGAGGCCATAGCAGAGTTGAAACTCGATGGGATCATTTCCACATAGCTATTTGCTTTGTTTTTCTTTGTACATTTCTTCCTTTGTACGACGACTTCCTCTTACTAGGATCTTTATTTCTTTGTACAAAATCGCCTGTTTATAGGAAGATTATCAATACAAGTTTAAATTTGTTTTACTTTCTCTGCTTTATATTCTTAAATGTCCAATGACTAAATTGAATGAACATATGCTTTTTAATTTGATTACTTTTAACAAATATGTGCATAAAAACAACATTATCATTTACTAAAGAATCTAGGAGTTTGGATTATGTTCAAGTCATCCACAAATTCCCACATAGCAGTCTCCACAAAAATATCCCCACAGAGCTACCTTCATAACCTCGTCCACAACAGAGATACATTCCCCATCGAGTTTAATATGCCTTTAGACAGAAATTGGGGCATCTTCCAACAATTAACATGACCATCTCCCCCAGTAAGTCCCCTAGTGTATAAGGAAGTTTGATCATTTCCCCAACATATAGTGGAAACTTCCTCGAAACAGCCTAAGAAATTTTGATCCCTATCGGAGATTGTGTCCTCAACACAGTTTACATGAATTTAATTCTGCAGTAGAGTTTATTTCTCCAACAATGTGAAATCCCCGGCATAATTCTCTTCTCAAGCAGGTTTTATTTCCCTAGAAGGGTCTATTTCCCCAACTAGATTTATTTCCTAAACAGAGGTTATTTCTCCATTATCGCAACTCCTCGACAAGATTCGCTTCCCGGGCCAGATGTCATTTAACTTTGTCCTCCCCATAAGAGTGGATGTCCATATCTAAACTTGGTCAGACAATACCTCAGAAGGTTATCCATATCTTTTATCCCTAGTCAGGGTATATAAGAATTAAATTCTCCAAGAGAATGATGAAAGACTAATTTCCTAGAATTCTTCTATTCCCCAAGCGGAAGTCAAAGGCCCTCAGAGGAATATCCTTAAACAGAAAACAGGAATCCCCAGCGAAGACGTTCTCAAGAAGATTGAAGATTCATATTCCTCATCCCCAACAACGATCATGTATTTATTTTCCCTAGCCAAATATGTTATACGGAGCTACCGATACGCTTCGATGACATCTTACAACCACGCGTCATTTACAAAATATCATAGCATATTCATACGAAACACATACGACACTCTGAAGCTACCCGCAGAAAACACAGAGCCGCCACCGAACTTTATTTAACCCAAAGGAATGGGAAATATCGATAAAACCACAAGGGGATGGATAAGATAGTCTTGGGACCAAGAGAAAGGGTAAGGGAGTCGGTTATGCGAGGGGAAGGTATTAGCACTCCTCACATCTGTTGTACTCAACGGGATCCATTTTGTCCATTCGTCTTTAAGGGTGTATCTATCTACAACTATACTTGCTTAAGGGGAAAATAATGGTTTTTTTATTATTGTGTTCGTGAGGGCTTCACGACCCTTTTCCTACGTATCCAATGAAGGAATCAGAACACCGTAGTTCCTCTAGAAAAATGGTTTGTTTGTTTGTGCTTTTTTGTGGGCGACTTTAACACACATATTCTAGCAATAGGCACGGCTGGTGTCACGATAGAACGAAGATAACATGCCCTTCGGGGGAGTTTTAATTTGTTGAGTGTTTTTGCGAGTTTTAGAATAAATTTAAGTAAAGATTAAAAAGTGTTTTTGGATTATTTATTTGTGAATGATAAGTTTTAATTACAAAAAAAGAAAAAAAGAAAGTCTAATAGGGAGACTAAGAAACCCTAATATTGTCATACATGGATCGATCCTAATGTTTAATCAACACAAAACGATCAAGATGGATTTGATCATCTCATGAAAATCCTAAGGGAACATGGCATATAGAATCAATCACATGATCAACGAGAAGAAAATAATACTAATTATTTTTTTTGTTTTTTATCAATTAAAGAAACGCGACTAAGCAAAATAACTAAAAAATGATTGATTGAACTAGAACAAAAAGATAAATCCACAAAGTTACTGATTTAGTTCTAATGTTAAATTAACTAATCGAAAAATTATAAAATTAAGAAAATTAAAATTAAACTAAAGCAATACTAATTAGTTAAGAATTATAAAATTAAGAAGAAAAACAAATGAAATTTAGCTAAGTTAATTAAATTAAAGGGTGTAAAGCAGGATATGGAGGTATGGGCTAGAAAAATTTGGCGCTTAGCCCATGCTAATTGGGCCTAGAAGGAATTTTTGTTCAACTTGCTTCAATTACCAAAAAAGAGAGGGTATTAGGCTTAACTTATATGGTCTGGTCCAACCAGTCACAAACCATAATTTTCAGCATATACTATTTTTTTCAAATATTTCAATATATTATTAATTGAATTGAAAAAAAACAAGTACAATGAAAAAAAACCAAACTCAAGCGTTGTACGCCTTTGTACTAAGGTAGAAGGAGTCACCCCTAAGATTCTTGGATAACACTTTCGCCTTTCTTTTACAGACTCAACTTGCGGCGCCAAAAACTCAACACTCCATCGAACTCCATGTCTTCGTTATCGTTTCTGTTCAACCTCTGCCTCCACCTCATGTCCCAGTCCCGTCTGATCACAGTGGATTTCTCCTTACTCTCACTTCGTTTTGAATCATCTCAAAGCTCGTGTCATCTCCCTTGACAACCTTCTTCTCTTGCTCCAACCAACATCACCATTACCCATAAACATCATCTCTCTCTCTCTCTCTCTCTCTCTCTCTCTCTCTCTCTCTCTCTCTCTCTCTCTCTCTCTCTCTCTTCTAATTCATCCTTTCTCTTACCACTTTGTTTCAATCGTTCCAGTTTCATCCGATTAAACATGTCTTAGCCTTTCCCCGAGTTTCTATGAATCTGATGTTGTGTTATTGTTGGTGATGTATGCAAAAATCGCTTAAGGATCTTCACGGGTTGTGGTTGGATTACTGGATATGGTGGTCGATGGAAGAGAGGGAGATTCGAAGGCTGACTCGGTGGTAATGAGATGGCAATGGCAGTTCTGTGACAATGATTGGATTTAGGGTGAGAGGTACACGTCCTTTAATTTTTTCTGTATTTATGAAATAGTATATGAGTGTCTTTTGAGACAGATTGTGGATTAAAAAAATTTTTTTTTACAGTCTTACTCCCTCGTTTCTCATCGATGACAATGGCCTAACGCCCCTCACTTTTTTATTCCAAGGCTTATTAGAAAAGAGAATATAATTATATCATCAAAGCAAACCCACAACCAACATATTTAAATAAAAGGATAGGACTTACATACTTGGATGCGTCCAATCATATCAATTCCCCACATTGCAATGGGCCATGGTGAAGTTATCACATTCAAAGGAGTGGGAGGAACATGTATCCTTTCTGTGTAAACCTTAAATTTGTGGCACATATTTTCATATACACAACTATCACTTTCCATCGTCATCCAGAAATAGCCTGTTTGTAGGATTTTATTTGCCATGGAATGTCCACTGGCATGAGTCCCAAAAGAGCCCTCTTGTATTTCTCATATAATGGATTCTGCTTCGTGTCTATCCATGCATATGAGAAGAACCGAGTCATAGTTTCTCTTGTACAGAACGTCTCCTGATAGTGAAAACTTAGAAGCCAACAATCCAAGAGTCTGCTTATCATAAATCGTAGCACCCTCAGGGTACTCTTGCTTCTCAATGTAGCGATAAAAAATGTAGCGGGATAAATCAGAGATCGAGCTATTAATTAACCCATCTCACAAAAGCAAGAGTCGTCACCGCGCTTTATTATTTCCAAGGGAAAAGGGAAAAGAGAGAAATAAAACCCTAAAATATGCAATGTAAAGTAATATTTAAAAATATTGAAAATACAATGCATTTTGAAAAGAGATCTAGAGTTCGGGGGTTGGTTATGCAATGGGAAGGTATTAGCACCCAATGCATTTATAGTATCCTATAGGAACCTTTTGAAATATTTGTTTATAAAAATAGTTTGTTTGATTAAAATGGTTTGTTTGGCTAAAATGGGTGTGGACGAGATTTGAAGATACGACGACCTAATGTCGAAGTTTTGACTTAAAAGGTGTGATTTTAAAAGTGGGGTCTTTTAGAAAAACTTATCTTAGGTTTAGCAAAATAATAAACAAACAAAAGATAAATGAGGGTATTCTCACGATTGGATGAGATGTATTTGATGTCGTGAAGTCACCAAAGTTAAAACATTTCCCTTGGAATTGAGACTAACGAAAGATATAAAGATTAAACGATCGCTCGTAAAATTAATTAAAATGACAATTGAACAATTAAATAAATGGAAATTAAATTAAAAGTATAACTTATAACGTGTATTCTAATCAATTTAATAAATAACAAAAAATATTAGATGAAATATTAATAGCATGGCAAAAATTAAATAAAAGATAAATTGAATTAAGCATGTTTTTTTGTATTTTAAAAACAACATGATATAATTATATGTAATAAACTAATCTAATATTTGCTATCATATATTTAATAGAATTAGGAATAAGGCTAAGTTCTAATTATGGCTATGTTCTAATTAAAATATAAGGAGAATAATGATAATATGATTGGGCCAACATACCCAATAGGGCTGACCCAATGTGAAAGAGAAAAAGAAAATGTTTTGAAAAAACCCAAATAACAAAGAGGCGTCGTTGCTGTCATTGGGAAAGGAAAGAAAATAAGAGTTGTTGTGCAAAGTCAGACGGAATGGAGATACAAAGGGAGCATGGTTGTTATTTTATTGAAGTGGGAGAGTGAAGTTGTTCACAGCGGTTGAGGTGTGGCTGGTGTAGCGTGTATAAGATGGAAGCTCACGGACAACAGAAGTGACCGATTGGTTATTGGTTTGTATGGGTGTTTGTTTTGAGTTTAACAAGCTCTGAGCTTTTTGTTTTAGGTTTTTGTTTCTGGTTTTTTGTTTTTGTTTTTTGTTTCTGGTTTTTGTTTCTGGTTTTTTTTTGGTTCTGAGGTTTGATTCTGGGTTTTATTCAGATTTTTATTCTGAGTTTGGTTCAGAGTTTGGGTTCAGAGTTTGGTTCAGAGTTTGGTTCTGAGTTTGTGTTCAAAGTTTGGTTCTGAGTTTGGGTTCTGAGTTTGGTTTAAAGTTTGGGTTCAAAGTTTAGTTCTGAGTTTGGTTCTAAGTTTGGGTTCAGAGTTTGTTTCTGAGTTTGGGTTCTGAGTTTGGTTCAAAGTTTGGGTTCAGAGTTTGGTTCTGAGTTTTGTTCAGAGTTTGGGTTCAGAGTTTGGTTATGAGTTTGGGTTCAGAGTTTGGGTCAGAGTTTGGTTCTTAGTTTGGATTCAGAGTTTGGTTCTGAGTTTGGGTTCAAAGTTTGGTTCTGAGTGTTATTCAGAGTTTGGGTTCAGAGTTTGGTTCAGAGTTTGGGTTCAGAGTTTGGTTCAGAGTGGGGGTCAAAGTTTGGGTTCAGAGTTTGGTTCTGAGTTTGGGTTCTGAGTTTGGTTCAGAGTTTGGTTCTGAGTTTGGGTTCAGAGTTTGGTTTTTAGTTTGGGTTCAGAGTTTGGTTCTGAGTTTGGGTTCTGAGTTTGGGTCAGAGTTTCAGTTCTAGGTTTGGTTTTGAGGTAACAAGTTCTGATTTTTTTGTACAGAGGTAACAAGCTCTGAATTTTTGGTGTAGAGGTAACAAGCTCTGAATTTTTGTTTTGTAGCTAACAGGTTCGGGTCTAACAGAGTTGAGCAATTTATTCTGATTAATATTCTAATTTTTAACAGGTTAAACATCAACAAAATGTAGCAACTCCCGAATATCTCAAGGATTGTGATAAACAAACATTCATGGCATAAAGGAAATGGTGCAAAGAGAAGATTAAAATATATGAATGAGGAAGTTATGTAGAAGTAAAAAAGAGGAAGAAAAAAAAAATACCTATCGGAGCCTCTCTGATGGGGCTTCGAAATGTTAAGTTTTTTTCTCCTTGAATTTCCGTATTTTTCTTGTTGATATTTGTGTTACCTTCTGACTTTTCTATGTGTGGTTCCCTCTTAGTTTTTCTCTCTCACTTGATGTTCCTCTTCTGATTTTTTTTGTGATTCTTAGACAAAACTCTCTCTCTTTCTGTTTTTTTCTTCTTGCTTAATTTTGTGGTGATTCTTCCAAAAAAACTCTCTTTCTTCTGTTGATAGAGGCCTCTATTTATAGTGAAATACTTGGGGTTTTGGGGGGGGAAAATAATAGAGATTTGAATTGTTTTGAGCTCTGTTTTGATGTTTTATGGGACAGCTTTTTGAAGTGTGCATTTTAGTGCAATATTTGGAGTTTTATAGACTGGTTTTTGTAGCAGCAAAGGTGCAGATTTTTGTCTCATGGGCAGCATTCAGGACTGTTTTGGAAGGCAGATTAGGATAGCAACTTGGCATGGTCTTTTTTGAAACAAGGTTGGAGAAAATGGACAGCATTGTACTCAAAAATTGGACTGTTATATATTAAAACAGTGCTGCAAAAATGGGCAGCATTGAGACTGTTTTGTAGCAAGAACAATAACTTGATTTTCATGTACAAAATTTCCATTTCTTTTGTAACTTTGTAATAATAATCCAAATAAATTGTAACATGAATGGGTATTTATTCTTCAATATAAATCTCAATTCCCTTGTAATTATAAACAACTTTGAATCTTGATATGTCTTGATAAAATTCCAAGTCTTCCATTTGAATTTGGGAAACAATTTAATAATACTTGAATAAATTGTTGAATGATGAATAAATAATAATGCAAGTCTTAGACTTTAATCTTGCATTTTGTAATAGAAATCAAATAAATCCCATGAATTGATCTTATAATAAAATAGTAACCATCATGTATTTAATCTTGTGATGAACGATTAATTGGATCGAATTTCTTTTCCCAATATCTTGAATAAATGCTTCATGTGTGTTCAAATAACCATAATGTAACTCCATCAAAATAATCACACAAAATAATCTTGAATAAATATTTCATGCGATAAATAATTATTCTTGAATGAGATCTCTTGGTAGCTCCTCTTTAATTATCACTTGAATTCAAATAAAGAAAATTCCAAGTGTCCCAAATAAATTCTTCTAGAACGATTTTGAATATAATCATTCCATTTTGACGAAATTCACCCTGCGTCATGAGAAAACTTGCAGATGACTTTTGGTCTAAATGATCGAAAATGACGTGCATAGCTTGGTTTTCTTGTATTTTAAAGCAATGTGAAACACACATGAACCAAAGGCAGTAAAACTTCGACTGTTCTTTCCGAAAAAATTCATACCTATTTCCTGCATATGGAATAAAAAAACAAAACATACACTTCGTGCTTGATTAGTGGTTAGTCATTCATAAGATAAAATGCTCACAACACTCGATAATATCTACACAGTTAAAGCTAGAAAGCAAAATGTTTGAAACCTACCATATTCTGTGACCTTTATGTATATATAAAACAATGGAAATGAAGAAGGGATCTTAGGTCAAAAATTGGGGTATGACACTCAAGATATCTTTTGATGTCGAAATACCACGGCTTTTCGCCTAATACATCTTCAGCTGTGAGACAATAAGCAGGGATAATGTGCGATGGTTCCTTCTAATGACAAATCCTTATATCGGGCGCATGATTCAGGTAACTGACTTTGAACATTGCTGCTAAAGTTGCCAGAGCATCTGCCAATTGATTTGCTTCTCTAGGAATATGCTCAAAGGTGACCTAACAATTCTAATATGTAATCCCGGTATGGAACTAAGTTAGGGTGTCGTGTATCCCAATCACCTCGTACTTGATGTATCACTAAGGCAGAATCCCCAAAAATTCCAGAATCTTGATCTTTAAATCAATGGTTGCTTCAAGACCCATCACACAAGCTTCGTATTCAGCGACATTATTCGTACAATCAAAGATAATATGGCAGTGAGTGGATTATGAGTATTGCATGAAGAGGTCAGAACTGCCACAATGCCATGGCCCATAGAATTTGATGCACCATCGAACATGAGGGTCCATCGTTCCCCTGGTTCGGGTCCTTCATTATCATCACGTTTCATAACGTCCTCGTCTGGAAAATCGAACTTTATGGACTAATATTCTTCCATTGGCTGGTGAGCGAGATGATCAGCAAGAATGATACCTTTGATAGCCTTTTGTGCGACGTAGTGGATGTCATACTCAGACAAAAGCATTTGCCACCGAGCCAACCACCCTGTAAGTGCTGGTTTCTCAAAGATGTACTTTATCAGATCCATCTTAGATATCAGAAGTATATAATGTGTCAACATATACTGCCTCAAATGTTGAGCTACCCACGTAAGAGCACAACAAGTCTTCTCAAGTAAGGAATACCTTGATTAACAATCAGTAAACATCTTGCTCGGGTAATAAATGGCGTGTTCTTTTCGTCCAGTATCATCATGTTTTCTGAGCACACAACCCATAGATCCTTCAAGCATAGTCAAATACATAATGAGAGGTCTCCCTTTAACTGGTGGCATGAGTATTGGTGGTTCTTGAAGATACTGCTTAATCTTCTCAAAGGCTTCTTGACAACTTTCATCCTAACGGATATCTTGATTCTTGCGTAACAATTAAAAGATGGGTTCAAAGGTATCAGTAAGGTGAGAAATGAACCTGGCTATGTAATCCAACCTTCCAAGGAAACCTCATACTTCCTTTTCATTTTTTGGTGCCGGCATATCCTGTATTGCTCTCACTTTGTCTGGATCTACCTCAATCCCTCGTTGACTCATGATAAAACCGAGTAACTTGCCCGACCAAACCCCAAAGGTGCATTTGTTGGGATTAAGCCTTAACCTGAACTTTCATAAATGATCAAACAACTTCTGCAAATGGAACAACTGTTCTTCCTCAGCTTGTGATTTCACAATCATGTCGTCCACATACACCTCGATCACTTTAGGAATCATGTCGTGAAAGAGAGTCACCATAGCTCGCTGATATGTCGCACCGGCGTTTTTGAGACCAAAAGGCATGACTCTATAGAAAAAGGTACCCCAAAGAGTTGTGAAAGATGTTTTATCCATGTCTTCCGGAGCCATCTTTATCTGATTGTAGCCCGAGAACCCATCCATGAAGGAGAACACTGAAGACTGAGCAGTATTATTAACCAATACATCAATATGAGGCAATGGGAAGTCAATCTCCGGGCTTTCTCTACTCAAGTCACGGTAGTCAACAAACATGTGTACCTTACCATCCTTTTTAGGTATAGGCACAATGTTATCTATCCAAGGCGGATAATTTATCACGGATAGGAAACCCGCCTCAAGCTGTTTTTGAACTTCTTCTTTGATCTTTAAAGCCATGTTGGGTCCGGTCCTTCTCGGCTTCTACTTTATAGATGGACATCCTGGCTTGAGTGGCAATCTGTGCATCACTATATCAATGTCTAACCCGAGCATGTCTTGATACAACCAGGCAAAGATATCAGCATACTCTCGAAGCAACTCAATTAACCCCTTCTTTTCTTCGCTTTGCAAGGTAGCACCTATTTTGACTTCTCTCTTTACCTCTTCAGTACCAATATTGACAGATTCTATTTCTTCCTGATATGGCTGGATGAACTTCTCTTCCTATTTAACTAGCCTGGATAGTTCTTTAGGGTTTTCACAATCTTCCTCACTATCTTCGTTATCATGATCAACTGAATTCTTGGGGATATAAGGAACCATAGCACTAGCATTTCCAAAAGAGTCCTAGACGGATCTGCATGATCGATGATTTTATGTTTTATTTTTAGAAAGTGAAAGAGAATATTTAGAATATGAAAAGAAAAGTATTTCCATTTTTATTTTGAAAAAGTATAAGTAAAAGAAAAGACAGGGAACAAAATTGTATGTGAAAGTGCGATTTTTCATACAATGTTAAACGGAGATTTGAAACATAAGGGGCCCCTTCTACAAGTTGTCACTATGCCTTGGGTAGGACATATGACTTAAATGGGAACAGAAAATTACACATCAAGGAAAACAACTTCATGGATGTCCATGACAATCCAATTGCTGAGCTCCTAGTCAGGCGCGACTTGATAGATAAATCTTGAAACATCTTCATCGTCACCTTCATCATCTATGGAGAACACTTTTCCTTCTTTGCTTACACCGACACTGACGAACACTTCAAAAATTGGGGGAACTTGCTTTCCTTTGAGAGGAACCCAACCAGCTTGCACGGAGGACAATGGATGATACCCAAGACCAAAGCGATCTTTCTTCTCTGGAACTTCAATCAATTTTCCCCAACTGTTATGGGGAGGTCTAGCTTCTATGAGGGATTTGGCATCCTACAAAGAGGCCAGGGGTGCTTCAGACTTCTTACATTCCATGACGAGGAACTTGTCAACAGTAACAATCTCTAGAGCTTGAAAGGGAAAATCCTACACCTCGCCTTCTACTTCCACATAACGATAGGTAGTAAGATTGTTAATCACTATATCTTCTTCTCCACAAACAACGACAACTTGGTCATTTACAATGAACTCAAGGCATTGGTGAAGAGTAGATGTCACAGCTCCTGCTACGTGGATCCATGGGCGACCCAAAAGGAAAGTATAGGATGAACGGATGTCCATAACATAAAATTACAAATGGAAAGTACGGGGACCAATCTTGACAGTCAAGTCCACTTCTCCATCCACAAATCTTCTTGAACCGTCAAACGCTCGGACATTTAGAGTGGAAGACCTCATCATTATTCCGTCCATATTTAGCTTAAACAAAGTAGCCTTAGGCATTACATTGAGTGAAGAACCCATCTCTACCAAAATTAGAGATAAAACAGTGTCCAAACATTTCATAGAAACATGCAGCGCTTTGTTGTTGGATCTGCCTTCAATTGGGAGTTCATCATCAAAGAAACCTAAACGATTTCCCATAGCAATGTTGGTGACGATTCCTTCATACTGGGAAACAAAGATGTCTTGGGTAACATGAGCGAAACATATAATCTTCAATAAGGCATTGTGGTGGGTCTCTGAACACAAAAGGAGAGACAAGATGGAAATCTTGGATGGCATCTGGTTGAGTTGATCCACCACTTTGTAATTACTTTTATTAAGAATCCTTAAAAGTTGTTATGCTTCTTGTCCTACATAAGGTTTGGGTTGATTATCCATCACTTGCTTGCCCCTAGCCTTGGCTAGAGCATCATTGTTAGTTTCTTTAGGAGGCGGTCGTGGAGGAGAAAATATTCGGCCACTACGAGTCATGTTACTGGTGCCTGCAATGTTGGTAATATTCTTGTTAACCACTGGAGGACAGTTGTACTTCTTCCCATGAATATAGACCACATTATACTCCCATGGAACTTCCCTCGAGTCGTTACTTGTAGGAGGAATAGGAGCTTGAATTGTTGTGGGGGTAGCGAGAGCTTGAATTATTACTGGGGTAGTAGGAACCTGAATTGTCAATGCAATACTTGGTGTTGTTGAAAAGCTTCTCGATTAGTAGGGGATTTCCAAGACATCAATCTCTTCTTCTCGGAATATCTTCTCTATCTGAAGGACACCTTCATCGATCAACTATTGGATAGTCGTCTTCAAACCAGTACACTCTTCAGGTTTAGAAGAACATGTTAAGCATAAATCATGGAGTTCTTTTAGCACCTCATGCTTAAAAAAATATTCTCTAACAGTTCTTAATGGTATCTCGATCTCGTCGACCTTGGTTACCAGAATCTGCTCACTACCTTCTTTGATATCATTGACCATTGCCCCTGGGTGAGGATGTATGGGATTATTCTGAATATTCGGACCAACAGGGTTGAAATTGATGGCCTTTGTATCGAGGAGGTCTTGAACTTTACATTTGAATGCTCTACAATTCTCAATTGTATCGCCTGGGGCAGCAGAATGAAATTCACAATAAGCATTAATGTCATACCCCCTAGGGAGAGGATTTGGCGGTGGACCAAGTTCACGTAGTTGAATCAACTGATTAGCAAGTAACTGAGGGAGAAGCTGAGCATAGGACATAGGAATGAGATCAAATCTTCTTTCAGGCTCTATTTGTCTTTGAGGAGCTCTCGAACCTTGAGGTTGTTTATTCGATTATTGATAAATTGGAGGAGGTGCAAATTGTTATTGTGGAATATACTGTGGTTGCGTAGTGAAAGGCCGTTGTTGGGCCATCCAGGGTGCGAGAGTTGTAGAAGCACACACTTGAGGAACAAAATGGTTTGGAACAACACCAGGCGTACGAAAATAAGGAAATCGGACTTGAGGTAATGCAGGAGCTTTTCCTTGGTTAATGGTGATATCACTAGTCTCACCTTCTTTCTTCTTGACAAAACCAGAAATAGCTTTCTACTAATGCCCGTATTGTTGTTAGTATTGTTAGGGACACCTTGGATTGTTCCAACCTTAATTTAAGTCTCAACGCGTTCACTAATAATGAACATATCAGAGAAAGATTTAGATGTACTACTAAGCATATGTTGGAGATAAGGGCCTCGTAGAGTACCGATAAACAGATCAATCAATTCATGGTCTAAGAGAGGAGGTTGGACCCTTGTAGCCAGTTCATTCCACCTCTGAGCGTACTCTTTGAATGACTCTTCAGATTTATGTATCATCCCTTGGAGCTGAGTACGACTAGGAGCCATGGTTGTATTATAATGGTAATGTTTCAAAAAGGCGTCAACAAGTTCTCCCGAAGTAATGACATGAGATCTTTCCAATTGCATATACCAATCCAATGGTTCCCCAGTCAAGCTATCTTGTAAGAGGTTTATGAGTAATGGTTCATTTTCAGCATAGGCAACCATCTTGCGACAGTAGGAACGGAGATGTGTCTCTGGGTAGGAAGTGCCTTTGTATTTGTCAAAATCTGAAACATTGAACTTGGGAGGAATAACTACCCCAGGCACGAGACACATTGCAACAATATTGAATCCAGGGCCTTGATACCCTCCATGGCTTTAAGACGCTCTTCGAGAGCATGGTACATTTTCGCAGTTTTGGCAACTCCGACGGCAAGGTTAACTTGGGGTTCATAAAGATCAATAACATCGTGATGATCATCAACATCATTCCTAGGATCTCCAGTAGGGGTCTCAACATTTGCATTGTCATTCCTCCCATTATCAGAAGTTGAGGGAGCAGTAGTAGTAAGCTTGGAAACACTTTTATGTAAATATTCTTGACCCTTGATCACACCATGAAGGGTTTCCATATGCTGATCCATTCGAGTGCCCATGGTGTCCATATATTGGTGGAGTGCATTATGATTTTCTTCAAAAAGATCCATAAGCCTTTGTTGGTTGCCTCTTGTATGATAAGGATGTGGAGAAGTCATATTTGTTGTTTACTGAAGTCTGTCAGAAAAGTGACCCTAATGAGTTTTTGTTGTGAAAAATGAATGCATGATAGTATGAATGAATGCTTTATCTTCATTTCCGAGGAAATCCAAAGACTCGTCTATCTTTTAAAGTTTTCCTTTTTGAAAAGTTATACCAATGAGACTTGTCTTTGGACTTCCCTAGATATGAGATATATATACATGATGATATGATGTCATGGTATGCTATGGCATGATGTCTCAGCTCCACATATTTTGGATAACCATTGCGTGGTCTGTTGCACATGCTGAAAGTAACAGAATCAAAAGTTCGACGTCACAGGCATGGAGTCAAAGTAACCCACCCATAAGGTATGTACTAAGGGTTTATCACCTGCCGAACAAGGTTCTAAAGAGATCTCAGAGTCTACGCTCTTCCTTTGGAAATCACCGACGTCCTAATTACTTGATGATCAGTAATATTCGCAGGAAAAACTCGTCCGAGTGCAATATCGCGTGACAACTACTTATAGATTACTTCATTATAGTCTCTGCACTACACCTAAAAACGCCAGGATGGGTTAATGGTTCTACGATGCTCAGCTTCTCGAGTTCCCAGATTGAAAGCAACAACGCCTTCCCAATTACTCGGTAAACATCACTACTTTGAAAGGGACCTCCGATGAGTGGGGGATTTTCATGCCTCCTTCTTCGGGAGTACTCCCTCAAAGTTAACATCACTATACCGCCCGTCCTAGTCCTAGGTGTAACACAAGTCTTGGTATAGGACTTATCAAATGTAATCTCCAACCTAACATCATAGTGTATCCAGAATATGTGAGTAGCGTAAATATATGCAATATATACAATAGAATACAATAAAGAAATAAAACAGTAAAGAAAAATATAGCAAATAAATAAACACCCAAAAAGACAAATAAACAAAACTAGGAGAGACTCGCTAAAAGTCCCCAGTAGAGTCGCCAGCTGAAGCTACCGGCAGAAAACACAAAGCCGCCACCGAACTTTATTTATACCGTAGGAAGGGGAAATATCGATAAAACCACAAGGGGATGGATAAGATGGTCTTGCGTCCAAGAGAAAGGGTAAGGGAGTCGGCTATGCGAGGGGAAAGTATTAGCCCCTCTCACCTCCGTTGTACTCAACGGGATCCATTTTGTTTGTTTGTCTTTAAGGATGTATTTATCTACAACTATACTTGCTTAAGGGGAAAAGAATGGTTTTTTTATTATTGGGTTCGTGAGGGTTTCGCGATCCTTTGCCTAAGTATCCAATGAAGGATTCAGAACATTGTAGTTCCTATAGAAAATGGTTGGTTTGTTTGTATTTTTTTGTGGGCGACGTTAACGCACGCATTCTAGCAATAGGCATGGCCGATATCACGGTAGAACGAAGATAACATGCCCTTCGGGGGAGTTTTAATTTGTTGAGTGGTTTTGTGAGTTTTAAAATAAATTCAAGTAATGATTAAAAAGTGTTTTTGTATTTTTGATTTGTGAATGATAAGTTTAAATTACAAAAAAAAGGAAAAAAAAGAAAGTCTAAAAGGCAGACTAAGAAACCCTAATGTTGTCATGCATGGATCGATCCTAATGTTTAATCAACACAAAACGATCGAGATAGATTTGATAGTCTCATGAAAATCCTAAGGGAATATGGCATCTAGAATCAATCACACAATCAACGAGAAGAAAATAATACTAATTATTTTTTGTGTTTTTTATCAAGTAAAGAAACACGACTAATCAAAATAACTAAAAAAATGATTATTTGAACTAGAACAAAAAGAAAAATCCATAAAGTTACTGATTTAGTTCTAAGGTTAAGTTAATTAATTGAAAAATTATAAAATTAAGAAAATTAATATTAAACTAAAGCAATACTAACTAGTTAAGAATTATAAAATTAAGAAAATTAAAATTAAACTAAAGTAATACTAATTAGTTAAGAATTATAAAATTAAGAAGAAAAAAAATGAAATTTAGCTAAGTGAATTAAAGTAAAGGGTGTAAAGCAGGATATCGAGGTATGGGCTAGAAAAATCTGGCGCTTAGCCCATGCTAATTGAGCCCAGAAGGAATTTTTGTTCAACTTGCTTCAATTATCAAAAAAGAGAGGGTATTAGGCTTAACTTACACGGTCCGGTCCAACCAGTCACAAACCATACTTTTCAGCATATACTATTTTTTCAAATATTTCAGTATATTATTAATTGAATTGAAAAAAAAAGTATAATGAAAAAAAACAAACGCACGCGTTTTACGCCTTTGTACTAGGGTAAAAGGTGTTAGAACATAGTTTGATTCTACAACCCTTAAGATTTCTGATGATAACAAACATAAATAACAAACATGCACTCTAAATTTGTGTTCTATGTTGTACAAATGTTCTGACGGAACTGGATCAGAAGTTAAGCGACAAAGGTGTTCAAGCTGAGTACGCAAACTGATATCAGAATGTTCTGTAGAATGAAGATCAGAATTTGTGCTAAAGAGAAAGACACCTTAATTCTGAACGGAAGTCTAACATGCAAACAGAACCTTATGATTCTGACTTCCCAAGTTCTGAAGCAAAGCAGCAAGCAAGTTCCTTATGTTCTGAAGCGTTACTTTTCCATCAAAGCAGTATCAATTACAACGGCTATAATCAGACAAGGATCTTCATATTATGGAAAGTGCATTAAGTGTCAATTATCATGTTTCCATTTGAATAGATTGTCACACCTATTTAAATAAGCATAAAGGCTAAATCGTTCACGATTTACAAAACTGCTTTTCATACAATCTCTCAACCCTGCAAAAATATATTCATACTATTCTCTAAAATTGTGTAATACATCACAAGTTTGTAACGAAAAACAACTAATACACAGATCATTTCTTATTTTGATTAGTGAATTTCCTTGAGATAAATTGGTTTGTGGTTGTACTCAAGAAGACTTTGGCAGTTGTCGAAGTAGAATTGTAATCGGTTTTGATTAGTTAATTAATACCTCGTTGGAGAGAGGCGAAATCACCTTGGCGGGTTGACTGGAGTAGTTTGAGATCAAGAGAACCAGGATAAAAATCATCGTGTCATTTGCTTTTGATTTTTAAGTTTCAATTTAACCCCCCCTTCTTGTGTTTTTCACTTTTTCAATTGGCATCAGAGCGCCTGGTTCTGAGTTCATACACTTAATTGTGTCAGTACAAGATCCAAGCTTAGAAAAACACTATGGTGGGACAAAATCAGCGGAAAACCTCCTGTCTTTTATGGTGAAAACTTTGACTACTGGAAAGACAGAATTGAGGGCTTCTTTCTGGCTAATGATGCTGATTTTTGGGATATGGTAATTGATGGATACATGCATCCTGTGGATGAATGTGGTCAGAAGATTGATAGAAAGAGAATGCCTGACCAACAAAAGCGTGACTTTATAAACAATCACAATTCCAGAACTATTCTTCTTAGTGCCATCTCATATTTAGAGTATGAGAAGACCTCAAATAGAGAGACAGCCAAAAAATGTTTGACTCTCTGAGAATGACGCGTGAAGGAAACATACAAGTTAAAGAAACCAAGGCCCTTGCGCTCATTCAGAAATACGAAGCCTTCAAGATGGAAGAAAGTGAATCCATTGAAGCAATTTTCTCAAGATTCCAGATTCTAGTTGCTGGGCAGAGAGTTCTTGACAAAGGGTATTCTACTGCTGATCAATTAAAGAAGATCATCAGAAGTTTACCGAAGAAATGGAGGCCAATGGTCATTACTCTCAAGTTGGAAAAAGATCTCAACAAAATATCTCTGGAGAAACTTGTCAGCTCACTCAGAAGTCATGAGATAGAGCTAGAAGATGACGATCCTCAGAAGCAAGGTAAGCCTTTAGCGTTAAAATCTAACAAAAAATTTGATTCTAAAGTTTTGCAGGCTAAGGAAGAAAACTCTGATGGATCCTCATCAGAAGAAGACGAATTGTCTCTTCTCTCCAGAAGAGTCAATCAGCTATGGAAGTTGAGGCAAAGAAAATTCAGAAACTCCAGAAGAACAGGGAATCAAAATGAATTACCCTTTGGATACATAAAGTTTGAGTCCTCCTCTGGATACGGAAAGTATGAACCCTTCTTTGGACACAGAAAGTCTGAGTCTTCTTCTGGTCACAGAAAGTCAAGCAACAAGGAAATCATTTGTTATGAGTGAAATGAACAAGGGCACTACAAAACCGATTGTCCAAGGCTTCAGAAGGAGAAACCCAAAAAGAAGTTCTTCAAGGAGAAGAAGAAAAGTCTCATGGCAACATGGGATGACTCAGATACTTCTGACGCTGACTCAGAGTCAGATTATTAAAGAGCTAACATTTCTCTTATTGCAAATGGGACAGAAGACAACGAAGCATCTGGGTCAGAATTAGAATCTAACACAGAAGAGGTATTTCCTGACTTTACTGTTAATTTTACTAATGCTGAATTAGGAGAAAGTCTGAGTGAAATTCTGGAAAGGTATCAGCAGCTTAGAGTCAAATTCAAGAACCTAAAAAAGGATCTTGTTTCTGTCTCTGAAGATACTGAGAGTCTGAGATTAGAAAATTCTGAGTTAAAAAAAATATTTCAAAACTAGAAAATGATTTACAAAAGTCTCAGAAGGAAATAATCTCTAAGGCTCCCAATAATGCTGATAAGATCGTAAAAGAATATCATCATAGCTTTCAGAAGTTTCTGGCTAAAAACATAGATAGAAGCAAGATGGCATCAATGATCTATGGATTTATCATAAATGGCAGAAAAGGAATAGGATACCAAGGTAAAGTATCCCTACCTAAGAAAGTCATGTACTTAGTAATTAAACGCACACCATTAAAATATCATTTCACTTATGGGCACACACATGATCTGAAATACACTAGTAATGATTATTCTTCCAAACCAAAATTTAAACAGAATTTTGGTAAAACTAACAAACAAGGACCCAAAAAGATAAGGTTACCTAAGGACAATATGTAGAAGATATCTTTAGCAGCAAGGCTAAAACACCAGTCATGGTACCTGGACTCTGGATGCTCTCGACACATGACAGGAAGTAAGCGTATGTTCCAAAGTCTGGAACATAAACCTGGAGGCTACGTGGGTTTTTGTGGAAATCAAAGAGTGAAGATCATTGACTCTAGAAGAGTAGGTAACAGTAACCTCCCTTCTATTAATAATTTTTTGTTAGTAGATGGATTGATGCATAACCTGTTTTCCATAAGTCAATTAATTGATAACGATTATGATATAATCTTTAATCAAAATTCATGCAAAGCTGTTAGTCAGGAAGATGGAACTATCCTATTTAATGGAAAGAGGAAAAACAACATTTACAAGATAAAACTTTCTGGACTAAAGAGTCGGAATGTAAAATGCCTTATTTCTGTTAACAACGAGCAATGGGTCTGGCACAGAAGATTGGGGCATGTTAGTATGAGAAGAATATCTCAGATTAACAAACTCAATTTTGTCAAAGGACTTCCTAACCTAAAGTTAAGCTCAGATGCTCTGTGTGAAGCATGTCAGAAAGGAAAATTTGCAAAACCTCCTTTTAAAGCAAAAAATGTTGTTTCTACCTCTAGGCCATTAGAACTTCTGCACATAGATTTATTTGGACCAGTAAAAACTGCGTCTGTTAGTGGAAATAAGTATGGGTTAGCGATCATAGATGACTATAGCAAATGAACATGGTTAAAGTTCTTAAGACATAAGGACAAGTCACATTCTATGTTCGTTGCTTTCTGTAACCAAGTTCATAATGAGAAAGATCTTAGAATTGTAAAAGTCACAAGTGATCATGGTGGAGAGTTTGAAAACAAAAAATGTGAATAATTTTTAATGAAAATGGAATTTCTCATGATTTCTCTTGTCCTAGAACTCCCCAACAAAATGGAGTTGTACAATGAAAGAACAGAACATTACAAGAAATGGCCAGAACCATGATCAATGAGACTAACATTCCTAAGATCTTTTGAGCAGAAGAAATTAACATAGTATGTTACATTCAGAATAGAATCTCTATAAGACCTATTCTGGATATGACTCCATATGAATTTTGGAAGAACAGAAAGCCTAACATTTCTTATTTCCATCCTTTTGGATGTACCTGTTTTATACTTAACACTAAAGAACATATGAACAAGTTTTACTCTAAAGCACATAAGTGTATTATGTTAGGATACTCTTAACGCTCAAGAGGGTACAGAGTATACAATACAGAAACATAGATTGTAGAAGAGTCAATCAATGTTAGATTTGATGACAAGCTTGACCCTCAAAAGTCAAAGCAGAATGAATCTCTTGCAGATATAGAAGTTGAATTTACAGCTGCTGAAGGCAATTCATCAGAAGTTCCGAACATAGACGCTTGTGATCGGTGGGAACGAGAACTGACTGTTTTTGGAATGCTGGTTCGCGTTTGCGTTTGTTTTCACAAAGTGTCGCAGTATGCAAGAGTCGCCACCGTCTTTTATTTTATCCAACAAGGAAAGGACAAAAGCACAGAAAAATTCCTTTTCGAGATGTTTCTCGGGTTCGGGAGGTAGATTATAGAAAGGGAAGGTGTTAGCACCCTTTCTATCCGTGGTTATCCACGGGCTCTTAGGTACTTGCTCACTAGGTTTTCAAAAGTTTGCTTTTCTTTGTGTATGTCGGTTTTGAAAAGAGTTTTGTTTTTGAAGAAAGTGTAAGTGCGAAAAGTTTTTGTTTTATTTTAAAAGAGAGCAAGTACTTAAGAACCTCTACCTACTCGAAAAGGAATTAAACTGTGTAAATGTCCTTTAGACAGTGCTATCCCACTATTAAGGAGTAGGTAGCACCGTCGTTGGAGTTTTTCGGGTCAATTCGGTTTAAGGGACGTGTGGTCACTAAAGCAATGTTAGGATGCTTTAGCGGTAACCCTAATGTCTTAGATCATTTTTATCGAGGCAACCGTTTGGAGGCAACTTTTACCTTTAGACATGAGGGCGACCTCTAAGACTTCCTATACTCAATGACCACGTTCGATGCAACCAAGGGAGGTGTACCCTAGAAGTGGCATGTGCAAGTGTGTCAATTTTCAGTTATGTTATCTTTACATGTGATGGTGAGCTACAGTTTATTTTAAATTAAGATAGATCTTGTCATGCAATCCTAGTTAGCATACATCTAAGCAGTTAATATATGTACAGGAATTTAAAGTGCGAGAATTGTAAATCCTACGCTATTACAAAGCTTCGGGCGGGGATTATTTACATGTCCAAAAATTGGGGAAATAAAAGCAGTAAAGTAAATGTCTTAGTTAAGCTATTACATCCCAGTAAGCATTTACAATAAAATAAACGCGCGCAAATCTGAAAATAACCTCTAAAAATTCTAAGAATAAAATCTTTTTGTTGTTTTATTTTATTTTGGGAAAATGATCTAAATCTGTTTAATTTTAGTTTTTTTTTGAGAAAATGTTAAGATAATTAAGAGATTAATTAACAAAGTTAATTTTAATAGAAAAAACTAGCCTAATGTTTTTTTGTGGTTTTTTATTTATTTTAATGTTAATTAAAAAAGATATAAAGAAGTCTATGAAAAAAACAAAAATAACATGTAGGAGGGATCCTTCGATCCTGGAAAAAAAGGAGTTTCGACCCAGGGAGGGAAATGGTCCTTTCGATTGGGCCAGACAGTAAGGCATGAGTAGCCTTCGATCCAGGGAAGAGGATTGCCTTTTGATCATGGAGGTCATGGCTTTCGATCCAGGAATGAGATGCCTCCTTCGATCCAGCATGCTAATGGGTTTGATCCAGAGAAGGTGTCTCCTTCGATCTGGGATGTTATACCTGCAAAAGTATGTTAGCGTAATAAAATGCAGGGTCTGGGTATTGAACCCCAGGCCCTTCGATCCTGCGCTTGCTGGGTCTCTTCAGGCTCTCTCTGCAGCAAATATTAGCAAATGATGGACATGACCTGGGCGCCAAACCCAGGCCTCTTGATCTTGTCTAGGATACAAAATCGAAGGTAACAACCAGTATGGATGTATTATGCAAATATGAGGTTGGATAGTTTACCCTTTCTTACCAGCAGATTGAACTTTTAAGTTGGGTGTTTCCTGGATGTAGGCACCTTCGATCTGGGCACTTCCTGGATGCAGGCACTTTTGATCTAAGGTTTCTGGGCGTGGATGCTTTTGTTGAAGGGTTGCTTTGGCCTGGAAAATTCTGGGCAGCGTCTCTCCAATGTTTTTGTTCTCCTGTTGTGTGTTTTTTCGTGTAATTTTCATGTCTTGGATATGTATGTTGGCCTCTGTATTTATAGGGGTGTGAGGGTGTAGTAATGGCAAGAGACAGCCATTAAACAGGCCATTAAATGCCATGAGATAAGAAACGGACACATTAAAAGTTTTCCTTTTTTGAAACATTTGTGTCTCTTGAATGAACCTGGACGCTTTTGACTTGAGTGCCCTCTTGATGACCTCCTTCGAATGGCCCTTGTCCAAAGATCAATCGAAGGGTACTAATTAAAATTCCAATCGAAAGGCTTTGTCAACAGGCCAATCGAAAGGTGTTGTTCATGCTAATCGGAGGACATGGCTAACGTGCCTATCGAAGCTTCCTTGACATAATGCCAATCGAAGTGCTCCTTCAAAATACCAATCGAAGGGTATTTCAGAATTCCAATCGAAGTGCTCCTTCCGAATGACAATCGAAGGGTCTTTCAGAATGCCAATCGAAGTGCTCCTTCAGAATGCCAATTGAAATGCTCCTTCAGAATGCCAATCGAAGAGTCTTTCAGAATGCCAATCGAATGGCTCCTTCAGAATGCCAATCGAAATGCTCCTTCAGAATACCAATCGAAGGGTCTTTCAGAATTCCAATCGAAGTGCTTGTCCATAATGCCAATCGAAGGGTCTTTCAGAATGCAAATCGAAGTGCTCCTTCAGAATGCCAATCGAAGGGTCTTTCAGAACGCCAATCGAAAGGTACTTAAAGCACCACTCAAAAATCTTTTTCCTTAGGCAAGGGTTTGTGATCAACCATGCAGGGGGAAGACTTTGGAAAACATGAGAGGGCAAATTTTGGGGTGCAATAGTTTCCCCTGTTCAATTTTCTTAAACCTGAGGATATAAATTGGCTTTCGAGCCTTTCGTGATCCGAAGGTGGAAGATAATTGAACACTAGAGTGCCCAGAAATTTGCACTCGCATGGTGTAGTATCAGCATTGTGATGTCGGGAATGGGCTTACAAATTCCATTTGGAGATTGTTGGAAGGAGGATGGGCTTATAGATGCCATCTGCAGGAGGTAATGGATAGTCATTGGAGATGGGCTTAAAGATGCCATCCAGGGGCGATTGCTGGACTGTATTTGAATAAGTGATAGAATTACATCCGAATCTGGATCGTATCTGGACTGTTATTTGAAGGTCTCTGATTGCCTGTCATTAACTGGGAGAAATAAATCTAACCAGAGGAGGTCTTTTTTGATAATGATGTGTGATGTTTTAGCTGGGAAAATAAATCCCGGAGCTGCTGGAGAATAGAGTTGAGTCTGGATGAGTGACAGAATGACATCCGAATCTAGATCGTATTTGGACTGTAATTTGAATGAGTGACAGAATGACATCCGAATCTGGATCGTATCTGGACTGTAATTTGAATGAGTGATAGAATGACATCCGAATCTGGATCGTATCTGGACTGTAATTTGAATGAGTGACAGAATGACATCCGAATCTGGATCGTATCTGGACTGTAATTTAAATGAGTGACAGAATGACATCCGAATCTGGATCGTATCTGGACTGTAATTTGAATGAGTGACAGAATGACATCCGAATCTGGATCGTATCTGGACTGTATGTTGAATGAATCTGGAATAAGTATCAGAATGTTAGCCATATCTGGATCGCATCTGAACTGTCTCTAGAAGGTATCTGGAATAAGTATCAGAATGTCAGCCATATATGGGTCACATCTGAACTATCTCTAGAAGGAGTCTGGAATAAGTATCAGGATGTCAGCCATATCTGGGTCGCATCTGAACTATCTCTAGAAGGAGTCTGGAATAAGTATCAGAATGTCAGCCATATCTAGATTGCTTCTGAACTGTCTCTAGAAGGCTTCTGAAATAAGTATCAGAATGTCAGCCATATCTGGATCGCATCTGAACTATCTCTAGAAGGGATCTCAAAAGATGATGATCTTTGCTTGTTGATTGATCTTTCCTGAAAAGGTAAAGAGTTAGTTGTATGCAATGTCAAGATGTATGTATTATCATGATGCATGCATTGTGTAATGGTGTTCTCAAAATAAAATGAGATTTGTGTCATATGTACTTTGTATGCATATGTTATGAATGGTGTTGAAGTGTAATTTTGTCTTGGACTTTGCTCAAAACGTTTCCACTAGGGATCCTTGCTTTGCTGTTTGAGGAGAAATCCGCTGGGAAATGTTGAAAACTCTATGGGGAGTATGTTTATTTCTGCTTGGGAAAAGAGTTTAGGAGTCTTAGTCGTCCGTTTCTCTACTGGGGAATCGAAGTTGAACTGATATCTGGTCGTGTCCAGGTTTCGCAGTAACTTGCTGGATATTGTAGAGTAGTCTACTGGGGAAGAGGAGTTGTGGTCCTTTGATTTGTAGTAGTCGGAGAGGCAAACTCAAACTGGAGAATCCTGGTGTTTGTTGGGGAAATAAACCCTGCCGTCAGTCTGTTAGAGAGGTGACATCTTCGTTGGGGGAAGTCCTCAAGGATTCTTGAGGTCGATTCAGTTGGGGAAAGGTTTTCAGAGATTAAACCCTTGCTGGGAGTCACCCTATGAGAAGGATTTTGGGGAGATTTGTCATTGCCCCTAGTAGCAAGTGTTTGTGACATTGCTAGAAAATGTTTAATTGTACGTAACCCTTCACCGAGATTGATGTTCAATGCCCCCAATGACAGAGATGGAGACTTGCCCCTAGTTACTTTGCACTTCTTTGAGATATTTCCTGGAATCTTGATTGGACTGCCCCAGATGATGGACAATGATCATTCCATGCCCCTTTATTGGAAGTGTCATCCTTTTTGAAGTGATTTTGTTCACTGAGAGGGCTTTCGTTCATCGGATATTCGTTGTGTGAATTTCTCCGCTGTCAAACAAATAGCCAAATGCAAACAGTGATATTCAAATAATGCAAAGTTTATGCTTGTCTCGAAGTTTTGAAAAATGCGTTTTTTAGCAGAAAACTTTTTATAAGACAAATTCAACACGAGATTTAGGGCAAAGCCTTACAGGAGTCAGGATACCTTTTGTAACAGTATGCTTTCGAACTAACCCATGCTTCAGTTAGGACTTTTGAAGGGTTGTAACGTGGCTTGGTTCACGGTTTAAGAAACAAAGGATAAAGTCTCAAAGTATATTTGTACCCACCCGCTCTTCGTGATGTTCTTCAATCATAAACTCAGTTAATTGTGCGTCGAACTCTATTCGAATTTGGAACGACGTTTTGGTGATGGTTCACACAAGTTGGATTTTGGAAGGCAATCATCATTTTTTGCAACATTTTTCATGTTGTCGAGGATTTTTAATGACCTCTTTCTTTTTGATTTGTTATCCCTAACTTTTGCCTGACTGTTCATGTTTTCGAGATTACAGTCAGCGGGATGCCCCAGCTTTCTTAAGCCTCCTTTATAGGTTTTGGCTCAGTGGGCTTTTCTCTTTTGATAGATTGACTGCCTATGAAATAAGGAACCATCATTGTCTTTTGATTCCAGAGGAATGCTTTTGATGTCATTCGTTGTATTATGAACTGAGAGTTTTGCGACTTCAATGCGCATTTGAATTAACTGAGAGACTACCCTGCCCCAGGTTTTGATTAAAGGTTTCAATTTGTGTTTAGAACAGAAAAATCCTACTTCTTTGGCTCGAAGGGGTTGACTAGGGATTATCTTCCTTATAACTCCAGTGTTTAGGATTTGAAAGAAATGCCTGTACATCGTCAGCAAGGTCTGTCCAAAAGCATATTATATGAGATTATGGCATTGTTTCGTCATCCTCCCTCTAAAGGCTTGTAACTTTTAGCAAGAGTTGAATGTCATAAAGTGAGTAAAAAGCATAGTTTAAATGTAATTAAAATGATTGGATCAAATCAAGACAAACATATGCAATGCATTAATGAAACAAAGTTTGGCATTAATAGATAATTGTTTGAATAACAAAGAGATTACAACTTGAAAATTCAAATGAAACAAAGACATTCTCAATGATTTGGCATAGGAGCAATGATTATGTTTGGAGTTTCCGGAGGGTCAAACTTGATCTCCTTGGCATCAATCATGTCTTGGACCTTGTTCTTCAGAGCCCAATAGTTGTTCGTGTCATGTCCCGGACTGTCAGAGTGGTATGCACACCTTTCATTGGGATGGTAGGTAGGAGCGGAAGTATTTGGGTTCCGGAGAGGAGCCTTTAACGTAATCAGCTCTGCCTCCAACAGGCGTTGTAGCGCTTGACCCAGTGACATGTTGATCTTAGTGAATTGTCTTTTAGGCGCGACCTCCTTACGCTGATGCCCCTGTCTTTGTTGAGCAGGCGTAGGATTAGAGATCAAGATTTCTCCTACGTGTTGGTCATGACGACTCTTTTGTCCATACACAGCATTGGACTCTTTCTTCCCATTGTAGGGCTTTTTCTGAGCATCAAAAGGTGTAGCTTCTTGAATCTTCCCACTTTTGATGCCAGCTTCGACTCTTTCTCCAGTCAGAATTAGTTCGGTGAAACCCACTGACGAGTTGCCGATCAAATGATTGAAATAGGGACCAGACAAAGTCCCAAGAAAAATATCCACCAACTCCCTATCAGACAGAGGGGGTTGTACTCTTCCAGCAAGATCTCTCCACTTCTGAGCGTAGTCCTTAAAGCCTTCGCATGTACCCATAGACATACCCTGAAGCTGAGTACGTGTGGGAGCAAGGTCGGCATTATACTGGTATTGCTTGTAGAAAGCAGCAGCAAGGTCCTCCCAGTTGCGGATGTTAGCTCCTTCCAGTTGACAGAACCATTCAAGTTGAGTCCCTGACAGACTATCTTGAAAGAAATGAACCCAGAGATTTCTATCAGCAGTATAGGGTTGAATCTTCCTCACATATGACCGGAGGTGTAGCTTTGGACAGGAAGCTCCGTCATACTTGGCAAAGGCAGGTGCCTTGAATTTATGGGGAATCACCACCCCAGAGGATAGACCTAGATCTCCGAAGTCCATAACGGGCACCTTCTGAACTTCCATAGCATTCAACCGGTCCTCTAGCTATTTGTACTTATCCTCAGCAGGAGGATACTGTTCTTCATCATAGTCTGTCTCGTTGTCAAAGACCAAAGGGCTAGGAGCCCTCCTTTCTTGTGGACTATCCTTCTCTCCAGATGGGGTGGCCAGATCAATTTCATTCTGCAACCCGTTTCCAAACCTGCGTCCAGTGTTGAACAGGATGGTCCTATTCTTCTTCTTCTTCCTCTCTTTCAGAATCAGGGTCTTCAGGTCCTGCTGACCCTTAGCTAGATTCATGACCAGCTCTTGAAATTGCGCGTTCTGGGCCTGGAGGGCCTTGATAGCTTGCTCAGTGGAAGGTTCAGCAGACATGATGATTGCTGAAAATAAACAGCGAAGAAGATAAGAGACATGTACTGGGATACCTGTTATGCAATGATATGTATGATATATGTATGCAATATTTTCAAGGATCTCGCGGGGTAAACAAGAACTTGTTAGAATCTGAATCTGGTAGCTTTGATTGAAGGAACATCATGTTGCTAAGAGTCCTTCTTCAAGAGTCACACTCACCATATCGAGTGGGTCACAGCCCCTGACTCAAGTTATCGTGCTTGGATTTTTAGACACCCTTAGCTAGAGGAAAATAAATCCCGTTTGCCCCTTGCTAGACTTTTGATTTACCATAACCTGCATCACAGACCCTTGAGATCCTTGAAATGGTTAAGGAAATGTTAAGGTATGATGTTATGATGTGTATGATATGCGTTTAAGCAAAAATGTGAGGTGATGTGAGTAAACCCTGCAATAAGTCCAAATTATTGGATAAGGACTGTAAACAAAACCTGCAAGGAACTCATATTGTCAGATAACAAGAATGTGCAAGTAGTTCAAGTTTGAAGGCACACAAGTCACACATATAGCCTTAAGTTTAGGCTGGCATGGAGTTTAGGCATTACCCTCTTTCAGTTCAGTTGGTTTAAACCTGTCCTAAAAATAGTAACCGGGTTCTAGAGGATCTCAATATCACTGACTACCCTCAATCGGTCATAATTCTAGTTTAGCAACCTTTTCTTGCGGCCGGAATCATCGTGAGAGTTTAGTCTCAATGAGTGTAGCATACTGCTACTGTTCTATGGCCAAGTTGGTCAATTTAAGGTTCTAAGGTCAGTTGGTGCTTAATGACTCCTTAGAAGACCCATATTCTCCTCGTTTCAACACAAGGGATATCAGTACAGACTAAGGTGCCACATCAACGTAGCTACTGCTTCATCCGTATCGGTCTACGCCGGACAGATCCCTCACAGTTTATTGCTACTTACCTAAAAAGGGTACCCCCAGATCTGGGTTAGGATCTATAGAACTCCGATACAAGCCCACAAAATTTAAAGCATACAAAGCATACAATTGAAAACATAAGTGATCTAATCCTAAGGTACACCTCACTTATAAGAATCTTTCCCCAGCAGAGTCGCCAGTTCTGTGATCGGTGGGAACGAGAACTGACTGTTTTTGGAATGCTGGTTCGCGTTTGCGTTTGTTTTTGCAAAGTGTCGCGGTAAGCAAGAGTCGCCACCGTCTTTTATTTTATCCAACAAGGAAAGGACAAAAGCACAGAAAAATTCCTTTTCGAGATGTTTCTCGGGTTCGGGAGGTAGATTATAGAAAGGGAAGGTGTTAGCACCCTTTCTATCTGTGGTTTTCCACGGGCTCTTAGGTACTTCCTCACTAGGTTTTCAAAAGTTTGCTTTTCTTTGTGTATGTGGGTTTTGAAAAGAGTTTTGTTTTTGAAGAAAGTGTAAGTGCGAAAAGTTTTTGTTTTGTTTTAAAAGAGAGCAAGTACTTAAGAACCTCTACCTACTCGAAAAGGAATTAAACTGTGTAAATGTTCTTTAGACAGTGCTATCCCACTCTTAAGGAGTAGGTAGCACCGTCGTTGGAGTTTTTCGGGTCTATTCGGTTTAAGGGACGTGTGATCACTAAAGCAATGTTAGGATGCTTTAGCGGTAACCCTAATGTCTTAGATCATTTTTATCGAGGCAACCGTTTCGAGGCAACTTTGATCTTTAGACAGGAGGGCGACCTCTAAGACTTCATATACTCAATGACCACGTTCGAGGCAACCAAGTGAGGTGTACCCTAGAAGTGGCATGTGCAAGTGTGTCAATTTTCAGTTATGTTATCTTTACATGCCATGGTGAGCTATAGTTGATTTTAAATTAAGATAGATCTTGTCATGCAATCCTAGTTAGCATACATCTAAGCAGTTAATATATGTATAGGAATTGTAAATCCTACGCTATTACAAAGCTTCGGGGAGGGGGATTATTTACATGTCCAAAAATTGGGGAAATAAAAGCAGTAAAGTAAAAGTCTTAGTTAAGCTATTACATCCCATTAAGCAGTTACAATAAAATAAACGCGCGCAAATCTGAAAATAACCTCTAAAAATTCTAAGAATAAAATCTTTTTGTTGTTTTATTTTATTTTGGGAAAATGATCTAAATCTATTTAATTTTAGTTTTTTTTTGAGAAAATGTTAAGATAATTAAGAGATTAATTAAAAAAGTTAATTTTAATAGAAAAAACTAGCCTAATGTTTTTTTTGTGGTTTTTTTATATTTTAATGTTAATTAAAAAAGATAAAAAGAAGTCTATGAAAAAAACAAAAATAACATGCAGGAGGGATCCTTCGATCCAGGAAAAAAAGGAGTTTCGACCCAGAGAGGGAAATGGTCCTTTCGATTGGGCCAGACAGTAAGGCGTGAGTAGCCTTCGATCCAGGGAAGAGGATTGTCTTTTGATCATGGAGGTCATGGATTTTGATCCAGGAATGAGATGCCTCCTTCGATCCAGCATGCTAATGGGTTTGATCCAGAGAAGGTGTCTCCTTCGATCTGGGATGTTATACCTGCAAAAGTATGTTAGCATAATAAAATGCAGGGCCTGGGTATTGAACCCCAGGCCCTTCGATCCTGCGCTTGCTGGGTCTCTTCAGGCTATGTCTGCAGCAAATATTAGCAAATGATGGACATGAGCTGGGCGCCAAACCCAGGCCTCTTGATCCTGTCTAGGATAGAAAATCGAAGGTAACATCCAATATGGATGTATTATGCAAATATGAGGTTGGATATTTTACCCTTTCTTACCAGCAGATTGGACTTTTAATTTGGGTGTTTCCTGGATGTAGGCACCTTCGATCTGGGGACTTCCTGGATGCAGGCACTTTTGATCTAAGGTTTCTGGGCGTGGATGCTTTTGTTGAAGGGTTGCTTTGGCCTGGAAATTTCTGGGCAGCGTCTCTCCAATGTTTTTGTTCTCCTGTTGTGTGTTTTTTCGTGTAATTTTCATGTCTTGGATATGTATGCTGGCCTCTGTATTTATAGGGGTGTGAGGGTACAGTAATGGCAAGAGACATCCATTAAACAGGCC
Source organism: Vicia faba (assembly GCA_948472305.1). Taxonomy (NCBI): domain Eukaryota; kingdom Viridiplantae; phylum Streptophyta; class Magnoliopsida; order Fabales; family Fabaceae; genus Vicia; species Vicia faba. Next base: position 946,078,611 of record OX451737.1, read on the forward strand.
ATTAAATGCCATGAGACAAGAAACTGACACATTAAAGGTTTTCCTTTTCTGAAACATTTATGTCTCTTGAATGAACCTGGACGCTTTTGACTTGAGTGCCCTCTTGATGACCTCCATCGAATGGCCCTTGTCCAAAGATCAATCGAAGGGTACTAATTAAAATTCCAATCGAAAGGCTTTGTCAACAGGCCAATCGAAAGGTGATGTTCATGCTAATCGAAGGACATGGCTAACGTGCCTGTCGAAGTTGCCTTGACATAATTCCAATTGAAGTGCTCCTTCAGAATACCAATCGAAGGGTCTTTCAGAATACCAATCGAAGTGCTCCTTCAGAATGCCAATCGAAGGGTCTTTCATAATGCCAATCGAAGTGCTCCTTCAGAATGCCAATCGAAATGCTCCTTCAGAATTCCAATCGAAGAGTCTTTCAGAATGCCAATCGAAGGGCTCCTTCAGAATGCCAATCTAAATGCTCCTTCAGAATGCCAATCGAAGTGTCTTTCAGAATGCCAATCGAAGTGCTTTTCCATAATGCCAATCAAAGGGTCTTTCAAAATTCCAATCGAAGTGCTCCTTCAGAATGCCAATCGAAGGGTCTTTCATAATGCCAATCGAAAGGTACTTAAAGCACCACTCAAAAATCATTTTCCTTAGGCAAGGGTTTGTGATCAACCATGCAGGGGGAAGACTTTGGAAAACATGAGAGGGCAAATTTTGGGGTGCAACAATGCTCCAACAACATCAGAAGGAAATGTCACAAACAATTCAGCAACTTATGTAGAACAACTCCATAAAAGACTATCCATAAGAAACATAACTCACCCTGAAGATAAAATTCTGGGAAAGAAGGATGATCCAATCAGAACAAAATCAACATTTAGAAATTCTGAAGAATCCCTCATGGGATTGGTATCTCTCATTGAACCAACAACAACTGATGAAGCTCATCTGGACAACAACTGGATTCTAGCAATGCATGAAGAATTAAATCAATTTACCAGAAATGACATATGGGATCTGGTTCCCAAACCAAAAGGATTCAACGTCATTGGAAAAAGTGGGTGTTAAGAAACAAACAGAATGAACAAGGAGAAGTCATCAGAAACAAGGCACAACTGGTTGCACAAGGTTATAGTCAGCAAGAGAGGATAGACTATACAGAGACCTTTGCACTAGTCGCCAAGTTAAAATCTATAAATAATGGCATCACTCTGTATCAGATGGATGTCAAAAGCGCATTCTTAAATGGTTATATTGATGAAGAGGTATATGTGCACCAACCCCCTGGGTTTTAAAATTCCTAACACCCAGAATATGTTTTCAAACTAAAGAAATCGCTTTATGGTCTGAAACAAGTTCCCAGAGCTTGGTATGAAAGACTAAGCAACTTTCTGTTAGAAAAGGAATTTACTAGAGGGATAATGGACACAACATTGTTCTATAAGACAATTAAGAATGACATTTTAGTTTGTCAAATTTATGTAGATGATATTATATTTGGATTTACTAAACCTTCTCTAGGAAGAGAATTTGCTAAGTCAATGCAGGCAGAGTTTGAGATGAGCTTGGAAAAAGAAAAGCAAGAATCTCTTCTTCCTCTGTAAAGAATTCTTGCAAGAATTCTTCTGAACCTGATCTTTTCAAAAAAGCGCGTACAGTACTTTTATGTTTACAAGCCAAAGTTTTAATACAAGAAAGCCGAAGTATATACTTTATTCGATACAAACTTTTTTTTTTTGAGGATCCATTATAATAATGAGAAAGATTTCTGCATATTCCCAAAAATCGGTCAATAATATCAAAATCAGATGAATCGGCCCAGACACCATATCAAATACGTTAGAGAACTTCTGAAGAAATTTGATCTATCGGAAATATAAGCCATTAAAGACTCCAATGCATCCCACATGCATTCTGGAAAAGGAAGAGGTAAGTAAAAAGGTAGAGCAGAAGATATACAGAGGTATGATTGGTTCTCTCCTATATCTTACAGCTTCAAGGCCTGACATTTTATACAGTGTTTTTTTATGTGCCAGATTCCAATCAAATCCTAGAGAATCTCACTTAATAGCAGTTAAGCGAATTTTTAAGTATCTGAAAGGTACTACTAACTTGGGTTTGTTTTATAGAAAAACCAACGAATACAGTTTAGTAGAATATTGTTATGCTGATTTTGCTGCAGATAGAGTAGAACAAAAAAGTACTTCTGGAAGCTGCCAGTTTCTGGGAGAATCTGATCTAATGGACCAGCAAGAGGCAGTCCACAATTATGTTGTCAATAGTTGAAGCTGAATACATTGCAGCTGCTGGATGCAACACACAGATGCTCTGGATAAAATGTCAGCTTGAAGACTTTAACATATTTGAGAGTAATATCCCTATTTTCTGTGATAATACTTCTACAATAATTTTATCTAGAAATCGAATTTTGCATTCTAGGGATAAGCATATAGAAATAAAACATCATTTTATTAGGGACTATATTCAGAAAGGAATCCACACTTTAAAATTTATTGACACAGACCATCAACGGGCTGATGTTTTTATAAAACCCCTTTCTGAAGATGGGTTTAATTTCATTCTGAAACATCTCAGCATGAAATTATGTCCAGAATAAGAAGTTTTATTTACATATTCTGTAAACCTCATAACTTTATATTTTTCTTTGTGAACATCTGATCTACATGTCCTCAGAAGTTAGGAGTACAGTTGCTTCATAATCTATCTGAGAAGATATGAACCTTCCATTTCAAAGATAGAGGCATGCAATTCACACCATCAAACATCTGTCATCCTCTCACAAGCTACCTTCTAAGGTTGAACACGCGTTCAAATTCTGAAGGGTCTAAGGCTCTGATTGGATGCATTGAGAAACATGTCAATAGTAATTATTCAATATCTACACGCAATCCCCTATTTTCAGGTTTCATAATTACAGTATAATCATTATTTTGTTTTCTCTTTCTTATTGATTAAGTTTTCAAAATGGTTTATAAATATGCAAGCACTATTTCATTCACTTCTTCTCGCATCTATTATTTTCTCTAGTCTTTGTTTTGCAAAAACCCTTTTCTCAGAAATCTCAAAACAAACTGTGTGAACAATGGCATCTTCCTCAAGCATCAAAAATCTCTAAAGTGCTCCTGGTTCTTCTTCAACAGCTGAACAATATGAGGAACCTATAAGAACTTTTCTCACACCATTCGATTCTCTTGAAGTTTTATGTGAGCTTATCATTGATTTTGAAAGCTTGAAGGAAAATGGTTTTGATTTGTCTGATGATGTAACAGATCAAGGCTGGAATAGGTACTTTGATCGTCTGCTAGGTCCAATATTCCCCATTCTTGTTAAGGAATTCTGGATTCATGCTACTTCATATAATCATCAAGTTATGTATTATGTAATGGGGAAGAAGATTGTTATTACTGAAGACTTGATTGGAAAACTTATTGGGTACAATGGTGGCAGAGTTAGGTGCAGCGACATGGTTGAAAAGTGTTATGAACTAAAAACCATTGCTAGAGTTATTTTTACTTCTGGATAGCAATCCATCAAGATAAGGTATTTGAAGGATTACTACAGAATCTGGGCCAGGATCATTCTGGGATGTATAAACCACAGGAAGCCAACAAGCTCTCCTGACTACATCAACATTGATCAACAGTTTATGTTGTATTTTATTTCACAGAAGACCAAAATGAATCTTCCACACTTGTTTTCAATCATCTGATAACAAGCGTGAAAGAAACAAGGGAATAAGAAAGGACAAAGAGGGATTAGATTCCTCTCGGCAGATTAATCTCTGATATTCTGACGGAGAACAGGTTAATAGAACATCTGACAGAGGCTCAGTAGATTAGCACTCTGGAGGCATGTGCTGGTAAACCTCATAATGCCAAAAATTTAAAGAAGATGAAGATTATTGAAAGAATTAAGAAGGAGCCAAAATTTGCTACTCATGAAGTCATCACATCAAGGAGAATCCCTCTGAAAGATTTTCCTTTATTTTTTGAGATTGATACTTCACCAGAGATTATGGCCAGATACCTAGAAGCTTTCAAGGAAGATGGAACAGATCCAGAACTTAACATTCGTGATCTGCACAAGCCAGCTCCAGTTGTTGTGTTGAAGAAATCCAGAAAGAGAAAGGCAGCATGAGAAGGATCTTCTCAGAGGACACCCAAAGTTTTTAAAAATAAAGTTAACACTTCCTTTGTTTCTGTTGTAGAATCTATAGTTTTTCCAACATCTGAAACCATCCCTTCTCAACAAACAGAAGATCCCTCACCTCAAACTTTTGAGGATTTTGACATAGAGTTTGATCCTTTTGTAACCCTTGGCAACTTCCTAAATGAACCTCACTCCCCCAATCCAAATCTAGAACAAAATCAGCCAGAACTCGCAAGAGTTATTTCTGATATTGAACTATTTGATCAATACTTTGAATCACCTATCTCAGAAAATCCAAACCTCCATACTCCACAACCAGAACATCAAAACCTCCAGTCTCCTCAAACAGAAAATGAAAACCATCACACTCCCCAAAATGAAAATCCAAACTTTGAAACCCCTGAACCATAAAATCAACATGCTACCGCAAACTAATCAGAAGATTCTTTCACAAACACTGTTACCACTACCCCTATTCTTGGAATAACAGAACCTCTTATGGTTCATCAACCTCTCAACATATTAGAAATTCCAAAAATACCATCACCCTATCATTCCACACAACCAAACACTCCTCGCTCACCAATCATAATTCCTGATTATCCTACTCACTCTCCCATTAATCGTCCAGATGATCACCTCATAACCATAATTGATTTAGAAGCGCTCGACCACTTAGCTTCAACTTCCAATAAAATTTCCATCCCCAAACCCAAACCAACAATAACCAAAACAGATGTTGGTAAGAACTTGTTGATTTTTGAAACAAAATTACAATAATGGGTTAATTCTTTGAAGAAAGAAAGTCTAGATAATTCAAATCCTGCTGCTTCTGATTCTCATTGGGATCGGTTCAGAAAATGGTTCAACTCTGAATCCCAGAGGCTGAAAGAACGAAGTTATGAAATGGCTCAGCAGAACTTCAATGATCAGCTTAAAGGTATCAAAGACCAAGTTCTGAGTCATTGGGAAAAGAAATAAATTCTTCTGCTGGACAATGCTCCCTGGAAAAAGCACCAACCTTTAGAAGTTAATGAACCATGTTCTGATAGTCACCCTCTGGCTATGTTTCAAGAAAAGGAAAATGAAACTGAAGAATCAATTGAATCAAAAGATGCTACAGAGTGTTCTAAAAGACTTGCATCCTCTGAGGAAACACCAGCTCCATCTCTGGTCATGCAAACTCTGGAAGAGCTAAAGAAGGAGAATGTTGTAATCCACGCAAGATTTGATAAGCAAGAAGACATAAACAAAGAAATCAAGGATATGATGGGAAAGCAATAATAATCAAGCACTCATATTAAGAGCTTGCTGGAAGCGTTGTTGACACAACTTCCCCCTCCAGCTTAGATTTTGTAACTTGTTTTCTGCATTCATTATCTTGTCTTATTTGCTGATGAGAAATGTTATTGAAATTTGTTTTAATACAAATCATCCTTTTTTGACTTTGATTACTTATGAATATATTGCTTTTTGATTCCTAACAAAAAGGGGGAGAACGTAAGATATTTTCAATAACAGTATACTGGGAGAAAGTCTCAAACATTATGAATATCTTAACTTCTTACTTTTTTCTGAAAGCATAACAGGAACAAAACTCTGTTAAAGACAGAAGGAGATCCATCAAAATCTCTGAGCAGAATGAACTTTAGGGGAGTAATTAATCTCTATCTGAGTACTCAAATCAGGGGGAAAATCTCTAAAGCTTTTTGTTTTGTTTATCTTTATTGAAAAATCCTGGTTTTTATCATCATAAAGAAGGAGGAGATTGTTAGAACATAGTTTGATTCTACAACCCTTAAGAGTTGTAATAATAACAAACACAAAGAACAAATATGCACTCTAAATTTGTGTTCTATGTTGTACAGAAGTTCTGACAGAATTGGATCAGAAGTTAAGCTACAAAGGTGTTCAAGCTGAGTACGCAGACTGATATCAGAATGTTCTGAAGAATAAAGATAAGAATTTGCGCTAAAGAGAAAGACATCTTAATTATGAATGGAAGTCTAACATGCAAACAAAACCTTATGATTCTGACTGCCCAAGTTCCGAAGCAAAGTAGCAAGCAAGTTCCTTATGTTCTGAAGCATTACTTTTACATTAAAGCAGTATCAATTACAACGGCTACAATCAGACAAGGATCTTCATATCATGGAAAGTGCATTAAGTGCTAATTATCATGTTTCCATTTGGACATATTGCCACAATTAAGTGCCAATTATCATGTTATCATGTCTTCATATCACGATTTACACCACTGCTTTTAATACAATGACTCAACGCTGCAAAAATATATTCATACTATTCTCTAAAATTGTGTAATACATCAGAAGTTTGTGATACATTTTTTGTAATGAAAAACAACTAGTACACAAATTATTTCTTCTTTTGATTAGTGAATTTCTTTAGATAAACCAGGTTGTGGTTGTACTCAGGAAGACTTTTGCAGTTGTCAAAGTAGAATTGTAATCAGTTTTGATTAGTGAATTAAGACCTCGTTTGAGAGAGGAGAAATATATTGGCGGGTGGACTAGAGTAGTTTGAGATCAAGCAAACCATGATAAAAATCATCGTGTCATTTTCTTTTGATTTTTAAGTTTAAAATCAACCCCCCCTTCTTGTGTTAACACTTTCCCCTTTCTTTTACAGACTTAACTTGTGGCGCCAAAAATTCAACACTCCGACGAACTCCATGTCGTCGTTATCGTTTTCGTTCAACCTCTGCCTCCGCCTCATGTCCTAGTCCCGTCTGATCACTGTGGATTTCACCTTACTCTCGCTTCGTTTAGAAACATCTCAAAGCTCGTGTCATCTCCCTTGACAACCTTCTCCTCTCGCTTTAACCAATATCGCCATTACCCAAAAACGCCATCTCTCTCTCTCTCTCTCTCTCTCTTATGATTCGTCCTTTCTCTTACCACTTTGTTTCACTCGTTCCAATTTCATCCGATTAAACATGTCTTAGCCTTTCCCCGAGTTTCTATGAATCTGATGTTTATGATATTGTTGGAGATGGATGCGCAAATCGCTTAAGGATCTTCGTGGGTTGTGGTTGGATTACTGGATATGGTGGTCGATGGATGAGAGGGAGATTCGAAGGTTGACTCGGTGGTAATAAGATGGAGATGGCAGTTTTGTGACAATGATTAGATTTAGGGTGAGAGGTACACATCCTTTATGTTTTTTTGTATTTATGAAATAATATATGAGTGTCTTTTGAGATATATTGTGGATTAATAAATTTGTTTTTTACAGTCTTACTCCCTCGTTTCTCATCGATGACAATGGCCTAACGCCTCTCTCATTTCTACTCCAAGGCTTATCAGAAAAGAGAATATAATGGTATCATTAAAGCAAAGCCACAGCTAACATATTTGAAGAAAAGGATAGGACTCTCATGGTTGGAGCTAGTCCAAGGATTTATATGTCGACGATAAGGTAAAAAAGAAAACCAGAGGTAAGCTCCTTAGGTCATTCCCCTTTTGCTGAAATTCAAAGTTTTGGCCATTTGGGACATGAGTGTGCTGCTTCTTCTGTTGCAGGTTTTGTGGATTGCTTGTAGAATAATAGTGGAGTATGTGTCATTTAAGTTTATGGAACGATGTGGTTATGGAAATGGTAGCTAGTTCTTGTTGTATTGGTAAGGTTTAAAAAAATAGAGAGTGATATGATTTTGATGTGGATGTTTTTGATGATTTTTTTGCAGATGTAATCTTTGGTCTTTTTATCTGTTATGATATTTTTGCGTGGCAATCTCTATTTCTTGGTTTTGCTGGCTCGGTTGCTGGATTTATGGTTTTTTGTGCTGGCTGTTAGTATGCTATTGGGTTTTGTTGGTATGTTGTGATATTTCTGTGTGGAAAAAAATCCCCCCTTTTAATGTAACAAATGGCCCTTATTATAATGAAACAAAGGTGGAAAAATGGGGGGAAAATTGGATGAGGTTTTGAACATATTTAGATGTGGTTTTAACACTTTCTTGCTGCAGTTCTATTTTCTTTGCCATTTTTGTGCAAGTTTGATGCAGGGCAGCATACTTTGTTGTGTTGTGGATCGGTGTAGTAAGGTTGCAACATGGATTGATCTTGGACAGTGTTGTTGGGCTGCTTTTGGGTTAGGTGGTATCTTTTCAAAACTGTTCTTTTTCCTCTTTATCTTTTAATGATGCAACTAGTTTGCCTTTGTGAAAATTCTGAAGGGTTTGCATTTTAGGGAAAATTATGATATAAGGGAGATGAACCAGTGCTAGCTTGCATTTTTTTGTGAATTACTGCTATTATTTTTGGTTTTGGCTTTACTGCTATTATCCAGTCTTGCTATTGTTGGCTGCTATGTAGTTGTTGTTGGCTGCTTTAGTAGCCTGCTTTTGTGTTGCAGTTTTGGCTTTATTTGTAGTATAAAATATTTGCAAATTTCTTTTTTCCCTTTTTGTGAACCAAAGTCCAAACTTTGTGATTTGCAAGATAGGAGAAGATGGCCCATGATTATAAAACAAACCCTTTTAATTCTGATTCCAAATCCAAATCCTAATGATGAGTTTTCTTGTTTAACAAATAATTCTTGCTTGAATTTTTCACATGTTGATTATTTGCTAACTTTTCCCTTTTTCTTGTTCCACGACCACATGAGAATTGAACGGATAATGCATGGTTGAAAGACGAAGAGATTACCATGGCTACCAAGCAGTGGACGAGTTTCTTGAAGTTGAAGCAAAAGAAAATTGAAGAAGAAATATTTTCTTTGTAAACAAAACATTTGTAGCTTGTATTTCAACATTTGTAACATGCTTTGTAATTTGTCCCAAAAATGTAATGAACACAAAACTTGAATGATATATTTTTTTGAATGATGAATTCGTTGTATGGAAACCAAACAAATCTCGAATCTTGATTAAAAAAGGGAAATTCCCACTTGAATGGTTTAAATAACATTCTTTACTTCGTAACTTGGAATTTAAGAAATCAAATATGACTTTAGTAACCTGTATCTCAAGTAACCATGCACTTTGTCTTTCAATTCCGAACCTTCATATCACGCCCAAATCTCAATTGCACTCTCAACGAGAATCTTAACTCTGATATCCAAATCACAGGTTATTTGCAACTAAAACAACAAAAACATTCCTTGACTATCATGAAACTTTCAAACTTACTTCTTATGTTCAAAATCCGCATTCGTCAACTTAAACTTCAAACTCTCGACTCGGTGACTTAGAGATCTTAAGATGAAAACTTTAAATACGAGGAGATGAAATCCTTAACCAAATGTTCTGAACATTGAGTTATCATTGAGGTTGGCGAAAGAAACATCTTCACAAAAACCAGGGATCCAAAACCCTAGCATCTTGACCAACAAATAGGGAAATAAACCCTAATCCCAGCTCTGATGAATTCGAGCGAGAAAAAGCCTTGTAACACAGAAATCCATGAAAACTCAAAAATCCATCCCACGATCCACTAATCGGGAACTAGATGAATTTCCCTTTTACCTGATAAGAGACCTTCAAAACAAAATTATACATAATAGGGGCACAACCCTAATACCTCATACCAAGGTGCCTGGTTCCATGAGATGCGGGATATGCAAATGACTTAGTGAGAATGATGCAAATGGGATGCAAAGTTCAAAGCCGAACAAAAGTAAAATGAGGTAGGGAAAATTTGGGGTATGAAACACTCTCGTTTACCTTGAGAACATCATTACGCAATTCATTACATGCATCATGACATTTCATAAAGCTAATTTTGTCTTTTCAGGTAAAGTTCACAAACAAACGAATATCATCAACAACTATCAAACAAGTCATAGATTAATTCCTGAAGCAGGACGGGGAAAATATCTATACGAAAAGGTGGTATGAATTCCCGAAACAGAAGGAGTTTTCCAACAAAAAGCAGATCATAGATTATTTCTCGAAATAAGACGGGTCAAATATCTATATGACCAGGTAAAGATTAAATTCCCGAATTAGGACGGGGTAACTATCTATACGACCAGGCTGTATGAATTTCCGAAATAGGACGGGTTTACCAACAAAGACAAGTCAAATATTAATTCCCGAAACATGACGGGGCAACTATCTAAATGACCAGGAAAATATTAATTCCCGAAACAGGATGGGGTAACTATCTATGTGACCAGGCAAAGATTAATTCCAAAAACAGGACAGGGCAACTATCTATATGACCAGGTGGTATCAATTCTCGAAATAAGACGAGTTTACCAATAAAAAATAGATTGTAGATCGATTCTTGAAATAGAACGGGGCGACTATCTACATGAAAAGCATTTCCCTAAGAGCATCATTTTGAAAAGAATTCTTCAGATAAGTTTAATCGTAAACTCATTCTGACACTCTTATCAACAGTTATTTTGGGTGGCATCCGTAAGCCCATCTTCGACGATACTCTATCACTTCTATGAATGGCATCTTTAAGCTCATTCAAGCAATACAATCTACCAACAGTGTTAATGCGTGTACATGCGAGTGCGAATTTTAGGGCACTTAAGTGTTCAATCCTCTTCCACATTCACATCACGAATGGCAGACATGCCAATCTAACTCTTCAGGTTTAAGAAGATTGAACAGGGGCATTTGTTGTACCCCAAAATTTGCCCTCCCATTTTCTTCAAATATACCTCCTCACGCAACTAGGGTTTCACTTTTCTAGAGGAAGATTAGACTTCTAATGCCTCAAGTGGATTTCATGGTTCCTCATATGTCTCAAGGAATGCTCATGCTAAATTTTAAGCCTTACATCACAAGTTTGCTCAATCAATTGCTCAGATGTCTAAAAATCAACTGTATTGGGTAAAAAGTCAATTATGGTCAACATACAATCAAACTTCAATATTTTTGGTCAACATCAAGATTTTTAAGTCACATTCATCATTTTGTCAAGGGTTGATCATGATTCAACAAGAAAACTCTCAATTCATCCAAAGTCAAAGTTACTAAATTAGGATTTTCTTAAGGAGAAGTCAATTGAACTTTGACCAAGCATAACCTTCACATGCTTCGTCAGATTTTTCTCAACCAAAGCTTATTTTGAAGGAAATACAATTCTCTACAACTTTATTTATCTATGCTCAAATCCAAAAAAAATGCTTCATTTTAGAGATATGGGCCAAAACATTATAGGTCATTTCAAAAGTGAACAAAAAGACACTTTTTATCAAGGCAACTTACATCAAGATAAAGTATTTAAATGAAAAAATGATCAACATAGAGATTGTAGAGGACATCTTGAGCTTTATAAAATGTCCAATATCACCCTCAAATTATAAAAACTTAGAGAGATATGATTGGTGAAAGTTAGGAATTTTTAAGAAAATGCATGAAACTAAAAGTGATCAAACTTGAATTTTTGGGATATTGGGCTGATGTTTCAAGGTCCATGCTTGTTATAGGTCTCAATATGAAACTCAGAACTTGTTCATACACCCCTTGGGTTTTTATTCTATTGAGTTTTTTATTTTTATTTATTTAAAGTCAAAATTAAATAGATAAAGGCTAGGCTTTCTTTCAAAGGTCCAAGTCCAACCTTTTGACCTAATTTATCACTATATATTCCACATATTTCAGACAACAAAAGAGACACGAAAAACCCTTGCAAAAAACACCTTTCCAAAACTCTAAAATTCTCAAAACTAGGGCAAGTTACAAATCCTATTTACAGCCACTTTCAAGCAAAACCTATTGTCCCATTCAACTCCAGAAGCACTATAGGGTAAGTGGGGATCGATTGTGATGATCCAAGAGTCCTGAAACTCTTGAACATGCATCATCAGTTTTCCATTCTTGCATGAATTTGTATTTTTTCTTTCTTTGTGTTTTAATGCATACTAACATCACTAATTCATTTATGAGGTTTAATAGTGCAAGATAGACTCATCGTGTGACCCCCATAACGATCATACCATGAATTGCCATGATTGGTCTGTTTCATGTTATTTTCATTGTATCTCACAATCTAGCATGATTTAGCCGATACCAGTGGCACCATTGAGTTCACAAGGCCTGAATTAGGGGGGTAGGGTCCTTTGGAACCTCTAACATTTGCTATCTTGCAGGAACACAAAACGCAATCGTCGGAGAAGACGACTAGAGCTTCTTCGGTCCAGTTAATTGAGTTTATTATATTTTTATTTTTTTTCACTTATGTTACCGGATGTATAGCCACCCCACTGGTAAGCGCGCACATGATAAGGTCTTACTATACTAGGCGTGGGTTCGACCCCTGCCTTTTGGTGTTTTGGATTTTTTTATTCATATTTTCATGTTTTTACAGGTTTTAACATGTAAGCACATGATTTCCATTCTTCTAACAAAGGCACATGCCTGGCGCAATGGCAACCTAAATTACTAAGGAAGCAAAGGGCGTGGGTTCAACACCCATCCCTGACATTTTGCTTGATTTTGTTTCTAACTTGTTTTCTTCCTTAATTTCTTCTCTAACCTTAATTCTTTCCGCAAACTAATGTTTTTTAACCTAATTTTTCACAAAACCTTTATTTCAAAAAACATGAAAATAATTAAAATGAACTAGTTTTTTAGGTTTAATTAGTTAATTACTATAAATCTTTCTTTTTTCATAAAAATTTTACCAAAAATGTCTTCTTTTTATTTTTCATTTTATTCTTACATTTTAGATCGACTATATAGTTTTTGCAAATGTAATAGCCTAGATCTTATTTTCCGCTTTCTTTTCATGATCGTGTAACTGCTCCGGGATGTAATAGTTATAATTGTTTCCTTTCCACACTTTTTATTATGTATCTTCCCTGAAGCGTTGTAATAGTTTAGGATTTACGTTTCTCCCTTGTCGCCTTCGGAACAAAAAGGACATGTCCCTTGAAAGTGGAGACGCTTTAGCAAATACCCTCGAATCAAAGATCATATTCCCTTGATGACCCTTTCGATGTTTCCTTCTGATAAATGATATAGTACCTTACGAAATTGCTAAAGCGTCTTTACTAGTTGCCTTCGATGACCGAACGATGACCCTTCGCATGTCCCTTCACATCCAACGAATATGGATTCCTACTAACTAATGTTAGGATAACACTATCTTTAAAGGAGGAGGAAAATGACAAGAAATACCTTGAGTGGGTAGAATATTATTAATCGCTCGCTCAGAAACTTTTCAAAAAAAACATTTTCACGTCACACTATTCAAAACAAAATATTTTCAAATAAACACTTTGTACCCAATCTTGAGGATCGAGACAAGAATCATTACAAAGTTTTGCCTTACATTGGTAAATTTCAAAATACTTTTCAAACACATACACAAAGAAAATTTTCAAAAGTGAGCTACGTGATTAAGAGCCCTTAGATAACTACGGATGAAAAGGGTGCCAACACCTTCAATTTTCATAACTTACCCCCCAAACTCAAAATCTTCAAGGTCTTTCCTGTTCTTTTCACCATTTCCTTATTGGATAAAAGAAAAGTCGGTGGAAACTCTTGCTATTTGCAACATTTGCGATAAAATGGAAAACATCCCAGTTCTCTCACCGTATTACAATCCACCATTATACTATTTGAACCATCTACAATGAGTTTCTTTAATGCCTCAAATTGTTCATTTATTTCTTCAACCTTGACCTCCAAATATGTAAAAATCTTTTCTTGGGAGGCCAAACTTTTTGTTATCACATAAAGTATCTTTTGTAGATTTTCAAATTTATTCTTCAACTTATTAAAAGACAAATTTGCAACATTAGAATATTTAGAATGACTGACATCTTTTTTCTTCCTTTGATGATGATTTTCCATGAAACAATAGTTTTCCTCTTCATCACTCTCACCTTAGATTTCATTGCTTAAGACATCACTATCACTATCCCAAGAAACATAGGATTTTATAGAATTTCTAGAGTTGTTTCATTAACCCTTTCCTTTCTTCTTAGCAAGAGATGGACAATCTGGTCTATAATGATCTGGTTTTCCATATTCGTAACAAATACCATTTCCCTTTTCCTTTTTGTTGTCTTCGAATTTAGAGGAGGATGATTGTCTTCTAAATTTGACAAGATTATCATCAGTGTTTGACATTGTTTTTCCAAATGTATCAATTATATTTCCTCACAAATAAGCTCATTTCTTCATCATCTGAATTTTCTTCATTGCTAGAGTCATTATCATTAATAGGCTCATCCTTCGAAGACTTAGATCTTGAAGCCTTGAGAACTTTAGACTTAAATACTTCCTTCTTGACATCCCATTTTTACATTTAATTTTTCTCAAGCTTATTTTCATGTTTATCCAAGCAATTTAGTTCTTGCTTGTGTTCTTCTAACTTTCAAAACAAGGCGATGACATCAGGTATTGCAAGATTGTTGGCTTCCTTGATCACAATGACTTTTGGTTTCCAATTCCTAGTAAGACATCTCAACACCTTTTTAGTATCAATTGCATTGGAAATAGGATTACCTAGTAAATTGAAACAATTATTAAGATGCGAGAACCACTTTTGCATTTGGGAAATGGTTTCCCTTTTCTTCATGTGAAAGAGTTCAAACTCTTGATTAAGTGTATTAATTTTAGCTTGTTTGACCTCATCAGTTCCCTCATAGGTAACTTGTAGAGCATCCAACATAACTTTAGCGGTTTGACAATGGGAAATGCGATAGAACTCATCAACACCAAGAACGGATATGATCATGTTCTTAGCCTTCCAATCATAAGACATCATCTTATTATCATTCTCATTCCATATGTTTTTTGGATTTGGTATGGTATCACCATCAACAACATATGTCATTGGTGTTGGACCATTTTGAATAGCTTCTGAAACACCTTTGTCATATGAGTTGGTATTAATTTACATACAAGCTTTCCAATAAATATCATTTTCTCCCATGAAAATTGTGACTCTTTTATAATCACCTTTAGGTTCGTAAGCCATTTTCTAAAGAGTGTAGAATCCGTAATGAATCGGGCTCTTGATGCCACTTGTTAGACAATGATACTTGAATTAAAATGCTTGAATAACTTTACAACTTATTTAACGTTTATTGCACGTTAATAGTAAAGTTATTTCCAATGGCAATATTAAAAGGACAAGTTGAATCAATTTATCAAACATTTGGCGTGCATGTGAATTTTTAGAATTTTTTCCTTTATTTGTGTTGATACACAATACCACTTTATAATCAAAAGTGATTGTAAGCTATATCAACACTTGATTTAGAATCAAAAACAATTTGGAAATTTTTTTACAATTGAATTGCTAACGGAATTCTATTTGAAAAATTTATCAATGAAAATAAAAATTAAAAGAGACAAAGGAATTAATCTTCACAGTTCTCCACTGTCGTCCTCACGTATGGGTAAGTCAACGCCTAATTCTAATGGATTAGGATAATTCTTACTATGCAAAAAGTTGATACAAGAGAAGTATTCAAGAACAAATCCACAAACCCTAATGCTTGTTGTTAATTCAACCCCTTCTCCTATTTTGATCTTCAGAAAGACCAAGACATAATAGATGAAAATTGACTATCTAGATCTTACTACTCCTTTGCATTCTTTATCTCTAAAGCTTTCATGCACCGCCAATTTCAAACTATTGCAACACAAGACTTCAATTGTAATCCGTTGTTCTCTCGCTACTTCTTTGAAATCTTTATCTCCAAAGGATCCCTTGCATTCTTTATCTCCAAAGGACTTCACTTGGCCGCAATTACCTCTTGAATGTATTTCACAATAACCCCCAAATCAACCAATGATCTTGGAAGACAAACCCATGGTTTTCCTGGATGAATACCCCTACCAAGCTCAACCCAATACTGAATTGGACACTTTGAATCCTCGTCTAGATGGCACCCCAATGGAACATCATCACAGTGTAATGTCAGTGTGTATGCACAAGTTAGAGGTTGAAGATGAAGCAAAATGTAGACTAATTTTATGGTATCACCAAGTTATGAATGATGCAAGAATGAGTATTTATAGTTTTTGAACTTTTAGGGGAAAAAGGACAATTTAAGAATTAAAAAAATTTGAAAAAATTGACCAACCAAACAATATGTGTCGACCTATAACTCGTATATGTTGACACATACTTGATTTTTATGATGTATGTGTCAAACAATATGGATATATGTATCGATCGAATTGAAACATAACCTACAAGGTTTAAAATGATAGAAAACGTGTCGATCTGAAAAGTAGATGCGTTGACACATAAAATAAGAGTTTATGCAATTTCAAAAATGCTTTAGTATGTGTTAACCTATGCAATGTATGTGTCGACTTGAGACTTACAACAACTACATGCTTTAAAAATGAGTTACATGTGTCGACCTGAAAAATGAATTTGTCGACACATATAGTAGAAATTTATTCAAAAACTTTTTTCAATGACTTGGATCAAACTCAAAATGATTTTTAATGATTCCTAAGACCTCGAATGCAGAGGAGTGCCACAAGACATAAGGATACCGTCCAAAACACATAAGTTCTATTTTTTTTCCAGTTTTTACTTCATGCGAAACATTTGATGAAGAAGTTTTACTCACACATATGAAGGTTGTAACATGATAAGTAGTTTCATCAACAAGTTCACCTTCAAAAATATCTTCATCAAACAAAGAAATAGACAAGCCCTTCTTGTGTTTCTTGAGGAGTGTCAGACATTAAGAGCTAATGTGACCAAAACCTTCATATTCATGACATTGAAAACCTCTTTATTGATTTGGCTCTCCTATGTTTTTCCTTTTCTTTGATAGTCAATGTTTTTGTTGATGTCGAATGATATGTTCTTAACATTTTGTTTTGTCTTCCTATCCATGTTCTTTAGCGCCTTATTGAATTGCCTCCCAAGAAGCACAATAGAATTAGAAATTCTATCATCGGTTTCCATGTCACATTTTGCCTCTTTGTCACATTTTTCCTTTTCAGATATATCAATGATAACGAACACAAAAGTTTGAAGTGTCCCAATAAGCTCATCTACTTTCATGTTGCAAATATCTTGGGCTTATTCAATAGTTGTGATCTTCATGTCAAACTTCTTAGGCGAGGACATGAGTATTTTTCTATCAAGCGTCTCCTCAACATCTTCTCTCCCAAGGAACTAGATGAATTGGAAATATAAAGAATATTCACGTGAAAGTCATGAATACACTTATCATCCTTGATCCTGAGACTCTCAAATTTGGTGGTGAAAAGGTGAAGTCTTGACATTTTTAATTTTTATGTGCCTTCATGAGTGGTTCAGAGAATTTCCCATGCATCTTTGGCCATAATACAGGTATTTATTAACCCTAATATATTTTTGTCAACCCCATTAAATAGGGCATTAAACACTTTGGAGTTTCCAAGATCCAATTATTTTTTTCCTTTGTCCAGTCCTCTTCTAACCTTTGATAACTATTTTCCATGTTTTGTTGTCCATAGATTATGGAAAATCCACCATACACACCTTCTAGTAATCATAGTTGGTAACATCCAGAATAGGTGGTCATTTGATAAATCCTTCTTCCTTGAGCTCACCCAAAATAGATCATGGTGTCTTCTTTGAAGCCAATTGAAATTTTGGCACTGAGAATACAAATGTCGTATACGATGTAACGACAATGGCATCAGGATATTATCACAACATAGTAAAAAAATAAACAATTAAACAACTAGCTGGAAGTAAATAACATAGGTCAATTGTTAACCCAGGTCGGTGCAAGGTCAGGAAGAAAATCCACTATAGCCGTAATAGTTTGAAGTTCTAAACAACCTCTGATTTTACAAATGTCACACCTAATCACTACCCATGTTATTTTTCTATATAATATATTGATTGATATGAGACCCTTGTCACTTTCCTTCAATCACACAACAATGATAAACCATGAAACAATCAAGAAGGAGACACACTCTAATAAACATAATCAACTACTACTTAAAAGCTTATGAGTAATTCATAATTACGACTCAAGTAACAATCCAACTAAAGCATCAAGGTGATACTAGAGTGGCTCACAATGAACAATGAAAAATAAATAAACTAAACCATCATTCACAGTCTCGGACATGCGTCTTCTATTTTTCTTATTAGGTTTGGAGTATTCCTTTAAATAGCCCAAATACCTTTGGGCTTGATGAAACAAATTGGGCTAACATAATCAACAAATATGATAAAGTCTTCTGCACACAATTAGAAAAATGATAAAATGTTTCCTAAATGTTTTGAAACCCATCCTTTTGAAACAAGGAAAATAAGATCAGATCTTTTCCCTTAGAATTACATGCTTACTTAACAACATATTACACAAATCATATCTTTATCAAATCTTCAGTAATCTTGCGCTAAAAACAAGTCTTCACAAAACTAAAACAAATATGCACTATGATGACTTACCAATGTGTCAAGACATCTTGTCCAACATCTTGTTGAACTACTTGTTTTAACAAATGTAGCCAATCGCACTCCAGCAAACCTAACATATAATTCATATTATTAAAAATAATTGAACTCTTAGATTCTGTATTGATTATATATATATATATATATGAATGTTACTACTCCAAAAGATGAGAACCCCATGCACATGGTAGAAATTCTAGTCAATTATGCAATAGGATTTGAGTACTTAAGTCATTTAGATGATTATTCTTGATATAACCAAATTTCTACTATAGAGGAAGATTTTCCGAAAGCCGCGTTTTAATGTCTTGGGGCCTTATGAGCCTATGAATGTGTGGTGATTCATTTTGGCTTGAATATAATTGGTGAAAGATACCTAAGGGTAATGAATTATGTGTTTCATAATTTCATTGAGACCTTTATGTAGGTTTGTATTGATGTTACATTTTTAGTTCCTTTTGGTTGGAAACATTACGTAAAAACAACATATTTACAAGATTTAGTTTACACAACATTTGGAACAAGATGTACCACCATGTGTTCTAGCATCTGGGTGTGATTATGTTAGTTTCTATCAAGAGTTGCTTAGATAAAGTAATTGAAAAAACTAGTTAAGAAAAATATTTTTAAAGTGCTTGACAGAACCAGTTAAGCAATAGGCTTAAGGTTAAGGTTTTGACTATTTTCAGATGTCCTTTAGAAGAGCTTTAGTGTTGACTTCTTCAGAAGATGCATAAGTTTTTTTATGGGATAAAGTTTGTGTTGTTAATCCAAAAATAATTTGGATGTGATTCAATCAAAGAATATTTGACTGGATGTACCTTGAGGGAAAATTTGGCAAAGAATTACTTGGATGATGTGGAACACAATGTTCTAACATGTGTGCTGCAACATCTGGTCTCTTACAACAAACATATGATACTAAATTATTGGTTCTTATTTAATCTATCCAAGATTTACTATAAATAAGATCTATAATTCATGGAGAAGGGTTAATTTGGATATACTGGTGCAACATGTTGAACACGATGCTTCAACACGTGTGCAATTCAACATTTGTCCCTGGACAGCTGACCATGTTGGATTTTGTTTGGTGCAAAATTTAGGATTTGAATTCAATTAGATTCATTATAGATTATTTAAATATTTTTGTGATATTTGTTTGACAGTTGTTGACGATAAATCAAATTTAAATTTGAATTTGAAATATAGAAAACATAAATTGTGTTGGAGATTTTTTTGGAGCAAATCAAATCCAACAATATCTGCTAATATTCTGGACAAATATCCAAGGATAATAAGCCCATAAAACATTGATATTTAAGGATACTTAAACCTTACTATTGAGGTGTGCATGATTTGAAGGTACCTTGTGTTAGGGTGTAACTCTTGAGGATTTATCTTTGTGCACCACTCTGGCGCCTCATTTCCTATCTTAAGCCATAAAGTTTGGTTTGATAGATTACTTGAAAACTTTCTTCCGAGATAATAAGTTTATAATCTTGAGAACAAAGTGTTTCTTGTCTTCCAATCTATTTAAATCATAAGGAATATTGTAGGATCTTTAATTACACTACTCTATTGCTTCAGTAACTTTGCATAGAAGTTGGTTTGTTAGTTGATTTGTATTCAACATTTATCTTTGTGATTGTTAACAGTGATCACTTGGGATTAGTGATTGAGAAAAAATTATAGGGGTTATCATATTTAGGGGGGAGTTTTAAATAGAAAGTCACAAGGATTAGGAAGAGGAATTTAACAAAATGGAGTTGTTGTTCCTATAAGACTAATTTTAAAAGTTCGAAGTAGTGAATTTCCTTTCTTACAAAGAATTCCCTCCAGACGTAGGTGTAGTTTCACTGAACAGAGTTACCAATCTCTTGTGTTCTTTTTATTTATTTTCCGCTTTATTATCTTGTATAAGCATAGATATTATTCATTGATGTCATACTGATTTATCATGTTAGACATGTTGTCACAACCTCGTGTCCAACATTTGTCCTCTCATGAACAAAATTTCAATATGCATCAAATCTTCGTCAAAAAATGGTCATTTGGAGCACATTCAATAGTCCATTGAAAGGATGAGGAAATATGGATTGAAAATGAATTCATTAAAATGTGTTGTATATGTCCATGGAGACAACTTTCTAGGATTTGTGGTTCACAAAGAGGGTATATAAACAAATAAATAAAAAATATAAATGCTACACTTGATATGAATCTCCATAAAACAAAAAGAAACAACAAGGATTCATATTGTAAATTTCTTGATGAGGTTCATTTCAAATCTAAGTGGTAAAACAAAAGTACACCACTATTGCGTTTGAAGAAAGAGTAAGGATTCATATTGGAACCCAAACATAAAAAACCCTTTGGTGATATTAAGAACTGCGTGACGAACCCTCTTACTTTGTTGCCTCCTATGAGGAATAAGTCTATGAAGTTGTATATTTATGCATCTGGATCAACAATAGGAAGCATGTTAGCCCAAGAGGATGTTGATGGTGGTGAAAGAGCGATTTATTACCTTACTCAAGTTTTAAATGATGCATAAACTAGGTATAGCTCAATCAAAAAAATATATTTGTGTTTTTATTTTTCATGAACTAAATTAAAGTATTATATAAGCCAACATAAATATTCATTTAATCTCATTTTTGGGTTAAAAGGAGTCAAGATTAAAGGTGATTCCGAGTTTGTAATCAAACAAATGACAAAATAATAGAAATGCATCAAGGAGAGTTTATTGATGTACTTTATGCAAGCTAATGTGTTGTTAAAATTAATCAATGAAGCTGGCATTAAACATGCCCCTCGTGTCGAAGTCTCTAAGGAAAATTTAGAAGCGTTAATTGAAGTAAAGGTAAAATAATTTCGACCAAACCTTCCCTTTTGAACAATAGATGTTGTCAACGCATGATTTCCTTACTTTAAAAATGTTCACAACTTCTGAACAGTAGGTGTATTAGAGCTTGATTTAACCATATTCTCACGAAGTTCAAGACTTGTGAAACATACATTGTATCAAAGCCTGTTTCAATCTATAACTTAGTTAGAAACTTCTGACCTTAACATATTATAAGGACATGATTAATTTTAGATAGTTCATAACTTCTAACAAATACATGTTCTTAGATGATTAGCTCATCAGAGCATTCTTCGTGCATCTTGATATTTTGTTCTTGTTGGCAGGTAATAATCTTCTGATAGCCAATTTAAGCTGTCTATGAAAACCAGTGAACTTTTGCAAAGTTGTTGAATTAAACATCAAACAATTTGTTAGTAGTAAAAACATTATATCATGTTTGAGTATGAGATCTTGAGAGTAAATACTATAAAAGCTATATAATATTTATTTTGAGAACAAGATTGGTTCTACATCTGGCCTTTTGTTTTGATAATGACTTTATATTTTATCTTAGAGATAAATTGTGTACTCTAATGGTTTCTATCTAGTGTGTATATTTTGTTAAACAGGTTCTGACTCTGGTAAGAAGGCATGTGATGTCATCAGGTTCTGACCTCAACACTCTGGAAGAATACCTATGGTATGTTAATAGTTAAGTCAAGGTTCTGTAGTGCTTCTTATACAACGATTCTAAGGAACATTAGTAAAAAAGCTTCTGATCGTGACTTATGCAAGAAAACATTGAGGGCCTTATAAAGCTTTACTTTTGATGATCCAAGTTCTGAAGATGCTGAAGACATGGTTTTGTTGAATGAGTTCTAATTATCTGAAGACATTCTAAAGACCAAGTGCTGATGACTCAGAAATCAAGGATTCTCTGAACAAGCCATGAATGGCTCTAAAGACTTAGATTTTGAAGATACATATTTTTGATCCTTGTACAACATGCTTCACCAATAAATTTTTTTTTGAATCCTATGAAGACATAGAAGACGAAGATGAAGACTAAGGGATTACATGTAATGGTGAGTATAAAAGTACAAAATTTCAATGTGACCTCTACTCTCCAGAGTGCCACAAGGACATACATTTTTGTACTATTTTCTACCAGTCTCACCATGATCATTGAAAACAAAATAGTTGTATTTTTGTTTCCTATTATTCCCTCCAATAAATCACTTGTTTCATATATAAAAGAAGTACTTGGAAGAATTTGAAATTAACGAATCAATTTGAAAAAACTACACCAAACTGTTGCATAAAATCTGTAGAGTAATTATTTGTATAGTTTTGTAATAAGAAAGGAGATTTTGTTTGTATCTTGCTATCAAACATTTTTGTGTTGATGTAGTTAAACGTTGTGTATTCTGCTTGTGTAGAAGCATCTGTGTATACACATCTTTATAATCAACTATTGTTGATACGTTCCTAAAGAGACTCTATGTAGTCTGGATTCTCAAGAAGACTTTGTATCCAATCATAGTGGATTTTCAATAAGGATTAATGCACTTATAGGGGGTACCAATAGGGTTTAGCAGACTAATTGTGGTTGTCTATAATCTGATTGATTATAGTGGATCTAGTCCATGTGTATAAGGAAAATCACCTTGTAGGGTGGAATGAAGTAACTTAAGTAACAGTGAACCAAGATAAAAATAACTGTGTTCATCTATTTTATTTCACTTGTTATCTTTGTGCTTGAGATGTGGAAAAATTATATTTGGTGCAACCCAATTCCCCCCCCCCCCCCCCCCCATTTCTTGTGTTTCTCGCACTTTTAATTTTCATCATAGCTCCGGTTCTGGTATTGATATCTATCAAACACTTAACCGTGTCAGATAAAGACCCTGTCAAGTTTTAGAAACACTATGGTTGATCCTACTCCATGACTACCAGCTCCTATTTATGATAAAGATAACTACCATGCTAAATATCCCATTTTTATTATGAATACTTTGAATACTAGAAAGACAGACTAGAAAGTTTATTTCTAGGTCATGATGTTGATATTTGGGATATGTTAGTTGATGGCTACGATAATCCCACAAATACAAATGAAAATCATCTTGAAAGGAAATATATGAATGATCAACAGAAAAAGTATTGTAAGAATCATCATAAAGCAAGAACCATCTTGATGAATGTTAATTGTTATATTGAGTATGATAAGATCACAACTAGAGACTCATTTAAGTCTATATTTGACTCTCTCAAAATAACTCATGAAGTAAATGATCAAGTCAAGGAGACCAAGGCTATGGCCTTGATTCAAAAATATGAAGCCTTCAAGATGAAGGATGATGAAACAATTGAGATGATGTTATGAAGGTTTCAAACCATAGTTGTAGGACTCAGAGTCCTGCAACTAAGGTTATTCTACATCATATCATGTTTAGAAGATTATCAGAAGCTTTCCACCTAAATGGAGGCCTATGGTAACTGCACTCAAGGTTGCAAAGGATATAAACAACACTTCTCTAGAAGAACTTATGAGTTCCCTAAGGAGTCATGAGTTGAGCTAGACCGGGGTGAACCTCAAAAGAGAGTGAAATCTATTACGCTAAAGTTTTTCAGAAGATCTGAGAAGTCCAAAGCTCTTCAAGTCAAAGAGATTGAGAATATAAAAGAAGATTTTGAAGAAGATGAAGATGAGTTGTCTTTGCTGTCCATAAGGGTTAACCGTCTCTGGAAGAGAATCAAGGCAACTTTTTCAGAAGTACTAGAAGGAATGGTGGTCGCTTCGAATCTACTTCTGGTTAAAGGAAGTCTAGTTGAAAATAAGTCACTTGTTATGAGTTTAACAAGCCAGGAAATTACAAGAAGGATTATCCTAAACTTTAGAAGGACAATTCCAAGAAGAAATCTCTCAAGAGCAAGAATAAATGGCTATTTGCAACTTGGAATGATTCTAACTCTTAGAAGGCCTGAAAAGATACCTTCAGAAGATGAAGAAGAACCTGATTCAGACAAATAAGAGGTATTCTCTAAAGTGGTATTTTCTGACCTTACTCATTCTGAATTAATTTCTTGTTTACTTGAAATTCTAGAAAACACAAGTTACTCAATATTGAAGTCAAGGAACTTAAAAAGTCACATGAATCCACATCTTCTAAAAACAACAAGCTTAAGGAAGATCTTTCTGTTTTAAATGAAGAAATTCTTTCTCTTAAAGATGAGAACTCTACTCTAAAAGGAATGAGAATTATTCTATAAGCTTATGAGAATACTGATGATGTCATTAAGAAATATGACAAAGCTTTCCAGAAGTTCCTAGCTAGAAGAATAGGGAGAAGCATGGTGGCTTTTATGTTCTATGGCATGAGCAGAAATGGAACCAATGGTATTGGTTATAACTCCTATGACGAATCTAATGTTGATAAGGAAGACAAATCGAATACTCTTCATTCCTATTTTGTCTTTGTTGGGTTTGTGTCTAAAGAAAAAGGGAAAGTAAACGAGAAATATATTTCTGAACCTAAGGAAAAAACTCTGGTTAAACCTTCTTGTTTTAATTGTTTCAAGTATGAGTTTTATGTTGTTAAACCCAAAGTCGTTAAAAATTAAAAGGGAACTAACATAAGAGGACCCAAGAAATTATAGGTACCCAAGAAACAAGTAATCTATGTTGCAGATATTCTTAGCAGCACAGTTAAAACATCTATCATGATGCCAGGTCTCTGGCTTCTTGTAACACACGCTGGGAAGAAGTCATTTGTTCCAAATCCTAGATCCTAAGCTTATGAGGCATCATGGTCTTCGGAGATGATGAGAATGGAAGATCACAAGCTCTAGAATTGTTGGTCATGAAAGGAGTCTCTTGGTCACAAGGATTAATTTCTTTCTACGATTCTTTCAGAACAAAGTCTCTATAAAAGAAATCATGAACTGTGGAAGAACAAGAAGCCTAAGTGTTATTGCTATCACTTTTTATGCTCTTTCTTGTCTTAAACTTAAATAAGATTGTTAACTAAATTGATTCCAAATCTCAAATCTATATCATGTTATGATATTCTGAATGCTCAAAAGGCTATAGATTGTATAAATGTGAAAGGCTTACTTTTGAAGAATCAATTAATGTTAAGTCTAACAATTAGCTTGACCTTGAAAAGTCAAAACTAATTAGAATTTTACAGAGATACATGTTTTTCTGAATGTAATATAGCTGATGCAGAAGGACAAAAAGTCTTGGAAGATACTCAATCATAAGCTATTGAAGCTCAAATCTTGAGGTTCTATTTTAACTAAATGGTTCTGAGTTTAAGCATCTCTAAAAGAACTTCCATCTCTGATAAGCACTTCTAAACAAGATTGGATTCTGGATATACAAGATAATCTCTATTGCTTCTCAGGATAGCATATGTAAAAAGAAGTGCTCCATATGTAAATTCTCCTAGAATGATATCAGATCTTCTAGAAGGTATGTATTTGTTAGTTCCATGAATTTATGGTTGGATAAATTTTGGCTAGGCATGTTTCTAAACATGGTTCTATGTTGTTGTTAAGGAAAATGTTGTAGCATCCTTATCAATTGTCATAACAATTTTACTGTTATGTGTTTTTTAGTCAGATGTCGAAGGAAGATGTCATGACATCTTGACATGGTTCTGCAACACAGCAGGCGTTGCTATTTTAAATATAGACATATTTACTTTTATTGTGGAATATTTCTTTTGGATGTGTTTCAGTAAATTTTGTAGGTCAAGAAGATTTTATCTGGAACAATTTTTTATATCTTCAATTGTGAATTAGTTACTAAATTAGTTGAATGAGACTAATTAGGAAAATTTGTATTGGTTGTTCCAAGAATTAAGGAGATTTTGTTGCACAACAAATGCAACTATCAACTTGTGGATCAAGAAACTTCTGAACTCAAAATATCGAAGCCCATGGATTGAAGAAGTGTATTTAAATAAGACTTAACCTAATGTATCTGTAATCTTCCAACAGTTATAAAATAAGGGGAAGAAAATAGTCTTAGTTATTGAGAGTCTCTTGTGTATTGTGTAGGGTTTTGTCACCCTTGTATCATTTCATACATGTGGTTGGCTTAGTGTTCTTACTAAAAAGCCTTTAGGCAATGTGTTGAGTATTGTTCAGGTTGTTGTGACCGTGACCTCACTACTACAAATAACACTCATTATTTTAATAGTGCAAGGGTTTGATTCACACTGTCTGCATTTTTATTAATGACAATAATAGCACCTCACGTATCTCAGTTTATCAATAAAATCAAGGGGTAAAATATTATTATTTTTTAATTTAAATTGGTTACATTGTTTACACAGAAAATTAATAAAATAATTTATTTACAAAATATAATGTTTACCCAGAATATTAAACTGGTTTCATTGTTTACACATAATATCAATATAAGATTTAAGTTGTCCATGAAAATCATATGTTGGATCTCCAAGTCCTTGATATCTTGGGAAGATCAAATGTTGGGAAATAATATATTTTCAATTGCTTTTCTTTGCATTTGTTTATGAAATTAACAAAAAAGTGGTTAGATAAATAAAAGGTTAGATGAAAAAAGGGTTAGATAAATAAATATTTTAGCACACAAACCTTAAACGCAATTAATTTTTTACTATTGCAATCCATCATAGAGAACACTTTATAACAAAGACTCTTGCATATCTTAAAGTGTCTGATAGTTTCAAGCGCTTCATGACGGTTTATTATCAATTTTTGATATTCATAATGCTTTTATAATGGAAGTTAACCTAGGTTTCACGCGGATCACTAATATGGTAGTGTCTTGATCATTGATAGTCATGAAATGGACGGAAAGATTTTAATTAAGGGTGGTGACAAATATCATCAACTTTAAAGCTTAAATCTCCCCTCGGTTTTGAGAAAAATTGACGTGGAAATAATTCTTTTTAGTTACATTGTTTACAAAGAATATATGCAAAACAATATTACAATAAATTCCCACTACTGATTTACGCTTACCAAATCTATCAGCAAGTAGACAAAATCATAGGAGAAAGTGTTTTCAACAATAGATCTTTGGTGGAATCCAAATTTTGTTGCATACCTTTATGTTGCATATCCAAAAAACACTCCATAACATACCCATCTTCGGTTAAGTTATTTTAATTTTTGCACTTGAAATCCATCTTAGAGATCTCCTCTTAAGCGTTTCTAGATCAAATTTTTTCATGGCAATAGACAGTAGTAAATATTTCCTATATCTGGTGCGGCTACATATAAGTTCACATTAGGTTAAAATCTGATTAAGGTATTTATAGTAAAAGCTAATTACTTTACCCCTCGAATTTACCTTAAAATCGAGGTATATTAAATTTTGAATTTATCTATCACCCCGGCCTTTTAAAAAAACGAGGTGAAATGTTTTTTTTTTAACTTACAAAAAAAAATTTATGCTCCTTCGAATAAATATCTACGATGATATCCATTATCTGG
This sequence comes from Vicia faba, assembly GCA_948472305.1. Taxonomy (NCBI): domain Eukaryota; kingdom Viridiplantae; phylum Streptophyta; class Magnoliopsida; order Fabales; family Fabaceae; genus Vicia; species Vicia faba. The sequence continues at coordinate 946,106,493 of OX451737.1, forward strand.
TTATTTAAAATCCCTTCTTAACGTAACTTTTGAATAGAGAAGGGAGCTTAACTTCCTTCATTGTCTCCATGAAGGGAGAATGATTTTTCTGCACTTACAATCTATCAAATGAGCGAAAGTACAACAATAACACCCAAAACAATATAAACACCAACAAAAACAATAACACTATTATATGAGATAGATTGCAAGCAAAATAATGTTTGGTTCTATAAGAACATTAAAGGTTTTTCTGTCTTGCAATCCATCCCAATGAATGATGCAATTTCGAGTTTGGGGGGCTATAAATAAGTAAGGATTAGGGTAAAAGCTATTTGTTTTTTATAGTGTAATCTGATTAGTAGACCCCTCCTTTATATTGAAACATCGAAGGGTTAATTAGTTTAACTTACAATTATAATCAAAATAAAACATAAGTTACAAAAGTTAGGATTCAAAGCGTGTCCAGAATAATTTTACCCATCAAATTTGTTAGAAACCGAGGCAGGTTGATACTTTTCCCATTAAAAAATATATTACATGTCGGGACCAGGTGTAATACTTCTTTTTTTTTCTAGATGACATGAAATATCTGTCATGAAATGCGATATTTTTTGTAGTGCTTGTTTATAGACAACCCATGTGACAAGGATAAGTCTTTTATCACGCGGTGATTAGAAGTGGAATGTAGATTTCTAAGACCTATGGAGGACCTGTGTAGAAGTAGCATTAGGTAGGGATTAGGTGAGAAGTTGTAAACTTGGTACTAGTTTAACCTTGAATTAATACTGCTTATAGTGGACTTCTTTCTTGGCTTAGTAGCCCCCAGAGTAGGTGACTTAGCACTTTACTGGGTTAACATATCCTTGTGTTCTTTATACTTATGCATTTTAAATTTCTGTTATAAATCTCTTCAAAATTTCCTATCAGATGTTGTAACATCATTCTTGACATTGGTCCGATGTTGGAATTTTAGTATTTCCATGTATTTCTTGTACCAAAAAAATTTCAATTGGTATAAGAGTAGGCACCTTGTCTGTTGGGTGAGATTTAGGGAGTAATTTTTCTAGGTACTTCTATTCCTGGTGGAAGACTAGAATGTTTACGTTCTGGTTATATTTGGACAATAATTGTTTCTGAAGAATTATCAGGATAGAAAAATCCTAGTTCTGAGGAGATTAAAGAGTAGAGCATGAGTTGTCTCTATATGTAACTTTAAAGTTGTCAATTTAGTAATCGGTTGATTTGAAAAATTTCTACTTCAGACTTATTATCACTATTGGCCAAATATACTTGGGAAATTCTTAAGTCCACTCATAAAGGCACATCTTAGTGTTTGATCAACATGAAGAAAATCGAGTCTCCTTCAAGAGATTTGACATGGAAGTTATAACTATTAAAGAAAAACGGAGGCATGGCTTTGTTTTCAACTCTCCTATAAACTAGTGTTTCTGATGAAGGGTTTCTTATTTATGTTCCTTGGAAGGCAATCCAATCAAGTGTTGAAGAAATTTGATTGTATGTCATGACCATGTGGTATAACATCTATGCTGACTTCAACAGGTTCTTAATGCTAAAAGGAAAAATGATGGAATTGGTGTATGGATCATTGTCAAAGTATTCATATGAGTGTTGAGACCTTGGATCTTTGTGAAGCAGTATGCACTACTTTTCTCAAGAACAATTGTGCGGGTTGTTTATAATTGGTGTGATTGGAAGATGGACTTATTATTAATATTTCTAAATTGAAGATTTATCTCATAATGAGATGGAAGTTTGTTTCTATGATTTATATCTAGAATGAAGGGAGTTCTCAATTGTGAAGAATTAGGAGGAGATTTATTTATGATCTTATGTCTTAAGAGAATGAAGAAGTATCTACTTTCTATGGTTTTACTATATGAAGTGACTCTATTTAATCCTTGAGCTTAATGTCTTAATCAAGTTAATAAGAATCATCCATATCAGATGGAGGAGGTACTTCAAGTGGGAAGGTGATTGGAAGTTTAAGGGGGATAAGTTTTCTTCTAAGATCATCAGCAAATAGAAAACTCAACGTGGAAAATGTTGTTGTTATCAAGAGCAAGTTGAGTTAAGGATGTTATAACATTCTGGACATTTTGCTTACTCATGCTAAAAGGGATTACTTGCACTGAAGATATCTCTTTTGTGTTGAGTTGATTTTGACAGTTTTTGGTTATCTTCCTGAAGGTCATGTTCAGTATTGCTTAACCAAGCAGTGGTTAATGCTAGGGAAAGGTAATTATTGCCTTATCTCTCATACCTTTCTTAGGTATCCAACTAAGATGATTGGTATTTTGACACGAATTGTTCCAGACAGTTATCTCCAGTAAAATTGTTCCTGGTAGTTTATTTAAGTCTCTTTCTGATCAGTGTTACTTTGTGGATGATACTAAAAAGGAATTATTTAAGGACATTGAATAACTAAAGAATTCATGATGGATTCTTTAATTTTTTAGTGATTGGTTTTACTTAGTAACTAATTCAGTTGTATCATCAAGGAAGAATTTTGAGTCTCTTATGAGATATTTGAGGTCCCTTTGAGGACTGTGAACTTTTTCTATTTTTGAATTCATAAGTATTTAACTGTTTATTCTATTAATTTCTTTTCAAAGGAAGAAGAAGTTAAGATCAGTCAATTGCAAAAGCTCAACAACCTATTTTATGGATCAGAATGGTACAATGCAATGTGAAGGTCCTGATGGATATAAAGGTGTATATGATTCTCTTTGTCAAAGTTAATTTATTATCTATGAAGTCTTCAAAGGTCTTATCTACTCCTTTTAGGAGAAAAAGGTATGTGTCTGAGTTATTTTATTGAGAGAAGTACTTCTAGTGGTGAGTATCTCAAGGATCAACATCAGTGATGTGTTCATTGAGAAAGGTACTGATGTTCAAATAGATATTGGTACATCATATCAGCATTTTGTTACTCCATTGTTTGAAAGATTCTAAAGGACTGGGAGACACTGGATGAGGAAAATCTCAAAAATCAATTTAAGAGGGAGTTAATTATTTTGAGTTTGTTTTAGTCTGTGGTCATCAAATGGTTCAGAAATGTAATACTGGATGATTAAGTGTCTTGGGGTAAAAATATTTTCGACCAAATCTGAAGAAGATGATATCATTGGAGGACATTATTCTTTGTGAGATTAGAAAGAGATAAAATGTCATTTCAAAGGTTGCAACATTTTTCAAGAAGTCAAAGCTTAGAAAGAAAGAAAGATGAATAATAACATGTATCTCTTCTACAATGAGTGGTTCACGGTTACTAAGGGTAATCTTATATTCCATCATAAAAGCTTTCATTAACTGGAGGTGTTGTTACAAGCAAGGGTTAGTTACAACCTAAGTAACCTACCGTGTATTTAAATACCTAACATCCTCACTAGCTTCGTTGCTACAGTGGTTAGCGCAAAAGAAAAATTCTTCTACTATAGTTCAAGAAGGAAGTGGATTCTGGGTTTAAAAGTAGTGTTCAACAATGTAACAAATGTTGTCACATCTACTAAAACATCTTGGACAGGGAAAACACCTAATCAAGGTGAAGAACCTCAGGAATGACCATGTGATCGTACATGATTCACACTTAGTGGATGATCAAGATTTAGTGTGTGGGATAGTTATTATATATATATATATATATATATATATATATATATATATATATATATATATATATATATATATATATATATATATATATATATATATTATAAAAAATCAGAAATAGAAAAACAAAAAAAAGGCGTGTTTTTTTTCCAGGTTGTTAGAGTATTTCTTTTTTCTTGTTTTGCCTTTGTCTCTTAGGAGAGACTTGGTTATGTGATACATTTCTTTCGTGTTACCATTAGCTTGATCCTTTTCAGGTGAGTTGTATTTATCTTATTTCTTCCTTCCTTTGAGTCAGATTTGGTGCAATTGTTTATTTATCAAGCATATAGTTTTCTGTTGTCTGTGTGTTTGAGTCTAGTCAAGTGTTGGTTTTACCTTGTGAAACACTTTAGGAGGAGCATGATTGTCCATCATGTGAGTCTAGAGTATTTTTTTGCAGTTGATTTGCAGGAATGTGTCAAAGGATGTTCTAACATCCTAGGTGGTTGAGTCTTGTGTCTTGTGTTCTGAGGTATAGGGCAGAGTTGTGTCTTTTGCTCTATGTTACATATTTTGCATTCTATGAGTTGCATATTCTACATATGTGTCTTATTAAAGGTTCTCTTGTGATTTTAGAGAAGGTTCGTCTTACTTCCATGATGAGAATTGCTTCTAGGTTACAGAGGAAGTTTCAGGCTATCTTCTTCCTAATGTCCAAGTTGTTGGTTTGTGCTTTTGTACAGAGTCTACATGTTTGACATGTAAATTGTGATTGTCTTATATGATTCCATCTCTGATAATTCTGAAGTGTTCTTTATGGTTCTATTGTGTACATTTACTCTATGTCTTTTTTTCAATATTTTGGCTAAAAATGGGGAGTAAAGTGTTGTTGTATCTTGATGTTACATCACATGTCTTGATATGTTGGTTTAGCATCATGATAGGATTGTGTGGTAATGCTTGTGGGAGAGTAATTATATGTATGATTCCTTATGCAATCATTGAGGGGGAGCATGATAGTTCATGCTACTGTATACTAAAGTTATTGTTGCTTCTGTTGCTCTGTTTCAGGTGCTCAAGTGTGGGTTTTATCCTTGAGGGGGAGAACCTATTATCTTTTACATGGGGAATTCATGGCTTGTCTGTATGAACAAGCTTTTGTGTTTTGTTTTTACAAATTTATTTGATCAGCATGTAGCTTGTGTTGTGGTTCTCTTCCTTTCTCAAAATGAATTTGATCTTTGGTTGTTTTAGTCAAAATTTGCCAAAAGAGGAGATTGTTAGTTCCATGATTTTATGGTTTGCTAAATTTTGGCTAGTCATGTTACTAAACATGGTTCTAAAAGAAGTCTAAAGAAGTCTAAAGAAAAATCTCTCAGGTGGCACCAATAAAAATTCCTAAGCTCAGTAAAGAAGGAAAGAAGAGAAAGAAGAAGGAACATCGAGCTGAGAACGTGGAAGTTGGAAGTGGTTGGAAGAACAAAGTGGTCAATGCTTTTGATCTAAATGAGTTATGGGTTGCAGAAAAGACAAGAAACATGATGTGGAAGAGAAAGTATCCCCATAAGGGGAAGAACCTTCGAGCCATGGGACGTTAAACGAAGCGCTTCATGGGAGGAACCCCACGCTTTTAAATAACTTAGTTTCTTTTTGTAGTTGTTTTGTTTTGTCTGCCGGTAATAAAAAGGAAGCCTTATTGGTGAAAGCTAGGAGGAAGCAACTGGTGTTGCATTTCTCTTTGTGACTCACCTTCCTTGAGCTTGTTCTGAAACATTTGGTCCAATGTTTAGTTCAAGTTTGGGGGGGGGGGATTATTTCTTTTCCTTTTACTGCTATTTTGTTTGATATGTTTGTTGGTTTTATGCTACGTGTTATGTAAATCTACGAGTTGAAGTCCTTCCCAAATTTTGCTGAAATTTTTTGTTTTGTTTAAGAACTTATTTCTCATATAGTTTAGGAATAGTATATAGAGACAAAAGGATGGTTGTTGGGAGGTAGGAAGTTTTAAATAATATGACAGTGATACGAGTCTAACGCGTAGATTTATACCATAGTGCTTGAATCCTGAGAAGCACTCCTAGAGTAGTTTATCCTTACATTCTGGCATAACATAAATTCACATGCATGTATGGTTGATGGAGAAAAAAATAAATTTGGCACCAAGTGATGAAAAGGAGGTAAAAGGAAACTGGCTCTCTAAGTTGTGCAACCCTCATCCAGTTATTCAGCCCAAAGGGGGTTGATCCCAAAACATCTTCCAAAAGGACAATATATAACTGCAAAGTTTGAAAATTTTATCGGTATTTAAAAGTAGCCAATACTGCTATTTGGTGCCTAGGAAAAAATTCTTGATTAGTCTTGTGCATGTGATGATCATTATAATTCTCATTGCTTTAATTTGACTATCCAATTGAAAAAAGAGGAAAATCGGAAAGAGACTTATTTACAAAGCATAGTTAGAGAGGTATCTGAAGAGGAAACTCTAGATTTAAAGATTCTTAAACAAACTCTTTGCTACATGTGAACATTGTACGAACTATTCTTTGATCAATTTGAATGGATGTCTCACATATGAGTACCGGGCTGCTGTGATTTTCATCAGTTCTTGTAATGGTCGCTTGAGGTCAAGAAATAATTTAAGTTTGTGGGAGTTTGATCAATGATTTTTCCACCTTTATTTAAAATTTATTTTAGTTATAGTTTCTTTATTTAGTCAAGTGTTTTAGTTCATTCTTCTATGTTTTGTGTTGGTTATGTATTTCGTGGTTTTATGGCTCAGATGAATAAAACTAGGAAAATTAGTGCAAAAAGTGCAGAATTCAGAGTTTTGGAGGAAATCTCAAAAACAAAGCTATAGGGCACCTGACACGGGCCATGCCAAGAGAAGATGCTCAGCACGTAGGTTTAGGAGAAGAGGCAAAGGATGACACATCCCGTGTTAGAAGGTTTGGGTAAGAGATTTGTTAGTGTGATGGACAAAGAATGACACGGGTGCCCGTGTCAGGTGACACAGCCCGTTTCAGCCCATGATGCTGATTTCCTAAATGTTTTCATACTTTTTCCATATGTTAAATTGTGAGGGAGTTTTGGGTACTTCCAACTGACATGGATGAATGGTGACTATTTAAATGAGTTTTCACAAGGAATAAATGGACTTTTGGCAGCGAAGAATATTTTGCACGACTGAAGATTGGAGAAGTCAAGGTTTTCGGAGAGCGGGAGATTTTCATGCGCGGAAGCAATTGAAGATCAAAGATCATCCCAATCCTTGTAATGTCTATATTTTTTCTTGTGATTATTTTGAACAATATGAGTATCTAAACCCACCAACGCTAAGGGGTGTCCCTGATTTGAATCTATAATGATTATGAACTTCTGAGTTCTCTAATAAATTCTTCTCTATTCAATTTAATTGTATAATGCTTTTATGCCTTCCTGAGTTGACAAATTAGGATTGATTTATGGTTAACAACCAGCTAGAACGCGGTTGTTAAGGTTTTGTTGTAATTATGTTATAGTAGATATCACCTAGGACTAGGAATACCCTATAGTTACCGGATTTAACCCTTGATAAAACAAAGGCTTGACTCCATCAGATACCTTTAAGGACTTAGGATTTAGGATGGATGATTAAAGGTTTCCCACTAAGGAGTTAGGGGAAGATAATCTAAAGGGATGGTAATTGAAGGAAATGAACTTGGTGAAGATATCAGGATTCAAGGTTGTTACATGGAAATCATACACCATACCCTAGCATACTCCTCATATCTATGAAAAAGACCTAATTTACTTTCTGCTTATTTTTATTTTTGCAAAGTGACAATTCCTAAACCAAAACCCAATTAAAGTTTTTGTTTAATTGATCGTGAAATAAACTAAATAATTGCATGCAGTCCTTCAGATCGACATTCGAGGAATTTCCCATATTACTACAAGGTAAAAATAGTACACTTGTTATTATTCCCAACAATCTCTTCTACAGTGAGTGGTTCACGGTTACTAAGGGTAATCTTATCTTCCATCATAAGAGCTTTCATTAGATGGAGGTGTTGTTACAAGCAAGGGTTAGTTATAACCTAAGTAACCTACCTTGTATTTAAAGACCTAACATCCTCACTAGCTTCGTTTCTAAAAGGATTGGTGCAAAAGAAAAATTCTTCTGCTATAGTTCAAGAAGGAAGTGGATTCTGGGTTTAAAAGTAGTGTTCAACACTGTAAAAAATGTTGTAACATCTACTAAAACATCCTCAACAGGGAAAACACCTAATCAAGGTGAAGTACCTCCAGAAGAACCATGTGATCGAACATGATTCATACTTAGTGGCTAGTAAAGATTGAGTGTGCGATAATTGTTATATACTATCTATTTTTTTATTAAAAAATAAAAAATATAAAAACAAAAAAAGGCGTGTTTTGTTTTTAGGTTGTTAGAGTCTTACTTTTTTCTTGTTTTTTCTTTGTCTCTTAGAAGATACTTGGTTTTTTGAGTCATTTCTTTCGTGTTACTCTTAGCTTGATTCTATTTTTCTTCTTTCTTCCTTCCTTTGAGTCTGTTTTGGTGAAATTGATCATGCATGAAGCATATAGTATTTATGTTGTCTGTGTGTTTGAGTCTAGTCAAGTGTTGTTTTCCCCTTGAACAACACTTTAGAAGGATCATGATTGTCCATCATGTGATTCTAGTGTCTATTTCTACAGTTGATTTGTTGGAATGTGTCAAAGGATGTTCTAACATCCTTGGTGGTTGAGTCTTGTGTCTTGTGTTCTGAGTTATGAGGCATAGTTTTGTCTTGTGCTCTAAGTTACGTATTTTGCATACTGAGTTACATATTATGCATTTGTTTCGTCATAAGGCTTCTCTTGCGCTTCCAGAGAAGTTTCTTCTTACTTTTATGATGAGAAATGGTTCTAGGTTACAGAGGAAGTATCAAGCAATCTTCTTCCTAGTGTCCAAGCTGTTGGTTTGTGCTGTTGTACAAAGCCTACATGTTTGACATGTAACTTGTGTTTGTCTTATGTGTTTCCATCTCTGACAATTCTGTAGTGTTCTCTATGGTTCTATTGTGTACATTTACTTTGTGTCTTTTTGTCAATATTTTGGCTAAAAATGGGGAGTAAAGTGTTGTTGTATCTTGATGTTACATCACATGTCTTGACATGTTGATTTAGCATTGTGATAGAAGTGTGTGATATTGCTTTTGGGGGAGTCGTTATGTGTATGGTTACTTATATAATCATTGAGGGGGAGCATGATTGTTCATGCTACTGTATACTGAATTTTTTACTGCTGCTTCTATTGTTCTGTTGTAGGTTCTCTGGTGTGGGTGTTATCTATTAGGGAGAGAACCTATTATGTTTGACATGGAGAGTTCTTGGCATATCTGTATATACAAGATTTTGTGTTGTGTTTTTGCAAAGTTTACATGATCAGCATATAAACATTAGAAAATTTGTCCCCTCTCCAAATGAATTTGGCCTTTGGTTGTTTTAGCCAAAATTTGCCAAAAGGTGAGATTGTTAGTTCCATGATTTTATGGTTGGCTAAACTTTGGCTAGGCATGTTTCTAAACATGGTTCTAATTTGTTGTTGATGAAAATGTTGTAGCATCCTTATCAACTTTCATAACAAATTTATTGTTAAATGTTTTTTAGTCAGATGTAGAACAAAGATGTCATAACATCTTGATCTGGTTTTGTAGTACAACAGACATTGTTATTTTAAATCTTGACATATTTACTTTGATTTTGGAATATTTCTTTTGGATGTGTTTCAGTAAATTTTGCAGGCCAAGAAGATTTTATCTGGAGCAAGCTTTTATATATGCAGTTGTGCATTAGTTATTAAATTCGATGATTGAGACTAATTAGGAAACTTTTTATGGGTTATTCGAATATTTAAGGAGATTTTTATGCACAATAGATACAACTCCCAACTTTTGGATCAAGAAACTTCTGGACTTAGAATATCGAAGCACATAAATTGGAGAGGTGTATTTAAATAAGACATTACCTAGTTTATCTTTAATCTTTCAACAATTGTAAAATTAGGGGAAGAAAATAGTCTTAGGTTTTGAGAGTCTCTTGTGTGTTGTGTAGGGTTTTGTCACCCTTGTATTATTTAATACATGTGGTTGGCTTAGTGTTCTCACTCAGAAATCTTTAGAAAATGAGTTGAGTATTTTTTTTAGAGGAAGCTTTTAAGTACCTCTAAATATTGTTCTTGGTCGAAGTTGTTAAGCAAGACTAAGTATTTCATTTGGAAGTGTTATCTTCCTATTTTTATTGTTCATGTGGTTTTTACTGTGACATGTTTATAGACAGGCCCTGTAACTGGGATTCGTCTTTTATAATTGTGGTGATTGGAAGTGGGATGTTTACTTCTCAGACCTAGGGAAGACCTGGATAGATGTAGTATTGGATAGGGATTAGGCGAGAAGTTGTAAACTTGGGACTAGTTTAGCTTTGAACTAATATTACTTATAGTAAACTTCCGTCCTGACTTGGTATCGCCAAGAGTAGCTGAGTTAGCACTAAATTGGGTTAACACATCATTGTGTTATTTATATTTCTGCAGTTTAAGTTTTTGTTATAAATTTGTTCAGAATGTCATATCAGATGTTGTAACATCTGTCTTGACATTGGTCTAATGTTGGAATTTTAGTATTTCCATGTGTTTCATGTACCATAAAAATTTCATTATTGTTCTTATTTGTTGGCTTATGAGATGTGATGCTTCAGATTAAGTGAAGTTCTCATGTATCAGAAGTATCCATGGTCAGAATATTCTCTTGAGAGTACATATGTCTGATGGTAATTGGATATTATACTTAATTAAAGGTGTTGTCAGTAAAATGAATGGTTAGTGATTTAGTATAAGATAGTTGTCTTTTCTGAACCATGCCTAGAATTTAATGTGATTCATCAAGAGATGAGATTATCTTGGTATTAATTAATAAATCCTTACGCTTTCCCCTATTATATCTGGTTCACTATTCTAGGTTTATTAATCATTTCAAAAACTATTTATAAAAATAACTCACTTTACTTCAAATATCATCGCTACAACAGTCCTACACTTTCAAAATTTGAAGCCATAAACCGCAAACCCTAAAATCGCCTACTTGTGTTCATTCTTCTCATCAATGTCTAAAACCTTGTCAAAGGCTCAACAACTTCTTCTACAACAATAATACCATGCCAACTCTCAATAATAACCTCTAGTCAGTGACAATCCCACCATAGCATTGGATATTCCAATCGAACAACTATATGTAATCTCTGAAATGATCGTATATTTCAATAATATTGTTGCTAATGGGATTGATCTTTCTAAAACGATAAAATTCCAAAGGTGGAAGAATTAATTCAATCTTCTCAAAGGACCAACCTTTCTTGATTTAGTCAAAGAGTTTTGGTCCAACACTTACATATTGAATCAGGGTTTAATCTGCTCCAAACATTTTGGTAACGATATATGTGTTCATGAAGAAGATATTGACAAACTTATCCATCGTGATGGTTCACGTGTTCGTTGTCATAGAAATAGAGTTTCTTGGGAAACTTAAAGGAGTAAAACCTATGAAGATATTGTTCAAAATACCATTCCATTCCTTTTTGAAAATGGAAAAGACTTTTAAAAAAACTTCTACACTTTTCGATGAATTAAGGGTGTGGTTCATAATCTTCTCTATCAGTGTCTTTCACAAAAGTACAACAAATCCTCTCAATCACATTGATATAGATCTCAAGTTCATGTTGTATTACTTAGCAATAGAAGAATATATCAGTTTACCAGCATGTCTCACTACTTATCTACATGGTGTAATCAGATTCTCCAAGAAGATCTCCAAAAATCAAAGGAACTGGATTCCTTATGGAAGACTAATCTCTTCCATTCTAACCAAAATTAATTTCGTAGAGAAGTTGAATCTACAACATTTTCTAAATTATTGGTTGGCAAACTCTTCAACCGTAAAGACTTGTTAGAAATGTCTTTAATTATAAAGATAATTATGTTTCCTGAAGTCCTAAATCAGGTGGAAATTTCTCGTAGAAAATTACCTATTGAAGATTCTCATGCTTTTCTCTCTGAAAGAGTTTTTGAAACCTATCCTTCTCCAGTCAATTAGAAGAAAGTTTCTCAAGTGGTTTCCCTTTAGAAGAAGAAGAAAAATAGGAAATGATCAAATAAAGAATTTTGTGATGATTCTTTCAAGCATAAAAATAAATATAAGAAACCCAATTTAAAAGAACAGTCTTTTTCAATCAAGGAAGTTGGTCAAAGTGCTCATGTTACTCCTTTACCCATAGTCGTCTCTAATAACTCATCCAAACCTACCATTTCAACTCTCCCATATATTTTCACACTTGGAACAACCTCTTCTATAGAAAATCCACCAATTTCAGAAGCAAGCTCCTATGCTTCCTCACCAGAAATCACTCACAAAAAGCTTCCCTTCGGCACCTTCTATAACCTCCCAAACACCTCCTACCATTCAGTTTTTCATCGAACTTATGTTTGTCAACCAAACTTTCTTGATTTTATGGAACAACTTAAGCAAAATGCTTTTCTTAAGAAGATGCCATATAACCTTCTATAACCTTCAGCATACCTTGGAAAGTTCTTCCTTGAGCATGAATCCTAAGAAAACAGATGCCATATAGATTTCCTTAAGAAGATGGATGGAAATCAACATTGATATCATGAACATTATCTGTCATCAAGAAAATGAGAGGACGTATGAGGAATTGCTCAAAACCTTCCAAACATTCCTTTGAGTCTGCCTGCTTCAGAGTTTCTTAAGCAACAAGGTTTTGTCTTTGCTGGTGCTTCATATACTATTGTTACTACTTTTGCGTCTGATATTCGTTGGTTGATGGTTAACCTTCGAGTTCTAAAGGTAAGCAAGTTATGGAAGCTCAATACCCGCCAGCAGGGATGAAGACTATTTTGGATTAACAATAGGAAGATAATTGTCACATCTATCAACATTTAGATTAGCAGGATGCAATCATTGTAGCTCAAAAGGCTTCATTCAAGAAACTGTCTGATACATTGATGCGGTTCATGGGAATGTTTGACAAGAAGGATGATGCTTAAAGCCTTAGCCCTTTGTATTAGAACTTAAGAATAATTTTTCTTTTCTTTCTAAAAAAATTGTATCTTTATCCCTGTGTTTTAATGAAAATTTCATTTTGTCTTTTAAATATTTTTGATTTCTGACAAAGGGGGAGAAAAAGTGTATGATTTTGATAGTATTTACTCTCAAGATCTCAAATTAAATCATGATATAATTATTTTACTACTAACAATTAGTTTGATGTTTGATTCAGGAAATTTGAAAAAGTTCACCGGTTTTTATAGACAGGTTAAATTGGATTTTAGAAGATTAACATCTTCCAACCAGAAGACAAGATTAAGATGCATGAAGAATGCTCTGATGAGCTCAGCATCTAAGAACATGAATTCGTTAGAAGTTGTGAACGATCTAAAACAAATTATGTCCTTATACTATGTTTAGGTCAGAATTTTATGACTAAGTTAAATATTGAAATAGGCTATGATACAATGTATGTTTCAGAAGACATGAACTTCGTGAGAAGATGGTTAAATCAAGATCTGATTCACCTATTATTCAGAAGTTGTGAAATTTCTGAAAGTAAGGAAATCATGCGTTGATAACACCTATTGTTAAAAATTTGTCAACTTTATGAAAATATGGTTAATCAAGCTCTAATACACCTACTATTTAGAATTTGTGAACTTTGTGAAAGTAAGTAAATCATATGTCTTGAAAACACCTGTTGTTCGGAAGTTGTGGATGTTCTGAAAATATGGTGATCAAATCCTAACGCTTCAGAAGTTGTGAATTGTATAGAAGCTTAACAAAGTTGATGTGTTACTTGCTGTCATTTCAGAAGTTGTGGACTATCTGAAAGAATGTCAACGTGAACTTCAGAAACATTTTCTCTCTTACCACAAGACTGTTCAGAAGTTGTAGATTGTCTGAATGTTTTGTAACTAGGTTATGTCATACCAGACTCTAATACTTCAAAAGTTGTGAACTTTCTGAAAATAGAGTAAGTATGTTGTGAAGGAGGATTTGTTTAAAATATGTGAACCTTTTAAAATATGGTTTGACACATGTTCTAATACATGTGCTAAGACATGTTGAAAAGCCATGGTCTAAGTCATGTTTTAAGACATGGTCTAAAGACATGTTCTAATACATTTTCATAAGACATGGTCTGAGATGTGGTCAGAAGACATGTTCAAAAGGAAAGGTCAGTCAAGTAATGGTTCAGGTGCTGAACCTTCTGATGACATGTTGTTGTACACCTTCTGGTAGCGCGATTCTAGTTTCTAGAAGAACCAATAAATTAATTTTGATGTTTGATGAAATTCATCTAGATAGTGACTAAATAGGTTCATTTACTTATTTGTTTTCTAATAGTAAGCCAAGTTCTGAGATGAAGACCAAGCATTTCTAGTCAGACTCTAATTAGACGTCAATGGAGAAGTATTCCTTCTCTATGTTACCCTGTGTACTGTAAAATTAATTTTGTGAGTTTTGGGGTCAGGGGGAGACTCTGAATAAGCATAAAATAGATTTTGGGTATTAACAAATTCAGGGGGAGCTGGTTAGATTTATTGAATTTGGGCTCTTTGGTGATTACCCTGTATGAATTGTTTTATCAAAATACATGGTTTTGTAATCATTAAAAAGGGGGAGATTGTGAGAACAAGATTGGGTCTGCATCTGGCCTTAAGTTTTGATTGTAACTTTACATGTTATCTTAGAGAAAAATTGTGCACTATAATGGTTTATGACTAGTGTGTATCTTTGGCTAAACTGGTTTTGACTTTGGTAAGAAGGCGTATGATGTCATCAGGTTCTGAACTCAATACTCTGGAATAATACCTATGGTGTGTTACAATTTAACTCAAGGTTCTAGAATGCTTCTTATGCAACAATTCTAAGGATTGTTAGTAAAAGAGCTTATGATCGTTACATATGCATGGAAGCTTTAGAGGCCTTCTAAAGCTTTACTTCTGATGTTCCAAGTTCTGAAGATGCTAAAGACAAGATTCTGTTGAACGAGTTCTAAAGATATTAAAACATTTTGAAGACCAAGTGTTGAAGACTCTGAATACAAGGGTTCTCTTAACAAGCCCTGAAAGGCTCTAAAGACATAAGTTCTAAAGATACATAGTTCTATTCTTCTAATACATGCTTCATCAACAAAACTAATCAGAGGCCTCTGAATACATAAAAGGCAAATATCAAGACTAATGGATTACGTGTGATGGTGATTATAAAAGTACAAAAGTACATTATGACCTCCACTCTCTAGTGTGGCGCAAGGACAAACCTTTTTGTACTATTGTCTACTAGTCTCACCATGACTGTTGGGAACAAAACAACTGTATTTGTGTTTCCTATTCTATCCTCCAAGGAATATCTTCTTTCATCTATAAAATAAGTTCTTGGAAGAATTTGAAGTTAACGGATCAAATCTACAAAACTACACTAAACCGCTACACAGACTATGTAGAGTAATTCTTTGTAAAGTTTTGTAAATAAGTAAGGTGTTATTGTTCTTATATTTCTATCAACACTTTTATGTTACTGTACTTAAACATTGTGTAATCTTATTGTGTATAAGCATCTTTGTATACACATCTTTGTAATCAACTGTTGTTGATAGGTTCCTTGAGAGACTTTGTATAGTCTGAATTTTCAAGAAGACTTTGGTTGCAGTCATAGTGGATTTGCAATAAGGATAAATGGACTAATTAGGGGTACCAATAGGGTTGATCAGACATATTTTGATTGTTTGTAATATAGTTGATTATAGGGATTAAGTACTTATGTATAAGGAAAATCACCTTGCGCGGTTGATTGGAGTAACTTAGTTAACAATGAACCAGGATAAAAATGATTATGTTAATCTATTTTTATTTCACTTGTTATCTTTTGTTTTAGTTGAAAAAATATTATATTTTGTGCAACCCAATTCAACCCCCTCTTTCTTATGTTTCTCGCACCTTCAGAAGGGTTGGAAGAGATAAAAAACTTTTGGGAAAATTTTGAAATTTTGCATTGACAATTTGTTGAATAATGATTGGTATAAATTAATTGTTGAGTTTTTGGAAAATATGATAGGATAACCTGTAAATTTTAGTTGGAATAGACCATTTTCCAATTGGGTCTAAGATGTTTCTTTGGTCAATGTTGATCAGAAAGTAGTGATTGATTTTATTCAGAACCAAATTATTTACATATTTGGAGTTCCTGAATCTGTAACCACTGTTCAAGGTATATCTGTTATTGGTCGAAAGATGGTTGAATTTGCTTCAGATTCGAAATCAAACTCTTAACTTATATCCTTAATTATGCTCATGATAATGGAAGGGTCTAGGCCTAACTGAGAGACATATGAGATAGAAGCCGAGAAATTGGCTTAAGTTGTAGGCTAAATATTATAGGCTTGTCGAAATTCACCTAATTAGGAACTAACTCTACTCTATTTCAACTAACATGTGGTTATGACGCAGTTTTTCCTGTCGATATCTATTTACAATCAAGTTGTATCCAAAGAAAAGTTGAAATTGCTTTAGACCAATTTTGGAATGTGATGTTGGATGAATTAGTTGATTTAGACAAATAAAGATCGGTTATCTTGAACGTTCTCATAAGACAAAAAGAATGAGTATTTAAGGCTTACAATAAAAAGGTAAAGTCGAAAGCCTTTACAGTTGGTGATTACGTTTGGAAATTCATTTTACCTATGGATCAAAAAGACAGTACTTTGGGTAAATGGTCACAAAATTTCATTTTAGTCAGGAATTTTCAATCAAATCCTATGTTGCAATAAGTTCTAATTGTAGGATAGTAATACATAAAGAAAGATAAGGATAAAATGGCATTAAATTAAGGGAAGCCAAAATGGAAAACTTGTCATTAATACAGTCATACAAAACAAACCAAAAAGTCAAAAATTTAAGATGGAAATTCAGCCTTCATCTTTTCAAGGAGCGTCCTGGAAAGCTTAATCTTTTTGTCGTTCATATAATCTTTAAACCTATGTTTTTGAACTTCCTCACTCAGTGCACAAGTAGAATCAGCATATCAAAGGCTAATGTAGGCTTCCTCAACCAACATTTTGTTGATAGAAGCTAATCTTGAAGTTTCGATTTCAGTTTTGTTTCATCTCTCTTGTTTAACCTTTAGTTGTAGCTCTTCAACCTACTTCATCTAGCTTGAAATTTTTACATCATAAATTTCCACATTATCATTATCCCCTTTATCATGTGCCTTCATCTCATTAATTTTATTTTGGGATTGAGTAACTAAGGTCAATTGTCAAGACATGGCATCAATTTTTTGTTTGAGTATGTTAGAAGATTCTTTCTTTGTTATGATGTTGGATGGATTAATTGATTTAGATAAAGAAAGATTGGATTCCCTAAATGTTATCATAAGACTAAAAGAACGAGTATTTAAGTTTTACAATGAAAAAGGAAAGTTAAAAGCCTTTATAGGTGGTGATTAATTTTAAAAAGTCAGTAACTTATGGATCGAAAAGATAAGACTCTAGGTAAATGGTCACCAAACTAGGAAGAATCATTTAAGATTATCCAAGAGTTTTCAAATAATGTGTATGAGATTGAGAATTGACCCATGAATGTCAAAGTTTTAGGATAAATAGTAATTACTTAAAAAATACAAGCATATGCTGCAAGAAGTTCGAATAACAGGAGAGTAATACATAATGAAAGATAATTCTAAAATTACATTAAAGTTGAGGGATGCAAAAATGAAAAAACATTCATTAATAAATATACAAAATGTCAGTTCCATGTTTCTATGGTTGGTTAAATTTTTGCTAAGCATGCTTCTAAGTATGGTTATATGTTGGTGTGGAGTA
Source organism: Vicia faba (assembly GCA_948472305.1). Lineage (NCBI taxonomy): Eukaryota > Viridiplantae > Streptophyta > Magnoliopsida > Fabales > Fabaceae > Vicia > Vicia faba. The sequence goes on from OX451737.1 coordinate 946,124,019, forward strand.
AGATGGTGCAGAATCTTTATCAACTGACATGACAAGTTTTGTTGTTATGTGTTTTTCTTCCAGATGTCTTAGAAGATGTTGTGACATCCCGAAGTTGATGCATCAGATGCTTCTTTTGGATAACTTTGAAGATTTAATTTGAATATAAGAGTATTTGTAATATTCCGTACTCATTATAGACGCATGCCAATCAAGGATTTTGTTAGAAACATGTGAAAATTTGATTGGTTATTAAAAAGAATCATTTGAGACTTTTAAGATTGGAGTTGATTGAAAAATCCAAGCCAGTCTAAGCCCAACTGCAGAAGCTTATATAAGGAGTCATCCAATACCTAGATTTTAAGCATAATTTTTATTGTAAAACCTTGTAAAAAATAAGGGTTTAGGTTTTTGTTTTTCCTTAGGCTCTCCATTTGTTTTTGTATGTCCTTATGTATCTCTGATATATTTGAGTTGGCTAATTGTTGCTTGTTCATCAAGCTATTGTTCTCCTCGAAGCTAGGAAGAAAGAGTTGAGTCTTGTTCTTGAAGGAAGCTTTTAAGCAACTTCAAGTATTTGATTGGGAATTGTGTTCTTCCTATTTTATTATTCAAGTTGTTGTGATTGTGATCTACCTTGAGACAGTCCATGTGATTGGGATAAGTCTTTTATCACTGCAGTAATTGCAAGTAGGATGTCGAATTCTCATATCTAGGGATGACCTAGGTAGAAGTTACACTAGGTAGGGCTTATGCGCGAAGTGGTAAGCTTGGAACTAGTTTAGTTTAAAACTAATACTACCTATAGTGGATTTCATTTCTGTCTTGGTAGCCCCTAGGGTAGGTGAGTTAGCGCCGAACTGGGTTAACATTTTGTTGGGTCCTTTCTATTTATGCAAGTTATATTCATGTTGTGTTATTGTTTGTTGTTCTGTCATCTGATGTCATAACATCTGTTGCAACATTGTGTGTTGTTAATACATCAGTCTAGACTTCTTTGTATGTGTGTGCCAGCATTTTAATTGGTATCAAAGCAGGTACCCTATTATGGTTTACTGGGTGAGATTCAGAGATATATTTTCTAGCACTATGGAAAAAGAGGGAGGTTATAACAACAGACCACCCATGTTGGATGGTTCTAACTATAACTGGTGGGAAGTTTTTATGACAACTTTTCTGAAAGCTATGGACATTAAAGCTTGGAAGGTTATTTTAAAAGGATGGAAGCATCTTGTTTTGAAGTTCATTGACAAAGATGGAAAAGAGGTTGAAACTGAAGCAATCAAACCTGGAGAATAATGGAATGACTATGATGATAAAGAAGACAATGGAAATTCCAAGACTTTAAATGCTCTATTCAACGGAGTAGACAATAATGTTTTCAGGCTGATTAGTATGTGTATAGTGACTAAAGAGGCCTGGGATATTCTCTAGACAACTTATGAAGATACCTCTAAAGTAAGTATCTCAAAACTTCAACTTTTCACCTCCATATTTGAGAAGTTAAATATGAATGATGATGAGACAATTCAATAATATCATATGAAGATTCTTGAAATTGATAGTGCATCGAGTGCCTTGGGAGAGAATATGTCAGAAGAAAATATGGTCAGAAAGATTCTTAGGTCCTTACCTAGGAAATTTAATATAAAGGTCATAACAATTGAAGAAGCTCAAGACATCAACAACTTAAGAGTTGATGAACTTATTGAGTCACTTCAAACATTTGAACTAGCTATTAGTGACAAAGTTGAGAAAAAGAAAAAAAGCATAACTTTTGTATCCAATAATGAAGATAAAGGTTGAACCGACACTGATGAGGATCTGTCTAATACCATTGTTCTTCTTGGGAAACAATTCAATAAAGTATTAAAGAGGCTGGACAGAAGAGGAAGGCAAAATGTCAGGAACATTGCATCTGACATCAGTAGTACACAACACCTTCAGAAGAATGTGATGCCTAAAGAAAATATCAATCAAGGCAAAGGCATTTGATGCTTTAAGTGTGAAGGTTTTGGTCACATCAAACCAGAATATCCCACTTTTCTCAAGAAGCAGAAAAAAGGGAATTATTGTGTCTTGGTCTGATAATGATGAATCAAAATATGAGGCCAGCGATGAATCAGCAAAACTTGTTGTGGCTTTGTCTGGAAGATGGGCAGGTGGAGTAAAGGTTAATGATGATAGTGTCCTCCATAAGAATCCTGATGTATCCTGCAAAGGTACTTGTGACAGGTGTGATGCAAATATCGAAATAGAGGATGATCAGAGAAAGACTATAGTTGACTTGGAAAGTGAGAAGAAGAATATTCTATGTATTGTATCTCATCTTCACAATGAGGTAACACTTATGAATTCCAAGTTTAATAACATGTCAGACTCAGTCCAGAGTTTAGAGAATGGAGTGGTTGTGACAAAGGAGACTTGAAAATTAGAAGGTAATCAAGTTGATAATAATAAAAAAGGAATATTTATGGTAAAGTCTCTTCCTGATGAAAAGAAGGAAACTATTAACATGGCCAATCACATGTTACATCATTCTAGAAGACTTCATCAAACGTGGTCAACAAGTCAGTCATCAACTTGGATGTTCCATTCTCATGGTAAACATGGTCACATAAATTCTTGTTGCTATAAACTATGTGGAGATCAAAGATATTAAGTTCTTTCTCAGAGTAAGAAAAAGAGAAAAAAGAAAAGGTCTATTAATATGGGGGTTACCTCCAATACTCAAATTCTCTCAAGAATCTCAAATGGAAGAAATAATAATTTTAACAGTTAGTGTGCTAGACATATGATAGGAGTACAAAAGTTATTGTTGAATGATATGTCCCATCCCACTGGATCTATAAGTGCTGGATTAAAAGACTATACGGATGAAATACAACTATGGCATGAGAAACTTGGACATCTTCATCTAGAAAGAATGAAAGAAGTCATATATGAGGGTGCCATCAGAAACATGCCTGAGCTAAATATTGGAGAAAAGATAGTATGTTGTGAGTGTGACCCTAGATCTCAATTCATGATGTCATACAAAATATTACAACATCAGACTACTTTTAAAAGGTTAGAACTTCTTCATATGGACTTAATAGAACCAATGCAGGTTGGGAGTATTTATCAGAAAAAGTATGTTTGTGTGCTCACAGATGATTTCTCTAGATACACTTGAATAAAATTTCTTAGACAAAAATTAGATGCTTTTAAGGTCTTTAAGGATTTGTGTCAGATTATTCTAGAAGAGAAGAATGATGATATTGTGAAAATTAGAAGTGAAAGTGAAAAATAATTTGAAAAGGTTAAATTCTATAAATTATGTGTTTATATTAATATTCATTATGAATTCTCTCAGCAAAGGGGAATTGTTGAACAAGTAACCAAGGAGATTCTAGAATCAGCTAGAGTCATGATTTGTGCTATGAGTTTGCCTCTGTATTTTTGGGCAAAAGCTGTGAATACTGCATGTTATGTCTATAATAGAGTTCCCTTAACAAGGAATACTTCAACCACTCCTTACGAGCTATGGATAGGAATGAAGCCTAGAGTCAATTATTTTCATATCTTTTGAAGTAAGTGCTACTGCTGGAATAACAAAGGTAAGAAGGGGAAGAAGATGAACATTAGGGATGAAGGGATTTTCATGGGATATTCCTTGAAGAACATTACTTATAGAGTTTTCAACTTCAGAACTGGAATTTCCATAGAACCTATCGATATGATAATTGATGATTCAATTGTTGAAGAAAAGGAAGATGTTAGAACTTTCTATTTACAAACTAATGAAGCGCTAGGAGAGGATATTTGTGAATTCACAAACTCTGAGACAATGACTTCTCAATTCAGCACATGTCTCTCTACTGAGATACAAATAGAACAAACCAGGGGTTTGAACGGAACTCGCCCTGATGAAGGTAGAATTATTGAAGCAAGTATGAAAATATCACATGGATGTGTTGTGTTATTTCTCTAGTTTCATGATTGGCAGTAATTTTGGTAAAACTAATTTTACAAGATGTTCTAAACTTGCAGGATGAACACGTTGGACACGATGTCTTATCCAATTCATCTAACATCTTGTTTGTTTCAACTGTTTTCTTGGTATTAATATGGTATTATTAGATTCTGAATATTTTGGGAATATAAGGATATTATCGGTGTTGTCAAAGACAAAAGAAGCTAGAGTTTTCATTCTCTTTTAGAAGATTAATATGTTTCATTAAATTTTGAGACATTTTAGGAAAAAAATTATTGGAGACCTATTTTTTCATGCATAAGTTTTCTGCTGATTTTCTACTAATAGATCAGTTGTGTTTCTAAAGCCTATATCGGGTTCATCAAAGCAATATAAAAAGGAAGGCTTTAACCCTAATAGGGTAGCTATTATATTATGTTTTTAGAAAGCTTTTAGTGTAATATTCTAATGAATTATAAGTCACTCTTGTAATGTTATGATACATGAGTTGGACTGTGTTTTTTGAGTTATAAGTTCTGTCAGTCATTCCAATGCTTTGAAGTAGTGAATGATTGTGTGTCTTTGAAAGGTGTCTTATAAGTAATTCATTTGTAATTGTGTTCTTGTCACTGGTTCTGTGACTGGAAGGGATTTGAGAATGGTCTCATACTTAGGTGAGTCTTAGGTAGAATTTAAGGACGAGAAGTTATTAAGTGAGTAGATTATAAACTAGGTTAAAGTTTGTTGTGGGTCTACGAATTTATACTATCTACTTAAATTGATTGGCTTGGTAGCTCCTAGATTAGGTGTTGTTGTACACCTAACTGGGTTAACAATTCTGGGTGTTCTTTACTTTTCTACACTGTGTTTATTTCTTACCTTGTCATTGTGTACAAATTTAGAGATAGGTGTCTCGACATCTCATAGGACATATGTCATCTGAATACCAGAACTTCAATTGGTATCAGAGCGGGCATCCTGCTCTGACTCTAGATGAGATTAAAGGAAGTTAGTTTCTAGTACAATGGACAAGGAATGAGGATTCTTGAACCAACCACCTAATCTTGATGGAACCAACTATGATTATTGGAAAGATCATATGGTGGATTTCATCAAGGTCATGCAAAACAAGGCTTGGAAAGCTATGGTCAAGGGATGGGATCCAATAATGGTTGTAGGTCATGCTGCGAAGGTTACTGATGTTGTGAAGGATGAGAAATATTGGAATGATGTTGATGAAGAATCATCAGAGGGAAACTCCAAGCATTTAATGCACTATTCAATGGAGGGGACAATAATATTTTCAGACTGGTCAGGAATTATACTATGGCTAAAGAAGCTTTGGAGATCTTAAAAACTTCTCATGAAGGAACTCCTAAGGTGAAGATGTCTAAACACCAAATTCTTACCACCAAATTTGAGCATCTAAGAATGAAGGAGGATGAGAGTATTAATGACTTTCACATGAATATTATTGGGATAACCAATTCCTCAAGTTTCCTAGGATAAAAGATGTTGGAAGCTAAGTTGGTGAGAAAAATTCTTAGTTCTCTTCAAAGAAGTTTGACATGAAAGTGACATCTATTGAAGAAGCTCAAGATATAAACAACATGAATGTAGATGAGCTGATGGGATCTTTACAGACCTTTGAACTAGGGATCTGAAAAGTCTGAAAGAAAGAAGAGCACTACCTTTACCTCTAGTACCATGGACCTAGAAGGTGAGTGTGACCTGGATATGAAAGAAGGGATATCCAATGCCATCATGTTACTTGGAAGACTGGTCAACAAAGTGATAAATAAGGAGTACTAGAAATCAATTTCAAATGTTAAGAACAAGTATGTTTTGCAAGTTCTTTGAAAGAAAAAAAACTAGGAGGTTGAAAGAAGGTTTGGAACTGATGATAAATCCAATATAGGAAGAGGAGTTTGATGTCTTGAGTGTGAAGGTTTTGTCCATATAAGGGAATGATAAACTTATCTCAAGAAGCAGAAGAGGGGTTTATCTACATCTTGGTTAAGATAAGACTCTGAAAGTGATCCTGAAGAACAAGTTTCCAAACAAGTCATTGCAATGACCGGAACCTCCGACTATGATGAAGACTCAGATGTGAGGAACTGAAATTTAAAGAACTTGTTACTTCCTACAAGGAGTTGTGTTTCAGAAGTGAAGAGGTATGTCAATCAGGAGAAAAGCAAAGAAAAACGATAGCTCAACTGCAGGCTGGAAAAGTTCAGCATATGTCTACCATCTTTGGCTTGGAAGGTGAGGTTATATTACTCAAGTATCAACTTGATCATATGACTAAATCAGTAAGAATTCTCAACAAAAGTACTTTTGTGCTGGAAATGTCAGAGGTATTTGGTATGATAATCAAACTGTGAAGAACAAAGGGAAGAGCCCGGAGTATGGTTTGTTAAATAAAAAGGGAAGCGGGAACAGAAGATGTTGAATCAAATGTTCCACATCAGCATGAACATCAAAAATATCACTTAGGAAACAAGACTAAACGTTGGAGATGTCATTACTGTGGAAGGTTTGGTCACATAAAACCCTATTATTACAGGTTATATGGTTATCCTAGACCTGTTTTTCAACCCAAAAGAGAGTAGATTTGTGTTAAAGATGAGAAGGAGTGGATACCTAAGAAGGACATCTTGGGACTCATAGCGCACACCTCTGTCAGATCCTCTACTAGAGAAGATTGGTACTTTGATAGTGGCTGCTCTAGATACATGACAGGTTTTAGGAAATTCTTAGTGGACATTAAATCATCATCCACTAGTTATGTCACCTTTGGAGACGGATCAAAAAGTGACATAAAATGTGTTGGAAAGTTGGAATATACATGAAAACCCAGTCTTGATGATGTGTTATGTGTCAAGGGGATGACTCCTAATTTGATTAGTATAAGTCAACTATGTGACCTAGGCCCCGTAGTCAACTTCACTAAATCTGAATGTCGGGTAAAAAATGAGAAGAATGAGGTGGTAATGAAAGAAGCAAGGTTAATAAAAAATATTGGTTACCTATGGTTTTCTTAGGAACCAATATTTTCCCCAAAGAATATAACGACTGAGGATAATGCAATCAATCTGAAGACTGATGAAATAAAGGAGGAAAATGATAAAAACCTAGGGGAAAGCTAAAGAGTATTAATGGAAATATGTCAAAAGAAATGTTACAACATCTTCATGAAAAGGTGCTGACTAAATATGATGTTACTAAAAACATCATGACACCATTATGTGAGTATCTCAGTGGTGATGTTGTTTCTTAGGACTTGGGGGAATTAAAGGTTAAGAGTTTAGGAGAAATGCTTGGTATTGGTATTTATGAGAATTTATAGCAGTTACTGCTATTTATGTGGGATAAGCAAAATATCAAGTCTTATAATCCCCATTCCCACACTTGCTCAAGCCCTTTAAATAAAAGTGTGACTAAAACCCGATATCTCTCCAATACCATTCGATTCAACATCCTCTCTGTCTATCCCGCTCTCAAAGGTTTGCGGTCTCGATTGTTCTTGAGTGCTCCAAAATCTCATCAAATCATCTCTAGGTCAAAGATGTCTCGAGATCCATCCACTAATCAAATGCATGCATCTTCTTAAGAGCAACAATTGTCTTCTCCAAACGCTAGGGCTGAAAAACCCTTTCAAATGATCAAACTTATTGATCTCGTACTAGACATTATGCCTATGTCCACTGTTCCTTCGTCACCCCATCATGAAGGAAGGACTTTTGCCTCCAAGGATGTCAAGACTTCTGGTAAGTCTTTTGTGTCTCCCATAAAGTCCGATAAGGAACCTAGGTTAAACAAGAATGAGAAGATAAATCCTCCCAGATCATCTACTGTGAATGAAAATATTCCTAAACATAGAATGAATGTTATTGACAAAGAGCTTAGGGATTTTGTTGCAAGTGTGTTGGAATAAGTTAGGGCTGATACTCAAACATATACCTCTATGCATACCAAATCCGAGCATGTGTCCCCTGAGAGAAGAAGTAAGAAGAAAGAAGTTGTGGTCATCAACATTGATGAACTGACATCTGATGATGAACCAAGTATTAAGAATTTGGCTCCTGGTATTACTAACAGGCTACAGAAAAGAAAAGGAAAATAGGTAGTGGTAGACAACTCACCTATTAAGGAATATAGTGGTGAGTTTAGAAGGAAGCCTCAGTATGGTCCTCCTAAGAAATGGAGTAAAGAGGTTATTTCTACAAGGAAGAGGAAAGTAATTGAGACGAGTGACCCTGTATTTGTTATTGAAAGAGATGTCCAGGACAACATATCTGTCAAATAGGTTCTGTCCGAGAAGAGTTGTATAGATACTCACAAAACTTCTGGTAACAAGCTGATTTTTCACTCGAGAGAGAATAGTGAAAATGGAAATTTGTTGTGCTAAGAAGATTGGCATTGGAAAAGGAACTGGTTAAGGACTTCTATGAATTTAAGGAAGTTGTAAAACTTATCAAGAGGGAAGGTCTTATGAAAATTGTCTCAAAGTTTAGCTCCTTCTATGAACGACTTGTCAAGGAGTTTGATCCAAATGTACCAGATGATTGTGATGTTAAGGGGAGTGATGATTACATGAAATTCTATGTTAGGGGCAACATTGTGTCATTTTCTCCAACTGTGATCAAAATATTTCTAGGGAGATCTGAAGAGCCTCAAGCTGAATTGGATGTGTCGAATAATGAAATTCGCAATTAAATAACTGTTGACTAAGTAAACCACTGGCCAAAAGAAGGAAAGATATCCTCTAGTAAGCTGAGTGTAAAGTATGTCATTCTTCATATTTATTTCCCATATGACTGAAACAAGTGAACCGATCTTCAAGCTGTTAAGGAAAAATCAAGGTTGTGTATGTATAGATGATTGTCAAAGGGAATTTGAAAGCATTAAAGAGTATCTTCTTGAATATGCTATCTTGCTCCCTCCTTTTGAAGGAAGACTATTGATTATGTATCTGAATGTGATTCATGGTATTCTATGTTGGAAAAAACATGTTGTGCTTTGGCTTGGGCAGCAAAGTGATTGCGGAAATATATGTTGAATCATACTACTTGGTTGATTTCCAAAATGCATCCGATTAAGTATATTTTTGAAAATCCTGCTCTTACCAGAAGAATTTCCCGTTGGAAGATGTTGTTGTCTGAATATGATATTAAATACCGTACTCATAAGGCTATAAAAAGCAATGTGTTGGCTGATTATCTTGCTCACTAACCAGTTGATGATTATCAATCTATTAAATATGATTTCCATGATGAGGATGTGATGTATTTCAAAGTAAAATATTGTGATGAACCTTTGCCTGGAAAAGATCCTGATCATGAATATCGGTGGGATATGGTGTTTGATGGAGCTGTAAATGCTTATGGGAAGGGAATTGGTGCCGTGATTATCACTCATAATGGGTCATATATCCCTTTCACTAGAAGATTGGAATTTTGTTGTGCCAATAATATGGAAGAGTATGAAGCTTGTATCATGGGTCTCAAAGAGGCTATAGATCTCAGAATCAAAATTCTAGATGTATATGGAGATTCAGCTTTGGTAATAAATCGGATCAAAGGAGAATGGGATACTCGTCACGTTGGCTTGATTCCCTACAGAGACTATGCTACAAGATTATTACCTTTCTTTAATAAAGTTGAATTCCATCATATTCCCATAGATGGGAATCATATGGCAGATGCTTTAGCCAATTTGACTTCTATGTACCAAGTAAATACTTGGAATGATGTACCTCGTATCACAGTTCGACGCTTGGATAACCCAACTCATGTGTTTGCGACAGATGGAACATCAGACGAAAAACCTTAGTTTTATGAGATAAGCATTTTCTCCAGACTCAGGAATACCCTGTCGGTGCATCGAACAAAGATAGAAATACATTGAGAAGGTTGGGAGGCAATTTTTTCCTGAATGAAGATGTGTTATACAAAAGAAATTATGACTCGGTCTTGCTCAGATGCATCGATAGACACGAAGCAGACATGTTGATGCATTAGATCCATGAAGGTTCCTTTGGTAATCATTCCAATGGACATTCGATGGCAAATAAGATGCTTAGGCAGGTTACTATTGGCTGACAATGGAATCTGATTGTTACAAATTTGCAAAGAAGTGCCATAAGTGCCAGATTTATGCTGACAAAATTCATCTGCCTCCGATGCTTCTCAATGTTATTTCTTCCCCGTGGCCTTTATCCATGTGTGGTATTAACATGATTGGATTGATCAAACCCAAGGCGTCGAATGTACACTGACAATTGCTCGAACCTGAATAACAATATGATGACAGAACTTTGTGAAGAATTCAATATTTTCCATCATAATTCATCTCCTTATAGGCCAAAGATGAATGGGGTTGTTGAAGCGGCTAACAATAACATTAAGAAAATCATCCAGAAGATGGTTGTTACCTATAAAGATTGACATGAAATTATCCCTTTTTCTTTGTATGGGTATCGCACATCCTTCTGCACTTCAACAGGGGCAGCCCATTTTTCTCTTGTGTATGGTATGGAAGCAGTGCTCCCCATTAAGTTTGAGATTACCTCTTTGCGTGTGATAATGGAAACCAAATTGTGAGAGGCTGAATGGGTCTAAAAAAGGTTTGACTAATTGAATTTGATTGAAGAAAAGAGAATGACGACCTTGTGTCATTGTCAGTTATACCAGAAGAGAATGAAGAAAGATTTTGATAAGAAGTTCGAGCCTCGCGAATTCAAGGAAGGTGACCTCGTGCTCAAAAAGATCATGTCTTTTAACATTGATTCTAGGGGCAAGTGGACTCCCAATTTCGAAGGCCCGTATGTTTTCAAGAAAGCCTTCTCTAGCGGTGTGTTGATTCTTGAAACTATGGATGGCGAGGAGTTCCCACGTCCTTCGAATGTTGATGCAGTCAAGAAATACTTTGCCTAAAGAAATAAAAGAACAACTCGCTAAGTCAAAAACCCGAATGGGTGGCTTAGGACGAAAGGAGTGTCTCGGTAGGCCGAAAACCCGAAAGGGTGGTCTAGGCAAAAATAAGAGACACAAATAGAATGAGTTTTCCCGCTAGTTTGAAAACCCTCAAGGGAAACTTAGGCAAAAGTTAGGGATATCTTGGCTAGTAACTGCATCAGACAAGACTTGATCATTGAAGCAACAATCTTCTCATACCCTCACCACACTTCAACAGAAGTCGTTGCTCAGGAATTCAAAGTTGTTAGGGAGAATAATGGTCATTGTATTTAAATGTATCTTTTCCAATATATTACCATTTTCCAAACATTGTAATCATTCATGGAGTCTCGCCATTCGCAGACTACCATTCTATTAATAAAGTTTGAGCCTTTATCCAATTCCTTGTAGTTCTTATCTTATTCTGTTTGCAAACATTCCTTTTATTATTGATAGTAATTTTCAAAATAAAAAGATTTAAGAATAAAATTGGTTTTGAAAAGAATTTACAAATTACTTTTACTTCAGATTTTGTGATTCAAGTAAAATAAAAGTAGTGATTACAAGGATGGACGAACTCTGAAGTTTTGGAAAATGTATCCCCCAAGAAAACTTTCCCAGGTTACTCTTGTTGATATACGCATGATCTTCTGGTGTTTCTCAAATAGTTGGAGTTCATACCAATTAATATATGGTGTGATGTTAGGCATGTAATCCCATTTTCCCTGTCAACTCTTGGGTCAGATTTTTCTCCAGGTTAGTTATTTTGGTTTGACGTCTCTATTCCCGGTTCTCCAATCAGGATCTGACGCTGAATTTCCCCAGCTGAGCAACTAGATAAGGGCAAATAACTTTTCTAAGAAGTGTTGAGATAGTTGTCAACTTTTAGGGTTTTCTCTCGCCAAGTTTTGGGTTTGATTTAAAATCCCCATAATTTTGATCTCTTGCAGCATTGTTAAATTTCTTAGACCTCCAATTGAAGCTGAGATGATGCTTCTCTCTGAAAGTTGTTATCCCCGTGAAGTTTCATAATTTATCCCAAAATAAGTTTGTGTAACCATTTCTCTTGATATTGAAGAATGTATTTTGGGCTCCACTAGATGATATGGTGTTGTACTCCCAATGAAGTCAACACTAGATCCCTAGTTGAAGTCTCGACAATGTGGTTTTCGACTTTCCTTGTGAAGTCAGTATTATAATCTCTAGTGGAAGTCTAGACGATGAGGCATTGTTTTCCCTATTGAAGTATGGAGGAGGGTGATATATCCCTACATCTGTATTGATTTATTGTTATTAGATTATGCTGTAATTATTTTCAAGCCATGTTTTCTTCCTAGTGGAGTTAAGCCGCGAAGTAGGAATTTGTTTCCCCAGTTGGTGCTTATTCTCTTTTGAAATCTTCATCCTGGATGTGATTTAGCAGAGTGTTGACTTTACCCAAATTGATTTTGTCTGGTTATTCTCAGTGCTATATGTTTGTTTTTTCAGCATATACATGATAACATTTATACATTCATACATACATCATGCATAACTAAATTTAAAATTCATTGCTCATTTGCATTCATTGATGATTGTTGACATGTTACCCTATTTTGTAGAGTTATGTTACCCTCTCTCCAATAGATTGTCAACCTTAAGTAGAAAGTATATATCCTTTCAATTTCCCCACTGAGTTAACCCTCGTGGAAGAATTATGCTTTATCCTTCTTATTCATATCATTATCTGGTTAGATCTGTGGTCCCTTTTTGAGTTTAATTCTCATTAAGTGTAGTCTTGATTGACTATTTCACTCTGGTTTATTTTTGGTTTTGATTTGTGGTCCCCAACAAAATTATTAATATGGTTTCTGTAGGCTTTAGGCCCGAGTTTGAGAATGTTCATTTATTTTAGCACGAGACAACATTATCTCCTCAACGTGAATATATTGGCACTTCCCCAAAGACGTCATATTTTTTTCCCCAACATGCTTCTTATAATAGCAAATGTCAGGTCTCTCTATTTGAGAAACCTATGTTTCCTCGGTAAGTCTGTCAATGCCAAGAGAGATGTTTACTCAAATGAATGGTAGTCTCGTCATCATGGGAGATAGTTCATTGTTGAGATTAGTTACTCCAATGAAGGGTAGTCTCGTCATTATGGGAGATAGCTTGTTTTTAAGATTTGTTACTCCGGTGAATGGTAGTCTCATCATTATGAGAGATAGTTTATTGTTGAGATTTGTTACTCCGATGAATGGTAGTCTCGTCATTATGGGAGATGGTTCAATGTTGAGATTTGTTACTCCAATGAATAGTAGTCTCATCATTATGGGAGATAGTTTATTGTTGAGATTTGTTACTCTGATGAATGGTAGTCTCGTCATTATGGGAGATAGTTCGTTGTTGAGATTTGTTACTCCGATGAATGGTAGTCTCGTTATTATGGGAGATAGTTTGTTGTTGAGATTTGTTACTCTGATGAATGGTAGTCACATCATTATGGGAGATAGTTTGTCTTTGAGATTCACTTTTCTCTAAAGAATTCATATGTTTCTAGTTATAAGTATTGATGCTAATCATTTGTCACCTACCCTAATATTGGTTTTTACCGGTATTATCTTAGCATTCCTTTTCCCTATGAGTCAGTGTTACTATTTTGATATCTTCTCAGTGAGTGGATAGTTTGCAGTTATATGTCGATCGTTTTCTTCCTTTAATTTTCTCCTTAATATTTGATTTGACGGTGATTTATCTCCTCCTTGGGTTTTACACCAGTAGAGTTGAGTCTTTTAATCACCAATGATTTATTTTCCTGGTCGAATTTTCTTTTGATCCTTTATTTTATTTTCTGCTTCCCCAGTGGTGTCCCTTGTCATCTTTGGATTTGTTTGTTTGAATCCACAATCATATGCATTTCATGGCATCTTAGGGCCAAAAATATGACTTGTTTTATATTTAAGTATCTTCAATCGCGTCGACACGAAGATTTTAACCTTGGTATCTCCGAATAGAACATACTTAAATAAGGGAAGCTATTATATGTTCAGTCTATTTATAGAGTCTAAAATCTAACGGTAAGTGCATAGCCTATCTGTGATATGACGGGAGAGAACTGACTGTTTTTTTGGAATGTTGGTTTGCGTTTTGCGTTTGTATTCGCAAAATTTCGCGGTAAGCAAGAGTCTCCACTGTCTTTTATTTTATCCAACAAGGAAAGGAAAAAAGCACAGAAAAATTCCTTTTTCGAGATATTTCTCGGGTTCGGGGGGTAGATTATAGAAAGGGAAAGTGTTAGCCCCATTTCTATCTGTGGTTATCCACGGGCTCTTAGGTACTTGCTCATATTGTTTTCAAAAATTTGCTTTCTTTGTGTTTGTGGGTTTGAAAAAGTTTATTGTTTTGAAAAGGAGTGTAAGTGTGAAAATTTTGTTTTGTTTTGAAAGAGCAAGTATCTAAGAACCATCTGCCTACTCAAAAAAGGAATTGTTCTATGCAATTTTCCTTTAGACAATGCTATCCTACTATTGATGAGTAGGTAGCACCGTCGTTGGAGTTTAAGGGTCAATTCAAATTTAGGGACTTATGGTCACCAAAGCAATGTTTAGGATGCCTTAGCGGTAAGCCTAACGTCTTAGATCATTTGTTTTGAGGCAACAATATCCGAGGCAACTGTTTCGAGGCGACTATGATCTTTGGACAAGAGGGCGACCTCTAAAACGACCTATACTCAATGACCTCGTATGAAGGCAACCAAGTGGGGTGTACCCTAAGAGTGCGCATGTGCGAGTGGGTTGTTTTCTGTTATTTTGTCTTTGTACATGTCAATGGTTATCTATGTTGATTTTAGGTTTAAACGTTCAATCTTGTCATGCATCCCTATTATCAAACATCTAGCAGTTTATAAGTTGCGGAAATTTAACTAACTATTACAAGGCGTCGGGTATTTACATCGCCAAAAGCAACCCTTTGAAATTTAAATGCGGAAAATAAATAAAGCGATAAAACTATTTAAAGTCCTATTAAGCTATTACATTCCGGGAACAAATACTAATATGATAAAATGGATCGCGTGCGGGAAATTAAATCGGGCGCAAGTTCTAGGGTTTTGACCCTTTGTTATTAAAGAAATGATTTTTTGTTGTTTATTTTTGAATTAAGAAAGAAATTAAACTAAGTTAATTATTAAACTAAATTAAATTAATTAATTAATGAAAATAAATATTTTTTGGGTTTTTGATATTTTAAGAAATAAAATAAAATAAATTAATGTTAGTCAAAACCTAATTAATTCTAATTGATTTTAATTATTTACAAATATATTAAAGTTATTCTAATTAAAACTAAATTAATTAAAATAATATATGTTAACAAAAAATAAAATAGTGAAATTGAATTTAATAAAGAAAATGTTTTTTTGGTTTTAATTTTATTAAGAAAAATTTTTGATTGGTTAATTAATCATAAACAAAAAATTAAATAAAATAAATAAAAAAATTAAATAGAAAGACTTAGGGGGGGTGTGGGCCTGATTTGGAGGTTGGAATAGCAATTCAGAGGCCCAATAGGCACTGGCCTGGCTGACTTTATGAGATTCCTTGTGCACCCTTTGACTTGGTCCCATGATAGACCATCATCCTGGACCACCAGATTTGGCCCTAGGGCCATCTGGCACTTTGATGTGTGAGGGAACATGATACACAACGCGCTTGAATCTGCACTGGATAACCTATAGAAAAATATAACAAAGCGTTTGGAGGACCTGGGATTCGAACCTAGGTCCTATTGGTCATTGGATGTACACGCCCACCACTCAGCCACTTTGCTCTGCTTGTAAATATATTAATCAATAATAATAATATGGGATAATGGATTAATATGCCAAAACAAAAAATAAAAACGCGCCAAGTTTGAATGGTCCACTCAGAGGGAGACACGTTTGTCGTCCCTGACCTTCAAACCCTGTAAATTTACCTGCGGATTTAGATCCGCAGCTAAATTCGCAGGATGTTCCCAAAATCAATTCTAGGCCATGAAAATTAAATCCAAGCGCATGGTTGACTTCGTCCTTCCCTTCCAGTCATGTCCATGGCCATCAATGGAGCTAATTTTGCTTGTAAAAGAAACGCCCAAAAAACAAACCACAAAACCCTAGATTCGGCTATGGGGTTACAGATCAGATAAATGCAATTGGATGATATAGAAATCTTGGAAATTTGATGATAATTATGAATATGCAAAGAGTTTGTAAGAAAGGTGCAAGAATAAGGATCCACGAATTCAAACGAAAAGCGGTTTTTTGAGACACTTACAAAGCTTTTGCGCGTGTATGGGAGCTTGCTAGAGGTTGGTTCTGACTCAGTGAACCTCCAGCAATTGATTGATGTTGAGTTTTGCTTCTGAATTTGCCTCCAAAGATGATTTCGATTTCACACTTTTTTTATCAAATTTGCAAGTTTGGTTCTCAGTGTTCTTGCAGCCTCCAACCAATTTTTCGTGCCCTTTCACTTGTATATGTATTGTGGGATGTATTAGGTTAACATTTGTGGATTGAATCCTTGCACATCAATGCCATGAGGTTTGATTTGGTCCACCATTGAAAGCTTGCCTAATTTGTCAAAAATCCAATCTTTTTGCACATGGAATGCTTGATACGAGTTTGATGATAATATTGATGATGATTAAGTCCTGAAAATAGAAAAAGATCTTATGTAATCAAGTTTTGGGATTTTATTTGATTTAAATTGATTTAAAATGAAATAATTCAATAAAAAATCAAATAAAATAATAAAATAGATAAATGGACACAAGGATGAAGCTAGGACACGTGTGAAATGTGGTAAGACCAAATCAAGTGGAAAAGAATGGGCCCATTTGACAAAATTTGAAGTTCTGGGGATAGTTGACTTTTGGCAATTTTGCAAAAATGCCCAACTTCAACAATGCATAACTTCTTCAATTTTGAACTTTTGGAAGTGTTCTTTGACTTTTTAGAAAGCTTGAGATGTCCTCTAACCAACCCCTTTAGTATCATCTCCTTTTAATTTTCATGCTCATGTTATAAGCTTTGGAATAAAAGGTGTTTTTGTTGACTTTCAAAAATGACCTATAATGTCCAAATTTATAACTTCTTGTGAGTGCATTTTCTGACCTTGGCGTATGAAGATGGATTGTAGGAAATTGAATCCTCTTCAAAATTAGATTTGTATTGGTCATTTATCGTAAAGTATGAGAAAGTTATGCTTGGTCAAAGTTGAGTTGACTATTCCTCCAAAACCCTAATTTAGCAACTTTTGAGTCTTGATAAATTTTGAGCAATCCTTGATGAATCATGATCAACCCTTGATCAAATGATGCAATATCCTTAAAAATGATAATTTAGACAAAAAATCTTGAAGTTTGACTGTATTTGGGTCACAGTTGACTTTTGCCCTAGCACAGTCGATTTTTGAACCCTTTGAGCAATTGACTGAGCAAACTTCCTCTGCAAGGCTTGAAATTTGACATGGATGACCTTGAGAACATATTAGGACATTAGGGAGAATTTTAGGTCATCTGAATTCAAGGATCTTGATGCAACACAAAACCCTAATTTGGGGTTGACTGCCTTAGGAGATGATTTGTCTGACCCACTCTTGAGCAAACTTGAGCAATTTGGAGATTTTTCTTGCAATGTTTTGAGAAATATGACAGGGAAAATTTTGGGGTACAACACTATCAAAGTAATATAAAGTATTGTCGAACCACAGAGACCAATCGTCAATCTATAAACTATATTATTAAGTTGCTTATCTAAGGCGGATCGATTCAGTTGAGGGAGTATAAGGCAAAGGAAATAAATAGATAAAGTAAATTCACACAAAAGACAAGCTAGAATGTAAATTCCATTGGTCAAATAACATTTCAATATGTATTTAATAGAACTACTTATGAGGTCATATTTTCCACTCTTGTAAAGGAACAATTTAACGGGAACTTGTCGCTTTTGCTAACAAAGAACCAAGTTTACTCTAATCAAATCCTTCTATTATCACTTATAAAAGGGAGCTTCAAACGTTAAAGCAACAAACCTATTTTTAAGAAGTTAGTTTCTTAACTTAGTAGAAAAGTGGTTTCCACTCAGAATGATTGACATAAATAGATTTTTGGCTTTCACTCGAGAATCAGATTGTAAACCTATAAACGCGTCAGAAAATAGTTTCAAAATCATTTTCTTAAAGTGTCAAAGATCCCTAATTAACCAGTCAAAACGCTTTCGCCATTTTTGAATGGTTAAAAACTAACCAACTTTACTCTTTGTAATGGTTGGTTTCGATCTTATCCAAAAAATATTAAGTATGGAAAACTTGTGTTAAAAGTTAAAATAACCCCTAAAGTGTTTCTACTTGTACGGTGTTGAAATGCTATCATGACAATGATCCTTACATTCCAAACTTAAAATATTTAGGCAAACATGTAATTTAAAGCAAGCATATTAATGTTGATCGAAATAAACATAGTAATAAAGGAAAGACAAGGGAATAAAATAAGTAATGCAAGTGCAAGACAAAGCGATTGAACAAAAAAAAAAAAAACTTAAATAGAAACCTGCTCCAAATCAGAGTTTTTAAATCTTGGTACAACTGGAAATTAAATGCTTGAAGTAAAATGGCGGGAGGATTGTAAATAAAAGAGATTCTCCAACCTAATCAAGACTATGGTGCAATAATCCTCCAATGTGCAGAATTATTGCTTTTACACAAGTGAGTATAGGCTTAGCATTGCAAGACTAAGTTTGATGAAGGAAAATGAAATGAAAACTACCATTTATACAAGTTCTCCAGGATATGCTTTGATAGAAATTACCCCTAACTCCTTTTGGGCAGGAAGAAACTTAACAAAGACCGCGGTCGCCGAGGCCCCTCCACGGGCGCTGAGTGAGAAGATAGAGAGATCGTGGGACACGTGGCAGTTATCCCAGGGTGGAGTGGGACACATCATGGTTCCCCCCCTATAGCAACCACTAAGTTGAATGCCATGTGTAGGATTTCACTAAAAATATCGATTTCTTGGCCTTTTGCTTGGTTTTCTTAAAGAAGGGCTCCAAATGGGCATGTTGCCTGAAAACAAGACAAATACAAGCCTAACGGATGAAAACAGTACTAAAAATTATGAAAAACATGTGTTATTTGAGTCAAATATGTATTGCGTTCATGTGTTATCAAATTCTCCCACACTTAAACCTTTCCTTGTCCTCAAGCATAAACTCTTAGAAGTAGATGAAAAGAAGAACATTATTTACAAGATTTTGAGCTAAAAGGGCTTCTAAGTTCATGTAAGGATGTACTGATAGGTACTAACTGACCGAACCAAGGATATCGTGATAACACTTTCTGCACCAAAATGTGGGCATAAACTTTATTCCTATAAAAAGACATCCATGTTAGTCCACTATGCCTAAGCTTCCTTATTTTTTAAGGTCCTTTTTCATTTAGGCGCAATCAAATTAAGCTCGTTATTTGTACCTACTCGTAGCAGAGTGATCGGTTAGTGACTCTAATCTCAAGCATGGGGTACTGGTATATGAATAGGTATAGCCCTTTTATTTACCTGATTGTGGTTGTGGGGGATCAGACCGTAATTCGCCCTACTGAGTCCAGCACCAGACACCGCTGAACCAACCAACAATGGGCATAAACCTTTTATTTTCTTTTTGTTTCTTTTTTCTCAATATCTTACAACAATTTTTAGTTAAGTGACTGTGTGAGAGTCACCCAACTCGGAGTTGTATTTTTAGTTAAAGAACATAAACAAAGATTACTCACTTATTTTCATCGGTCCCCTGTGTAGAGCATGCTTAGGCCTAAGCTGACTGCTAAGATAAACTACTAAAAGACCTTTGTTATAATAAAATAAAGCTACAATATAGGGGATAACAAGATCAGTTCTTATATTTATAAAGTTTATGGTGCTAAAACAATATCGATTTTTCAAAAAGAATTCCCAAGTCAAACATATCCTACTTTGAACTTGTATTACAACTCAAAATTTTTAAAACACATTATTTTCTTTGAAACAAAAAATTTGTTAGGTAAGGCTAAAAATGGGGAAATAAGGATACACAATGCAAAAGATGCAAAGGACTCATCAAGCACATGAATTTTATTAAAAGCAAAACAAACAAAACAACTAAAGTACTAGAAAGCAATAAATACTGAAAATAAACAAATGAAAAGAGATAAAAAAATTCCTCCCACACTTAAACCAGACATTGTCCTCAATGTTCCGATAAAAGAGTAGAAAGGAGTAACGTGGATGGTGCTAATGGGGTCCACTGGTACCCTCGCTATCATGTGTGGGAATATCGGAACGACGGTTCCTGCTATGATGCCGGCTCTCTCTTAAAATCTCAAGTCGGTCAACCTTTTCGAAAAGAGCGGTGTTTGCTTCCAGTAGCTGGCGGGTTATACCTAACAAGGTTCCTTGAGAGGCTTCCATCAAAGTAAAATGCCTCACGAAGCTAGACTGCTGACGATGCTTCTCGGGTTGAAAGGAAACCTTGGTTTACATAATGGTACGCAAGGAGCCAGCATTTTGCACTTGAGATGCTTGCATGAATTCCATGTTGTCCGCAAGCTGCTATTGCATGGAGGAATGGAGGGAATAACGCCTCTCCTCTCATGCCATAAGCTCTCTACACATGTCCTCAGTAACATAAAAACTACGAGCAGAACCTGCAGGTGGGTTAGAAGAAGAGGGTGTGGTGTGTGTGGGTGGTACATTGTGAACATGTGACTTGTCATGTAAATCATAGTCATCATTACTGTTGTTACCCTTCTCCAAATGAAAATTTGGGGGTAACGGATCGGTAAAAGCTGGAGCCCTAAAATGATAGTTCCAATAATGCTCAAATCGTAAATCAGTGCACCGAGTGTAGGGAATAACAACACTGGGTATAGTTGTACCATTAACCATAAGGTGAAAACCTCCTTCCTTCCTCACTTCTCATAATTGCATAGCTTTTAAAAATTTTAAATTTATAATGCGAGGAGGAAGTGTCTCAAGTGTACCAAGATCAGTGTCCAAACCTAGTGTACCAAGATTGTGGATACCCGAAGCTAAAAGGTCGTCAAAAGAATTAGCATGTTGGTTTGACAATTTAAACCAAAAGGCACAGCCTCTGAATATCCATTGTGAATCCAAGGGTGCTTTACAAATTGCACCGTCCTCATGAGGCATCCCTAATAATTCTGCTAACCCTTCGGTGGAGTATTCGTATTCAACATTAAAAAGCCTAAATTTCACTCCGCCTACGGTGCTAGCAGTGTTGGGACTGAAATTATAAATCAGAGAACTTAAAAACTCATGTGTCAGCCTCGGGTAGGTAGGTGCTTTTTGAGCAAATATATCATGCATGCCTACTTTATCTAATAAACAGAAAATACTATGATATATCCCTAAAGTATACAGACAGTATTCGTTGATATACCTGGTAGAGTAAATCTCCTGCATCTGTAACTTTTCAAGCAGCTTCTTTTGTCGCTCTCTCGGCTTCCCCGTGCAAATTATTTACACATTGAACTCCATTGTTGTTGCTTTTGAAGGGAGAAGATGGGAAATGGTTTTTTATAGTGATAATTGATAAAAATGAGTGTTAGTCATTTTTTAATGGTGAGAATGGAATGAGGAAGATGGTGACGTGAGTGGGTTTTAATTGTAGTGGGAAAGTTATGGCCTTTAATGGAGTTTTAAGGTGGTAAAAAATGGAGAAAAAATGGGTTTTGGAAGAGGAAGAAGAAGGGAAAATGGGGTTTTTACGAAATTGAGTCATTAAAGCTCAAGACCCCTTCGCAGGCGCTGAGGGAGGTCCGCGACCGCTGTCTTTGAAAAAGTGGTATGGGCCATTTTTATTCTTGGATTGGGCCTTGGACCTTGAATTTTTCTACCTATTTTGGGGGGGGGGGGATGCTCAAAGTATCTCCTACAAATTTTTATATATTTTTTTTCTTCTTGCTCCACGCATGATATAAATATAGTGATAAGTTAAAATAATCATACAAATAATAAAGGATAAAATAATAAAAATATGTTTATAAGTGATCATGGAAAAATAAATAAAAAGTGTGATGCGGAAATAGAAACAACATAAAGTAAAGAGTTAGCAAATAGGAAAATGTCAGGAAATGAAAAATATAATAGTAATAATAATATGGATGACATCTCTCAATCAGTAGGAACTGTTTCACCAAAGGGGTGGAGGCTCGACAGTTATTCCAGGACCTCAAACCTCTTCTAGTTGGCGTCTAAGATCAGTGATCTCTCGAGATAACAAATCAGACTCAGATGCATGAGTGGCATCATAGACCTCAATGTGCAAAGTTAGATTGACAACCTCCTGACGAAGTGTGGCTAACATAGTACGCATAGTATCAAACTTTGAATGAACATTTGGTTCCCTGTAAAGCAAAATTGTTAGAATACATAGTGGTCAAGGGTTCCTCTGGAGCAGGTGTATACTCAAGAAAAAAAAGCTCTCTAGGTCCATCAACAGTCTCTCCCTATGCCTGTAAATAGTAAGCCCAGTTTTTTGGGTTGTAGATGCAAGTCATAAGAGGATCAAGCAAGGTGAAATAGTGGACAGTGTCGTCATTGATTAGGAGTCTGTAATGGTGAGGATTAAATGAGACCCGCCTTATCAGGCAATGATCTAAGCAAAAGTCAATGTCCATAAAGGAACTACCACAATAGGAGGTCAAATGGTATAACTTGATATACAAGCCAAAAGAAGATTCTATATGAGTCACGTTACCACCCGCATGTATGGATGCCTCAAAAGATCTAGCAGTCATGTGCAAACTCTCAATCAAGAAGTCGCCATTGGTGATAGAGTGAGATTGGATGGTACAAAATAGGAATAGTAGAACTTTGGCACTAACAAGGTCGTCAACATCACTCCTTCCGAAAAAGGTATTGCAAGGTGTTGTACCCCAAAATTTGCCCTCCCATATTCTCCAAGATTTGCAAAGTCAAAGCTTCAAAACTCCCCAAGGGTTGCACAGTTCAAGGGCCTCCTAACAGTAAAAAATTAGGGTTTTGGTTCTGACAAAGAAAATGAAGTTTCCAAGGGTCCAATCAAGTCCCACATGCTCATAAACATGGTCAAGTATCCTCATACCAAGTTTCAAGACTTACAGCTCAAAATTGCACAGTCAAAAACCCTAATTGCACTACAGTCAACTGTAGGGGCAAAATGGTCATTTGACAGTCAAAAGTTCAAATTTTTGGTCAACATCTCATTTTGAAGCCACAAACATCATTTGATCAATTCTTGATCATGATTCTCAAAGCTTGGCTCAAAAGGTCTCAAAATGCAAAAGTTTCCATATTTGGACAGTTGAAAAAGTCAACTGTAACTTGACCAGGGCATAACTTTCACTTGGATTATCAGAAAAATTCCATCCAAAGCTCATTTTGAAGATGAATACATTTCCTACAACTCCTCTTCACACTTCAAGTCCAAGAAATGCTCTCACAAAAAGTTATCAATTTCAACATTATAGGTCATTTTCAAAAGTCAACAAAAAGAGACTTTAAGTCAAAGGCCATAACTTGCGATTGGTAAATCAAAATGACATGGGACCAAAGGCATTGGTTAGAGGACTCAAAGACCTTTCCAAAATGTCCAAGAACATGGGAAAAGCTTGAAAATTGAGCAAGATATGCCTTGTGGAAGTTGGGCAATTTTTGGATATTTTGAAAAGTCAACATTGCTTCAAATGTCTTAAAAATGCTAATGGGCCTCTTTTTCTTTCAAGAATAATTATCCAAGGCATGTGCACGACCATTTGCCCCAAAGGGAAGTATTTTTATCACTTTTATTTATTTATTTGGATTTTTAATTATTAATAATTCATTTAATTAAAATAAATATGTGAAAAATACCAAAGCAAGTCAATCAAATCTTTTTATGCATGGGATAACTTCAATATTTCGTGCATGATCAGATTTGGAAAAAATCTTGGTAATTGGACATGATTTGGTAGCAAATATGCATGAAAAGATTGAAAAATTATGGCATGGAAGATCAAATATTTTCTCATCAATTCATTGATTCTTTGGACCAAATTTTGAACCCTAATCATTCCAGTATATCTATACATGCCAACCCTAATGCTCATGACCACAAAGCTGCGCCAGAAAAGCATAACAAAGTTTGAGTTTTCGCCTAAAATTTCAAATACTGAAAACTAGGTTACAGCACGATTCAGAGGCCAAGATTAATCTCAATAGCTTGCAAAGGTGTTACTGAAGCTAACTGGATAGTTTTCCATATCCCTAACATCCAGAGTTGGTATAGGGAACTCAAACTGTTTTCAATTTTATGCATAATCGTGTTTTACTATTCAAGCATTTCCATTGCATTTTTTTATGGATTCATACTAATTGGATGATTCTGAAGCTAACCCAGTTGTTTGATTAAGTTTTCATCACCTATACGCGAAACTACCATGGACGACGCTTAGGGTTTTCAGAACCTTGAATTGGGGTTTCCCAGTTATGGAAAAATCAGGACATGAAACCTAGGCCATTAAAATCAGGGGACTTGGACGAATTGTTTGCCATGGTCGCGCCCAATTTATATTCCAAGATGAGCTATTCGCTATTCTTGGAAACGACACATTTGGGGACGGTTCAAAACCGTTGCTAATTATTTTTTGTTTCAGGGAACAGGGAAGAAGACGCTTAGGTGGCGAGGCATAAGTGGTTGATTCGAATTTCGCGCGAAAAAAATACTATTAACCATTGTTTTGAATTATATTAATTGTTTTCCCTATTATGTTCAAAGCGCGTCAAGAGCTCCAGTGGCCAAGCATGTGTATGGTAACCTCTGGGACCTGGGTTCGAATCCCAGGTCCCCCACTCTCTTTCAATATTTTTTCTCTCAATCTAATCCCATGCAGATTTAATCCTAAGGTTCACCATACACTCCATATCTGGGCTCACCACGTGTTCACTGAGATCCATCAAAAGGCTATAATTGGAGGAGCATCATAGGCACAAGTCAAAGGTGCTACACGCTAGCCAAAAAGTCAGACAAGGCCAAAGGCTTAATGGGCCTAATTGCTGGACAAAACCCTCCAATTTGGGGACAGACCCCCCATGGTTTGCCTTTCTCTTTCTTTTCTCATATTTTTCTATTTTTGTTTTAATTAGTTCTTTTTTTTTAATTCTTTAAACCAATTTATTTTCATAAAAATATAAAAACAATATAAAAAATCAGAAAAGACAAAATTAAAAATATATTTTATTTTAATTTTTTTTTTGTGAACACCATTAATTAATTTAGCTTGTAAAATTAGGTTTAATTCAAACATTTTTCTTAATAAATTAAAATTTGTAGAATTAGGGTTTTAATCAAATTTTGATCCTTTTTCTTTTCTTTTCACTAATAATTAATTATTTATTTTTATAAATCAAATTGCCATTAATTCATTAATTTAATCTTAGGTTTAAATTTTAACATGTTTTTTCTAAAATAAATAAAAATAAAGATTGTAGAATTAGGGTTAATTAATTAATTTCTTAATTTTTGTTTAATTCTCTCATCAAAAAATCATAAATACAAAAAATAATTTCTTTTTTTTCTTTTTAATTTCATTAATTTAATAATCATAATTTAATTTCATTAAAAAGGGTCCAACGCCCTCGCTTTCGATCTTAATCCCAATTCGCGCATTTATTTTCTTTTCGTATAATTTTTATGTACTTCTCCCAAAGCCATGTAAATATTTATCTTTCGCACTTTACTTTATTTGCTTTCTGTCAAATCGGGTCCCGGATTAAATTTGGCGATGTGGACCCGCGCCTTTGTAATAGTTTAGGAATTTTATCTTTCCGCACTCTTTTTTAACTGTTAATAATGGCATGCAAGAATGAATGACAAAAATAAAAACAAACGCATAGATCACTTTGACATGAATAAGACAAAATAACTGAATCTGACACACAAATCACACACCACCCTTAGGGTACGCCTCACTGTTGCCTTGCCTCGAAAGGTGATCGTCGAGTAGAGGATGTCTTAGTAAGTCCTCATGATCCGGGAACCTGGCATGAGGGTAGCTTCTAAGGTGTCTTCCCATTGCTCTGGTGATCACCATGTCCCGAACCTTCGAATTGACCCGAACACCTCCAACGGTGGTGCTACCTACCTCTCAATGGTGGGATGACACTACTTTAAAGGACATTTACACAGACGAATTCCTTAGGGTAGGTAGACAACTCTAGATACTTGCTCTAACTTCAAAAACAAATCAAAAAATACTTGTCACGCCGACACATTTTCAAAAAGCTTTCGAAAGCAATTTTTCAAACACTCTTGAGGACCGATACAAGAGTCGAACTGAAATTTTCAAGAAACTTTTTAAAACCCACAGTTGAAAAGCAAGAAAACCATTTTTGAAAACACAATGAGCAAGTATCTAAGAGCCCATGGATAACCATGGATAGAAAGGGTGCTAACACCTTCCCTTTCTATAATCTACCTCCCGAACCGAGAGCAATCTCTTTAAGGAATTTTTCTGTGCTTTTGTCCTTTCCATTTGGAGAAAATAAAAGACGGTGGCGTTAAACAGTCAGTTCCAGATCCACCGATCACAGAACTGGCGACTCTGCTGGGGAATATTTTAAAAGTGAGGTGTACCTTAGGACTAGGATCACTTGTGTTTTCAATTGTCTGAATTGTTTGCTTTATTATTATGGGCACTGTCTTGGGAGTTCTATAGATCCTAACCCGAATCTGGGGATACCTTCTTAGAAAGTAGCAACAAGGCTGTGAGGGAACTGTGCGGGGTATACCGACATGGTTGAAGCAGTCTGCTACGTTGATGTGGCACTTTGGTGTGTACCGGTAACCCTTGAGTTTAGTCAAGGAGAGTACGGGGCCGCCGCGTGGTGTCGTGAAGCATCAACTGACCTTAGGAACCTTAATTGAACTATCTTGGCCTCTTTAGGGTAGTGAGATAACTGACTTTGGTGCAGTCCAAGGTTGGTTGATACTCGATACTACACTCAATTGAGGGTTGCTTTCCTGGAATATTTCGGTCGCCAGTTCAGTGGCTAAATCGAAACGATGAACAATGAAAGCAATCCCGTGATATTGGGACCCTTAGAACCCGGTTACTTCTAATAGGACAGGTTGAACCCACCAACTTCAAGAGGGTACTACCCAGACCCCATGCTGGCCTTAAACCCTAAGGGCTTGTCTTGTGTGCCTTACATGTTTGTCTTTGTAAATATTTGTGGTATGTTTAATCATAGCATCATGACATCATCCAGCATCATATGCATTGGCTAACCATTTCAGGGGTTCGAATCTTCATCTTTGTTCTTGTTTTGTAGGACATGGAAACTGTTCGCAGAAAGACAATTCAAATCAGCCTTGTAAGGGTCCCTCCTCAGCTTAAGGAACTTATATCCAGGATTCCCGAAAGCACTTCATTCAGTGAAAGACATGGAAGACTCGTCAGCTTGGTCAACACCAACATTGAGGAAGATATGATAAAGGTCCTGTTCCAGTTCTTTGACCCTCTACATCATTGTTTCACCTTCTTGGATTATGAGCTGGTACCTACATTGGAGGAGTTCTCCCGGCTCCTGAAGATCCCTATCCTTGATCAACTACCCTACAACGGTACGGAAAAGGAACCCAAGCTTGAAGAGATTGCTAAAGCCTTGCACCTACAATCATCTGACCTCAAGGGACATTGGGAAGTTAGAAGTGGTATCAAAGGATTCTTAGCCAGGTTTCTGTTTGAGAAGGCCCATGAATGTTGGAACTCCCTTGACTTACAAGCTTTTGAAGAAGTTGTGGCCCTCCTTGTCTATGGTTTGGTATTGTTCCCTAATCCAGATCAGCTTATAGATATCAGTGCTGTCCAGATCTTTAGGTCCAGGAATCCTATACCTACGTTGCTGGGGGACATCCTTCACTCATGTTACACTCGAACCATGAGAAAAAGAGGTGTCCTTATGTGTTGCACTCCTCTCCTTGGAAGGTGGTTTATTTCGCACCTTCCGCAATCAGTTTTGAAGAACGAGCGGGGTTTGAGATGGTCACAACGGTTGATGACTCTTACACATGCAGATATACATTGGTGCCCTCGGTCCAGAGAGGATGTCACTATCATTGATCGTTGCGGGGAGTACCCTAATGTTCCTTTACTTGGAATCAGAGGAGGTATTACTTACAACCCATGCCTGGCTTGGAGACAGTTTGGTTATGCCTGGAGGGATGGTCCTCATGACATGTTAATTCCTGACATAGTTTTTGACTTCGACAATGATGCACAAGGACTTCGCCAGAGATTTATCAGAGCTTGGAGGATGCCCAGTAGGATAGACAGCAAGACACTGGGGCACAGGAACTCCATCCCGTTGGAACCTTATCTCAAGTGGGTACGAGCCCGCTCCCAGAAGTTAGTGATGCCTTATCCTCATATGCTCCCTGTGATCAAAGAGCCAGTCTTGGAAGGAGAAGTGTCCTACACCATTCAGCATCCTGACATGCCCACGTCCTGGGAAGAGATGCAGAAGAGCTGGATCCAGCTTAAGGAAGAACGAAATTCTCTTGAGGCCAGTCTACATGCTAGTGAAAAGAAGGTCTTGGAGCTCACCCGCCTATTGCATGAGGAGAGGAACCTCAACACCTACATAGCTCCAAAGAGGATGCGTAGTGTCTTTTGGGATTGATTTGCTTTATAATTTGTGCCCATGAGGCTTTGATGTACTGAACAATTATTTCCTTAATGATAACGTGTGTTCTTTTTTGTCTACAACAAATTTGAACTTTCGAACCCTTGAATGCATTGCATAAACACATATCATTCATCATGTGCATAGCAGGTTTTTCTTCTTTTCAGGTTGCTTACAGTTCTTCGCTGTTTATTTCAGCATCATGAATCCTGACTCATCATCAACAGATATGTCCATCAAGTCTCTTCAGGCGCAGAATGCGCAATTTCAGGAATTATTCATGGGTTTGGCTCAGGGCCAAGAAGAGCTGAAGGCTCTGCTCCTGAAGAAGGAAAAGAAGAAGAAGAGAAGAACTGTTCTTTTCAACTCGGGCCGAAGGTTTGGCAATACTCTGCAGAATGAAGAGGCTGGTTCTTCTATAGGCAAGAGTACCCCTCAAGAGGAAAAAGGTCTTAGTCCGGTAGTCTCTGACAACGAGACT
Source organism: Vicia faba (assembly GCA_948472305.1). Lineage (NCBI taxonomy): Eukaryota > Viridiplantae > Streptophyta > Magnoliopsida > Fabales > Fabaceae > Vicia > Vicia faba. Next base: position 946,153,105 of record OX451737.1, read on the forward strand.
GATTTTGATGAGGAACAGTATCCTCCTGCAGAAGACAGATACAAGCAGTTGGAGGACAGACTGAATGCTATGGAGATCCAACAGGTGCCTGGGCTGGATTTTGGAGACTTGGGTTTGTCACTGGTGTGATCATTCCTCATAAGTTCAAAGCACCATCCTTTACCAAGTATGACGGGGCGTCTTGTCCCAAGCTACACCTCAGATCCTACGTGCGGAAGATTCAACCGTACTCAGCGGACAAGAACTTATGGATCCACTTCTTCCAGGAGAGTCTTTCAGGTACTCATCTCGAATGGTTCTATCAGCTGGATGGGACCAAGGTTCGTAACTGGGAGGAGTTGGCTACTGCTTTCTATAAGCAGTATCAATATAATGCCGACCTTGCCCCTACACGTACCCAACTCCAGGGTATGTCGTTAGGGTCAAGCGAAGGTTTTAAAGAGTACGCTCAGAAGTGGAGGGATCTGGATGGCAGGGTGCAGCCTCCGTTGACTGACCGGGAGATAGTAGACATGTTCTTGGGGACCCTATCTGGGCCATTTTTCAACTATCTTATCGGTAACTCGTCTGCAGGGTTTACTGATCTTATTCTGACTGGAGAGAGAATTGAGGCTGGGTTGAAGTCTGGTAAGATTTCGAAGGGTGCATCGTCAAGTTCTGAGAAGAAACCCTTCAAGAAGGAGGCCAGTGCTGTATATGGCTCTAGACGACAAGAGAAACATGAGCGCCGCCAATCTGTCAATGCGGTGATGATTGCCAAGCCTGCTGCCGCTCCTCGGCAAACCAATCCACCAAGAGCTGAAAGACCCCGGAGGGAGTTTACCTGTTTGAGCATGACCCTATCGCAGATTTTACCGCAGTTGCTGTCCACCAACCTAGTGACTGTCAGAGAGGCCCCTAAAGTTGTGAACACTGCCTCCCCCAAATACAATCCAAATGCCCGCTGTGCTTATCACTCCGATAGCCCGGGGCATTCCACTGATGACTGTTGGCCATTAAGGAATAAGGTGCAAGACCTTATTGACGCAAAAGAGATACAGTTTGAAGCGCCTGAGAGGCCGAATGTGGTAACTGCTCCTATGCCCCAGCATGGAGTAAATGCTGTTGATGAAGATGTATACGCTGTTTCTGTGGATGATGTAGCTACTCCTTTGAAGACTGTCAAGAGGAACCTACTGCTGGCCGGTTTATTTCTGGGTTGCAGTGAGGGTTGCCTGTTCTATGCCGTTTCCCTATCTGGTTGTCCTTTGCTGAAGTTGGGCATCCAAAGCCTAATGGACAACAAGGAGATTCTGTTTAAGAAGTCTGTTGTTCAGTTGGTTCCGGTAGAAGAAGTTTCTGTGGTCACAATCTTCAATAATCCAATCAAGGCTCTCCCAAGGAAGCCCGTCCAAATCATGACTGTCGCACCTGTTGTTATTACTGTTCCAGGGCCTCTCCCCTACGTATCTGATAAAGTTGTCCCCTGGCACTATGGGGCAGATGTGTATGTGAATGGAATCAAACAAGAGTTCAACACTGGCACCAGTATCAGCAATATCACTGGTCTAGCCAAGGTTACCCGCAGTGGCAGGCTCTTCTCGCCTGACATTGCACCACCCGCTGCTCGAAGACCCCTTACTATAACACATACAAGTGTACTTGTTCCTGCTTCTGATCAAGTTGTTTCCCCTGCTGCCGAGTCATCTAATGCTCGGGGCAAAGGGATTGAAGATGAGCCTGCCCGGATGGAGGCACCAATACCTATAAATACTGAAGCCTCCCAACAAGAGATGGAGGAAATCCTGAAAATAATAAAGAAGAGTGACTTTAATGTTGTGGAACAGTTGGGGCATACACACTCCAAGATCTCAATGCTCTCCTTATTACTATGCTCTGAGGCCCATGCTAAGGCCTTAATTTCATTTCTCAAGACGGCTCACGTGCCACAGGAGACATCTGCAGTCCAGTTTACTGACTGCGTAGCAAATCTGACAGCGGACAATGGTTTGGGTTTCTCAGACGCTGACCTTACTGCTAAGGGAAGAGACCACAATGATGCTCTGCATGTCTCTATTGAATGCAGGGGCACTACTCTGGCACACGTGTTGGTGGACACTGGTTCTTCCTTAAATGTGCTACCCAATGAAATTCCTGGTATGTCACAGACTCAGGATGTCTAATGGAATGTTAAGACATCTGATCTGACATTAAGCTGTACAGGTAGAATAGGCTGTACTTTTGATATCTGTTCTACAACATACACTGATCTATCATGCCAGAACCTGCAACACCTTTGACAAACGCAGGTTCTGATTTACTGAAGTTCAGAACAGTTAAGGTTAAACATATACATTGATGTCATGAGGAATGCTGTGACATCAAGCAAATAACCAATGCAGAAAGTAAATAACACACAGAATTGTTCACCCAGTTCGGTTCAACCAACCTACATATGGAGGCTTCCAAGCCAGGGATAAAGTTCACTATTAGTAGTATCAATTCAAAGACCCTACAGCCAACACACCCGTTGACAGCCTTCTCACTTAATCACTACCCAATGACACTTTTACCTAAGATCCAATCCTAGATATGAGAACCCTCTCACTCCCCCTCAATCATCGCAGTGATTACTTTCTGCAGTACATAAACTGTTTAGAAGATACACTTCCATTACACAACTTGATCATGCTTAAAAGCTTCAATCAAGTACAATGCATACATCCTCTAACCTACAGGTTTCAAGGAGTATGGTGACCATCCCACAGCCCGGGTGGTTCACAACAAAACTAGCCCTAATGATTACATCTTGTCAATACACGGCTCTCTTAAATTAGGTTACAATACTTCTATTTATAACCCTTTTTACCCAACTGGATTTGGGCCTTCATATGACAGCAATGCAGCTTTAACGACCTGCATAAAGTAAGCAGAAAACTTCTGCTGTAAGTTAGGTCTTCAATCGAGCTTTTCTCCTTATCTTTAGCTTCTGATTGAATCTTCTAGGGCTCCACATATGCCTTCAATTTTCGCTACTTGTTATGCATTCTATTTGGCAGAATATTCTGCATAACTTCAGGAACAGAACTGCATCAGACTTGACAGTTCAGTAGCTTGATGTCTGGTATGATGTTATGACATCTCTTGAGACATGTTGTTCCAGATGTTGATTTAAATCAGCACAACATGTTTAGGCATTTACAATAGGGTTTTCAGGCTGTTCCTATTGTATATTACATTACATTATTGTTGTTACTATTTGTTTTACAAGAAATGAGCCAATCCTAAACAAAGGCACTTACAATCTCCCCCTTTGGCAAATTTTGGCTAAAACAAATACAACAATAAAAAATAAAAGTGTTCAGGATACACACAGAAGGATGTCTTGACATTGATCTTGACATCTTTGGTTGTAACCACTCTAACCATTCATGACCTCTTGAAGCACAGGAGGAAGAGGATGCACCTCATTCCCTTTTAGACCACGAACCATTTCTTGTCACTGGTGGTGGAGAAAGAGGTCTGTGGGAGATAAACTATCCTTTCAGAGGCATCCGAGAACCCTTAAGGAGTGACCAGAATATCTCCCTTGTAACTCAGAACACAGGTCACAACTGTGTTCATAACTTAGATCACAAGTCACAAAGAAATTCACGCCATTTGAATTTCTGCTGAATTTGTGACAAGTCTTTGTGATCAAAATTTTGAGTAGCTGCTGCAACGAGGACAATGTCAAACAGTAACAGTACTCCTTTCTCCCCCTTTTTGGCCAAAAATTGACAAAGAAAGCCCTCACAAAACCAGATCCAAGAACAGTTTTCCCAGATCCGTACAAACCCCATGATGGTTGTGAGAGAAAGAATGTGTGACAGGAGGTTATATAAGGAGATAACAGGTTCAAGAAGATGGCAATATAAAATCTTGGTCAAGGATACCTGTTAAAGTTGTTGCATATTTCAGACTGACTGTGCATGAAATTTAGACGCATTTGTTTGTTTCTGCCAAAAGGACCAGTCCTAATACATGCATAAGTTTAGGTCAAAGCAATTCCTGAATAAAATCAGCCTTTGACCGACTTTTAAGGCTGAAGATTTATTCCTTATGGGAAACAGAACACCAAATATAGCTCCTGAATAGCTACAATTACATGGTGAAGTTATTTTCCACGTATTCTTCTTGATTTCCCCAAGGTTGCAATGTCGTTGGTAATGTCATGACACTTACTTAGACATTACCTTACATTCTTCAACAACAGCAGCCTTCTTTTTACTTCTCTCAGTTAGGCACAGAGAAGGACACTTTAAACAGCTAGTAGCATTAAGCATGGCCATCAATCATGCTTTCTTAAGTGTTGCTGAGATCCAACACAATTACTTTCTTCCTTCTTCCAGACAGCAAAATAAGGAAGGAGGGAATAAACCAGAAGACTCCAAAATGCTTCACAAGACATCACAGATTAGTTCTAATACACAAAATTTAGATGCCACTTCTATTTCTTGTAGTAAAAGAACCCCTTGAACATATGCTGAATATATCAGATTTCTTAATCTGATTTACTTCTTCTGATCTTCCATTCACTAGTAGTTGCTAGAGCTAGTGAAGTCTTTACCACAATAGCATTTCTGATATGCCAGACCAAGTTGCTATTGATAAGATCTGAATCTTCCAAATTGCTCCAAAAGTATCAAAACTGCCACTTATGATACTTTTAAGAATCTCTGAGATTTTCTTCCTAAACCCAGACATATAACAAGAGCAATTCTTCAATCTCCTGATGTTGAGACCTTATCCATGACTATTCTTAGAAGTTCACATAAACATCAGCATACCACCGTCCTCTTCTGACTTCTGATCTTCAGATTAAGTCCAACAATACATATACAAAGTCTCCCTTCAATGTATATTGTAATTGGGGAAAGTGCAACACTCAGTGACTCCCCTTGTTAAGGCCAATCAAAACAATAGCGTGACAACCAGTAGCACTAGCTCTGAGGTGGTAACTTCCAGCACCCTGAACTAGTCTTAGAATAGTAAGGACATCTCTGATTCATGCCCTTGCACTTCCATACTTATCATGACTCTCTGGATGGCTGAGAAATCATGTAGCCATAGTCTGAAACCAACCTCCAACCTTCTTAGTGTGCTTACAAGCTCTACTAAGATTCATATTTTCTAGACGGATTATCCTTTAATCAAAAAGTTGATCATGTCATCCTTCTGTATAATATATTTACTAGTAGTTGCTGATACTAGCAAATTCTTCAGACCACAACAGTAGTTATGCATTGTTAAGCATACTACTCTTAACATAAGTAGAATCTACTTATTCCAAACCAACAATAGGACTGCCACTTCTGAATGAGGCGATAGAATATTAAGATTCACAGTCCCAAGTTTCTGCCACAGACTTCTAACAATAATGATGTTTCAGCATCATCTGGGACATCAGAACCTATCTGCTTGGGTTCTGAAGTTAACATTCGGGGGATTGATGCCCTTTTATATTCCCCATATGAAAGGTATGATCTTCATCTTCAGCAATAATTACTCACCAGAATACCCTAGAGAGAAATAAACTCTCTACCAAGTTCTGAGAAATAGGTTCAGAATACAGCCTTGCATGCACATTATACAAACACTTAGTCTCCCATCAAAGTGTTTATATATATCTTTATGCAAGATCCTAATGAATACTTAGTCTCCCGTCAAAGTATTCATTATTAGTTAGATTATGCCACCTTCTCAAGGTAGGATAATTATTCTAACAATCTTCTGCTCCATGCATGAGGAACCAACTGGTCCTTACAAGCTTCCTTTGCTGAAGAGGCCCTTCGTTTGAGATGATGTTGCAACATTGATCCCAACCATATGAGCCTGGCTTATACTATGGTTTTGGATGAACATCCATTGTAATCAAAGCACACTTTTCTTGTAAGGGATACAAGAGTACACCAGAAGCTAATCATCCTCTATGATCAGACCCATAACAACCACATAACCTGTTCTTATTCCTATCCTCCTTGGAAATTACTAAGATCATGAGAAATAAACTCAAGCATCTTACAGAACAAGGTAAGATGAATTCCCTTTCACATCAGCTTGATCATACTACTGCCTCTGAACAAAATGTTATCCAACTTCCCTCTTTATGGATACATTGTTGAGCTCTTTACTTTAGACACATAGTAAGTACTCTTTATTTGGAATTTGCCACAGGTTTCAAATTAAGAGTCCTTAGTTTGCTTGCTGTACAAGTTTCAGATTGCCACATTCTGTAACTTGTACTAGAAGAGACTTCATTATCAATCATGAGGATGTTCAATAAGTCTGGAACTTATCTGTCTTTCCTCAACAACTGATGTCTTCAACAGTTGTGATGTTGTACATCCTTTTTCATCACAAGCTTTAGATCTTTTGATTCTGATTTCCACATATTTATCACATAAATATTCTGCTTCCATCATTTATTCAGTTAGAATTATCTAATCATACTAGATGATCCTGACTGATTACTTCTTCATACTCGCTAAGCATATTTACTTGGCTGAAGACACAGAGATGATGTTCCATCATCCATCACATGAGTGGAAACCTGGAAATCACAGCTTTAAAGTCCTTTTAAGTGCATTTAGCTCAGTACATATACTCCCTTAAACTCACAGCTGGAGTAGATGACCTGTTGATCGTGTCCTGATCAATTATTTCAAAACAGATGTCTCCTCTTCCAGATCAGGAGTAGGTTCCAAACATATGTACTCACACTACATGTGTTTAGCACCCAGAACATCTGTTCTTCAACTGGCAGTTGCATGATGTTCTAACATCCTTAAGCATATCAGTTCCATCTCCTTGGAACACATCATCCTTGATAATCTTCAAGCAGCTCGTAGATGTATATGAGAATCATTGATCAATCAACACTAATAATAAATGCCTTTATGAGTGGACTTGAGGAAATCTCAAGTATCTTTGACATTATTGATAGATTGCAAAATCTGCTTACAAATTCTGTTGAAAATAATAACCCTAGAGTTCTTCTTTCACTTTAGGGGTTGTATCAGAAGCTATGCAGCGGAATAGCAGTACTTCAACAGAACCTACACAATGCTTACTCCATAAGGATTGAAAATAAATCAATCCTACAAGTTGTTTGCTTCTTCACCAAGCAACTTTCTAGACCCAACTTCTACATCCCCGTTAAAAGGAAGCTTTATACACACAGATGATACCTTATCAATATCTTCACTCCCGCATGAAGGTTTTGATAATATTCTTCTTTGTGCTGAATACAGATTGAACAATGCACTCCAAAATCTTCACTCCCGCATGAGGTCTTTGAGTTTGTTCAAACACTTTCATCTAGTTTCTCCCAAATTGGTCCATCCTCCACTCCTAGGGACCAAACAATATAAACACTACTGGCTCAACCAATATTCTACCTTGTACACAACCGGAAAGTATCCCCCATGGATCTCATCCAGAGACAGACAGGATGCCTGCTCTGATACCAATTGAAATTCCTGGTATGTCACAGACTCAGGATGTCTGGAATGTTAAGACATCTGATCTGACATTAAGCTGTACAGGTAGAATAGGCTGTACTTTTGATATCTGTTCTACAACATACACTGATCTATCATGCCAGAACCTGCAACACCTTTGACAAACGCAGGTTCTGATTTACTGAAGTTCAGAACAGTTAAGGTTAAACATATACATTGATGTCATGAGGAATGCTGTGACATCAAGCAAATAACCAATGTAGAAAGTAAATAACACACAGAATTGTTCACCCAGTTCGGTTCAACCAACCTACATCTGGAGGCTTCCAAGCCAGGGATAAAGTTCACTATTAGTAGTATCAATTCAAAGACCCTACAGCCAACACACCCGTTGACAGCCTTCTCACTTAATCACTACCCAATGACACTTTTACCTAAGATCCAATCCTAGATATGAGAACCCTCTCACTCCCCCTCAATCATCGCAGTGATTACTTTCTGCAGTACATAAACTGTTCAGAAGATACACTTCCATTACACAACTTGATCATGCTTAAAAGCTTCAATCAAGTACAATGCATACATCCTCTAACCTACAGGTTTCAAGGAGTATGGTGACCATCCCACAGCCCGGGTGGTTCACAACAAAACTAGCCCTTATGATTACATCTTGTCAATACACGGCTCTCTTAAATTAGGTTACAATACTTCTATTTATAACCCTTTTTACCCAACTGGATTTGGGCCTTCATATGACAGCAATGCAACTTTAACGACCTGCATAAAGTAAGCAGAAAACTTCTGCTGTAAGTTAGGTCTTCAATCGAGCTTTTCTCCTTATCTTTAGCTTCTGATTGAATCTTCTAGGGCTCCACATATGCCTTCAATTTTCGCTACTTGTTATGCATTCTATTTGGCAGAATATTCTGCATAACTTCAGGAACAGAACTGCATCAGACTTGACAGTTCAGTAGCTTGATGTCTGGTATGATGTTATGACATCTCTTGAGACATGTTGTTCCAGATGTTGATTTAAATCAGCACAACATGTTTAGGCATTTACAATAGGGTTTTCAGGCTGTTCCTATTGTATATTACATTACATTATTGTTGTTACTATTTGTTTTACAAGAAATGAGCCAATCCTAAACAAAGGCACTTACACCCAAGAAGGCCTCAGACCGTTTGGATTGTGAAGGCCTGGAACTAAAACCTAGCAATATCATCGTCAGAGCCTTTGACGGTTCCAAGAGGATGGTTCATGGAGAGGTGGACATTCCTATTCGTGTGGGCTCTCAAGTATTCGACTATACTTTCTATGTGATGGACATCCGTCCATCGTATTCTTGTCTACTGGGTCGACCTTGGATCCACAAAGCTGGGGCAGTGACCTCTACCTTGTACCAGAAGCTAAAATACCCTGTCAGAGGGAAGATTGTCACTGTGCAGGGAGAGGAGGAGTATATGGTGAGCCATTTGAATTCCTTCAGGTATATTGCGATGGACGGGGAGTTTATTGAAACCCCCTTTCAGCATTTCGAAGAGGTACTTCCAACTTTAGCAGTAGCAGAAACAACGGTCGAAGAGGATGTTCCTTTGAAGATGGCTTCCTTGAAGGATGCCCGGGCTGTGATTCAGAAAGGTGATTGTGCTAACTGGGGCAGGCTTCCTGATTTTACACAGAAAAATGACAAGTTCGGACTGGGTTTTACTGCAGAGGGACAAAAAGCTGTGCAGAAGGCAAAGATCAGAAGACCTCCTATGCTCATTACCAACCCCGGAGTGAATGCTGTGGGAGATGATAATGAAGTGGATGAAGCTGAGTTCAATAGCTGGATCTACCCGACAACTGAGGGCGGATTGACCAATTGGATTGCTAAGGACCATACTCCTGTTACTTTTGTTACGCAGTAATAAACTTCTTTGTTTTGTTATTTGTAATAAACAATTAAAACTCTATGGCCCGGTGTCTTACCCGAGGCACCGTGGTTTCATTTGTGAGGGCATATAAATTGTCATTTCATATATCATGAATAAAGACCTTGGACGTTTTCTCGCATTTCAAATCTTATTCTCCTTTTCTATCTTTCCTTCCTTTATATATTTCAAAACAGCTGTATTTACACACACTCACTCATACAGGTTTCAATCCACTCTGGATCTCACTGGTAACGACTCTGCTACTGCCAGTTATGACTTCGAAAATCCGATCAACTTAGCCGAAGACGAAGGTGAAGATGATTGCGAAGTGCCTGGCGAGCTTGCAAGGCTGTTACTCCAGGAAGAGAGGGCAATTCAACCACACGAAGAGCCAGTGGAAATTATAAATCTGGGTACTGATACAAACAGGAAGGAGGTAAAGATTGGTGCCAACCTAGAGCTCAGCGTGAAGCAACGGTTGACTCAGATGCTACATGATTATGTGGAGATATTTGCCTGGTCCTACGAAGAAATGCCCGGGTTGGATACCGATATTGTGGTCCATCACTTGCCTACTAAGGAAGACTGCCCTCTGGTTAAGCAAAAGGTCCGCCGTATGCGTTCAGAGATGTCTGAAAAGATCAAAGCCGAGGTTATGAAGCAATTTGATGCTGGGTTCCTTGAAGTGATTTCTTACCCTTAGTGGGTTGCTAACGTAGTGCCGGTACCAAAGAAGGACGGAAAGGTCAGAATGTGTGTCGACTACAGGGATCTGAATAGGGCCAGCCCCAAGGATGACTTCCCTCTACCTCACATTGATGTCCTTGTTGACAATACAGCTCAGCACAAAGTGTTCTCTTTCATGGATGGTTTCTCAGGGTATAATCAGATCAAGATGGCACCTGAAGACATGGAAAAGACTACCTTTGTTACTCAGTGGGGCACCTTCTGCTACAAGGTCATGCCTTTTGGACTGAAGAATGCTGGGGCAACCTACCAACGTGCCATGGTCGCTTTGTTTCATGACATGATCCATCATGAGATAGAAGTGTATGTTGACGACATGATCGCAAGGTCCCAGACTGAGAAAGAACACCTAGATCATCTGCAGAAGTTGTTTGACCGGTTGAAACTGTACAAGCTGAGGTTGAACCCGAACAAGTGCACCTTCGGGGTAAGATCCGGAAAATTGCTAGGCTCCGTTGTAAGTGATAAGGGTATTCAAGTGGACCCTGCCAAGGTCAAAGCTATTCAAGAGATGCTAGTTCCTAAGACAGAGAAAGAGGTCAGAGGCTTTTTAGGACGCCTGAATTACATTGCTCGATTCATCTCGCACCTGACTGCCACCTGTGAGCCAATCTTCAAGCTGCTGAAGAAAGATCAGGTAGTACGTTGGAATGATGAATGTCAGGCTGCTTTTGACAGAATCAAAGAGTATCTCCAAGAACCACCCATCCTTATGCCACCGGTTGAAGGGAGACCTCTGATACTATACCTGACAGTACTTGATAACTCAATGGGGTGTGTGTTGGGGCAGCATGACGAGTCTGGCCGAAAAGAGCATGCCATTTATTACCTTAGCAAAAAGTTTACCGACTGTGAGACCCGACACTCACTGCTTGAGAAAACTTGCTGCGCTTTGGTATGGGCTGCTCGCCGGTTGAGACAGTATATGCTGACTCACACTACTTTGTTGATCTCAAAGATGGATCCCATAAAGTATATATTTGAAAAGCCTGCTCTGTCTGGGAGAATAGCAAGATGGCAGATGATCTTGACGGAATACGACATCCAGTATACAACCCAGAAAGCCATCAAGGGAAGTGTATTGGCAGACTACTTGGCACATCAGGCCGTAGACAACTATCAGTCAATGAACTTCGAGTTTCCTGACGAAAGCATCATGATAGTGACTGATTGTGAACTACCTGGACCGGATGAAGGACCTGAGGAAGGATCCCGATGGTCTATGCACTTTGACGGAGCCTCCAATGCTTTGGGTAACGGTATCGGCGCCATAATCATATCCCCTCAAGGTACTCATACTCCACTCACTGCCCGACTATGTTTCAACTGTACCAACAACATGGCGGAGTATGAGGCGTGCATCATGGGTCTTCAAGCTGCGATCGACCTAAGGATCAAGTTTCTGAGTGTCTTCGGAGATTCCTCTCTCGTGATCAATCAGATCAAAGGAGAGTGGGATACGAAACATCCGAATCTTATTCCTTACAGAGAATGTGTGTTGACCTTGATCCCCCACTTCACAGAGATAACCTTTGAACACTTTCCGAGAGAAGAGAATCAGTTGGCGGACGCGTTAGCTACAATGTCTTCTATGTTCAAGGTCAAATGGGATAATGAGGCTCCCCGGATCATCATCTGGAAACTGGACGAACCGGCATACTGTTGCGATCTCGAGACTGAATTGGTGACTGAGAAGCCTTGGTACCATGAGGTGAAGAGATATCTGGAAGCTCAGGAATACCCGGAAGGCGCGTATGTCAATGATAAAAAGTTTCTGAGAAGGTTCACAGCGAAGTTCTTCCTCAGCAACGGCATCTTGTACAAGCGAAACCATGATTCGACCTTATTGCGTTGTGTGGACAAGACAGAAGCAGAAAGGATCATGGAAGAGCTACATGAAGGGACCTTTGCTACGCATTCCAGTGGGCACACTATGGCAAAGAAAATCCTTCGGGCAGGGTATTTCTGGTCCACCATGGAAGCTGACTGCTATCAACATTCTCGGACATGCCATAAATGCCAGATTTATGCAGACAAGGTACATGTTCCTCTAGTTCCTCTGAATGTTCTGACTGCGCCTTGGCCGTTTGCAATGTGGGGCATAGACATGATCGGTGAGATTAAACCTACGGCATCTAATGGGCATCGCTTCATCCTGGTAGCGATTGATTACTTCACGAAGTGGGTTGAAGCAGCTTCCTACGCTATGGTAACCAAGACTGTTGTGGCACGGTTCATTCGGCATAACCTAATCTGTCGATATGGCGTCCCAGAAAGAATCATTATAGACAACGGTACCAATCTGAATAACAAGATGATCACTGAGCTCTGCGAGCAGTTTAAGATACAGCACCACAACTCTTCTCCTTACAGACCGAAGATGAATGGGGTTGTAGAAGCAGCGAATAAGAACATTAAGAAAATCGTGCAGAAGATGACAGTGACTTATAAAGATTGGCACGAGATGTTACCGTTCGCTCTACATGGGTACCGTACCTCAGCCAGGACGTCAACCGGGGAAACTCCTTTCTCCTTGGTCTATGGTATGGAGGCAGTCTTACCAATCGAAGTGCAAATACCCTCTCTCCGGATAATGAAGGATGCAAATCTGAACGAAGATGATTGGATCCAGACACGACTTGATCAGTTAAATCTTATTGATGAAAAGCGACTTGCTGTTATCTGTCATGGTCAGACGTAACAAAAACGGATGATCAGGGCATTTAACAAAAAGGTCAGACCATAAGAATATCGAGTTGGGGATCTGGTAATCAAACGAATCATCCTTCCTTAGAGTGATCCAAGGGGCAAATGGACCCCTACGTACGAAGGGCCATTTGTGGTTAAACATGTGTTCTCAGGAGGAGCCATGATTCTAACCAACATGGATGGTGACGACCTTCCTCACCCCGCCAATGCAGACATAGTAAAAAGATACTACGCATGAAAAAGACCCGCTAGGCTGACATGCCTAGGCAAAAATTAGGGCTTCCCGGCGAACCAAAAGGGTTCGGGCAAAATGAAAGGATGAAATGAAAAAATCTACACACCCGGCAAGTCGAAAACCTGAAAAGGCAGCTTGGGCAAAAATGGGTATCCCGGTGGACTGAAAACCAGAAAGGGCGGTCCAGGAAAAAGTTAGGGATAAAGCGTAATACTATGTCTCATTTGATCAATTTGCATCCAGAATCCGGTATCTACATCAAGTTCAGACGACATCGATCAGTCAGCTTCATCTTCAACCAAGGTCATCAAGTGATGAGACGCTCGGAGATATAAAGGCAATAGCAGAGTTGAAACCCAGTGGGATCATTCATTTCACACAGCTGTTTTATTTTTGTACAAACTTGTATTAACTCTTTTGTTCGGCGGCGTTCTCTTACTAGGACGTCAGCCTCTTGTACATAAACGCCTATTTACAAGCAAATTCAAAATCAATACAAAAATCACTTTTCAGTTAAAATTGCCAAATGTTTTTTCTTTTCTGTTTTGTTTTGCGAAGAACGTCCAAGGTTCAATTTGTGATATATGCATTGACAATAATTTGCTAACTCATGAATATTTGCATACGAAACAAAGGATTAATTACAGGTAACATTAGAAACAGGGGCAATAAAGAGTTGTCTAAGCAATCTAATTGTTCAATCCTCCAAGATACCAAGGTAGGTTCAGCTAAAGAATACAACCAGATACCTCAATTCCCCAGAGAGTGAGCCAGCAAGCAGTATACTCTCCTCAAGCCAAGCTATATTATCAACCTTAAGGAAGTTGAGTATCCTCCAGCAGATCTCAACATTCCCCAGCAATATACAGGCATTCTTAACAAGCATCCCCGCAGTCTTGACCTAAAGATTGTTCCCCGGCGGTATATCCAACATTCAGTGGAGTCACTTCCCCGATACAATTCAAACTTCCCCACGAAAGTCCAATCCAGTTTCCCAAGGAAAGTTGGAATCATCTCCCCCAGCAGTAAGCTTATCCCCAGTAGATTCTGGAAGCTTACCCTCGCAGAGCACGAACGCGTCTCCCGGCTTTATTTAAAGAGTTATTTCCTTACCAGGATATAACTGGATTATCCTCAGCCAAAAGCCACGGAAAGAGCGTCCTCGACGAAGTCTTCTTATCCCCAGCGAAGTCTATTAACACTTCCAACACAACAAGGGTATCCCCAGCAAGTTATTATCAACAACTCAACAAAGCATCTCTCTCCCCACAGAGTATTGCTTCCCAACAAGATCGTTAGAGTACTTTTCTCCCCGCAGAGTAATCTATTCGCTAAGTTTATTCCCCAACGGAGTTATCTTCTCCTACCGGTATTCTTGCAACTATCATCCCCAGCGGAGGCAAAAATCTATCCTTCAACATCAGCCCAGGAGTGACTTCCCGGCACCCGTCAAGGATCTGTTTTCCTAAGACAAACATACATAAACATCGCATTTCCATACATTATAGCATGCATATACGCATCGCATCTTACAAATCTCATTATGTTGAGAACATCACTGCTTGATCCATGTCATGCATTGCATATGACTGACCTTTACCTTTCAGGAAAGATTCAGTTAAATTCTCAGCTACACATCAAGACCTAGACCGGTTCAGTTAAATCGACCCTAAGATTTTTTTGTTTCTTATCCAGTCCAAGGCCTTCTCTGGTTCAGTCAGATCGACCCTAAGATCTCCCTGTTTCTTATCCAGTAGAGGACATCAAGACCTAGACCGGTTCAGTTAAATCGACCCTAATATTTTTATGTTTCTTATCCCGTCCAAGGCCTTCTCTGGTTCAGTCAGATCGACCCTAAGATCTCCCTGTTTCTTATCCAGTTGTAGATTTCCAGACCTAGACCGGTTCAGTTAAATCGACCCTAAGATTTTACTGTTTCTTATCCAGTCAAAGGCCTTCTCTAGTCCAGCTAAATTGACCCCTAACAGATTTTTCTGATAAAGACTCAGTAGAAGATATCCAAGATTCTCTCAATGATTACTGTTGAGGTTGAAGTCGCCTATGGTTCTCTCCCCGTTACTGCGGAGGTAGTAATCGTCCAAGATTCTCTCAGCGTTCCTGTTGAGGTTGAAGTCTTCCAAGGTTCTCTCACCATTCCTGTTGAGATAGTAACCATCCCTGGTTCATTCATCACCATTTGAAGCTCCAGATTCAGCTCCTGTAACCAGTCAGGACACATCCTTACAAAGGGTTTAAAGACCAGCTCCCGTAACAGGTCAGGTAATCATGTTTCTTTTGCAGGTACGCAAGTTCTCGCTAAGGAATCTCTTACGCGATCAACATCCAGATGGCATCTATAAGCCCATCCACCTTCCATCATCTCTTAGCATGGCATCTATAAGCCCATCATCCTATCCATCAATCTCCAAATGGCATCTGTAAGCCCATTCCCACCATCACACTACTATGTGAGCGCAAATTTCTGGGCACTCTAGTGTTCAATCATCTTCCACCTTCGGATTACGAAAGGCACGTCAGCCAATCTGCATCCTCAGGTCTAAGAAGATTGAACAGGGGCAACTGTTGTACCCCAAAATTTGCCCTCCCATATTCTCCAAGATTTGCAAAGTCAAAGCTTCAAAACTCCCCAAGGGTTGCACAGTTCAAGGGCCTCCTAACAGTAAAAAATTATGGTTTTGGTTCTGACAAAGAAAATGAAGTTTCCAAGGGTCCAATCAAGTCCCACATGCTCATAAACATGGTCAAGTATCCTCATACCAAGTTTTAAGACTTACAGCTCAAAATTGCACAGTCAAAAACCCTAATTGCACTACAGTCAACTGTAGGGGCAAAATGGTCATTTGACAGTCAAAAGTTCAAATTTTTGGTCAACATCTCATTTTGAAGCCACAAACATCATTTGATCAATTCTTGATCATGATTCTCAAAGCTTGGCTCAAAAGGTCTCAAAATGCAAAAGTTTCCATATTTGGACAGTTGAAAAAGTCAACTGTAACTTGACCAGGGCATAACTTTCACTTGGATTATCAGAAAAATTCCATCCAAAGCTCATTTTGAAGATGAAGACATTTCCTATAACTCCTCTTCACACTTCAAGTCCAAGAAATGCTCTCACAAAAAGTTATCAATTTCAACATTATAGGTCATTTTCAAAAGTCAATAAAAAGGGACTTTAAGTCAAAGGCCATAACGTGAGATTGGTAAATCCAAATGACATGGGACCAAAGACATTGGTTAGAGGACTCAAAGACCTTTCCAAAATGTCCAAGAACATGAGCAAAGCTTGAAAATTGAGCAAGATATGCCTTGTGGAAGTTGGGAAAGTTTTGGATATTTTGAAAAGTCAACATTGCTTCAAAAGTCTTAAAAATGCTTATGGGCCTCTTTTTCTTTCAAGAATCATTATCCAAGGCATGTGCACGACCATTTGGCCCAAAGGGAAGTTTTTTATCATTTTTATTTATTTATTTGGATTTTTAATTATTAATAATTCATTTAATTAAAATAAATATGTGAAAAATACCAAAGCAAGTCAATCAAATCTTTTTATGCATGGGATAACTTCAATATTTCGTGCATGATCAGATTTGGAAAAAATCTTGGTAATTGGACATGATTTGGTAGCAAATATGCATGAAAAGATTGAAAAATTATGGCATGGAAGATCAAATATTTTCTCATCAATTCATTGATTCTTTGGACCAAATTTTGAACCCTAATCATTCCAGTATATCTATACATGCCAACCCTAATGCTCATGACCACAAAGCTGCGCCAGAAAAGCATAACAAAGTTTGAGTTTTTGCCTAAAATTTCAAATACTGAAAACTAGGTTACAGCACGATTCAGAGGCCAAGATTAATCTCAATAGCTTGCAAAGGTGTTACTGAAGCTAACTGGATAGTTTTCCATATCCCTAACATCCAGAGTTGGTATAGGGAACTCAAACTGTTTTCAATTTTATGCATAATCGTGTTTTACTATTCAAGCATTTCCATTGCATTTTTTTTATGGATTCATACTAATTGGATGATTCTGAAGCTAACCCAATTGTTTGATTGAGTTTTCATCACCTATACGCGAAACTACCATGGACGACGCTTAGGGTTTTCAGAACCTTGAATTGGGGTTTCCTAGTTATGGAAAAATCAGGACATGAAACCTAGGCCATTAAAATCAGGGGACTTGGAAGAATTGTTTGCCATGGTCGCGCCCAATTTATATTCCAAGATGAGCTATTCGCTATTCTTGGAAACGACACATTTGGGGATGGTTCAAAACCGTTGCTAATTATTTTTTGTTTCAGGGAACAGGGAAGAAGACGCTTAGGTGGCGAGGCATAAGTGGTTGATTCGAATTTCGCGCGAAAAAAATACTATTAACCATTGTTTTGAATTATATTAATTGTTTTCCCTATTATGTTCAAAGCGCGTCAAGAGCTCCAGTGGCCAAGCATGTGTATGGTAACCTCTGGGACCTGGGTTCGAATCTCAGGTCCCCCACTCTCTTTCAATATTTTTTCTCTCAATCTAATCCCATGCAGATTTAATCCTAAGGTTCACCATACTCTCCATATCTGGGCTCACCACGTGTTCACTGAGATCCATCAAAAGGCTATAATTGGAGGAGCATCATAGGCACAAGTCAAAGGTGCTACACGCTAGCCAAAAAGTCAGACAATGCCAAAGGCTTAATGGGCCTAATTGCTGGACAAAACCCTCCAATTTGGGGACAGACCCCCCATGGTTTGCCTTTCTCTTTCTTTTCTCATATTTTTCTATTTTTGTTTTAATTAGTTCTTTTTTTTTTTAATTCTTTAAACCAATTTATTTTCATAAAAATATAAAAACAATAGAAAAAATCAGAAAAGACAAAATTAAAAATATATTTTTTTTAATATTTTTTTTTGTGAATACCATTAATTAATTTAGCTTGTAAAATTAGGTTTAATTCAAACATTTTTCTTAATAAATTAAAATTTGTAGAATTAGGGTTTTAATCAAATTTTGATCCTTTTTCTTTTCTTTTCACTAATAATTAATTATTTATTTTTATAAATCAAATTGCCATTAATTCATTAATTTAATCTTAGGTTTAAATTTTAACATGTTTTTTCTAAAATAAATAAAAATAAAGATTGTAGAATTAGGGTTAATTAATTAATTTCTTAATTTTTGTTTAATTCTCTAATCAAAAAATCATAAATACAAAAAATAATTTCTTTTTTTTCTTTTTAATTTCATTAATTTAATAATCATAATTTAATTTCATTAAAAAGGGTCCAACGCCCTCGCTTTCGATCTTAATCCCAATTCGCGCATTTATTTTCTTTTCGTATAATTTTTATGTACTTCTCCCAAAGCCATGTAAATATTTATCTTTCACACTTTACTTTATTTGCTTTCTGTCAAATCGGGTCCCGGATTAAATTTGGCGATGTGGACCCGCGCCTTTGTAATAGTTTAGGAATTTTATCTTTCCGCACTCTTTTTTAACTGTTAATAATGGCATGCAAGAATGAATGACAAAAATAAAAACAAACGCATAAATCACTTTGACATGAATAAGACAAAATAACTGAATCTGACACACAAATCACACACCACCCCTAGGGTACGCCTCACTGTTGCCTTGCCTCGAAAGGTGATCGTCGAGTAGAGGATGTCTTAGTAAGTCATCATGATCCGGGAACCTGGCATGAGGGTAGCTTCTAAGGTGTCTTCCCATTGCTCTGGTGATCACCATGTCCCGAACCTTCGAATTGACCCGAACACCTCCAACGATGGTGCTACCTACCTCTCAATGGTGGGATGGCACTACTTTAAAGGACATTTACACAGACGAATTCCTTAGGGTAGGTAGACAACTCTAGATACTTGCTCTAACTTCAAAAACAAATCAAAAAATACTTGTCACGCCGACACATTTTCAAAAAGCTTTCGAAAGCAATTTTTCAAACACTCTTGAGGACCGATACAAGTCGAACTGAAATTTTCAAGAAACTTTTTAAAACCCACAGTTGAAAAGCAAGCAAACCATTTTTGAAAACATAATGAGCAAGTATCTAAGAGCCCATGGATAACCATGGATAGAAAGGGTGCTAACACCTTCCCTTTCTATAATCTACCTCCCGAACCGAGAGCAATCTCTTTAAGGAATTTTTCTGTGCTTTTGTCCTTTCCATTTGGAGAAAATAAAAGACGGTGGCGACTCTTGCTTACCGCGACATTTCGCGAACCAGCGTTAAACAGTCAGTTCCAGATCCACCGATCACACAAGGGATCATCTAAAAATACTTGAAAGTTGGGTTATGAATCTTCTTGGACAACTAAGTAGACAGATCAGGGCTACCATCACTAGAGATTTTTCTCCAGAACCTGTCTATGCTCCTATTCATGTAATAACTCAAAGGAAGCTCAGGGATATCATCTAGACTACTCTGAAAACCCAATAAATCACCAAATTATTTCATGGTGAAAGTGTACTCAATTCCAAATATCCTGAAAATGATGTGTCCTCTGTCATCTTCGCTACTCACGTACGGCTCATAGTCGAGCGAGCTAAGAAAATCCAAGGTGAGGTTTTTGTTGGTCACATTGACATCATCAGGATACTCTTCCCACTGAAGCTGGTTGCACAAGTATTTCACACTTGCTTCAATTCCTATTTCTTCTATGCAGTTCGGGTCGAGATATCGGGTAGGTAGCATTGGATGTTCAGATAAGGTAGCATAACATCTCCTTTGTGTATCATCCCTAAAAACCACGTGCATGTCATCAAAGCGTGGCATCCTGAAAAATATAGTTAGAGTATCTAGACCTGAAAATAATATTATAAAGATTAGTCCATATGAAATTAATTTGTCAAAAAGTAAAATAAATTAAAACGAATTAAAAAGAAACCATGGGTTGCCTCCCATGCAGCGCTTCATTAACGTCATTAGCTCGATAATTAATGTGTGGCCGTAGTATTCAACTGGAACGTCGCCTCCTTTATAAAGCTTAAATCTTTGTCCATTTACCAAGAAGGGGGTGCAAGAGTTATTTTTTATTTCAACTTCCCTGGACCTCAAGATCTTGGATATTTCATAGGGACCGGTCCATCTTGAACATAGCTTACCAGGAAAAAGTCGCAACCTGGAATTAAAAAGAAGAACATGATTGCCTATGTTGAAGTCTTTTTTAACGATTCTCTTGTAATGCCATACTTTTGTTCTTTCTTTGCATATCATGGCATTTTCATAAGCATTCAGACGGAGTTCCTCCAGTTTATGGATATTGAGGATACGTTTTCTCTGGATGCAAAGTAGTCTAAGTTCAAAGTTTTTATAGCCAAATATGCCTTGTGCTCTAATTCAAAAGGTAAGTGACATGACTTTCTGTAAACCAACTGGTAAGGGGTAGTTTCAATAGGCGTTTTATAGGTTGTTCCGTAAGCCCATAATGCATCTTTCAGCTTTTTGAACCAATCTTTTCTAGATATTGAGACGGTTTTCTCCAAGATCTCATTGATTTTCCTATTGGACACCTCAACTTGACCGCTGGTTTGCGGGTGATATGGTGTTTCTACTTTATGTTTTACTCCATATTTACTCAAAAGCTTGTCAAAGATTTTGGATATAAAGTGTGATCCTCCATAACTTATAACTTGGTGGGGTATTCCGAACCTTGGGAAGTTGTTCTTAAATAACTTGATTACTACTCTGGTGTCATTTGTAGGTGATGCAATAGCCTTAATCCATTTGGACATGTAGTCCACTACTACCAGTATGGATTTATTTCCCATGTAGGATGGAAATGGTCCCATAAAATCTATACCCCATTGTAGCGGTGAAAATCAGAGATCAAGCTATTAATTAACTTGACTCACAAAAGCAAGAGTCGCCACCGCGCTTTATTATTTCCAAGGGAAAAGGGAAAAGAGCGAAATAAAACCCTAAAATATGCAATGTAAAGTAATATTTAAAAGTAATGAAAATACAATGCGTTTTTAAAAGAGATCGAGAGTTCGGGGGTTGGTTATACAATGGGAAGGTATTAGCACCCAATGCATCAGCGGTACTCCGCAGGAACCTTTTGAAATATCTGTTTTTGGTTAAAATTGATTGTTTGATTAAAATGGTTCGTTTGGCTGAAAATGGGTATGAACGAGATTTTCAAGATACGACGACCTAGTGTCGAAGTTTTGACTTAAAAGGTGTGAGTTTGAAAATTGAATCTTTTAGGAAAATTCACTTAAGTTTAGCCAAAAGAATAAAATTCAAATGGATGAAGGAATTCGCTCAATTGGATAAGATGTATTTGATGACATGAAGTCAACAAAATTAAAATATTTCCCTTGGAATTAGACGCAAATAAAAATATAAAGATTAAATAATCGAAAAGAAATTAAACAACTAACAATTAATCAAAAATAAAAGAAAGACAATTGTAATATAATTTTTATGGCGTAAACAAAATATAAAGATCAAATAATTGAAAAAAAGGAAATTAAATAACTAACATTTAGTCAAAATAAAAGAAAGACAATTCTAATATAATTTTTATGACATTTTTTTTAGGTGAAAAAATAATTATAAACCTATACTATTTTTGTATTTTTTCTGATTTTTTACTAACAACTAAAATTAACTAATTCAATAAATAAGAATCTAATAAAACTAAATTAAATAAATAAAAGTAATTAGATAAAACAAAACAAAAAATCCAAACAACGCTAAATGATTTTGTGAAAGCTAAATAAGATAAAAAGAATTTTTCAACATTTATCTCCAACCAATAAATTAGTGACAAGTGGAAATAAAAACAATAATAAAAACTATACAATAATGTAAACATACAGTGAGTGTGAATTGAAATCATTTGCAACCTACAATCTCCCTTTTACCTTCTCCCTTTGTCCCTCTTTTGCGTGTATTTGAGACAAGGTTGTCCACAACACTCTTTTGCTGATCAAGTTTGAGCTTTCAAAGAACTGGCAGTATCCTAAGCAAAGGAAACACGCTGCTACTGCAGCCGCACGCACGGATGGAAGAAATCTCAGTCCAAAATCCCTATGTTCCTGAACTTCTGATTTAAACAGAACAAATAAGTAAGTGAAAAGCTCAAAATAAAGAAGAATTCGTATACCTACCTTCGAAGATTCCGACGAAGACTTCAACTCCGGTACGGTCTCAGGTAGTTTCCTCTTTCTGGTGATGAATCTTGGTAAAGAATATATGAGTTCTAGGCTGACGAATGGAGAAGAGTATGTTGTTGGGTTCGTTATTTATTTCTGGTGAAACGGTAGAGAATGATGGATGACGAGGGAGAATCGACGGCATAGTGGTGTATCGATGGCTGACGGTGGTGAATCGATGGTGATGAAGGTGAAACGGAAGAGGAGGTTTAGAGGAGGTTGACTGTCGTTGCGCGATCTGGAATCAGAGAGAGTCGTAGAGGCAAAGGCTCGTTGCGGCGGATTTGAGCGGATATACAAACCAGTAAAAGCAACAATGGCAGATGAAAGGGCAAGGAACCCATACTTAGCCATCCCTTCAGAGAGTACAACAAAAGTATTCGCAACGCCAAAGAGAATCCTCCATAGCAGAGCACAGAACCCAACTCCAGCAGCACCTAATAGAAAAAGCTGATTCCTCTTGAAGAAAGCCTCAAGCTGCAAAACGATGGCCTTACGGTAACGCGAGAAAGCAGATGTCAACGCGGCCGTAGGTTTATCGAAAACCTTCTTGGCATTGAAGCCGAGGTTAGGTGAGTTTGAGGAGAAAAATCAGATGCAGAAAGGTATGTTTGAACTTGATTTCTTTTCTCTTAGACTATGCTTCATTTGAACCGAAATCCGCTCCTCTTAGTCTATCTCTTCCGTGACATTTGTGCATGATGCATTTATTCTAGTGCGTGTTGATGCTACTACTGCTTCACTGTGTTTGAGGTTTATGAATTTGTATGTCCAGCTTTGTTGGATATTGAATGATAAATGTGTTTTACATGTTATGGTTCTAAATGAGTTACATGTTACTTTCAGTTCGATGCAATATGATTTGCAAGTGAGGCTTGTTGATGGTTGATAGAGGTTTGAGGATTGCTCTGTGAGTGAATATGAGTGATTACAAAAGCATTTTGGCAGTGTTTTTTATGGTGATTGTGTGAAGAATGAAAGAAGGTTCAAAACTCAGAAGGAAAAAGCATAGGCTATGTGTGAGATGGAGGAGAAATAAATGGCGAGCGAATGAAGGTTGCTATTGGTTACTGAGAGAATGCATGAACATGTGTAGGTGTTGATTTTATGGAAAAACAGGTTGTTTCATGGTATGGTCATAAAGTTGTTGTTGTTGTATGAGTGGCGGGAGTTTTTTTATTGTGGGGGGAAAGATTGCTTTTTTGCAAAAAGAGAGAGGGAAAGAGATAAAGAGATAAAATGCTACTGTGTTGTTTTTGTGTTTTTGTTTTTTTTTTGTCCTTTTGCCAAGAAAATAAGAGGCCTTTAGATAGAACAATGAAGAGGGAAATTGATTTCAAGAACTGATCAGAACCGTTCAAAATCATTAATCCGCAAATTAAGTTCTCAACCAATATAAATAGAGCAAGGTGTATTTAATTTTTTTATGACAAAAACGCCCTTAAATGATAAAAATGAAATAAAAACTGAAAGTATTAAAATTAACTCAATTTAAAATAATTTTTTTGAAATTTTATGAATAAAAAATAAAGACACAAAATGATCGAAAACGATAAAAACCGGACGAAAATTTATCCGAAAAAATAAAATGAACACATTAAAATAATCTACATGTCACAAAGATTAAAGAAAAAATATTCAAGAAGTCAAAAAATCAAAAATAAAATAATAATAAAAATATCAGACTAAACAGACGTTTAAGGTTAAAACGAGACTTCGAACTATACCGAAAAATAAAGCGAGCATACCGTCATAATCTACGCGAAGCACAGATTCATAAAATGATCGGTAAAAGGTGAAAACTTGAAATATTTTCTCGCTACTTTCCCGCATAGTGTCGAATCGCTTTTAACAGTCTGTCTATAAAACCAAAATATTTTTATTATCGACATATAAACAACTTGGAGCAATGCAACAAATGAGTAAATAGATAAAAATGCATGAAGCAAAATGCCGGGTATTTTACGACTGAAAGACGATGCAAACTTTGATTTAAACTGACTTTTTCTGGTCCACATAAATACGACTAATGATGCAAAATATGATGAATGAAGATATTTACTAATGATTGTGACCAAATGACAAAATATGGTATGAATGTGTGACTAAAAAATTAAGGGCGAAATTAAGGGTGCAACGGTGTGCCTTGATGAATCAGTCTTCGAGAATCCACAATCAACCGTACTTCGGGCTTGGGAGACTCAAAACTTTAATTGAGGCGCGACACCTGATGCTCTTGATTCAGACCTGTCTTTGCACATGACACAAAAGAAAACATGAACATACACCTTTGTATGCGATTAGAAATTAGTGATACATAGGCTCAAAATGTTCAAAACATTTGGCAATCTTCGCATAGTCAATGCTTGAAAGTGAGAGGTTAAAACCGACTATATTTCGCGACCTTGACTTTTGTATAAAATGCAAGTGGGATCTTAGGTCAAAAATTGGGGTACAACAGCTGCCCCTATTTAAGTTTCTTCTATCTGGAGATATGAAGATTGGGATCTTCATTTCGACGAGATTGAAGGGACTTAAATATAGAATACACAATTTTTGGCCTTAAGATACCGCGATTATGTTCATGATATGATATGAATGTAACGCTCTGAATTTTATGGGGAATGACGCCATATGAGACAGACTATGCTGGAGAAACCAAGCACATTATACAGTAATCCCACAGAGGAAGAGGTTGTAACTCCACTGGGGAAACAAAGTCATAGACTTCAAATGAGAGACTCTTGAATGATTTACATCAGTGTTGAGACTGGAAAAGAAATGATTTACATCAGTACGAAGACTGGAAAAAGAAATGATTTACATCAGCACTGTGACTGGAAAAAGAAATGATTTACATCAGCACTGTGACTGGAAAAGGAAATGATGGACATCAGTACTGAGACTGGAAAATGGTTGACCTCAGCACTGTGGCTGGAGATAAACATCTCTGATTTCTGAATTTTACCAAGAACGGTGACACATTTCTGCTCTAACCAAGATATTGCTTGAAAAGGATAAAATAACAAACTTCCCCACGGGACTTTTCCGAAGGGATGCCATTTGCTGAGTAGACATTATTGTTAGGGATACACAAGCTGCTCAAATAAAGAGGCCGCCACTTGCTTCCTTTCAAAGGTGTCAATAACATACAAGCTGCTCATGAAGAGACCACCACTTGCTGTCCTCAAAGAATATTAAAGCACATAAGCTGCTCATGAAGAGTCCGCCACTTGTTGCCAAAAACCCACAAGCTGCTCATAAAGCTGCCACTTGCTGTCTTCAAAGAATATCAAAGCACACAAGCTGCTCATGAAGAGTCTGCCACTTGTTGCTAATAACCCACAAGCTGCTCATGAAGAAGCTGCCACTTGTTGTCTTCAAGGGAACAATAACACACAAGTTGCTCAAATAGATAAGCTGCCACTTGCTGTCTTCCAAAAATACTAACGTACAAGCTGCTCATGAAGAAGCTGCCACTTGCCGTTTTCAAAAAAGTGTTGATAACATACAAGTTGTCCATGAAGAGACTGCCGCTTGCTGTTTTTAAAAGTGCTGATAACATACAAGTTGTCCATGAAGAGACTGCCGCTTGCTGTTTCTTTTCGAAATTACCAATAACACACAAGTTGCTCATGAAGAGACTGCCGCTTGTTGTTTTCTTTTCAAAATTACCAATAACACACAAGTTGCTCATGAAGAGACCGCCGCTTGTTGTTTTCTTTTCAAAATTACCAATAACACACAAGTTGCTCATGAAGAGACCGCCACTTGTTGTTTTCAAAGGTGACAATAACAAACAAGTTGCTCATGAAGAGACTGTCACTTGCTGTTTCTTTCAAGGTATCAATAACATACAAGTTGCTCATGAAGAGACCGCCGCTTGATCTTTTTCAAGAGAAAAATAACACACAAGTTGCTCATGAAGAGACCGCCGCTTGCTGTTTGTCAAGAGTATCCATAACACACAAGTTGCCTCATGAAGAGACTGCCGCTTGTTGTTTGTCAAAAGTATCCATAACACACAAGTTGCCTCATGAAGAGACTGCCGCTTGCTGTTTTCCAAAAAGATACCCATAAAATATCGTGAAGATATTGCTGGAGGTGGGAACCAATAATTTCATCGGGGATGGACAAACTGCTCATGAAGAGACCGCCATTTGTCGTAGAGAAATCAGAAATAATCAAACTGCTCAAATAAAGAGTCAGTCGCTTGTTGTCATGTCGATATTCCAGAAGAAGGTTGTGATAACACTACTGGGGAATAAAGTTCATCTTCAATGGGGAACCATGAATAAATCCTTCTTGAGGAGACCAAGTATTTACATTGCAAAATAAATGCACTCTCCATCTAGGTTTCACAGCCTAGAGAGATCCACAGGGTATCGTTCACAAGAGACAAAGCTCAATCCAGGAATAACCTGGAGAGAAAAACAGTCAAACAAGACTCCACCCAATGCGGAAACAACTCAAATGGGGATTTATCCTATCCAGAGATGGAAAAGGAAAGCTAAAGCAAGATTCTTCCACGAGAGTTAACTCAGTGGGGAATTAGAAAGAAGACGCACTTTCTGCTTAAGTTGGCACTCTATTTGGAAAGATCAAATACGCTATTTGAATAGACATAACCAAGGTGTACGAACTCAATGACATCAACAAATACAACTGTGCATGCATGATGCAAGTGTGAATGAATAAATGAATGTCATGTATATGCTGACAAAACAGACAGGGGAGATAGACTGAAGATGATAAGACGTCATAGCACAACCCAACACTCGGCTAATCTCAACAGGATGGGAGCATTACTGGAGATAAAACACAGGCCATCATTGGAGCAAGGTCCTTTTACAAGACTTAAATATCTCTGGAGAGGGAGATATTTTCAGGTAGAAAATCCAAAGTCCAGTCTTCTATTGCAAACAATCCATTGAAAGGATAATAACACAAACAAAGTTTCAGCTGGAAAGAAGTCTTGCTTAGCTAGAGATACTGGGAACACCACCCTCTGATAATGTGTGCAAAACATATCCCATATCTTGACAAAACTGGATTGCCCCTGGGACTAATTTTGGATGCCCCAAGTTTACTGCTGATAAGCTGCATGTTGCACGATAATTCTTGCGAATAACTTCACTTCTAAAATGCCCCAAGCTATATGGTTGATGAGGAGAAATCGTCTCAAGAGGATTTTACAAAAGACCTGGCATTTACCATGCTCTGGTATCTTCAAACTCTTAGAGAGATTCGTCGAATCTCGACGTGATTGCCACATATTGACTGTAGTTTGCACAACAAAGTCTTCAAATTTTGCCCCAAAAGAGTAAACAAGTTGGGAAAGCATTAACTGGGAGAAGCAACATGTTCGTGCTTACGGTCTTCAGGTGACATGCCCCTGGATATGATTTTTTCTTGAAATGATTCGCCAATTACTCAACATAGTTTCAAGCCTTAAGAACAAACTCATCACTGGTGCTTATGTGAGCTTCCTTGATATCAAACAAATGTTTTGCAGTTAGAAAAAGTTTTCAATGAAAATGAAAATTCTAATGCAACAGTTATGTAAGTCTTGAAGATTTTGAAAGATATCGCACAAATTTTGCGAGTTAAAGCACCATTTATTTTTGTATAGGAAAAACATATGATACCAACATAACTATTTAGAACATTCATGGGAGTCAGGAACACTATCTCATTGAAGTATGCTTTCAAAATAACCTTGCTTCAATTAGGACTTTTGAAGGTTGTAACGTGGTCTGGTTCATGGTTTTTAGAAAAAAGATTTTAAGGCTCAAAAATATTTGGTGCCCACCCATTCTTCATGATGTTCTCCAACCCTATGTTCAGTTAATTCAACATGAGTGTTCATCTCTCAAAAGGATTTTGTGACGGTCAAGGAAACGACGAGGCTTTCGGAGTAGAAACCACCCTCATGTCTTCGTGTTTGTAGTCACCAATTTGTTCTTTGCTGAGGACTTTTCTTTGTAGCCCTTTCTTTGCAATTTTATTTTCCCTAACTTTTGCCTAAACTAATTCTTTTGAATTGATAGTCCAGCGGGATGCCTTAATTTTGCCTAAGTCACACGTTTTCATGTTTTTTTTTTTTGACTTAGCAGGCTTTTCTTTTTCTTGATTTTTGACTTTTTGAACAAAATGTGTGACATTAGCTTGTCTTTGCTTGTTGAGAGGATTGTGATTGCCTCATTTCTTGATGAATGAGGGATAACATTGTGGTTCCACATCCTCTAGATTCATTATACATGAAAGATAACCCTCGTAGTTTCTCTTCAAAAAACATCTTCCTTATGAATTTTGAACACTCAGTCAAATTAACTAAAAAAAACTACCTTGCCCCAGGTTAAAATTCAAGGTTTTTTCGTATAGAAAAGAAACTTCTGCTTCAAAGGCTCAAAAGGGGTTAGCAAGAGATTATCTTCCTTATATCTCCAGTGTTTAGGGATTTGAAACAATGCCTGTACATCATCAGCAAGATTTTATCCAAAAGCAAACAACCAGAGATTTTGTGTTCTTTAGAGCATCATCCTCCCTTCAATATCTTCCTAGGCAAGAGAATGGGTGACAAGTTGCCAAAAGAAATTTTTTTTAAAATTTGAAAACAAATATGAGTGAAACGAATGAATTTCTTCAAGACAAACATACTCATTGTATTAAGACAATCATACAGATGCAAACAAGTTCTTACATGCAAACAATGTTTTGATAAACAAGAAAAATTACAAAAAGCAGAAATAAGTTAATAATCTGGGAAGGCTTTCCATCTGGACTTGAATTACCGAAAACATCCTTTAAAAGTCACCATCAATCGTGTTTACTCTTCGGCGCATGCTTGATTTGAACTTCAAAACCAACGTCCTTGAATGACAAGATACCACTTCTGACCAACTTCTGAACCTCAATCTTCAAAGCAAAGCAACCCTCCAAGTCATGCCCAGAAGCACCTTGATGAAAAGGTACAAGCCAAATCAGCTTTGTAGTACCAATGTATCTTCTCAGGAACCTTCGGTGGAGGTCGGGTCTGAACCAAATTCCTCTGCATCAGGATAGGGAACAACTTTGTATAGGTAATTGGAATTGGATCAAACTGGGTTTTCCTTTGATTAGGAACTTGCTGATTCTGTTGATGAATAAGAGAAACGTGATGATTCTGACAATGATTATTTCTTCCTCTGGTTCTCTTCTTGGAAAAGTTATTATCAAACTTCTTCACACCATTAGCTGAGCTACCATCTTCATATGAACATCCCTTCCCAACATCTTCTTCTAGACGCACTCCCACATTCACCTTGTCAGGAAAGTCATTAGGTGCATTGACCATCACCTTCTCATGAGAGAAAGATTTTAGAGTTCAGTGAAGACTTTTATCATCACTTCGTCCCTCTAGAAGGATTGACTTCGGCGGCAACCAGAATTTCAACCAAACCAGTTAAGCGCTCCACACTAGCTTTCAAATTAGTCATCTCTCCACGGAGTTCAGAAACCTCTTGCTTGATATTCTCCATTGTCCTCTTAGCGCGAGTGTTGTACTAGTGAGACCAAAGGAAAAATAAGACTCGGAAAACGACCTTTGAAAGTGAAACAAAAAATGTAAAATGATGCATGATATGCAAAAGAGAGTTTTTATTTGACTTTCAAGGAACTCAAGATATTAAGTTGTAAACATCAAAGTATGAAGATAGAAGATGAATTTTAAATTGGCTCCAAACATTGATCAAGTTATCATCAAGATCAATCATCCATTTTGGTGGATTAGGGTTTTCGCCCTATCAACACCCAAGATCCATTGAGCTTGACGAAACTTGTGATGTTTACAAAGAAAGACCTCCAAATTTCTTCAAAGTCAAGTGAAAAAAGGTTTTATGGATGCATGAATGCATGGCTATGCAAAAACCACAAGCAAGGTCACAAATAAAGTCGAAAGGTTCAACGTCACGAGCATGAAGTCAAGGTAAGGAACACCCCAAGGTATGTACTAACGGTTTAATCACACCTGTAGAACAAGGTTCTAAGAGTTCCCGGAGTCTACATTCCTCCTTCGGATATTACCAACGTCTTGATTACTCAATAATCAGCAATATTCTCAAGAGAAACTCATCCGAGCGTAGCATCGCGTAACAATTACTTCCGGATTACTCCGTTATAATCTTCGCGCTACACCTAAAAGGCCAAGATGGGTTAGGGTTCTACGGTTCCCAGCTTCTCTGGCTCCCAGGTCGAAAATAATAATGTCTTCCCGATTACTCGGTAAACAAATATTACATTCAAAAGGGCCTTCCACTGAGTGGGGGATCTCATACCTCCTTCTTCGGGATTACTCCCTCAAAGTTAACATGACTATACCGCCCGTCCTATTCCTAAGTGTAACTTAGTCCGGGTATAGGACTTGTCCTTTGTAAAACCCAAATAATAACAATATATCACAATTAATCAAACAAACAAGTAATAATAAGAAAAACAAATATGACAAATTAGGCTTAACCCACTTTAGGGATGGACCAGCAAGAGGTCAATCTGTCCCCAGCAGAGTCGCCAATTCTGTAGCGGTGAAAATCGGAGATCAAGCTATTAATTAACTTGACTCACAAAAGCAAGAGTCGCCACCACGCTTTATTATTTCCAAGGGAAAAGGGAAAAGAGCGAAATAAAACCCTAAAATATGCAATGTAAAGTAATATTTAAAAGTAATGAAAATACAATGCGTTTTTAAAAGAGATCGAGAGTTCGGGGGTTGGTTATACAATGGGAAGGTATTAGCACCCAATGCATCTGCGGTACTCCGCAGGAACCTTTTGAAATATCTGTTTTTGGTTAAAATTGATTGTTTGATTAAAATGGTTCGTTTGGCTGAAAATGGGTATGAACGAGATTTTCAAGATACGACGACCTAGTGTCGAAGTTTTGACTTAAAAGGTGTGAGTTTGAAAATTGAATCTTTTAGGAAAATTCACTTAAGTTTAGCCAAAAGAATAAAATTCAAATGGATGAAGGAATTCGCTCAATTGGATAAGATGTATTTGATGACATGAAGTCAACAAAATTAAAATATTTCCCTTGGAATTAGACGCAAATAAAAATATAAAGATTAAATAATCGAAAAGAAATTAAACAACTAACAATTAATCAAAAATAAAAGAAAGACAATTGTAATATAATTTTTATGGCGTAAACAAAATATAAAGATCAAATAATTGAAAAAAAGGAAATTAAATAACTAACATTTAGTCAAAATAAAAGAAAGACAATTCTAATATAATTTTTATGACATTTTTTTTAGGTGAAAAAATAATTATAAACCTATACTATTTTTGTATTTTTTCTGATTTTTTACTAACAACTAAAATTAACTAATTCAATAAATAAGAATCTAATAAAACTAAATTAAATAAATAAAAGTAATTAGATAAAACAAAACAAAAAATCCAAACAACGCTAAATGATTTTGTGAAAGCTAAATAAGATAAAAAGAATTTTTCAACATTTATCTCCAACCAATAAATTAGTGACAAGTGGAAATAAAAACAATAATAAAAACTATACAATAATGTAAACATATAGTGAGTGTGAATTGAAATCATTTGCAACCTACAATCTCCCTTTTACCTTCTCCCTTTGTCCCTCTTTTGCGTGTATTTGAGACAAGGTTGTCCACAACACTCTTTTGCTGATCAAGTTTGAGCTTTCAAAGAACTGGCAGTATCCTAAGCAAACGAAACACGCTGCTACTGCAGCCGCACGCACGGATGGAAGAAATCTCAGTCCAAAATCCCTATGTTCCTGAACTTCTGATTTAAACAGAACAAATAAGTAAGTGAAAAGCTCAAAATAAAGAAGAATTCGTATACCTACCTTCGAAGATTCCGACGAAGACTTCAACTCCGGTACGGTCTCAGGTAGTTTCCTCTTTCTGGTGATGAATCTTGGTAAAGAATACGTGAGTTCTAGGCTGACGAATGGAGAAGAGTGTGTTGTTGGGTTCGTTCTTTATTTCTGGTGAAACGGTGGAGAATGATGGATGACGAGGGAGAATCGACGGTATAGTGGTGTATCGATGGCTGACGGTGGTGAATCGATGGTGATGAAGGTGAAACGGAAGAGGAGGTTTAGAGGAGGTTGACTGTCGTTGTGCGATCTGGAATCAGAGAGAGTCGTAGAGGCAAAGGCTCGTTGCGGCGGATTTGAGCGGATATACAAACCAGTAAAAGCAACAATGGCAGATGAAAGGGCAAGGAACCCATACTTAGCCATCCCTTCAGAGAGTACAACAAAAGTATTCGCAACGCCAAAGAGAATCTTCCATAGCAGAGCACAGAACCCAACTCCAGCAACACCTAATAGAAAAAGCTGATTCCTCTTGAAGAAAGCCTCAAGCTGCAAAACGATGGCCTTACGGTAACGCGAGAAAGCGGATGTCAACGCGGCCGTAGGTTTATCGAAAACTTTCTTGGCATTGAAGCCGAGGTTAGGTGAGTTTGAGGAGAAAAATCAGATGCAGAAAGGTACGTTTGAACTTGATTTCTTTTCTCTTAGACTATGCTTCATTTGAACCGAAATCCGCTCCTCTTAGTCTATCTCTTCTGTGACATTTGTGCATGATGCATTTATTCTAGTGCGTGTTGATGCTACTACTGCTTCACTGTGTTTGAGGTTTATGAATTTGTATGTCCAGCTTTGTTGGATATTGAATGATAAATGTGTTTTACATGTTATGGTTCTAAATGAGTTACATGTTACTTTCAGTTCGATGCAATATGATTTGCAAGTGAGGCTTGTTGATGGTTGATAGAGGTTTGAGGATTGCTCTGTGAGTGAATATGAGTGATTACAAAAGCATTTTGGCAGTGTTTTTTATGGTGATTGTGTGAAGAATGAAAGAAGGTTCAAAACTCAGAAGGAAAAAGCATATGCTATGTGTGAGATGGAGGAGAAATAAATGGCGAGCGAATGAAGGTTGCTATTGGTTACTGAGAGAATGCATGAACATGTGTAGGTGTTGATTTTATGGAAAAACAGGTTGTTTCATGGTATGGTCATAAAGTTGTTGTTGTTGTATGAGTGGCGGGAGTTTTTTTATTGTGGGGGGAAAGATTGCTTTTTTGCAAAAAGAGAGAGGGAAAGAGATAAAGAGATAAAATGCTACTGTGTTGTTTTTGTGTTTTTGTTTTTTTTTTGTCCTTTTGCCAAGAAAATAAGAGGCCTTTAGATAGAACAATGAAGAGGGAAATTGATTTCAAGAACTGATCAGAACCGTTCAAAATCATTAATCCGCAAATTAAGTTCTCAACCAATAGAAATAGAGCAAGGTGTATTTAATTTTTTTATGACAAAAACGCCCTTAAATGATAAAAATGAAATAAAAACTGAAAGTATTAAAATTAACTCAATTTAAAATAATTTTTTTGAAATTTTATGAATAAAAAATAAAGACACAAAATGACCGAAAACGATAAAAACCGGACGAAAATTTATCTGAAAAAATAAAATGAACACATTAAAATAATCTACATGTCACAAAGATTAAAGAAAAAATATTAAAGAAGTCAAAAAATCAAAAATAAAATAATAATAAAAATATCAGACTAAACAGACGTTTAAGGTTAAAACGAGACTTCGAACTATACCGAAAAATAAAGCGAGCATACTGTCATAATCTACGCGAAGCACAGATTCATAAAATGATCGGTAAAATGTGAAAACTTGAAATATTTTCTCGCTACTTTCCCGCATAGTGTCGAATCGCTTTTAACAGTCTGTTTATAAAACCAAAATATTTTTATTATCGACATATAAACAACTTGGAGCAATGCAACAAATGAGTAAATAGATAAAAATGCATGAAGCAAAATGTCGGGTATTTTACGACTGAAAGACGATGCAAACTTTGATTTAAACTGAATTTTTCTGGTCCACTTAAATACGACTAATGATGCAAAATATGATGAATGAAGATATTTACTAATGATTGTGACCAAATGACAAAATATGGTATGAATGTGTGACTGAAAAATTAAGGGCGAAATTAAGGGTGCAACGGTGTGCCTTGATGAATCAGTCTTCGAGAATCCACAATCAACCGTACTTCGGGCTTGGGAGACTCAAAACTTTAATTGAGGTGCGACACCTGATGCTCTTGATTCAGACTTGTCTCTGCACATGACACAAAAGAAAACATGAATATACACCTTTGTATGCGATTAGAAATTAGTGATACATAGGCTCAAAATGTTCAAAACATTTGGCAATCTTCGCATAGTCAATGCTTGAAAGTGAGAGGTTAAAACCGACTGTATTTCGCGACCTTGACTTTTGTATAAAATGCAAGTGGGATCTTAGGTCAAAAATTGGGGTACAACACCCATACATAAAAAATTTCCACTTCTTGGATATACCTTAAGGGCATTTCATCACGTCTTGAGATGTTCCCATTGTGTTGCACCAATCTCATTTTAAAATGTTGGTATGAACATCGCGCCACAAAGTTGGCCAGTAGAGTGATAATGTTCGATGATGTTTTCTACATCCTCTTCTGGGACACAACGTCTAAAGATATTGTCCATGCCTCTCTTAAATAAGAGTGGTTCATTCCAATAAA
Source organism: Vicia faba (assembly GCA_948472305.1). NCBI lineage: Eukaryota > Viridiplantae > Streptophyta > Magnoliopsida > Fabales > Fabaceae > Vicia > Vicia faba. Next base: position 946,188,002 of record OX451737.1, read on the forward strand.
AATGTTTAACATTGTTGAAGAACTTCTTTTTCTGTTGGTAGTTCAAATCAGGGGGTATGATATCGGCAGCTAGATAATTTACAAAATCAGCGTACCAAGGTACACTTCTCATTATTGAAACTTTTTCAACGTTTTCCTCTATGTAAGACTCAAAGTTGTCTAGCTCAGCTACAAGTCTGTCATAGGTGAAATCATCATTTATAGGCAATAAGTCAGGTTTCAAATATTCTAACCTAGAGAGATGGTCAGCGACTACATTCTATGTGCCTTTTTCATCTCTAATGTCCAGATCAAACTCTTGGAGTAAAAGTATCCATATAAGTAACCTAGGTTTAACATCCTTTTTGTTTAGCAGGTAACAAATAGCAGCATGATCTGTGTAAACAATGATCTTAGCTCCAACCAAATAGGATCTAAACTTATCAATTGCAAAAATCACGGCTAGCAAATCTTTCTCTATTGTTGCATAATTAAGTTGGACAACATCTAGGGTTCTAATAGCATAATATATGACATGTAATTTCTTATCTTTTCTCTACCCTAGAACAACACCAATGGCATAATCACTAGCATCACACATGATTTTGAAAGGTTGTGTCCAATATGGAGGTTGCATGATTAGAGCTGAAATCAGTGCTTGCTTCAAAAGGTTGAAGGCTTCAATACATTTATCATTGAAAACAAATTCGACATCCTTCATTAGAAGATTAGTTAAAGGCTTTGTTATTTAAGATAAGTATTTGATAAAACGCCGGTAGAAACCAGCATGTCCAAGAAAACTTTTGATTTCCCTAATAGTTTTAGGTGGCTTGAGGTTCACTATTACTTCTATTTTGGCTCTATCGACTTCAATTCCTTTTTCGAAATAATGTGCCCTAATATTATACCTTCATTAACAATAAAATGAAACTTCTCCCAATTTAATACAAGGTTTACCTCGACGCATCTTTCTAGGATTTTCTCAAGGTTAGAGAGACAACCTTTAAAATCGAATCCACATACCGAGAAATCATCCATGAATACTTCCATAATTTCATCAACATATTCTGCGAAAATTGACATCATACAACACTGGAAAGTGGCTGGCGCATTATAGAGTCCAAAGGGTATTCTTCTATAGGAAAATGTTCCGTAAGTACAGGTAAAGGTCATTTTTTCTTGATCCTCAGGGTGAATAGGGATTTGGAAAAATCTTGAGTACCCATCTAGATAACAAAAATACGAGTGTCTAGCTAGACGCTCAAGCATTTGATTTATAAAGGGAAGAGGGAACTGATCTTTCCTAGTCGCTTTCTTTAACTTTCTGTAATCTATACACATACACAAACCTCCTTCTGTTCGCTTGGCAACATATTCACCTTTCTCATTTTCTGTGACTTTGATGCCTCCTTTCTTAGGTACCACATGTACAGGAGTTACCCATTTAGTATCTGGAATTTAATAAATTATACCAGCCTCTTGTAACTTAATAACTTATTTGTTAACAACATCACTGATTATAGGGTTTATCCTCCTATGAAGTTCTCTAGAGAGTTTAGAATCTTCCTCCAACATAATTATGTGGATGCACACAAATGGGCTTATTCCTTATAAATCAGAGATGTTATACCCTAAGGCTGAGAGATATTTATGCAAGATATCTAAGATTTGTTTTGTCTCGTCTTGATTTATGGTAGCACTGACTATAACAGGACAATTCATTTCTTCATCTAAGAACTCATATCTCATATTCTTGGGTAGTTCTTTAAGTTCTAAAGATGGTTTCTTAGGGCAAGGCATTGGATCTGGAGTAAGGGCTAAACATTCGTAGAGGTTGTCATCAAAATATGGTTCCAGTCTTTCAAATCTATCTTCCTCCCAAATGGGGGTTGAAGGTAACTTGATAGTTTCAACATGTTTTTCTAAATCCAGTTCTAATATGCACTCATCAGTGACGTCAATGGCATAGAATGCATATCCTATGACTGGTGTTGATCGGTAAAATAGAAAGTATACTATTTTGCCTCTTATAATAACAGGGAAAGTTCCACAAATGTCGATCTCAAGGACTGCACATAATGACCGAGTTTAATGCGAGGTTCAATTAAACTAAACTTACTATGGGGTTTGATTTTTTTTATTGTATTTAAGAATAATTAAAAATATGCGAAGGTAAATTATGACTTTATTACTAGTGTGAATACTATGCTCGGGGTAAGTGTGTGGTTTTCCCTGTGATGACCTTCACTAAGGATCTCTTCTACAAGTTTATTACCTTCAACTACCAGACCTTTAGATTATTTCCCCCTAAGTCCTTAGTGACAAAACCTTTAACCATCCATCCTAAATCCTATGTCCTTAGAAATATCTGATGGAGTCAAGCATTTATCTTATCAAGGGTTAAATCCATTGACTATAGGGTATCCCTAGTCCTAGGTGATATCTATTATAGCCTAATCGTACAAAACCTTAACAGCCGTGGTCGAGATGGTTGTTAACCGTAACTCAATCCTAATTGGTCCGATCAGGAAATCATTAGAAACCTTGAACGATTAAACACAAAGGAAACTATTATTTTAAAATCAATAAATTATAGTCAATACATTTATAAATCAGGGACACACCCTAGCATTGGGGTTTTTAGCCACACATAATATTCAAATAGATTTCAATAATAATAAAAATAGACATTACACAAATTAATGGTGAACTCTAATCTTCAATTACTTCTGCTCATGAAAGGTCTTCAGTCTCCCAAAACATGCATAGACTTTAACCTTTTGTCGTTAAATTCTCTAGTCGTCAAAATATCCCTTTCTACTTCTCACAAATAGGTTTTTATAATGATCAATCCATTTTTCTTGGTCGGGAATGCCTAAAACGCCCCTTCGGGTCCCAAATCATTAAAAACCATATATGCACTCGAGATCAGTGTCTTGGCCGACATGGGTCGTGTCACCTGAAACGGGCACCCGTGTTATGCTCTGTCCATTGCTCCTAACAATACTCTCGCCTAGGCTTTCTGACACGGGCCGTGTCAGCTGACATAGGCACCCGTGTCAGCCTATGTGCCCCACGTCATCCCATTTCTTCCCCCTGACACGGCCGTGTTAGGCGACATGGCCACCCGTGTCAGGGCTCCTGTAGCAATTCCTCCGAAACTTGGACTTATGCACTTTTTTCGGCCCTATTTGTCATGTTTTATTCTTCTGAACCTGAAAACACTAAAAGAGAAAACCCAGCATAAAATACAGTAATAAGAAATAAAACATCAATCAATTAAACGAAACAATAGCTAAAATAACTGCTAAATTCCCGTGTAAAAACCACAGGTCAAACTCTCCCAAACTTAAACGTTGCTTGACCTCAAGAGACCATTACAAGAACTCATGAAAATCACAATAGCCTGATACTCATACGTTAGACATCCGTTAAAGTTGATCAAAAAGTAGTTCGTCCGATGTTCACATGATGCGAAGATTTTGCTTAACAATTTTTAACTTGAGAGTTCTTATTCAGATGCTTATGTAACTATGCTTTGTACTTAAGTCTCTTTCCAATTTTCCTCCTTTTTCATTCGGACAATTATATTAAGGAAATAATATTTATTGATGATCATCACACGCACAAGACTGATTAAGATATAATTTTGGCTCAGGCACGAAATAAGAGCTTTTGCTCCTTTATAAATTTAGATGAAATTTTCAAAAAATTTCAGTTTATATATTGTCCTTTATGGACGACTTTTTGGGGATCAACCCCCTTTGGGCTGAATAACCTGGTGAGGGCTACCCAGCATAGCGAGCCAGTTGACTTTTACCGCATTTTCATCATTTGGTTTAATATTTATTTCTTTCTCCTTCAATCGTACATGCATGTGAATATATGTTATGCCAGACTATGAGCATAAACTACTTTAGGAGTACTTATCAGGATTTAAGCACTATCGTACAAATCTACACGTTAGACTCGTATCATGTCATGTTATTCCAAAATTCCTTCCCTCGAATAACCATCCCTTTGTCTCTATATACTATTCTCGAACTCTATGAGACTCAAGTTCTTTATCAAAACAAAAATCTTTGGCAAACTTGAAGGACTTCAACTTGTGGGTTTACGCAGCAATTCACAGAGCACTGACAAATAATTCGAAAAGAAGAAAAGAAATAAAAACCCCCCTAAACTTGAACTGAACATTGAGCCCAATATTTCGGACCAAGCTCTAGAAGGTGACTCATAGAGGGTAATGCAACACATGTTGCAGCCTCCTAGCTCTCGCCAGTAAGACTCCCTTTTTGTTACTTGCAAATAAAAACAAAAAGAAAAATTAAGTTTGTAAAAGCGTGGGTTTCCTCCTGTTAGACGATGTTATTGATCTAGAAGGGGGGTTGAATAGATTTTTTTAAATAATGTGCGCTTTTTAATATTGTTTTTCAGAAATATATGCGAAAGCTCCCATAATCTCCAACCATCTAAACGATCTTCTATTGAAAAGATAGGATATACGTAACCGTATGGGATAGGATGGCAAAGTAAGAATCAATATGTTTTACTCAATTGGTCAATCACTTATACACCCTTAATGAGTATGAATTTACTTTCAATGAGATGATTAAGATAAAGCTAAGCACAATGAATAATTTGTGGATGAGTCAATTTGTCAAACAATTTAAGTGCAAAGCACCTTAGGCTTGGTTTTACTATATTATAGTGGTGAGTTTTCTTAGGTATCAATCAAATGGATTGTTACCAATGTTGTGAAATGAATTCAACACACTACAATTTCTGTATAATAAAATTTAACAAGTTAATTTCCACAAATTTTAGTAGTCAATTATGGAAATAAAGAAAAAGAAGGAGAACACACTATTTGTTAAAGTAGTTACCCTTGTCATCCTCGCCTAGGGTACGTCTGCCCCCAATTCTAGAATCTAGAATTGAGATATTTGATCACAGTCTTATTCCCTTTCCTTGTTTGAGCCAAACCAAATGCCAAATTCTTAGAACAAACCTCCAGTTACCGCTACTTGATTAAGAAAACTCACCGTTTCTTAATCCTTTCACTCGACAGAATTCAATGAAGCCAAGACTTGGGCAAAAACCCCCGCACCAATTGGAATTATGGAGGAGAAAATCCAAACGATTTTATTCAAGAATAGCCCACAATTGCTCAACCCAAATATGAATTGAATCATTGATTTGAACGTTATCACCACAACACTTTTCTTGAATCAACAACCATGATTATGTGTAGATGTTGATTTTTGAGAAGAGAGGATGAAGATGATGAGCACTATGTGTATCTTTCACTAGTTCTTATTGAATTGAAATGATGATACTCAATGGATATATATATATATATATATATATATATATATATATATATATATATATATATATATATATATATATATATATATATATGTTAACTAATAGTCAAGACCCAAAAGCATAGCAAAAAAATAGTTTTAAGCATCGAGTCATCGACTCAAGCAGTACGAGGGGTCGATGCAACATAACCTGCAGGTGGAGGAAAACCATTTTGAAGTATAGTGCGTCAACAACTACAGGGCTTGCATCGATGCAATAGTTGAATATTTTGATTTCCAGGTTGAGTCGACCGGAAGGGTCGACGCGACACATTCTAAGCTTGGCTGAGAATGATGAGTCGACCGCACATATCTTTGAGTCGACACAAACAATGAATTTTCCCAAAAATGAATGTTTCTGAAGATCTTCATTCCAACCATTTCACAACAAGATTGTTCATAGGACCAACCTAAATGGAGAGTGAGTAATATCAGTTTTAACATCATTAAAACACATATAGAGCGACCTTGTCCTCACATACTCCCCCTTTTTTATGATGGAAAAACATTGAATTTATGCTCAAATATGCTCCCCCTGAATTTGGGCATTCCGTAAAGCATCGCTTGCAAGCTTTTAAACAATATTTTTTGTATATTCTCTTCTCCCCCTTTGACAATATCAAAAAGAGAAAAAACACGAGGTCAAGAGTAACAAAATTATTCAAACGCATAATCATCATCTATTTTAAACTTAATACACTAAAAATGATTCAGATAAAATGATATTAGTGCAGAGCATGAAATGTTAATAATTATACATAAGCATTTAGTACATTACATACTGAATGAGATTAAGATACGAAAAAAAACTAAAAGTAGGTTTGAAAGATGATAAAGATAAATGCATAAGCTTATCATGAAAAACAATTGAAGGATTTAAACTGAATTACACACAAAAAGAAATTAATTATCTAGGTTATCATTGTCATGGTTTTCTAGAGCTCGCAGTAAATGGTCTGGAAAGTGTTGCAGGAATGTAGATTGGAAGGAGGCTAGGTTGTCAGCCTGTGATTGAAGGATGACATCTAATATGGAGTACCTATGAGCTTGAACATTTGAATAGGATGAAAAAATTTCACCTTGGACTTCAACAAGATTGTAGAGGTTTGAGATCCTCTCATTTTGAAGGAATGCGTCTTCCTTTTGTTTGATCTGCATTTTCTCCAATAGAGCTATAACATTTGCGTTGTTGTCTTGAGGAACTTGGGCATCCTCATCCATATTTTTTGCACATTCTTCTTCCTCGTACTCTTATTCTCCTTCTTTATCATCCTCCTCATCATCACTGTTTTGGAGCATGACTGAAGTACTTCTCACAACATAACGGTATCTTTGTTCTTTGTTATCCCATTGGAAGCCCATTAAAGTAAGTGATTTCTTGTTAAATTTTAGATTAGAAGACATACCGACATAAGAGATTCCTGGAACTTTAATCTTTTGTCAATTTAACACTCTTTGAATGAAGGAGGGATATCATAGAGCAATGCCTCTTCCATAATAGTGCAGATCAAACATTCTACTAGAAAAATAATATGGCCAATGAACCTTTATCTTATGTTTCAAAACATAAAGCAGTTGAACCTCAACTTTATCCACACGGGAGAGACCTCCCTTCTTAGGTCAAATAATGTGACAAACGATCCCAAAGAGAATTCTGTCAAATGGAGCAAGGGCACCAGTAGTTACAGATCTTGGAAATAAGTCGCTATTAACAATTCTATCATTGTAAGGCTTTTTAAGCATAGAGTTTATAACAGACTTGAATTCATAGTTAGGAGCAAGAACTATGTCAGAAATCTTAATAGCATTAGAGTCCACATACCAAACATATATTTCCAGACATGCGAGCTCACCATATAATATATGTTGTTAATTCTATACTTAAATTCAAATCCTTCAAACTTTCCTTGCATACCCGCATAGAAAAATTTGACTAAATCCTCATTATAAGGGGTATCACGCTCAAGAAATAAGTGGAATTTGTGATATCTTAGCAATTCTATGATGTCAGGTAGGTGCATGTGACCCAAAGTTTTCAGATATAAAGTTGATTGCTTAACTATACTTCTCTTACCAAAATTTTGTGCAAAAGTATCAGTAATATCATCAGAGAGAAGTGAAAGGGCAGTTATCGGAATATCAGAAGGAATATTGGAGGATTTGCCTCTGAAGTTTCTCTTTTTGGTTACCCATGACTCCATTTGAGGAGTTTCTTGAGAGAGATTTTGAGTTTTAGGGTTTTGAGAGGAATAGGTATGTTTAGGGAAAAAATATAATATATGTAATTCACGAATCAGGTTTGCAAGGATTTTACGCGATACATTGACTGCAATAGAGCCTGCATCAATGCACATAGAATTTTAATTGATGCTAAGTGTATAATTTGGTATGTGTCGATGCATACATGCTATGAGTCATCTCAATCATAAAAGTTTTTTATTCTTGCAGCTTTCTCAATTGATTTCATGCAGTTAATATAACAAGTAGAAGGCATATGCATTTAACAATTATGAAATGGATGAAAAATACATAAAGTAGAGCAGTTTAACATTTACACATAATCAAGAGTAGAAAATAGATTGGAATTATATTACCTTCATGAAGATTGATGAGAGATTTCACTAAAACTATCAATAAGTACACCAAGCATTAAGGGAATATATGCAATAAAATAAGGAGCATACAACTTAATTAAGTTGCAACCTATCTGAGATATCGAGAACACCAAGTTCCCTACGAATGTGAAAGAAAGGTTTTGTAGTGAGTGCTTTAGTAAATATGTTGGCAAGTTGATTTTTTCTATCAACATGCTCGAAAATGACATCGCCCTTTTCCACATGATCCCTTAGGAAATGATGCCTAATCTCAATATGTTTTGTGCGAGAGTGCAAAATCGTATTTTTGGTTAGGTTGATGGTACTTGTATTGTCACAAAAAATAGGAATGCGATCAATTCGGACATTGAAGTCGAGCAATTTTTGTTTGAGCCACAAGATTTGGGCACAACAATTACCAGTTGCAACGTATTCCACTTCAGCGGTTGAAAAAGCAACATAAACTTCCTTTTTTCTATGCCAACTGACCAAAGAATTTGAAAAGAAATGACAAGTACCAATAAGGCTTTTCTTATATGATTTGCACCCGGCAAAGTCAGAATCGTAATAGCCAACCTATGAACAATCACTACCCTTGGAGAACCAAAGTCCAAACTTAGTTGTACCACTAAGATACCTAAGTATGCGCTTTACGACTTTTAAATGTGACTCCTTAGGACATGATTGAAACCGAGGACACATGCAAAGACTAAACATGATATCTGGACAAGAAGTCGTAAGATATAGAAGGGAACCAATAATACCTCTATACCTTTTTTATCAACGAGTTTTCCATTTTCATCTCGGTCTAAGTTCACGGTCGTAGGCATAGGAGTATCGATCGCTTTTGAGTTTGTCATGTCGAATCGCTTGAGTAGGTCAAGACAATATTTTGTTTGACTCAAGAATGTCCCTTCATTTAGTTACTTGATTTGAAGTCCAAGGATGTAGTTTAACTCCCCCATCATGCTCATCTCAAATTCTTCCTGCATTAGCTTAGAGAATTTCTTGACCAAAGATATGTTAGAAGAACCAAAAATAATGTCATCTACGTAAACTTGAACTAAAATAAAATGTTTTCCTTAATGCTTAATAAAAAGGGTTGCGTCAACCTTTCCTCTTGAGAATCCTTGATCTAGTAAGAATTTTCTAAGATGTTTGTACCAAGCCCTAAGGGCTTGTTTAAGACCGTATAGTGCACGCTTAAGTTTACAAACATAGTTAGGATTCTCCAAATTCTCAAAACCGGTAGGTTGGGAAACATAAACCTCTTCATTAATGTATCCATTTAAGAAAACACTCTTTACATCCATTTGAAATAATTTGAAGTTTTTTGAGCATGCATATGCAAGAAAAAGGCGTATAGCCTTGAGTCGGGCCGCCAGAGCATAACTTTCCTCATAATAGATGCCTTCTTCTTGGTTATACCCTTGGGCAACATGACGAGCCTTGTTGCGAGTTATACTTCTGTTTTTGTCTAGTTTGTTCCTAAAAACCCGTTTAGTTCCAATAACTCGATGATCTCGCGGAGGAGGGACAAAGTCCCAAACCTCATTTCTTTTAAACTGATTTAGTTCCTCTTGCATGTCTAAAAACCAATGTTCATCGAGTAAGGCGTCTTTAAAGTTTTTAGGTTCAATTTCAGAGACGAAATCAAAATGATAACAACAGTTACTTAACTTAGAGCGAGTGGTGACTCCCTTTGATATATCTCCTAGGATGTTGTCGATGGGATGATCCTTAGAGGTTTTCCATTCCAAAGGAAGATCATTTTTATTACTTGGATGATCTTCCCCCCTTTCTTCGGATACTTGATCCAACTCTTCTTCAATTTTAGTAGATTTCGAGTCCTTTTCTTAGGGATCTTGTAGTATGCTTTCCGAAGATACACTTGCATCATCATAAACACTACCCTTTCTGTCTAATTTTGGATCAGATTCATCAAATGAGACATGCACAGACTCTTCAACTATTTGTAATCTTTTATTAAATACTCTATAAGCTTTGCTTGATTGAGAGTATCCGAGAAACATACCTTCATTGACTTTTGAGTCAAATTTACCTAGATTTTCCTTACCATTATTTAACACAAAGCATTTACATCCGAAAACATGAAGATGAGAAATATTTGGTTTTTTTCCTTTTAAAAGTTCATAGGGAGTTTTGTTTAGGATAGGACATATTAGAACCCTGTTCAAAAGATAACATGTTGTGTTAGTGGCATCGACCCAAAAGTATTTTGGAAGATGATGTTCATTGATCATAGTTCTTCTGAATTCTTCTAAAACATAGTTTTTACGTTCCACCACTCCATTTTGTAATGGAGTACGTGGGGCGGAAAAATTATGATCAATTCCGTATTTTTCCCAAAATTTATCAAAGAGATCATTCTCAAATTTACCACCGTGATCACTCTAAATAGTAACTATGCTAGTGTTCAATTTGTTTTGAGAAATCTTGGAAAACTTTTCAAATGCCGGAAAGGTGTCACTTTTATTTGCTAAGAAAATTGTCCAACAAAATCTAGAGTAGTCATCTACAATAACAAATCCATAGTAGTTACCAGCTAGACTTTTAATTCTAGATAGTCCAAAAAGATCCATATGAAGAAGTTCAAGAGGTCTCGTTGTAGAAACAATGTTTTTAGATTTAAATGAGATTCTTGTTTTCTTCCTCATTTGGAAAGCATCACATAAGTGATCTTTGGAGAATTTTAGTTTGGGTAAACCGAATACTAAATCTTTTGAGACAATTTTATTTAACAAATCAAAATTCAAGTGAGCTAGATGTTTATGCCAAAGCCATGAATACTTACTTAAAGTGACTAGACATTTAGCTCTGGTTACAGATACATTATTCAAGTCAAGCATGTACACATTGTTTACCCTGAAGCCTTTGAACACTTCATCTTTCTTATCATTGTCTTCAATTATGCAACAATAATTTTGAAAAAGAGACATTGTATCCTTTTTCGCATAACTGACTAATGCTAATGAGATTGTGTTTAAGACCATCAATTAATAAGACATCAGAGATAGTGGTAAAAGAGGGATTACCTACACTACCTTTACCGAGTATTTCTCCCTTGTTATTATCGCCATAGGTGATAAATCCTTTCTTTTTTGCCACAAAGTCAAAAAATAGGGACATATCGTCCGTCATATGTCTTGAGCATCCACTATCGAGAAACCATCTTTTCTCCGTAGTCACAAGAAATTCCACCTACAAATTTAAACAAGGGAAATAGGTACCCAATTTTTATTGGGTCCTTGTGTGTGAGTGATACTTGAGTTGCATTTTGGCAACCATTTGAAAATTCCTCGAGGAACCAAAAACCTCCTAAATCAAAATATGCCAATGGTTTGGCCCCTTTTGCAACAATATAAACAAGTTAGAGTTTTGGGTAAGTGACTTTTGCTTGGAGAATCTCTTATTTCATAAGTGTATTTTTGATAAGGATTAATCATACTACTTATTAAATTTGATCTATCAATGCTAAAAGTAATTTTCGGTTATAAATCCTTGTCACGTTTGGCTTTAAGAGTTTTTACCTCTCTTTTCCAAATATAACAAGTTTCACATCCAGCCCAATCATGCCAAGAAAACTTGTCATTTTTGCTATCAATTTTGATTTTCTTTACCATAGATGCCTTTAGGGCTTCCATCTCTTTTTGGGAATTGGACACTATTTTCTCAAGGTATGATTTTTTTTTTATTGTTTGAGGCTAATCGTTTAAAAGCTTCTTTATCCTCATTTTGTAGAGTATCAAAAGCTTTTTGCAATTCTATGTGAGACATTTTATCAATATGATCATATTTAGAGTGACTTACATTTTATCAATATGAAGTAAGGGGGGTCGGCGCGACACAACCTGCGGGTGGAGGAAATCCATTTTGAAGTGTAATGCGTCAACCTCTACAAGGCTTAAATCGAAGCAATATTTGAATATTTTGATTCCCAGATTGATTCGACCGGAAGGGTCGACGTGACACATCCTGCAGGTGGAGGAACACCACTATGAAGTATAGTGCGTTGAATGTTACAAGGCTTGCATCGACACAATAGTTGAATATTTTCAATCCCGGTTTGAGTCGACTAGAAGGGTAGACGTGACACATTCTGAACTTGGTTGAGAATTATGATTCGACCGCAAATATCTTTGAGTCGATACAAACATTGAATTTTCCCAAAAATTCAATGTTTCTGGAGATCCTCATTCCAACCATTTCACAACAAGATTGTTCATAGGACCAACCCAAATAGAGAGTGAGTAATAACCGTTTTGACATCATTAAAACACATATAGAGGGACCTTGCCCTCACACCTCATATGGCTCGAAGGGTCATCCCCTTTTGGGGGATTTTTCTTCCTCCACACCTTGTTGCTTGTTTCTTCCGCAACCCAAAACTCATCTAGACCAAAAACATTGGCCACTTTGTACTTCCAGTCCCTTCCAACTTCTGTCTTCTCACATTTGAGTTTCCTTTTCTTTCTCTTCTTGACTTTTGGTATGAACTTAGAAGTTTTTGTTGATGCCACCTAAGAGCTTATGCAGGAGACTTTTTTTATGGGTGATTTTAACGTGTTGTTGTCTCCTGTTAATTTGATCCTACCAGCTGAAACTTGATTCTTTTCACCTGCACCTTGCATTTTGATCTCCAACAACTTCATAGTTATCTCCTCATCAAAATATTTTTATGTCAGATTACCTGTGTCGATATCAAAATTGCATTGACTATTTGGCGTAAATGATCGACCAAGAATGATAGGGGTCTCTTCATCTTCAGGTATGTCCATGATCTGAAAATAAATTGGGAAAAAAATTGTCAATTTCTACTAATACATCTTCAACTATCCCATATGACTGCTTGATGGTGTGATCTGCAAATTTCAATTTTGTCCTACTCCCGCTTATCTTCTCAATACCGAGCTTCTTGAAAATCGATAATAGCATTAAACTCACACTAGAGCCAGAATCAACCAGAACCCTCTTGAAAGCCATGTCTTTTATGGTGCATGGTATTGCAACTGACCGTTGATCCCTATGCTTGAAAAGTATTTTTCTCTCTGGCGCAATTGTACATAATTTCTCATCAACGGGTGCTTATCCATCTTTTGTTGTTTTCTTTTTTGAAAGTACCTCCTTAATGAATTTCTGGTACAATGGCATTTTCTCGAGTTCTTCAAAGAACGGTATGTGGATCTCTAGCTTTTTTAAGATTTTGACAAATTTCTCAAAATATTTTTATTTTGTGTCCTTCTTTGCCACTCGAGATGGATACGGTAACTTGATCATTGGTTTAGCACTCTTCTCTTCAATTGGCTTCACAGGCGAGACCACTTCTTCCTACTTTTTCTTGCTCTCTCTCACTTCCAGATCAACTTCTATGATATTGTCATCAAACTTCACTTTATTTGGTTTTTCTCTATCCACTTTTTCACTCCTTGTTCTGACAGCATTCACAATCTCATGACTTTTTTGTCTTTCTTGTGCTTGCAGAGCTACCTGTTGTGCAATCTGTCCCATTTGAACATCCAAATTTTTTTATTGTAGTTGTGGTATTTCTATGATTTCTCCTTGTCTCTTCTTGAAACTGAGATGTATGGGTAGCCATCTTTTCAATAGCCACCTCCCATTCTGCCTTTTTAGGAGTTTGTTGCTGTTGATCTTTCCAAGAGAAATTAGGATGATTCTTCCACCCAGGATTATAGGTGTTAGAATATGGGTTGTTTTCCCTCAAGAATTTTATCTCCTCAATTTTTTGTGGTCTTGACAGACATTTCATAGTACTGTGTGATCCACTACAAATTTCACAAGCTATCTTCTGTACCTGTTGAGCTTGAGCTACCTATTGAGTACCCATGTTCATTGCTTTCATCTTTTTCTCTACTTCTTCAGCAATGGTTTCTTCAATTTTTAGTTGCTGATTGGTTTCCAATTTCAGATCAATCACTCCCTCTGTTTTTCTCACAGCTCTATCATGTAGCTCCAGATGCTCATTTGCAGCAATTGCTTCAATAATTTTATTCACACCAGTGGTTATTGCAAAGTTGGTCGAGCCCCCTACTGTTGTATCAATAAGTTGTTTTTTCTTTATTCGGAGGCCATTTACAAACATCTGCATTTGCTTAGTGTGACTAATGTTGTGCGTTGGACAGGCTACTAGTAATCTCTTGAATCTCTTGTAAGCATCACCTAGTGACTCTCCTTATTTCTGCTCAAAATTCAGAATTTCATATCTTTTACAATGTAAATGGAAGCATGAAAGTATTCATCAAGAAAAGGCTGATCCATCTATTCCCATGTGGTGATACTTCCAGCAGGGAATGAGTAGAACCACTCTTCAGCATCTTCAGACAGCGTGAACGGGAACATCATTAATTTCTTGGCTTCGTCAGAGTGTCCCTCAATCTTCAAAGTAGTTCTCATGGTGAGAAATCTCTGCAAATTCTTATTGGCATATTCATTGATCTTTTACAATGAAGGATTAGTTCTCGAGCTGGAGGATGGTTGACGGATGCAGTTGAAAGTTTGCAACATTCACTGGTTGATTCATAATTGTCAACTGACCTGCTGGAGGATTCGCTCCTCCATAGTCCCTAAGAAGTATCTCTTGTGGAGGATTTTCAGCCATTGGTTTTACCTCTTTAGACTCTGAATCTGAAGGATCTGAAGAACCTGCTGACTCCAGTCTATCTAACCGAGCCAGTTTGCACCACATGTTAAAAGTTCTTTCTTTTTCTGCGTCAAACGAAAATTTAGCTGAGGACTTTCCTCCCATGTAAAGGTTAGGAAAAATAAGTAAAACAAAAATATGGAAATCACAGAAAAGAAATTTTAGTTGCAAAGCAACAAAATATTAGTTGATCTCCAAATAAACTCAATAATTAGGCATTCCCCAGCAATGGCGCCAAAAACTTGATCGGTAAAATAGCAAGTGTACTATTTTGTCTCTTGTAACAATAGGGAAAATTCCTTGAATGTCAATCTCAAGGACTGCATAAAATGACCGAGTTTAATGCGAGGTTCAATTAAACAAAACATACTATGGGGTTTGATTTTGTTATTGTATTTAACAATAATTAAAAATATGCGAAGGTAAATTATGACTTCATTACAAGTGTGAATACTATGCTAAGGGTAACTGTGTGGTGTTCCTTGTATTGACCTTCACTATTGATCTCTTCTACAAGTTCATTACCTTCAACTATCGTCCCTTTAGATTAATTTCCCCTAAGCCTTAGTGAGAAAATCAGAAACCATCCATCCTAAATCCTATGTCCTTATAAATATCGGATGGAGTCAAGCCTTTATCTTATAAAGGGTTAAATTTGATGACTATAGGGTATCCCTATTCCTAGGTGATATCTACTAGAACCTAATCGTATAAAAACCTTAACAGCTGCGGTCCAGCTAGTTTTTAACTGTAACACAATCCTAATTGGTTCGATCAGGAAAGCATTAGAAACCTTCAATTATTAAATTGAAAGGAAACTACTGTATTAAAATCAATAATTCATAGTTCATACATTCAAAAAGTAGGGACACCCCCTATCATTAGGGGTTTTAGCCGCACATAATTTAAAAAAAAAATTCAATAATAATAACGATAGACATTACACAAATTAATGGTGAACTCTGATCTTCAATTGCTTTCGCTAATGAAAGGTTTTTGTTCTCCCAAAAATTGCATAGACTTCAATCTTTTCTCGTCAAATTCTCTAGTCGTCAAAAAGTCCTTTTCTTCTTCTCACAAATAGGTTTTTATAATGATCAATCCATTTGTCTCAGCCGGGAATGCCTAAAACATCCCTTTGGGTCCCAAATCATGAAAAATCATAAATGCACTCGATATCAGCATCTTGCCGACACGGGCTGTGTCACCTGACATGGGCACCCGTGTCATCCTCTGTCCATTTCTCTCAACAATACTCTCACCCAGGATTTCTGACACGGGTCGTGTCAGCTGACACGGGCATCCGTGTTAGCCTCTGTGCTCCATGTCTTCCCATTTCTTCCCCCTGACATGACGCATGTCAGGCGACACGGCGCGTGTCAGGCGACACGGCAACCCATGTCAAGGTTCCTATAGCAATTCCTCTAAAACTTGTACTTATGCACTTTTCTGACTCGATTTATTTTGTTTTATTCTTCTGAACCTGAAAACACTAAAACAGAAAACCAAGCATAAAATACGGTAATAAGAAATAAAACATCAATCGATTAAACAAAACAATAGCGAGAATAACTACTAAATTCCTGTGTAAAAACCACTAGTTAGGTGCCATTAAGAACTTTGAAAGAATAAATTCTATCTTTTCATCACCTACCTCAAAAGTCAGTTTTCCTTTCTTAACATCTATTTTGGCTCTTGTGGTTGATAGGAATGGTCTACCTAGAAGGATTAGGATTTCGTCGTCTTTTTAATATCCATGACTATGAAATCTGTTGGGATATATAGCTGACCTATTTTAACTATTATTTCTTCTAGTATTCTTATAGGATACTTAACTGATTTATCGGCCAATTGAAGAGACATTTTAGTCAGTTGTAATTATCATATGTTAAGCCTCTTAGAAACTACCAAAGGCATTAGACTGACGCTAGCTCCTAGGTCTAAAAAGGCTTTGTCAGCCATGTGATTTCATAGCATACAAGGTATGGAAAAACTTCTTGGGTCCTTTTCTTTGTTGGAAAGTTTATTTTCGGAAAAAAAAATTACTCTAAAGGTTTAGCATCGTCAAATCTACACTTGTTGGTCAGGATGTCTTTTAGGAATTTTGCATAAGATCGTATCTGAGTGATAGCTTCGGTAAAAGAAATCTCTACATAGACTTTCTCTATAACCTTTATGAATTTTTTGTACTGATTATCAATCTTGGTTTGTTTAAGTCTTTGAGGAAATGGGATTGGAGGTTTGTATGGGGGTGGCGGTGTATAAGTTTTATCTTTAGTTTCCATTCCTATGTCTTTTTGCTTTTCAGGTTCCTCTAGTTCCTATACTTGGTCTGAAGGCACTACACTTTACTTTGGTTGTTCGGGCACGCTTAATGTTGGGTTTGTTGGTCCATCGTAAGCAGTCCAACTTTGTAAGGTAATGGCATTAGCTTTCCCTTTGGGATTTGGTTGAGGTTGTCCATGGAATTATTCTCCAGGTATAGTTTGAGGAGCTTGTGTCTGGGATACCTGAGAGATCTGGTTTTCAAGAATCTTGTTATGAGTAACTATCTGGTCAACCTTAGTTCCTAATTGTGTGATTAGTTCATTTATATGAATGTTCTGATTCAGAAACTCTTTATTTTGCTAAGTCTTGGCCGAAATGAAATTGTCCATGATTTTCTCAAGGTTTGGTTTCGGTGGTACAAATTGTATAGGTTGATTTGGTCTTTGGACTTGGAAACCTTGGGGTCTCAGAGGTGCAGAATTCTGAATCAGGTTGTTGTTCTTATAGGAAAAGTTTGGGTGATTCCTCCATCCGGGATTGTAAGTGTTTAATAATGGGTTCCCTTGGATATAGTTGACTTGGTCTGTGTTAGATCGATTTAACAGGTTACAGTCTGAAGTTTGATGTTATTGGGTCCTACAGATTTCACATTCCGAGTGTACTGCAACTACAATGTTCGGGCTCTGAGACATGTTTTCAACTTTTAAGGCAAGAGCGTCCATTTTGGCTTGCACCATGTCCAGGAAACTTATCTCATGTACTTATCTTTGGCCTTCTTTTTCTCTACTGCTGCTTGTAACGCCCGTAATTTAATTAATTATTTGATGTGGGCTTGTTTTAAAGGAATATAAGTAGTAATAAAGGGGGTGTGGTAGTCTTAAGCCCATTAAGTAATAAAGAGAATAATAGGGTTATTTTATTATTGTTATAAATAAGGAGAAAAGAAGAAGCAGTAAGAAGAGAAAGAGAATAAGGGTTTGAGAATAGAACGTGAAAGCTGTTGGAATAAAGGAAAAGAGGCAGAACAAAAATTCAACCAAAAAAGTTATAGAGCAACCTTCAATCCAAGGTAAGGGTGGGGTTCTGACTCTATAATAGGGTTTATGATGATTGGTTTATGGGATTAGATGTGAAAATGTTGTCTTGTTCATGATTGAATAATATGTGGTTGTATAATGAGAATCGATGATTGAAAGATGAATAATGATGCCCCAATGATGTATAAATGATGTAGAAATATTGGATAATTATAATTGGTTATTATCTATGATTAGATGATTTTTTTTAGGGCCTAAAGTATGGAACCCGTAGTGAAAATGCAGAGAAATCATAGAAATTATTCATGACAGAGAAGTATGTGTCGACCCCAAACGTTATGTGTCGATACCAGAAGGTCTTTAGACACAGGATGAGTCGACACGAAGAAGTCCTGCATCGATACATAAGGTCTTTCAGACTCAGGATGAGTCGATCCGTAAGGGAATGTGTCGATACATGCAGTGTGGCAGACTCAATATGAGTTGATACAAGAGAGTATGCATCGACTCATGTAGCGTGCTCACTCCAGTACGCGTTGACCCAAGGCATTACACGTCAATCCATGTTGTCTGGTTTTTGGCAGAATCAGTTTGAGAATGTTGTAACTTGAGTGTTCGGACTCCGTTTGAGGTTTCGTTCAAAGCGTTGATTATCTAAAGCAATGAATTTAATTCTTAAGGATTAAAATGAAGAATAGGAAGGATAATCCTAGTATCCAAATTAAGATTAGAGTTAGTTCCCGTGGTAGTCGTTATGTTGGTTTTTGTGAAGAATGATGAGGATGAAACATTTATAGATTACTGTTTGTTTGTAGCAGTAGGATTAATGATGATAATGATGTAGTATTACAGAATAGTAATATGAAGAGGTTCGGTAATTTAGAAGTAAGCCTTAGTCGATTAATTAGTTATAGGAGATATCATGTTATAGGCCTATGGCCAACGTTGCGAGATTGATGAGTTACTGTTATATTACTTTCCAGCTGAGTTGTTGATGAGATGATGTTAATGAGATTTTGTTTGATGAATTATGATGTATAAATGATGTTTGATGAATTATGATGAAAAATGATGTTGATGAACGATGTTGATGAAAGATGTTGTGATGCCTCTAATAATTGGCAGCTATAAAGATGTAGGCTTATAGCCAACGATGATGTTGTGTTGAGATGTTGATAATTATGGTGTCGTCATTACATTCATGATTGTGTCGCATACATTGCATTTCAAGATGGAGCTTATGCTCGTTATGATGGCCTGTATTGGCGAATATTAACATGAAGGTTTATGCCTTGTTGATGTCTCTATTTATTGGCAGATTTTTAAGATAGGAGTTCTGCTCCAATGGTACCACATTCATTTGCATAGTATTGAGTCGCATTATATGATTTCATAAAGAAGTTGTGAATTGATTTGATGGATGTGTATTATTCATGGTATTTCTATTACAATTATTGTTGAGTAGAAGGTGAGAAGTGGTGATGTTATGTGATCTAATTTAATATATTAATTATCATACGCTTTATTATATTGTTAGGTATCTCACCCCTTCTGCTTGAATGTTGCCCTTATGTTGGTAACGTGCAGGTAATCGAGAGTGAAGGCTATATACCTTCAATAGATCGAGTCGGTTTCATTGCTCTGATATGTAACACTCGGGGGGGATGTACGCTTGTTACTTTTGATTGTTGATTATTCAGTTGTTGAACTTTAAGTTGATTATTATTAAGTATGTTTTATTTTGAAGTTGTTGTAACGATGATAAAGATGTTATTAAGAATTCTGCTACGTAAATGTTAAATTGTTGATTTAAGAGATTAAACTACTATGCTGATGGTTCGTCCGAAGTTTTAAAGTGTTATGTATCCACGATGAGTGCAATGAGTTTTTAATGATGAATTTGTGGCATCCTGATTCGTTTGCATGAATGATTTTATAACTCTGAGTTATTTATATAATTTCCAAGTAGAATTGGGGTGTTACAGAGTTGGTATCAGAGCAAAACTCTGGTCCGACCTTGTTATCGAGTCGTAGTTTTCTAACAATCTAGTATTGATAATTCGAGTTCTAACTGTTGTTTGTGTTGTAGTGATAAGTTGAGATGGCTGGAAGGAATGATGTTGCACTTGTTGCTGCTCTAGAAGCAATGGCTCATGCGATGGAGAATCAGCCGAATGCTGACGGGAATGCTCGATCTCGTAGTTTGGCGACCTTCCAGAGAGAGAATCCGCCTATGTTTAAGAGAAAGTATGATCCTGAAGGATCATTGGATTGGTTGAAATGTGGGAAACTTGGGCATAAGAGTAATGTGTGTACTACTTAAGTAAAGAGGTGTTTCCGTTGTGGTAAGAACGGACATGTTGTATATGAGTGCAAGCATAAGGATGTGATTTGTTTCAACTGTAGTGAAGAATGGCACATTGGTAGTCAGTGTCAAAAACCGAAGAAGGATCAGACAAGTAGTAAAGTGTTTGCTTTCGTTGAGGATTAGACAGCTGTTGAGGACATACTTATCAGAGGTACATGTTTCATTAATAGTACTCCTTTAATTACTATAATTGATATAGGTGCTACTCATTGCTTTATTGCTGCTGATTTTGTTGAAAGATTGGGTCTTATGTTATCTTTTATGAATGGAGAAATGGTCGTCGATACTCCAGCCAAGGGGTCGGTGACTACTTCTTTTGTTTGTTTAAAGTGTCCCTTGTCGATCTTCAACAGAGACTTTTCTGTTGATTTGGTTTGTTTACCGTTGAAAGGTTTGGATGTGATTTTGGGTATGAACTGGTTAGAGCATAACTGTGTTCATATTAACTGTTATGGAAACCCTATGAGGTTTTCAACTCCTGAAGAAGAGGAAGATAGTTTGTTGTCTGTTAAATAGTTGAGAAAGTTGATGCAAGAGGAAGCACAAATGTTCTCATTGATGGCGTCGCTATTTGTAGAGACTCAAGTTATAATTGAGGAATTGGAGGTGGTGTGTGAATTTCCTAAAGTTTTCCCTGATTAAATTCCTAATGTACCGCCAGAGAGGGAAGTTGAATTTGCAATTGATCTTGTACCTGGTACCATACCTGTGTCTATGGCAACATACAGGATGTCTGCATCTCAATTGTCAGAGTTAAAGAAGCAATTGGAAGAGTTACTTGAAAATAAATTTGTAAGATCAAGTGTATCGCTATGGGGAGCTCCAGTGTTGTTAGTAAAGAAGAAAGATGGAAGTATGAGGCTTTGTGTTGATTATAGACAGTTGAATAAAGTGACAATTAAGAAAAAGTATCGGCTTCCAAGAATAGATGACTTGATGGACCAATTGGTGGATGCTCATGTGTTTAGTAAGATTGATTTGAGGTCAGGTTACCATCAGATTAA
Organism: Vicia faba; assembly: GCA_948472305.1. Lineage (NCBI taxonomy): Eukaryota > Viridiplantae > Streptophyta > Magnoliopsida > Fabales > Fabaceae > Vicia > Vicia faba. Next base: position 946,209,300 of record OX451737.1, read on the forward strand.
GGTAAAGGATGAAGATATCCAGAAGACGGCTTTGAGAATGTGTTATGGACATTATGAGTATTTGGTGATACCTTTTGGTGTTACTAATGCGCCAGGAGTATTCATGGAATATATGAATCGTATCTTTAATACTTATTTGGATCGGTTCGTAGTGGTGTTCATTGATGATATTTTGATTTACTCTAAGTCAGAAGAAGAGCATGCATAATACTTAAGACTAGTATTGCAAGTTTTGAAAGAGAAGAAGTTGTATGCAAAGCTGTCCAAGTGTGAATTCTGGTTAAAAGAGGTTATTTTTCTTGGTCATGTGATCTCAGGTAATGGCATTGTTGTAGATCCATTGAAGGTTAATGTTGTGTTGCAATGGGAAACTCTGAGGTCAGCTACTGAGATTAGAAGCTTTTGGGATTAGCTGGTTACTATAGAAGGTTTATCGAAGGTTTTTCTAAGTTGGCACTTCCGTTGACTAAGTTGACTTGTAAAGGTAGAGATTTTGTGTGGGATGTTCAGTGCGAAGAAAGTTTTATGGAATTGAAAGAGGTCGACGTCGGCTCCGATTTTGGCATTGCCTAATCCAGGAGAGCTTTTTGTGGTGTATTGTGATGCTTCTAAGATGGGTTTATGAGGTGTGCTCATGCGGAGTGGTAAGGTAGTTGCTTATGCGTCAAGGCAGTTAAGGACTTATGAGAAGAACTATCCTACGCATGATTTAGAACTTGCTGCAGTTGTCTTTGTGTTGAAGATTTAGAGGCATTATCTTTATGGTTCTAGATTTGAAGTGTTTAGTGACCATAAGAGCTTAAAGTATTTATTTGATCAGAAAGAGTTGAATATGAGGCAACGAAGATGGTTGGAATTGTTAAAGGATTATGATTTCGGTTTGAATTATCATCCAGGAAAAGCAAATGTGGTAACTAATGCGTTGAGTCGAAAGAATTTACATATGTCGGAAATGATGATTAAAGAGTTGGAATTAATTGAGCATTTTAGAGATATGAGCTTAGTTTGCGAGGTTACATTGCGGAGTGTTATGTTGGGTATGTTGAAGATTAATAATGATTTTCTATACAATATCAGAGAAGCTCATAAGTTGGATGTGAAACTGGTAGATTCGATGGTTGGAATCGATTAGTCTGAGATTAGTGATTTTAAGATGGATGTGCAAGGTGTGTTGAGATTTCGTAATCGGATTTGTATTCCTGATGATGATGAGATGAAGAAAGTTATACTTGAAGAGAGTCATAGAAGTAAGTTGATTATTCATCCAGGAGCTACAAAGATGTATCAAGATTTGAAAGGTTTGTTTTCGTGGCCTGGGATGAAGAGTGATGTGGCTCGGTTTGTGTATGCATGTTTGACTTGTCAGAAGTCGAAAGTTGAACATCAGAAACCTGCAAAATTGATGCAACCGTTAGAAGTTCCAGAATGGAAATGGGATAGCATTTCGATGGACTTTGTGATGGGGTTACCTAATACTTTAAGAGTACATGATTCAATTTGGATGATTGTTTATAGGCTTATGAAGTCGGCTCATTTTATTCATGTTAACATCAGTTTTCCAGTGTCGAAGTTAGCTGAGATTTACACTAGTGTGATAGTGAAGTTGCATGGTGTTCCTTTATGCATTGTGTCAGATAGAGATCCAATATTTACTTCTTAGTTTTGGAAGCGTTTGCAAGAAGCGTTGGGTTCTAAGTTGAGGTTGAGTTCAGCGTATCATCCTCAGACAGATGGTCAGACTGAACGGACTATTCAATCGTTGGAAGACTTGTTGAAGGCATGTGTTATTGAGTAGGGAGGTTTGTGGGATACTTATCTTCCATTGAAAGAATTCACCTATAATAACAGTTACCGTTATAGTATTGGGATGGCACCTTTTGAAGCGTTGTATGGTCGAAGATGTAGAACTCCTTTATGTTGGCTTGAAACTGGTGAAAGTGTAGTACTTGGACCTGAACTTGTTCCTGAGACTAATGAGAAGGTGAAGTTCATTCGAGAAAAGATGAAAGCTTCCCAAAGTAGACAGAAGAGTTATCATGACAAGCGAAGGAAAGATTTAGAATTTCAAGCGGGTGACCATGTGTTTTTGAGAGTTACACCTGTGACTGGTGTTGGATGAGCGTTGAAGTCTAAGAAGCTCACTTCTCGTTTTATTGGACCATATCAGATTTCAGAGAGAGTGGGGAATGTTGCTTATAGAGTGGCTTTAAGGCCCAACCTTTCGAATTTGCATGATGTGTTTCATGTGTCGCAACTCCGGAAGTATATTTCAGATCCATCTCATGTGATTCATATGGACGATGTGCAAGTACGGTATAATCTTACGGTGGAGATGATGCCTGTATGGATCACGGATCGTGAAATAAAGACTCTAAGGGGCAAAGAGATTGTTTGGTTAAAGTTGTTTGGCTAAGAGCTGCAGGAGAAATCATGACTTGGGAGTTGGAGAGCAAGATGTGAGGCTCCTATCCTGAGTTGTTTGATTAAGGTAAATTTTCGAGGAGGAAAATATTATAAGTGGAGGAGAGTTGTAACGCTCATAATTTAATTAATTATTTGATGTGTGCTTGTTTTAAAGGAATAGAAGCACTAATAAAAGGGGTGTGGTAGTCTTAAGCCCATTAAGGAATAAAGAGTATAATAGGGTTATTTTTATTATTGTTAGAAATAAGGAGAAAAGAAGAACCAGTAAGAAGAGAAGGAGAATAAGGGTTAGAGAATAGAACGTGAAAGCTGTTGGAAAGAAGGAAAAGAGGCAGAACGGAAATTCAACCGGAAAAGTTATAATAGGGTTTATGATGATTGGTTTATGGGATTAGATGTGAAAATGTTGTCTTGTTCATGATTGAATAATATGTGGTTGTATGATTAGAATCGATGATTGAAAGATGAATAATGATGCCCCAACGTTGTATAAATGATGTGGAATTATAGGATAATTATAATTGGTGATTATCTATGATTAGATGATGTTTTTAGGGCCTAAAATATTGAACCCGTAGTGAAAATGCAGAGAAATTGCAGAAATTATTCATGACATGGCAGTATGTGTCGACTTCAAACGTTATGTATCGATACAAGAAGGTCTTTAGACTTAGGATGAGTCGACACGAAGAAGTCTTGCGTCGATACATGAGGGTTTTCAGACTCAGGATGAGTCGATACATAAGGGCATATGTCGTTACATGAAGTGTGGCAGACTTAGTATGAGTCGATACAAGAGAGTATGCATCTACTCATGTAGCGTGTTCAGTCCAGTACGCGTCGACCCAAGGCATTACGCGTCGGTCCATGTTGTCTGGTTTTTGGCAGAATCAGTTTGAGAATGCTGTAACTTGAGTTTTCGGACTCCGTTTGAGGTGTCGTTCGAATCGTTGATTAGCTAACACAATGGACTTCATTCTTAATGATTAAAATGAAGAATAGGAAGGATAATCCTAGTATCCAAATTAAGATTAGAGTTAATTCCCGCGGTAGTCGTTATGTTGGTTTTTGTGAAGAATGATGAGGATGAAACGTTTATAGATTACTGTCTGGTTTGTAGCAGTAGGATTAATTATGATAATGATGTAGTATTATAGAATAGTAATATGTAGAGGTTTGGTAATTTAGAAGTAAGACTTAGTCCATTAATTAGTTATAGGCGATATCATGTTGTAGGCCTATGGCCAATGTTGCGAGATTGATGAGTTACTATTATATTACTGTACAGCTGAGTTGTTGATGAGATGATGTTAATGAGATTTTGTTTGATGACTTATGATGTATAAACTATGTTTGATGAATTACGATGATAATTGATGTTGATGAATAATGTTGATGAAAGATGTTGAGATGCCTCTAATAATTGGAAGCTATAAAGATGTAGGCTTATGGCCAACGATGATGTTGTGTTGAGATGCTGATAATTATGGTGTTGTCATTACATTCATGATTGTGTCGCATACATTGCATTTCAAGATGGAGCTTATGCTTGTTAAGATGGCCTGTATTGGCGAATATTAAGATGAAGGCTTATGCCTTGTTGATGCCTCTATTTATTGGCAGATTTTTAAGATGGGAGTTTTGCTCCAATGGTACCACATGCATTTGCATAGTATTGAGTCGCATTATATGATTGCATAAAGAAGTTGTGAATTGATGTGATGGATGTGTATTATTGATGGTATTTTCGTTGCAATTATTGTTGATTATAAGATGAGAAGTGGTGATGTTATGTGATCTAATTTAATATATTAATTATCATACGCTTTATTATATTGTTAGATATCTCACCCATTCTGTTTGAATGTTTCCCTTATGTTGGTAACGTGCAGGTAATCAAGAGTGAAGGCTGTATACCTTCAATAGTTCGAGTCGGTGTCATTGCTCTGATATGTAACACTCGGGGGGGGGGGGGATGAACACTTTTTTCTTTTGATTGTTGATTATTCAGTTGTTGAACTTTAAGTTGATTATTATTAAGTATGTATTATTTTGAAGTTGTTGTAACGGTGATAAAGATGTTATTAAGGTTTCTGCTGCGTAGATGTTAAATTGTTGATTTAAGAGATTAAACTACTATACTGATGGTTCGTCCGAATTTTTAAAGTGTTATGTATCCATGATGAGTGCAATGAGTTTTTAATGATGAATTTGTGGCATCCTGATTCGTTTGCATGAATAATTTTATAACTCTGATTTATTTATATAATTGTCGAATAGAATTGGGGTGTTACACTATCGTTCTCCTCCCCATTGATAACGGTTTTGGGCCATATCTTCTATGATAGCATGAGCTTCAGGGTAAGGTTTGTTCATTAGTGCGCCACCAGCGACAACGTCGATAGACATCTTTCTGTTATAATTGATTCCATTATAGAATATATGGATAATTAACCATTGCTCCAGGACATGGCGTGGACAAGCTCTTAAGAGGTCTTTGTATCTCTCCCATGCTTCAAAAAGTGATTCTCCTTGGTTTTGAGTAAATCTAGTGATCTGGCTTCTAAGGACTGCGATTTTTCTTGGCGGGAAATATCTTGCAAGAAACACTCTCATAAGGTCTTCACAATTTGTTATTTAATTGGCTAGAAGGGAATCTAACCAAACATATGTTTTATCTCTGAGGGAGAAAGGGAATAGTCTTAGCGAATCGCCTCAGGTGAAGCACCATTGGTCTTTAGAATGTCCATAAATTGGATAAAAACTTTCAAGTGCTTATTCGGGTTCTCTGAGGCGAGACCAGCGAATTGATTTTGTTGCACTAATTGTAATAATGAGGGATTTAGTTCGAAATTATTGGTGGTGATGGCAGGGTTTACTATACCTGAACTAGGCTCCTCGTCTGATGGTTGGGAAAATTCCTTTAGGGGTCTTCGGTTACGATCTTCGGCCATAGTTCTCTTTATCCTACAAAGAAAAATACGTGCTCGAGTGTAACGTTCGGTTTCAACAAAATGATCTACTAAGTTTTCGGTACTACAATTCTTGCAAATTTATCGGCTAATAAAGCCTTAGTCTAAACGGGATAACAATAGGGTAGAAATTTGACGAAGTTTGGTCCCCGGCAACATTGCCAAAAACATGTTTGGTCTGTTTATAGAGTCTAAATTCTAATTGCAAGTGAATAGCCTATTGAAGTAATATAAAGGATTGTTGAACCACAAATACCAATCGTCAATCTATCAATTATATTATTATGTTGCTTATCTAAGGCAGATTGATTCAGTTGAGGGAGTATAATGAAAAGGAAATAAATATATAAAGTAAATTCAGACAAAAGACAGGCTACAATGTAAATCACATTGGTTAAATAAAATTTCAATATGTATTTAATAGAACTACTCATGAGACAATATTTTCCACTCTTGTAAAGGAATAATTTAACAGGAACTTATCGCTTTAACTAACTAAGAACCAAGTTTACTCTTTAATCAAATACTTATATTGTCACTTATAAAAGGGCGCTTCAAGCGTTAAAGCAACAAACCTATTTTTAAGAAATTAGTTTCTTAACTTAGTAGAAAAGTGGTTTCAACTCAGAATGGTTAACATAAAGAGATTCTTGGATTTCGCTCGAGAATCAGATTGTAAACCTATAATCACGTCTGAAAATAGTTTCAAAATTGTTATTTTAAAGTGTCAAAGATCCCTAATTAACTAGTCAAAATGCTTTCGCCCTTTTTGAACGGTTAAAAACTAACCAAGTTTACTTTTTTAAATGGTTTGCTTTCGATCTTATCCAAAATATATTAAGTACGGAAAACTTGTGTTAAAAGTTAAAACAACCCCTAAAGTGTTTATACTAATACGATGTTGAAATGCTATCATGACAATGATCCTTACATTCCAACCTTAAAATATTTAGCCAGACATGGAAATAAAAGAATGCATATTAAAGTTGATCGAAATAAGCATAATAATAAAGGAAAGGTAATAAAATAAGTAATTCAAGTGCAAGACAAAGTGATTGAATAAAAAAAACATAAATAAAAACCCGCACCAAATCAGAGTCTTTAAATCTTGGTACAACTCGAAAGTAAATGCTTGAAGTAAAATGGCAGCAAGATTGTAAATAAAAGAGATGCTCCAACTTAATCAACACTATGGTGCAATAATCCTCCGATGTGGCGAATTATTGCTTTCCCACAAGTGAGTATAGGCTTAGCGTTTCAAGAGTAAGTTGGATGTTGGAAAATGAATTGAAAACTATTATTTATAGAAGTTCTCCAGGCTATTCTTTGACAGAAATGTCCCCCAACTTATTTTGGGCGTGAAGAAACTTAACAAAGACCGCAGCCGCCAAGGCCCCTCCACGGGAACTCAGTGAGCAAATAGAGAGATCGTGGGGGACGTGGAAGTTATCCCAGGGTGGAGTGGGACATATTACGGTGCCCCCTATTGCAGTTGCTGATCTGAATGCCATGTGTAGGATTTCACTGAAAATCTCAATTTCTTGGCCTTTTCGCTTGGTTTCTTCAAGAAGAGCTCCAAATGGGTATGTTGCCTGAAAACAAGATAAATTCAAGCATAACACAAGATAACAGTATTAAAAATCATGAAAAACATGTGTTATTCGAGTCAAATATGCAGTGCGATCAAGTGTTATCATTATACCCCAATATTTCCCCCTAAGATTCCTCTATCATCTCATATCAACCCAATCATATCAAGATCACACTAGTGTTTGGTTCTTCTCCTTATCTTTAGGTTTTCTCATGATGGATCACTAAGCACTTTTATTTGTATATTATGGTCATATATCTCTTGTTGATTGAATTTTAACTAACAAATATAATGAATTTTTTGCTCTATAAATGTTGGTACTATAGGTGATAGCACAACAATCTTCATCTGGTTGATTCATAGGTTCATGAGTTTATTTTCATGCCTTCTTCAACAAAAACTCATTGAGATTTAAGCTTCATCATTGAGAGTTCTTTAAAATAATGTCATGACAAGATCTACTATGATTTATCATGCTTCAATTTGCCAAAGGAAGTAAAAAGATGTAAGAATTAATTAAAGAAGTTTGACCTATTTGGAAAAATTCTTGATTCCTTGATAACAAGTGCATAACTCCCTCAATTATAAACATTTGGAAGTGGTTATTGTTACAATAGGTTCTTATTATCACCCACAACAACATCTCTTCACATAGAAAAATTATTTGTACAAGAAAGATTGTCAAAATTGAAAAGGGTTCCGAAGCATTTTGATGCTCTATAAGTTAGGATTTTGGACTTCTAAGGGCTATATCTTGTCCATATTTTGAGATTTTTGAGTGATTCCAAATATATTCTTCTCTTTAAAGGGTTATCAACAAATCAATTCAAAAATTTCAAGCAAATTTTGTTTAAAATATCACTAATGATTGAGAAAGATTACAAGTCCTCTAGATAGGCCATCAAATTCCCTTATGTGACTTCAAAAGGTCATAACTTGATCAATTTTTATCTCCTTGAACCCATTATTTTTCCAAAATTATCTTAAGAGTGTGAACCTCAACTCTTCTTTCATGTGCAAAACTTGAAAATGGTTAGAAGATGCCTTAAGAGCACAAAAGATTATAGGTCACCTTATGGATTTTCATCAAATTCAAAGGATCATAACTTTTCCAATATTTGGATTTTTTTTGTGATACAAGTTTCACAATACTTTTTAAGGAGTCCACTTCAAGCTAGCATCATTGATAAAAGCAAAATTTTGGAAGAAGAACTTGTTTGGAATGAAAACATTATAGGTCATTTTTTAAAGAAAAAACTTAGAATTTTTCTAAGTATAAAAGTCAACACATTTGTCCTAATTTTGACTAAGCACAACTTCTAGATCAAGCATCCAAATGATCTCTTTCTTAGCACATTATAAATAATGTTACCTCATCTTTCTAATGCATCAAGAATCATGTCCTAAGGTTCCCTAAATCGAGCACACCATGAGTTCAAAGTCAGCTACTTGAAATTGAATTTTCCTTCCAAGTCAAAATTTAAAATCCATAATCCAGCTTCTAAACGCCAAATTAGCATGCGTTTTTTATTTAAAAATGTTTAACAAAGTTCCCAATGTTGAATTAAGGATCAAAATGCAAGAGTTAGCTGAGTTTTGAAAAAATTCAAGTCACACTTTTCTCACTTTCGGGCTTCACTTATATTCCCTCCAAACCTCACTATTGCTTCCAATTCTTTTCACCATTCACTCTTCTATAAATAGAGGGACATATTGCATTCATTTCCTCAAGCATGGTTAGCAAAAATCATCCTGCCAAACTCTCTACATAACCCACTTTTATGAGTTTTCGAAATCATCTTTTCTCCACTTTTAAATCCAATTTCTTTGTTGATTCTTTATCCTTGAACTTCACTGAAGTTAACAGAAGAAGAACCAAGCCTTGAAGTGTCTTAAATCGTGGTAGTCATGTCCAGTTTCAGAGAAATTTTCTATTACTTCGTTTAGGTAAAGTTATCAACCAAATTGAACTAAATAAATCTCTATTCTACTCTATTCATCCTTCTGATTCCCACACTTCTTACGATTTTCATTTTCATTGAGAATTGAGTGAGATACTTGGAATTTTCGTGCTCACTATTTTTTCTGGTATTTTCCAAATTCATCCTTGCTTAGCTTAAATAAATTTGGCGCGAGGGTATCATTAGAATTTCCTTGAAGAGATGAATCTAATGGTACCGGTCTGGTTCTCTAGTTTTACAGATTGTGAAACTCCAATTTAGGGTGTCTGGAGGTTGAAGACGACCTACGTGTTGTGCTTCAACCAATGATAGCGTGACATGTGATTTTTTTGAATCCTATCTAGTGCACCTATTTGACCATATACGCATTTTGAGAGCCCTTGGATCTGATTACTTTCAATGGTCAGACTCCATCCAACGCGCCAAATTTTTTATTGCTTTTAATTATTAAAAAATGATTTGGTGTGATTTTCAAATAAGACCATGATATCCACATCGCGTCTGATCCATTGGATTAGCTTACTAACGCGTTTTGACTCTCATCCAATGATCCTTATTTTTCTTACTTTATTTTTTATTTCTAATTTTTTATATTTATTTGTTTTGAACTTCAAAAATTCATTAAAAAAATTCATTTCTGACTCAAAAATTATGAAAAATTCATAAAATTATTTTCAAATATTCTCTTTCCAATTTTCATTTTTCCACAATTTTATTTTCATATTTACTATTTTATATGATTTTTCTTTTGTTTTGACTTGTTTTTTATTGTTTAAAATACTTTTTGATACTTTTTAAATTCCGAAAAAATTCATAAAAATCATTTTCTTTATTTTTGACTTTCTGAAAGTTTTTTTAAAATTTTATTCTAATTTTTATTATTTCTTATCATTTTTACTTGCTTAAGTGATTTTAAATAGTTCTAAAAAATATTGTTCTCTTTTAAAAAACTTGCCAAATTTTTTTGTATAAATACTTGAGATCATTTATGGCCTTTCTATATTTTCTTTTAATTTTATTTGATACTTTGAATATAGTTTGTTATTTTACCTTTTATTTTCACTTAAAAAACAATTTAAAATCATTTTCTTTTTTCTATCTTGCCTATTAAATGCAATTTTATTTTGAATTTATTCTGGCTGATTTTGAACTATGTGACTTTTAATCATTAGCTTCGTTAACATCATTGGATCTTGGGTGTTGAGTTTAACTCCACCAAAATGGATGAATGATTTTAATGATAGTTTGATTAAAATCTTTGGTTCAAATACATTCCCTCCCTCTTCATGGCATCCCTTTCTTACAAGTGTTACATGTTGTTAGAGAATAATCTATATATTATTTCTCCAAACATATGGTACATAGATTTCTATTGACCAGAATCAAAATAGGTGTGACTTCTATATAATTCCACTTATGATTGCTTAACATAGCGCTAAATTTTGTCCCGATTCGAGAAATGATCATTCGTGACCAAATTTCATGTTTGCGAGCCCAAGTATGTTTATTTGAAAATTTTGATTCAATAACCTTGAGGTTCATTGTTATGAGGCTTTGGTCTTATCAATCCTCTAATGAAACATCATAAATTTTGGTCTAAGTGAACCATTTAAATATTGTTGATCACTTGTTGTTGCCTAGAAAATTTTAAAATAAATGATATACTTGACAAAAAGCAAATGAAACTTGTTGTTGAGAAGCTTTGATTTTATCAATCTTCTAATGAGTTTTCAAATGCAAGTTTCAAGATGGTCATTCAACTAACCTCTAATTCCTAACTCATTAACAAATTTACTTTTATCATGTATTTTTACTTTATGTCGTTTATCTTATGTCTTTATTTTTATGCACCATTTACTTTAGCATTTACATTTCATGCTATTTTCATCTTTGCTCACTTGAGATTTTCATTTTATTTTGGAAGATACTTAATAACTAACTTGAAAAATAAAAAGCTTAATGTTACTTGGACTATTTGGTTACTATCCTTGGCATTATGGAGTTATAGGCCTCTTGGAATTAAGAGTAGAAGCTTTGATATCCTTGAGACCTTGTGGATCTGATTATTATTTTGTCTGGAGTTCTTGGGGTTTAACCTAAGACATTGGGTTGATTTTCTTTGTGTGCAGGTTATTCTGATTATATGATTTATCTGTGATTGGGAATTTCTCTTTATACAGTTGTTACTCTTCCCAATTTTTGTGAAGACTTAATACATCTAAAGCTTGGTATTCTTAAGAGATTTAATATCTTTGTTTATTTGGTTTCAATCCAAAGGATGGTAATTCTACATTGACTTCATATGCCAAGTGTTGGTTTCTTGTTGTTTAGATGGTTCTTTCCCCTAGCTCTTACCTTATGCTTTAGGATAGTCCCTTCATCTCATCCCATCTTCTTTAATTTCAAAAATCTTCTCCCTCCTTTTCAATACTCTTCTTGTTTTCTAACTTGAACCGCTTTCACAATAAACATGGACTTAGTTCAATGCATTTTCAAAAAATATTTTCTTAATCAAACTTTAAACAACTTAATCATACTTTGACAATTCTTGTGATAATACTAAGAGTCAATCAATATCATTCAAACTATTTTGCCATTTTTGTTTTTTACTTAAACTTTTCTCAAAAGATTAAACTCTTGTCAATCTTTGTAGTGATGCAATCTAGTATACTTCTATGATGTGTAGTAAAGTGAGGCATTTTCCACTTGGGTGTTGAGCAAAGCTTTGTTGATTTTAAAATCCAAGCTATATCCTTCACTTTGAGATGACGCAAATTCTCCTTTCTCATAATCGTGGGTAGTAAGCATGTTTTCCACTCGGAGATGACGATGATGTCTCGTCTCTTAAATTAACTAACACACTTAAATTTTTTAAAGGTTAACTATGAGTACTCTGATCCCCTATTACACGAAAGGTGGTACGTAGGCACTAAAGGTTTGCAACCACGGCGGGTGCAAAAATCGTAAAAATACTTCTTTTCTCATCTCCACCATCTATTTTTGTATATAACACTTATAGCCAAAATATAAAATTTTCAAAGAGGTTCCTACGGATTACATAGATGTTGAGGGTGCTAATACCTTCCCTTTGCATAACCAAGCCCCGTACCTAGATTCTCCCCCCTTCTTTTTTGGGTTATTTTCTATTTTTCCATTCCTTTGGAAACTATAAAGCACGGTGGAGATATTCTTTTATTTAATCTGTGCGAGTCAAGTCAATCCAATGGCTTAGTCTCAACATTTTTACCGCTACAATACAGAGCATCGGTGGACTGATATTTTTGCAAAACCCTTAGCTGAAGATAGATTTCTGTTTATTCTAAAGAATCCGAAAATGGATCTATATCCAGAGTAAGATGTCATTAGAATCAAATGTGTTTTAGTCGTAGTCTAAAGGGATAAAATTTTGACTTAAACAAAAGACTTCTAATTTTTTTTATCTGAGTCGTCAGAAGAGGTTTCGGTCATAAATGTTCTTGATCAGAAGGAAATCTTCGTGGTTTTCCAATTGCTGAGAATATCAAACGTATTATCTAAATATTTTTCTTGAAATTTATTAATCATGATTACATTTATTTAACTACTGATTTTCATTATGTCTTGGGAACAATCGTTTCATGTCATACCCCTATGCCTTTTTCTGATATTCCATATTGTGTTCTAATTAAATGTTTTCATGTTCTCTCATCTTAACGTTTGATCTACTTCTCTTTTAATTTCCTTTTTTTAGCAGTCCATGACGTCATTTGAGTGTTTCAATCATTTTACCTTGTGAACTGCTTGACTGACTATTTATATCTCCTCTTATCTATAGTCATTCATTAAGTCCTAATCATTGTATCATCTTTTATTGTCTCTTCTCTTCAAGCTTGTCTACACATCATGGTTGTTAGAACCTATCAAGGAGATGAAAATCTACTCCAGGTAATCAAAGATAAAAGACCCAACTATGTACCGATGATGGTTTCATAAATGGGTTTATTTAAAATCAAGGATGGTCTGGGTATGCAACAATGCATTGAGGTTCTATTTATCCTAACCTCTTAAAGAACTTCTATCTTCATGTTTATGTTAGTCTTGATGAAAATATCATTCATTCTTACATCTTTGGCGTTTCGATTACCATCAATCGCTCCTCCATTGATGAAACCATCCAGAGTCCACCTTTACCCAAATTTTGCATGAATGTTGACATGTTTCCAAATATTCCTAACTCTTCATTTAGATATGAGCCCCTCAATTTAGATCGTTTGAAATCACTTGCAAAAATAAGGTTTCAGTTCTTGTTGAAAAATCTTCATCCTAAAGGATAAGAACTTGATAAAGTTTTTCCTAGGGATATGTGACTTCTTTATTGCCTTTGCAAGAATATTCCAATTCATATTTCATAAATAATATTCAATCATCTGAAGCTATCAATCCTAGCATATAGGAACTCTCAAAAATCATTCATTCCATATGGACGTGTATTGTCTGCATTGTTTGAGTTAGCGGGTATAATTGAAATTGTTCAAAGAAATATGTTCATTATAGGCAATGCTCAATTTTATTAGAGTTGTGATGTGTTTGAATTTTAGATATATGTCCATGTCTATGTTCACTTTCTTGTTTCTCCTTATGTTATAATCTCATTCGAATATCAATGAAACTTTTTATATTTTCTTATTATTTCTTCTGGTTTTTATGTTTTTCACACATAATTACTTTTTTGAATATGACAAAAAGGGGGAGTAATTAAATGAACGTAATTTTGATTTAAATAATCAAGTTCGGGAAAATATTTTTTGAAAAGAACTACTTACATTCTAACCCAGTTAAAATTTCATTTCTGTTAGAATTATTTTTATTTTTTCAAGAATCACTAGAACTCTGATTAAAGATAATGATTTGAAATCATTATGCAAGGCTTATGTCTAACATATTGGCTTTAGACTATGAAGATGTTCTTCAATTCATAACCAGACACCAAGAAGTGAAATCTGGAATATGACTCCAAAAATTGAGAATCTGGAAGTGGTCTTAGTGACCTTAAAGTTTCAAAGATTTCAATTTGATTTCATTCTCATTGGCATCTAGAGTCAAGATTCAATAAGAAGAAGTTCTTAGAAATTAAGATCTCAACTATTCTATTGAATCAAGATCTCAGTCTTTCCATTTGCATCCAGAGTCAAGACTCTCAAGATGTCGATATTTGGTCTATTGGAACCATGGGAGTTTTACTCAAATAGTTCAGAGTCAGGAATTGGATCTTCATCCAGTCATTGACTCGGGGGGGGGGGGGGGGGGGTATCATAAAAAGGATAAGTATTACTTACCTTTCTATTTTAACTTTTTTTGATTATATGAACTAAATTGTGTCATCAAAATACATGGTTTTGTCATCATCAAAAAGGGGGAGATTGTAAGAACAACATTTGGTTCTGAAATATTATCTTTGAGGTTTGATTATAACAAATGAGTATGTTTGTATGAACAATTTTGATACTCTAATGTTTTTTATTGTTGAATATTTAACAAACAGGTTCTGCTTAAGACATTAGAAGAGAATAAGTTTCGTTTATGCGCTATACAAGTTCTGTTGAACAATAGCAAGACACTCCAGAAGTCTCTGAAGTGTAAGCTCGGATGTTTGTCTAAAGAAACCAGTCAGAAGATATGAAGACAAAAGTTGCTACTTAAGTCCAGATGTTGAATACTCATGTTTCTGAAGACAACGGGTTCTAAAGAAACAATCAGAAGATTTAAAGACAAAAGTTTCTACTCATGTCCAGATGCTAAAGACTCAAGTTTATAAAGACCCAAGGTTATAAAGATAAGGGTTCTAAATACCAAGTGCTGAAGACTCTAAAGACAGAAGTTCTAAAGATTCTAAATACTTGAAGTTATAAAGACCCAAGGCTCCTAGAAAAGGTTCTCACAACCAAGTGCCGAAGACTCTGAAGACTTTGAAGACTTGAAGTTATGATAACCTTGTGTTATGTTCTCGCTTCTAAACTCATGCTCGCACAAGCCTCTGAAGTGCAGAAGGAAATAAGATAACATTAATGTGGTACAATAAACGTCTCATTCCACTATCTTGTCCCCCATGTTCTTGTGCCCCACGCTACTGTTTAAGCTGCCAATGTTTTTGGAAATCCCAAGAGTACCCCTCAACGGATATATTATTTTATTTTCTATATAAAGGCTTGAGGGGTAAGAGACAAAGTTGTCAATTCACTGAATATTCACGCGCAAACACTATTCATAGCTTACATATTCTTAATTCACTATTTTTAAAATAGTTTACAAATTCAGCTTGTGTAGAAGCAATATTGTTATAAACAAAACTTGTATTAAAATGGTTGTTTAATTTTCCTTAAGGGACCGGGTAGGTCTGTATCCTAAAGAAGTTTAGGACTTGTGAGTTTTAGAGGTTGTTAACCAGTTGCGGGTAGCTTGTGCATTCTAATAATTAGGTTAATTATTGTTTGATATTCCTTAAGGGACCGGGTAGGTCAGTATCCTTAAGAAGTTTTGGACTTCTGAGTCTTAGAGGTTGTTAGTCACTTGCGGGTAGCTTGTGCGAATTGTAATCAGTTATAACACTGGCGAGTGGACTAGACTAGTTTGATAATTTTCAAGTGAACTAGTATAAATTAATATTGTTGTTTACTTCCTGTTCTTATTTATTGTTATTATCAAGAATAAAGGAAAAAATATTTTAACATAAATGAGAATATTTTTAAAGAAAATTTTTTGTTTTAAAAAACCAATTCAAACCCCCATTTTCTTGTGTTTTTCACACCTTCAACTTCGGTTATCCAGGGGTGGAGCCGCACAAATGTAGAGGGGTAACCGTTTCTGCTGAAGTAGTGGTGGAAGGTTGCATTCTTTCCTTCAAAAAATGTGCAGGGTTTCCATGACCAGACCCATATGGATTTTCAACTGGCTGACCTCCTCTCTTAACAATTCTTGGAAGTCTGAAGTCTGTCTATATTTTTCGAGAAATGCTTCAAATTCAAAGCGAGTGTTGGGGAATTAGCTTGCTGGTTATGGACAAAAAGTAGGACAATTTTTTCTTGGTTTTGTGGAAAAATATCCATGCATGCTAATGAATTGTGATGCATGAATTTCTTATTCTTTTTTTGTTGAAAATATGATATGCCATGTATGGATGCATATGAATGAAATATAATAGACTAAGAGTTTTTATTTAAATGAATGTGATGCAATTCCATGTGTGGGCTCAAGAAGGTGTGTATTTTAGATAATATGCGTAAATATCAACAAAACAACCTATGTAGGAAGACTCCTTACAATAGGATAGTTCTAAGTATTTTTACCCAAACCATTCACAAGGTTGACTCTACAGTTTTTGATAAAAGGTTCCTAGAGTCCCAGAACCTAATTGAAAATATTTTGGTTGATGAAAAATTACTCATTAGACAGCAATACCCTTAATAGGATCTACTATAAGTGAGGTCTTCGCGCCAACCAAATAAGTCATACATCTCGAAGGCCAATACTATACAATTATTAGTCCTAATACCAAGTTCAGGGTTCTAGACAAAGGTCGCTAGAGTCACAAGCCCTTTTTGAAATATTGTCGCCATAATGAATACTCATTAGACAATAATACCTCCAAAATGATCTACTCTAGGCGAAGTATTCATGTCACCCAAGTGAGACAATACATCTTGAAGGCCAACATTACACAAACACTAATTTAAACTAGGGTTTTTCTCAAAATCGGGTATAGAGCTTTACTCAAAGAGAATTTCTCAATCCCGCAGATGTATATATACATAAATAACTTAAGCATAAAAATGAAGTAAGATAGTAAGAAAACATAAAAACACAAGAATAATAATAAACAAAGCTAACACTTAAAACACATTACAAACTAAGCAAGGCTTGACCCTCAAGATTCCCCAGTAAAGTCGCCAACAACCGTGGCGTGAAGAATACCCGAGAGAATAAGCGCTCGAAAGCCAACATGAATTGCCTCCAATGTTTTATTTTTAAAAGGAAACGTCTATAAAACCCTCGAAGAACAAAAATATGGTTGTCACAACCGAATTTAGGTTCGAGAGTCGATTATACGCGGGAAAGTATTTGCACTCCACACATCTATTATAGTCAACATGAACCATTTAGTTAATTTTGAGAATACGAGTGTTAGCTTAAGATATTTTCTATTTCTTGTAAATATCGTGACCTATTTACAAAAAGAAAGAAGGAGGAAAATTAGGATTTTTATTAAGATGCTGGAGGAAACGTTGAATCTTGCACCTATGTATTCCTAGATGCGACGGGGAACTCAAAGTTACGTAGTTGTGTGTAACAAATATTTATTGGTTCGTCGATTTTAGCGATAGATGTTTAAGTTGTATTCGAGCAGAAAACATTAATTGTTACCCACATAGGGGAGTAAGGAATGTTGTTTGCATCGTGTCATAATAGATAACATGATCCAAAACATCTCAGATTATGTTTTAACCACATTCGAACGGAAAACATTGCTTGCTACTCACGCATGGGTGGATTGAAGAGTTTGTTTGTGCTTGACATCGAGATGAATAAAACATCATTCGTTTATGAAATTTTTTTATTCCACTAAGGCAGAGAAAATAAATTTGATGAGTTGAAGTTAATTTTAGGTGGAAGACGAGTATTCTAAAGACAAATTATAAAGCATGTATTCAAATACTCGGGGTCTAGGATGAATATTACATTCAACTATTTTTTTTTCATTTATTTATATAATGTTAACATGTGCTATTATATTGGAAATTGTACATAATATTTTTTAAAAGTTTTAAAAATTATTTTCTAACATAATTATTATTTCTAGAATCTTAAAGATGTGTGTTTATGACACAAAATAGTGGGACTCTAAAAGTAAAAAGAATTTAACGCCCACACAAAAACATACTCTTTTGTGGCCATAAAAAAGAACTCTCAATTTGACTCTTTGCTTCTCCAATGATTCAATCATCTTGTTAATGTGATTATGAATATTATAATATAATGTGTATTCATTTGAGATGGTTTGGATATTTTGATAGTTTAGGGACTTTTAGAAAGATAATACCAACTTTAAAGACATAATTGAGTATTTGTTAATTCTTATATTTATGAAGTCTATGCAGGGTGGTGTAGAATAGTTCCATATCCTTATGAGTATTCGATGAGGCAAACACAAGTTCTACTAAATTACTTGTAACTAATGTCATAACTGAATGAACATCAACCCCTAACTGAAGTTAAATACTAGGTTTGTTTTATTAAAACAGTTATGTTTTTTACATCCTCCACATCTATAAATAAACAACCCTATGCATGCTAGTTTATTAACATGAGGTACTAAATTTAAGTGAAGATTATAGTAAGTGCTAATCATGAACAATACATGTTTTGGGTTTTTCTTCATTTTGCT
This sequence comes from Vicia faba, assembly GCA_948472305.1. Taxonomy (NCBI): domain Eukaryota; kingdom Viridiplantae; phylum Streptophyta; class Magnoliopsida; order Fabales; family Fabaceae; genus Vicia; species Vicia faba. Next base: position 946,227,666 of record OX451737.1, read on the forward strand.
TATTCTTCTTACTTCTGGTGAGTCCATTTTTTTGCTTGGTTTAGTAACAAATCAATTATTAATACTACTTCAAACATTGTATATTTTCAAAATGTCAACATTAAAAAAAGAAACAAATGAAGTATTTAAGTTGCACTAATCATATTAATAATGATGAATCAATAATGCAGAGATGGTTGGGAAAATCGAAGGAAGGCGTGATCGTCGGGGCTCACGGAGTCATCAATTTGAAGGAGTTTGTTTAAGTGATCACATTTGCGAATCCGATTGTCGCAGCGAAGGCTTTCGTTGCGGTGAATGTCGGAGATTTCCTAGAGGTTGCTTCTGCAACAAGCATTGTTAATCAAGTTATAATTTTATTAGTGTGATGCAACATTTCAATCTTTTTTACCTATCTTTGTTTGCTTCGTTTTACTAACACTTGAGATTGGTTTTGAGCTAGAGTTTAATTAATTAATGTTATCTACAATACTTACTAGGCTATTTATTTATGGTTAGGGTGATTTTAAGTTTATTATTTTTAGTTTTGAAAATTAATTTTATAATTAAAATATATTTAGCTAAAATAAACTTGAGTTGGTCTTTTACTTGATTATAAAATATCTTTTACTTTAATTAAAAATAAAAATAAATTGATTTTGTAATCATCGATGAATACTCAGATTATCAACTACCACCACCATTCTATTCATCTCCGATCGCCAATATATCCACCAACTATAATTCTTACCACCACTTTGATTATCGAGTACCACTTTAACCACAAAAACTTTGACTAATGATAACATCACTCTGACTATCATTCATCATTATTGTTGTCTATCATTTTGACAAACATAGATTTCCACTCTTACCATCATTAATGATCACTCTCACTATTAGAAAAAACTATTTTTTATGGTAATTATTTCAGCTCATATACTGTAAAATTGAGATATATATCTTTTACACGTTGTTTTTTTCTTAAAAAAATATATATTATATTCTCAGATTTTTTGAAAATCGATGGGTTAACTAATTCATTGAACACACTTTGAATCAGAGTAGCATCCAATTATATTTTTGTCATTAAAAATGGCACCTTATTGAATATTTTTATTTTTGATAACTAAAAATAAGACACTTTTCATCTCGGTTTTATTTCACAATCGAAGTGAAATTCTTTCACTTAAATATGAAATTTTAGGTTTTAGCATTCAATTTCACTTGTCTAAACCCTACGAAGAGTCCTGAACAAGAGAGCCAACAAGAGATCTATAAATAACGAGTGTCATAAACACATATCATCTTCAATACAAAAATGATATGTGTTTAGGGCTCTCATTTCTTCTTCAGATATCCTAAACATTTTCTTGCACTTCTTCTTTAGAGATCTAGTACGTCAAACATCATTACTCATTTTGTTGTTGTTGTTGAGACCTATAGATTTATTGATGATGTTGTTGTAGTTTTGTTGAGAGATTGTAGTTTTGAGTTGTTGATATTGATATTATTCATATTATATTTTTTGTGCATATCTCATCTTTTTCCTTTGTGTTGAAGTTATTGTATCTAATGTCTATTGTTTATTTCACTAACCCCTCTTTGAACATATAATCTATTAAATTGATTTTTGAAATAATCATATGAAAATATATGTTGTATTTAAAACATATTTTACACTGATTAATATTTTTTAGCATTCCGCAACTCAACATTTATCTCTTGCTTTTTTTATTGTTAAAATCTCTCAAATACTTCTAATTTTTATTCAATTTTCTTATGTATTTTTTCATTTTTCAAAGCATCAAATTTAATGCTTTCAATAATGAATTAATAGAAAATAAGGTGTTGAATAAATAACTTGAAAGACTGAAGTGATTTTAACAATTAAAGTGCGTAAGGTGAATGATGAGTTAGAGGATGCTAGAAAATCATTGATCAATGTATGATGTTCTTCATATATAACACAATTGTTCATATAATTATTTTTCTAACCAAGTTTGAGAAGTTATATATTTAGTTAGGATTAAATAAACAATCCACATTAGATATAATAAACTCAATCTTATTTAACTCGTCGGTTAAATGTCAAAACCGAGGGGAAATGTGGTACATTTATTTTTATTTTACTTTTTATTTGTAAATTAAATCATGTATTCCTTCGGTTTTATTAATAATCGAAGGTAAATCCCTATTTTATTTTACTTTTTAATTAAAAAGGAAATAAATTCCCCCCTCGATTTTAATCAGAAATCAAGGTCTATACATTCAAAAAGTAACCTAAGACTCATCTATGTCATATACTTTATTTTTTAATTAACAAGGAAATAAAACTTTTCCCTTAGTTTTAATCAAAAATTGAGGGATAAACAATTTATAAAGTAATTTAGAACCATATACATTATACATTCATAAAGTAAGAACGCTCAAGATATTGCCAACACATCGACCAACAAGAAATCTTCTACACCAATAAGAACGCAAACACCATCACTATATATATTAAAAGCTATCTTGTGAAATCCTCTAAATCCAATAAGAATGAGAACACCACCATAAATTTTCATTAAAGTAGCAACAAGCTTTGTCTCTGAGATGGATTGCAAGTGTAGAAAAAATTGGATTCAGGTTGGTGTTCTTATGTTATATCTTATCTTTTAGCTGGAATGAAATTTTATTATGTATCTAATTTTTTTGTGTTATTTCTGAAATTTGAATCCGTGCAAAACCATTGAACTTGAAAAGTAATGTATGCAACAAAATTTGGATTTATTCAAAGTGATGATAATAAATCAGTTTTGTCAAAAATTTATACTTGTTGATTGAAAATTTGTATTTTAATTTATGTGTAAGAAATGTAATTTAATATTTTGTGTAAAAAATTTATTTATTTTAAATATATCTTTTTCCTCTCGATTTTTGGACAAAACCGAGAGGTTTGTGACGCTAGTTTTGAAAATATAAAAATGTTGTTGTTGTGAATCAAACCAATGACCTTTTCAACTATCCCCTCAGTTTCTGAATAACTGAGGGATAAAGTGGCAAGTTTTCATAATATTGTTTATTACCTTTCCTGTGTAACCGAGGTTAAAACTCCCTCTTGTCTGAGGTTAAATGTGTTTTTTATTGTAGTAACTAATCATTACTATCACCAACCACCACTGATTAACATTGTTTCTCATTTCATTTTGTGTAAATCCACTACACACAAAAATCACCTTGTTGAGAAACCCATTGTAATCCTAGAAGTTAGGAAACCGTTGATAAAACATGTGATCCCAAATATGAGAAACAATCACTCACAGTCTATTATGGCGAAACCTTATTGTTTCATTAAACCCTCTCGTGTGATGATTACTCTCCATCCACGACTCTTCCTTATTTCTGATTTAAACCCATCTCAACATATGTAGCAAAAATTGTGGAAGTACGACCATGATCGAAGCATACCAAAATGGTTCCCCACATGTGTCATTTGATTCTAATCACACTATTTCATTACATTTTTTTGTTAGGGTTTCTCCAAATTGACAAAAATCAACCTTTATACCTTTCTCGATTCATGAGATTTCATGACTCGAATCAGAAATATAAGGTGACTCGAATCAAGCGAAAAATGAGTCAATTATTTATGTTGATCTAGTTTCACTATAATTTCTCATTTGACTCATATCATGAAATATTATTGACTCAAATCTAACATAGTTTTCAATCATATTTTGTGCTTCATCTCAAGCACATATAATTTTTTTATCATCTCATTCCAAAGACAACTCACATAACTAATAATATGTTTCAAAGTGTTTTTTATGAGAATAAACAACCTTCATTTTTGAAAACTCAAAATCTCTTGCAATCAAAATTTATTTCATCTTCAACCTCTTGAGTTAGATTTAGATATTGATTATGTAAATGTAATTATTGAAAGAGACATGTCTTGAAATTATCTGTTCTTGAAGATTTTCACTACGCCAAAAATGGCTTTTAACAGCGCACATTAGACGGTGCTTTTATACAAAAGCGATGTGATAAGTGAATTTAAAAAAAAAACACGGAAACTGTATACAATAATAAATAAAAGCACTTCTAAAAATGTGACCTTAGACAACGCTTTTAAAAAGCGCTGCTAAAAGTGTTGCTTTAGAAAGCGCTTTATCAAAAGCACTGGTAAAGGACCACTTTAGACAGCGCTTTTAAAAAGCATTGTCTAAAGTCATATAAAATTAAAAAAAATCTCAAAAGCGCTGCTAAAGGACCACATTAGCCAACGCTTTTCAAAAGCGCTGCTAAAAGCCCATATTAGCCAGCGCTTCTAAAAAGCGTTGTCTAAAGCCATATAAATTAAAATTAAAAAATAGAATCATTGTACTGTTTCTCTTTTCACAGACTCACGAACACGAAAACCCTTTCCCTCTCATTCTCACGAACATAAACCCTTTCCCTCTCACAAATCATCGTTGTCCAAGCTCCTTTCGCTGTCTTCCAAGCTCCATCCGCCGCCCTTCGTCCGACCAGCCCTTTCCCTCTGTCCTCCACCGTCTCTCTCGTTTGTCCTCCACCCACACCGGCCAGTTCTCAAGGTAGGTTCTTTCTTGAAAATGTATTTATCTCCATTGATGTCTAAACTAAGTTATCCTCCTATTGAAAATATACTATGCTAACATCTAAGACATTATCCTCCTATTGATGTCCAAACTGAGTTATAGGTATGCATATCTGAGTTATAGGTATGCATTTTGATTTTTAGGTTCTTGGTTGGGCTTGATAACAGCAACACTTGTAGCATTATTTCATTTTCTGTATTTTAGCATTATTGCACTTTCAGCAACACTTGTAAGATATTATTGTTTTTGAAGTTTGGATTCAGTTTCTGTATGTTTCATTATTGCATTTTGTATTATTGTCATGCATTATTGCATTTTGTATCATCTTTGTTGGTTTGTGATCAAATGTGATGAGAAGTCAGAAGAGGAAGCAATGTTATATATTATAATTTATCTATCACTCTCTCTGTGTATGTGTATATGATTATTAAGTAAGAAGTTTCTGAATTTTTTTCTTTTGGTTCTTTGTTTTGGAATAAAAAAGATAATGATGGGTTTTTTTGTTATTTTAATTGGTTTCTGAATTGTTTATCATGTTTATATTTTCCATGAACTAATATTTTTTACTTGTTGGTTGCTTCATTTCTTTACTTTTATTATTATTTTACTGATATAAATTTCAGAATTGTTTAAGCATTATTACTCCTAAATACTGTGTTTCTATTGGAAAGAAATATAATATGATAGAAAAGATTCATAAGTGATTTGTTTCTCATACAATTTTTCACAAAAAACTTATCTAAGAACAAATTCTTAAGGTTTGTGGATTTAAGCTATTATAGCCCTATATATATACAACTTGTTTTTGATGATCCCTTTGTATTGGTGTAGTTAGTCTAAGACCATCACTGATTCGAAGAACATTAAAGCTGCATCATCATTCGTCGACACCAATAACCCCTTTTCTTTCTTTAGTAAGTCAAGTTCAAATTCTATCTGTATCGATCAATTAAAAAACACAACTATTTTTATATAGATATATTTATTTTTAGTCCATGTTAATAACTCTAGAAATAAATTTCTAGAAATAATTCGTTTAATTCATACAAAAAGGGAATAATCCGTTTATAGTGTTTTTGTTTACTTGAATTAGTATAAAAAATAGATAAAAAAATGGATGTCTTCCGATCGATTTTCAAAAGAGTGCGAGAATGGGATATTGGAATTCGTTAAGTTTGCTATTGAACATGCCAAAGACCCCAGTCGAATGAAGTATCCTTGCTTGGGTTGTTGTTATGTGGGTCGGGTTGACACAGATGGATTGAAATCGCATTTACTAATGCGTGGAATTGATAGAAGTTATACATGTTGGATATTTCACGGTGAAAAAAGTAACGACAACATTAAGCCGGGGGAGAAAAGTAGTACGGCCTATGCTTCAAACGATAAGGACACAGATACATACGATTTTGATCGAGTCGAAGAGATTGCAGATGCACTTGAAGAAGATCTTCAGGATTGTCCCAAAATGTTTGAGAGATTGGCAGGTGATGCAGAGAAATCATTGTATAAAGGTTGCACTAAATTCACAAGACTGTCTGCGGTATTAAAGTTGTACAACTTAAAGGCGGGAAATGGATGGTCAGATAAAAGTTTCACAGAGTTATTAGCCTTGATGAGAGATATGCTTCCGGTGGATAATGTTCTTCCTAATCGAACCTATGAGGCCAAAAAAATGTTGTGCTCTATTGGCATGAGCTATGATAAGATACATGCTTGTCCAAACAATTGTGTTTTGTTTCGAAACGAATATGCATCGTTAAATGAGTGCCCTAAATGCGGTTTGTCTCGATATAAGAAAAAATTGTCTCCAGCAAAAGTCTTATGGTATTTTCCTATAATTCCGAGATTTAGCCGCATGTTTCATAGTGAAACTGATGCAAGACACCTAACTTAGCATGCAGATGAAAGAATTATTGATGGAAATTATCGACATCCGGAAGATTCACCACAATGGTCGAAAATTGATAATGATTATCCTGATTTTGGAGAAGAAGCAAGAAACCTTTGCTTGGATTTATCTACTGATGGAATGAACCCGCATGGTCTTCAAAGCATCTCATGTACCACATGGCATGGGATTCTTATGGTTTATAACCTACCTCCATGGATATGTATGAAGCGTAAGTACATGATGTTATCTATGTTAATTTCTGGGCCTAAACAACCAGGGAATGACATAGACGTATACTTGACACCTATGATCTAATATTTAAAGATTTTGTGGGAGAATAGGGTGGAGGTTTGTGATGGATATAGGAAACAAAGTTTCAATTTGAGGGTGATGTTGTTTGGCACAATTAATGATTTTCCAGCATACGGGAATCTATCTGGGTGTAACATTAAAGGTTAACATGTATGTCCTGTTTGTGAAGATGGAACCGATACAACGCGTTTAGAACTTTGTCAGAAGAATGCGTTTCTCGATCATCATAGATTCTTACATTCTAAACATCCCTACCGTGCGTGGAGAAAAGCATTCAATGGAGACACCGAACAACGAAAAGCTCCACCTGCATTGTCAGGTGACCAAATTTTTGAAAAGGTGAAAGATGTGTGTACTCCGTTTGGCAAGCCTTTTGTGCATACGGTTGTCAAAGGTGGGTGGAAGAAGAGATCGATTTTTTTTTAATTGCCATATTGGAAGTCTCTGTATGTGAGACATTTTCTCGATGGGAAAGTCTAAGGATGGCCTTAAAGCAAGAGAGGACATGTTAAAGATGGGAATACAAACTGAACTAGGACCCGTGAAGAAAGAAAGCCGAACATATCTACCACAAGCTGCTTTTACTCTATCTAGAAAGGAGAAAAAGATATTGTGTAAGTTTCTAAGTGAAGTTAAAGATCCAAAAGGATACTCTTCAGATATTATAAGACTCGTGTCTATGAAAGACCTCAAGTTAAAGATTTTAAAGACACATGATTGCAATGTTATAATGGAGAGTTTTCTACCAATAAGTATACGTTCTATTTTGCCAGATAAAGTAAGGAGCGTGATAACTAAGTTGTGTTTTTTCTTTAGGTAAATTTGTAGTAAGGTGATTGATCCTGAGATCTTACCAACATTGAAAAAAGAAATTGTTATTACTTTGTGTGAGCTTGAAATGTATTTTCCTCCCTCATTTTTTGACATAATGGTACATCTAGTTGTTCATCTTGTGAAAGAGACACAGTTGTGCAGACCAGCTTATATGAGATGGATGTACCCTGCTGAATGTTATATGAAAGTATTAAAAGGGTACGTGAAAAACCGAAGTCGCCCAAAGGGTTGTATTGTTGAGCGATAGATTTTAGAAGAAGCAGTTGAGTTTTCTACTGAATATTTGTCCAAAGTTCAATCCATTGGACTCCCCAAAAGTCATATTTTTGAAAAAAAGGAAAGTAAAAGATTAATTGGAAATAAAATTGTGACAGTATCAAAAGATGAACGGGATCAAGTGCATATGTTTGTTCTGCACAATGATAGTGAGGTTGAGCCATATGTTGAAATGCACAAGGATGTACTTTGAGGGTTAAATCAGAATAGAAATGAAAATTGGATAGTACGGGAGCACAATCAAATTTTTATACCATGGTTTAAGGATCATATTTTTTCAAAGCTTCATTCGGATCCTGCTTCAATAACAGAAAGGTTGAGATGTTTGGCATATGGTCCAAGTTTGCATGTGTTTTCTTATAGTGCATACGCAATTAATGGATACACATTTTATACCAAATAACAAGATGATAAAAGTACTATTCAAAATAATGGTGTCACCGTGCTTGCTGAAGCAATGCACATTTCAAGTATGAAAGACCTAAACCCCAAATATGCAAATATGTCATATTTTGGGGTTATCGAGCATATTTGGGTGTTTGATTACAAGAAGTTTCAGATTCCTATCTTTGGTTGCAAGTGGGTAAATAGTAGTGGCATACAAATGGATAAGTCAGGATTTTTACAAGTGGATCTAGCCTCTCAAGCTAAATAAGTGTTCTATGTCACTGACCCGACGAGTACAAAATGGTCTATAGTGCTTTTATCTAACAAAGTGGTTGATGATAACGGTGTAGATCAAGGTGATATTGATGATGAGAATGTGTCATGTATTAGACGAAATGAGTCGTATATTATAAATGATCAAGATGAGAATATTATAGCGGATGAATCATATATCAGAAATGATCATAATGAGGGAATTTGGATAAATCCATCCGTCCGCATTGTTAAGAAATAAGTAATTCATGTTCCAACAAAGAAAAGAAAGAGATGTTAGTGAAAAAGGTAATATATTAAAATGTTTATGTTTATGTTTGTGTTTATGTTTAAGTTTATGTTTATGTTAATTTTTGGCATTTTCATTTTATATATATTTAAATGACTATGGAATTTTATATTGGGTTTATGTCTATGCTTATTACAGGTTAGATGGCTACTAACGAGGATCACCCACATGATGATTCTGGGCATGATGGAGATAAGCCCGTTAATAAAACGGAAATGGAATATAGACGAGGAATAACAATAATGAAGAGAATCATTCGAGATAGAGATTGAGGCATAAAGTATGATGTGCATTGGAGTCAAGAAGGCCAACTAATTGAGCCTAACGGTTTATCATTGACGAGTTATCTTGGTTCGGTGGTAAGGAGATAAATTCCAATTACAGGTGAAGATTGGAGAGCAATAGTGTTGGACGACGCTAAAGATAAAATATGGAGTGAGATACATGTAACATATGTGATGTTATTTGTTTTTAATGACCATTATGTCTTTAAATTACTTATACTAACGCGCTTTGTGTATGATTTTCGTAGAGGTCGTTCAACATTGAGGATACCAGGAGAGATTATATACTCAAATTGGTCGGAAAATTACATAGAGGGTTTAGAGCTTTTTTATCAAACAAGTTTCTTAGGGATGCATATAAAATTTTTGTTGATGCAGAGCTTCCAAATAAATATGCAGATCTGATTACACCTGAAGAATGGGAAACTTTTAAATCCAAAAGAAATACCCAGAAATTTGAGAGTTTAAGTGTCGTAAATCGACAACGAGCATCAAGTCCAGCATATCCATACAGAAAAAGGCGTATGGGATATGCACATTTTCAACAATTTATTGTAAGTATCTATAAATTGCAAAGTATCTATAATAAATGCACGCTTATATTTGATCATGTTATTTGGCTTAATGTGTAGTTAACAAAGGAGAATAGTTCTGGAACATCTCTTCCGGAACACATTTTGTGGAAGGAAGCCCGTGTGTGTAAGGACAGAGTTGTTGAAGAAAATGTTCTACAAATTTTTGACAGATGTGTAAGTATAACATTATTTATTTAATTACATCATACTTTTATTTATTTAATTACATCATTCTTTTATTAATATATCATTCTTTAATTACAATATTTATATGAATTTCAGGAGACTCTTTCTCAGTCTATACCTCCAGATGAAGATAATGATTGCACGAGAATACTCTCACGAGCATTAGATATTCGTGAGTATTCTGGTCGAGTGAGGGGTAAGGGATTTCGGATCACTCTGACATCCTTGAAGAAAAAATCAAAGACAAAATCTCCTAGCAATAAAGAACTTTCGAAAAAGTTGGAAAAGTTACAACAAGAAGTTTATGAGATGAGAAAGGAAAAAGAAATAGATCAAGCTACATGTTTTAAAGATACTAGTGACAAAGGTAGTATCAATGGTAACTTTGGATCGAATATTCCCAAGGTAATTATATATCATATTTATAAATTGTATAACCATATTTATTAATTATATAACCATATTTATTAATTATATAACTATATTTATTAATGGTTATAGGGCATTTCCCGGTGTCAACTCTATTTGTCGTCACCGACTTATCGGATGGTTGGCAAGGGAAAAGTGTATAATACTTCAGGAGAAATGCTTCACCATAAACCGCTCCGAAATGGATTTTTGAAAGTATCGGTTGATGTTGTTTTAGAGGGGGGTGCGTTGTTACCACTACCTGACAATGTGGCAGATGCAACATTGGTGGTAGATGCAATAAGATCGTTTGTTGCATAACCGTCAAGCCTCGCTTGTGTATATAATGAGGTATACTTAAAATAGTTTTCTATTCAAATTTTTCAAGGCAATTTTACTTACATTTTGTTTATATGGTAATGTTAGACTCCAACAAAATCCATCCAAAAGATAAGGGGATTAGGCGGGAAACCGAGTCAATTGCATCAATTGAGGTACAACACAATTATATGACATTTATGCTATGAGAAATGCTAATTTATGATTTTATACTTCCCCTAACTAATTATAATATAACTAGATTCATGATAAAGATATTTCACAAGTCAGTAGGGGTAAGGCGCCTGAAATTAGCAACATTTCCACATAAAAAAAGAATGTTGCTAAGAAGACCGTGGCTAGCAAAAAAACTACTGCTCAGTTCAGGTCGTGCCTTCGGACATATTTAGGAATAACAGATATTCTGGATGGTAGTACACGCCTTATACCTATGAGTGCATACATCTTTGGTTTTGAATACTTGGAAGCAATTGGTAGAGAGGATATGTAGCAAGTTTTTAGACATTTGGAATTAGGCCTCGGTGTTATCGATACATACATCAGGTATACTCCGATCAACTTTGTTTAATTAGATGAACAATTTATTTCCTCATTTTAATGAATATAGTATAATGTTAATGATGTTTTAATTTAAGTTTTATGTATGACAATATTGTGCACCCGCGTGGATTAGAAGCAAGATTTGGATTCTTAGCTCCCAACACTGTCAATTCAAGGTTAATCGTAACAAGACCAAATGATGTCATAGCATATATACTCGGTTTATTCGTGGCCAGCAAAGATACTGAGAAGTTGTTCTTTTTGCCATATAATACTGGCAACAGGTTAGATTTTCATCCTAACTTGATATATTATAATTTTCCGTTTTTGGCTATTGTTTAATCTTTGTTTAATCATACAGTGAACACTAGTTATTGGTTGTGATTAATCCTATGATAGAAACTGCGTATTAACTGGATTTGTGTTTATGTTTATGTTTCTATGTGATATTGATCTAAACAGTCGTTTATATTTTATGATATTGTTCTACTAGCTTTTCGATCCCAAAGAGATATTCAACTGCCAAAAAGTAGAGCCAACAATGTTACATGGATCAGAGTGAAGGTATATTTTCACAAAGAGATATTCAGTTTTGATTTCATTAGTGATGATACTTGATAAAACGATTTAAGGGGTATAATCTGATATATATTTGTATTTTCTTTCCATGTGTAGTGTCCTTGCTAGCGTAACGGTATAGATTGCGGCTATTTCATGTTGAGGTTTATGAAAGAAACTATTCTTTTGGATCGATTAGAGATTCCATCCACGATATGCATTTCTAACTTAAGAATTACATACTATTTTCATATTTTGTGTTTCTCATAAAATAACATATTGTTTTAACTAAATCACATACTATGTTATATTATTATATATGTAGTATGTTGAGGAATTCAATTTTGCACATTACTCAAAAGATCAATTGGATGAACTTATGGAGGAATGATGTCAATTCATTATCGGGTTGAGATTTTTATAAGCTAAGGTATACTGTCTTATTTTCCTTGATGAGAACTTTCGAGTTTTGAGTATAAATTAAATTCGAATAAAGTGCAACGTTAATATTATCATGTTATGAATTTCGATCATTTGGTTTTTTTTCCAGGTTTATAGGTGCATGTGTAAAAGATAGAGCTAAGATATTCATGTTGTTGTTGTTTCATGAGAATTATCGAAGATAGTAAGATGTAGATATAACATCAATTTTGAATTTTAGGATTTTTAACTTGTAGAATTTTAACTTGTATCATAAATTTTGTAGTTGTTGTTGTATATATCATCAATTTATATATATGTGTAATTTTTATATATGCATATTTTATTGGAATGAAGCTACCAAATATGGTGCGTAATATGGTGAAAACCTGATTAAAATATGGTTAAAATTCTGATTAACATTCATTTTATATATATATATATATATATATATATATATATATATATATATATATATATATATATATATATATATATATATATATATATATATATATATATATATATATATATATATATATATATATATATATATATATATTGGACAGCGCTTTTGTAAGTCAAAATAGGTATTTTATTAAAAAAATTGTGACCAATAGACAACGCTTTAAGAGAAAAGCACTGTAAAAACTCAAAAAAAAGCGCTGCCTAAAGTGAGAAAGCGCTGTCTAATGTGGGGAAATAGACAATGCTTTTAAAGGAAAACGCTGTCTAAAGCCTAACTTAAAAAATAACATAAAGCACTGTCTAAAGCAAAAGCGCTGCTAAAAGGGTATATAAAAAAGCGCTGTCTATTTTATAAGCGTTGTCTAAAGCGGGTGCATAAGAAAGCGCTTTTAATGTAAAAGCGCTTCCTAAAGTGAGCATAAGAAAGAGCCTTTACATTGAAAAAAAGTGTTGTCTTTACTTTTAGCAACGCTGCTTTAGGCAGCACTGTTAAAAGCCAAAAAAAAGTGTTGTCTAATGTCTTGTTTGGCATACTATTTCTTAATATTTTCAAGAAGCTTGCAAGATTATGGTTGTTGTGACTAGTAGTGACATATTACACTGAAAAGAAGGAAGCTCTTCTCTCCAGCTGACCATGGTAGTGACTGTGTGGAAAGCTACAAATAAGGTGGAGTTTTCCTTAATCTTCGGACAATTCATCTCTCAAGAAATATGTGGTAGCAAGGCGTGATAGTCACATACGAAGATTTAGAGTAGATTGGTGAACCTGGAAGATTGAAGAAGCAATAATCGAGTAAATATTTCACATAAAAGTTTGGAATTAAGTTTTAAACAAGTCAATATCTAAATAGGAGATTTATTTTTCTCAACATTATTTTGGATTGGTTATTTATGAACTCGAATAATATTTGTCAAAAGATAGTGGAAGAGTATCAATTCCAATAAGAAACCATAGAATAGTGGAGTAGAATCTTGCGAGGGGGATAAAGTTGAACCACTATATATCTCAGTTTACTCTTTCTCACACACATACACACAAACACATACACACACATTATCTCTCTATCTCACTCTTGCATTTTTGTTTTTGTAGAATATTGAATGATTAGGTTATCAATTATTAGCATAATTTATCATTTAATTTCCTTGGTAATGATTTATTACGTAAGGTTACGTTTTGTTGCAATTTATCCCTAGTTGAGCTTTAGTGCTGATAAAACTCTAGAAAACTAGTGACGTTGGAATATGATATCAATTGAATCATTGTATATGACACATCTCGTGTAATCTACAATTTCTCAATTAATCATTGTTTGAACAATATGTTAGATTTGTGAATTATGTATTTGTCAACATGGTCGAATTCCAATAAAAGCATAAGATCTCTATTTTCGCTTTAAGCCTTTTCTGTGTTTTGAAAAACTCTTTGATATTCTATTTTTTGTAAATCGGTCAAAGTTTTAATAAGGGTCTATTCATCTCTTCGCGTCTAGACTGTTTCTATACTCTATATTCTCACCCAACAATTAGTTTCAGAGTTGATCTTTTGATCAAGTCTAAGCAACTCAAAAGTTTGGAATATGGCTGATGATGATCTGTTTTTAAAAGCGATAAGTATGCTTATTGGTAAGATATCATGCATGTACATTTACTATCAATTGACAAAAATCTATGAGTTGTCGTCATCGAAGGACATTTTATTCCTAAGGGTGGCGATGATGTTATTAAACACCCAAAATATTGGCTAGATGATGAAACCAAAAAGGCTTCATATGATCTGCAAGCGAGGAATTATCTCTGCTTTAAGTGTGAAAGTATTCTACTCAATTTCACATCATAAGACTGCTAATGGTATATGGGACGCTCTCCAAAGTGTTTATGAGGGAACAAATGATATCAATGATTCTAACCAACATGTTTACAGAGGAGTTCGAACTATTTTATACCGAACCCGGAGAATCTGTGAATTCCATGTAGACCAGATTCCTCCACTTAAGCAACAAACTAAGCAACTTGAGAAAAATCATTTCTAACTAAGATTTTGATAAAACAAATTATGATATATGTATAGAGAGTGGAAACAAAAGGTTACCATTATAAAATAATCTAAAAATCTTAGTACTTTGGACATCATAAGGTTATTTAGGAAACTAGCTGAGTATGAAAATGAACTGAAATGTCTCCCAAATAGTGAAGTAAAGTCAGAAAAGAAAGAGAAATGAAAAAAAAGAAAGATAAAAAGGGATATTTCTTTGAATGCTCCATCGTCTAAAGAAAATAAGTCAAAGGAATAAAGTGATAAATGTGATGAAGAATCTCCTAAAGAAGAGGAGATGAGTTTATTCATTAGACTCTACAATAGATACTTAAAAAGAAACAAGCTCAAGCATTTCGACAAAAGTTTGATAAATTTCAGAAATGCTTACCCACCTAAAAGAGAACATAAGAAAAAGGAATATGTCATTAACTTTTATGAGTAGAGAAAACCAGGACATTATAGAACTGCTAGTCCAAGTCTCACCAAGCATCATAAAAATAAATTTAAGGAAGTCTACGATATGGAAGGAAAAGGCGCCAAAGGTCGTAGAGCCTATATCGTGTGGGAAGAAGATGATGTGATATCCTCCAAGTATTCTTGCTCTAGTTCATATGATGAGTATGGTAACCTATGTACAATGGCATGTAATAAAGATGAAATCTCACAAGTATATACTTTTGATCCTGATAATGAATATTTGAATAGTGAATTGTCAAAGGCCTTTAATGATATGTATGTGGATTCTATGAATGATTTTAAGAAAATTTCTATTCAAAAAAGAAATGATTTTAAAACTTGAAAAGGAGATAAATGATCTTAATTGCGCTTTGGATTCTCTTAAAGAAGCACATATATCTCTAGTTGATAAGTGTTTTAATGTTTCTCACACTTTAGTTGAATAGATGGAAAAAGTAGAGTATGTTACTTGTCTAAATTTAAAACTAGAAATTGAAACTCTCATAGGATAAATAACTCATGATATTTCACTATCTTCTACTAGTTCTATTTCTTCAAGTGATATATGGATAGTAAAAACCTCATGTCGCCAGGATAAATAGAAAAAACATTTTATCTAAAGCTTTTTATCATTATTGTGGTGATAAGGGTCACATTAGGCCTTTTTGTCATATTAGGAATGTTCAAGTTTCTAAATGTAAAATGTCATGGATACATAAATGTACTTAAACTAACTCTAATGACCCACTAGTTGTGAACCTAAATCGTCTAATTGATTGTTTGCAAGAA
Source organism: Vicia faba (assembly GCA_948472305.1). Taxonomy (NCBI): domain Eukaryota; kingdom Viridiplantae; phylum Streptophyta; class Magnoliopsida; order Fabales; family Fabaceae; genus Vicia; species Vicia faba. The sequence goes on from OX451737.1 coordinate 946,243,578, forward strand.
GTTCTTTTCCCTGCGAAAATTTTATGGTTCCTAGATAGCAGGTGTTCAAGAAACATGATGGGAGATGCTTCCATGTTCATCAAGTTCCATGAGAAAGTAAGAGGTCTAATCACATATGGGGACAACCCAATAGGTAAAATTTTAGGTGAATGTATTGTGTTAAATCCCTCCACAATCACCATTGAAAATGTGCTTTTAGTTAAAGGGATTAAACACATCCTACTTAGCATTAGCCAATAATGTGAAAAAGGGTACTCTATGGCTTTTGATACCCTAAATTTATCAATAGAACATAAGGACCTCGTCTTCATTATGGTATATGCACGTAAAACACATGCATTTCGACTTAATCAATAGAATAACATCCAAGAACCTAGTGATTGGTCTTCCAAAGATTGGATTTTCAAAAGACAAATTATGTTATTCTTGCAAAATGGAAAAGCAAACAAGTGCATCATTTAAATATAAAAAAATTGTTTCGACATCAAAATCTCTCGAGCTTCTCCACCTAGACTTGTTTGGCCCTTTGTGAAAAGGAAGTATATGAGGCAATTATTACAGATTTCTGAATGTTTATGACTACTCTAGATTAACTTGAACATTATTTCAAACCCATAAGGATGAAAGTTTTAAGGCTTTTGTTGAATTTTCTAAGCTTGTATGAAATGTCTTTAGTTTTAAAATTATCAAATTTCGTAGTGATCATGGTGGTGAATTTGTTAACCATCAATTTCATAACTTTTTATGTCTTATAACTCTACAACAAAATGGTATTGTTGAGTGTAAAAACCGAGTTTTAAAAAGATTGGCTCAGTTCATGATAAGTGAAATGAGCCTTACTATGTACTTTTGGGCATATGCGTTTAATACCGCATGTCATGTCTTAAATAGGACAGTCATTTGAACTATACTAGAGAAGACACCCTACGAGTTACTTAAAGGTAGAAAACCAAACATTTCTTACTTTTGCATTTTTGGTTGGAAATGTTTCATTTTAAATAACTGAAAAGGAAACCTTGGTAAATTTGATGCTATGTATGATGAAGGGATATTCTTAGAGTACTCATCTATGAATAAAGCTCATATAGTTTACAATAATAGAACAAATTGAGTAGAGGAATCTATTCATGTTGCATTTGATGAATCTTCACCCTAAAAGACGAGAAAGGTATTTGTTATAATATTTCAGGTATGATAACGAATAATTTGATCAACTATGAAAGTCCCAAAGATGATCTTCCATCTAGAAATAGGATATGAATGGAGATAAATATGAAATATTACATGAAGATGATAAACAAGAGACCTCAAACCAGCTACCTCAAGATTTGGCAATCATAAAAGATCATCCATTGGATCAGATTCTAGAATACATCAAAAGAGGTGTACCTACTAGATTACATGTTAATAATTTATGTAAGTACTTTGATTTCATTTCACATATTTAATATAAAAACATGTTTGACGACTTACTTGACGAGGGATGGTTACTTTCTATGCAAGAAGAACTTATCCAATTTAATTTTAAGGATGTTTGGGACTATGTTCTGCGTACAATTGATAAAATCGTCATTAACACTATATGGGTATTTAGGAATAAGATAGATGAAAATTGTGTAACTACCAGAAATAAAGCAATATTGGTGGAAAAAAGGTATATTCAAGCTGAAGGAATAGACTATGAGGAGACTTAGCCTCCTGTAGCTCGTCTAGAAGTTATTCAATTCCTTTTTGCATTCACTTGCTGCCTGGATTTTAAGCTTTATCAAATGGATGTTAAATCTTCTTTTCCTAATAGCTACATAAACGAGTAAGTCTATGTCTCTCAACCTACGGTTTTTAAGGATCGCGATAATTCTACCTACGTTTTTAAACTGAAAAGAGCTATTTATGATCCTAAATAAGCTCTAAGAGCCTGGTATAATTGATTGAGTGGATTTTTAATCACAAATATTGAATCATGGAAAAGTACGCATCACTTTGTTTATTAGACATAACTCAAAGCATTTTCTTTTAGTTCAAATATATGTGGATGATATTATTTTCGTCTCTACTAACTAATGTCTTTGCCAAGAGTTTGCAAGTTTGATACAGTGTGAATTTGAGTTGTCTCTTATGGGAGAGTTATGATATTTCTTAGGATTGCAAATCAAGAAAGCATAAGAAGGAACTTTCATAAGTAAAACAAAATACTTCTTAAATCTTCTAAAGAAGTTCAATATGAAAGATTTGAATAACATTTTAACACCCATGGCTTCAAATTTGTTGATTGACAAAGACAAGAACACTACTATATAAAATACATACAATAATGTTTTTGAAAAACATATAATGATTCTATCACGTCCGTTGTTAGGTAGCGTGTAAATGTATTTCTGATTGTTACCACAACGGGCGCGTGACATTTTTTATAAATTAGATAGTGCGCTACTTATAACTACGATTTATGGAAACAACTATTGTGAAATAATTGAAAGGTCCTGGTTTCATATCTTACAATACAATGCCTAGATAGCACTTTACTTATAACAATGGTTGAATTAACAACCGTTGTGATATTATTTGTGCTTTTTTTAAATATATTTTTTCAATTTTACAGAATTCCTAATTTTGCAACTTGAATATTTTTTAATCGTATAATACCAAAAACAACAATACACCCATTTGTGAATTGAATTTGACCAAAAATCGCATTACATCCATTACAAAGTTCCATTAGGAACCAAACCTTGTATATTATAGAAAGAAAGAAAATTGAGACAAGACAACCTACAATGTACACATCGTTACATCAAATTATACTATCTTAATGTTGTGGTTTCTTGTCTCTTTGTGCCTTCACTTTAAACACAAATAACTTCAAATAATAATAGTAGTTAGGAATTAAATATAATCATCTGAAAATATAACTAACAATAAATTATGAATGAAGAATATAAAATACTTGTTAATTTTTTCCCATATTCCTTCTAGATGATCGTTACGAATAGCATGCACATCATCTCTATCAACTTCTCCATATAAATTTGGTATTTGTGTTACGTAAGTAGAAGTGGCAGCAATATCACAACTTTCATTGTCACTATGAGAAATGTATTTGTTTTTAGAACAGATGACCATATCCACGATAAGTCTGCAGGGTCTGTCACATAAAAAAACTTGTTTCGCTTGAGTAGCCATGATGAATGGTTCGGTCTTATAAGTTGTCATTCCAAGGTCAACCCCATATGAATCCCAACTCATCAGTTTGTACAATAACCAGTTAATTGTCTCGAATTCACCACCATCAATATAAATCCTCTTATTAAACCAACTTATGAATTTCTTATTATGATGTGTCAACACCACTTGTCATGAATTAAGGGATATTTTTTATTTATCATTGTTTTATGTTCTTCTATGTAAGGTTCAACTATAGTACTAAGATTATTCAATATATATAAATGAGCTTTGAGAACTACATCCCGAATCATTGACTTAACATTTAAACATTGAGTACTTGTACCATCCAATCTATCAGCATGACAAGACTTTGGAATTCCAATAGACTCTATTTTCGACAAATAGTTTGAAAAAAATTCAACATCTTCTTATGTGATATACCTTTCAACGATCGAAGCTTCTAGTCAGTGGTAATTATTCATATATTCTTTAAATATCTCCATGTATCTTTGTAGCAGTGAAAAATTGAGATTAAGTTATTGATTAAATTATCCTACAATGAAAAATTTGCCACCACACTTTATTATTTCCAAAGGAATAGGAAAATAGCGAATGAAACTGACAGAAATTTTAAAACAAAATTAATAAAACAAAGAGAACATGGTTTAGAGTTTGGTTATGCAAATGGAAAATATTACCACCTTAAACATCCATGATACTCCATGGGAACCTCTTGATAATCTTTGTTAAAGGCTAAAACTGGTTGTTTGCAAAAATATTGTGGAGATAATAAAATAAATGGTTTTTTTTATAATTTTGATCTGATAAAACTTCGAGAGTTATGTGCCTATGTACCTCCAATGTGAAATGGAGAAATCATAACCACATAGTTCTTCTAAAAAAATAATAAAGTTGTTTGTTTGGTTGATTTTAAATGAAGATACATTTTGTCATCTTAAAGAGAATATTCAACTAATCATCCATAAACATGAGAAAGATAGACCTTTGCATCACAATGAAAGAAGGGCTCCAACATGGATAGAAATTAACAAGTATGCCACTAACTCTCTCAAGTGGAAAAGAATCAACATTATATCAATCAATATTATGGTTATAGGAGAGTTACAACTCAACTATGAAGAGGACTCACGTCTAATCTTTGAGAAAAGATTTTAAGATAAAAAGCCAAGTGGCAACAGATTTCAATGAGATATATCTTTTTTAAGTCTTTTGAAAATGTTTTGATATGCTTAGAATGTCTTAGAGTTTATTAAGAAAATAAAGTTTTGAAAATGCACTTGACAAAGTCAAGGTTTATATTGAAAGTTATTTGAGTTTAAGAAAACAAGATGGTTTTGAAAAAGGGGAGAAGATTTGAACATTAAAGAAGATGGCAAAGAGATGAAGGGATAATATTAAATCATAAAGTAAAAGAAAAGGTAGAAAAGATTTGACCAAGCTAGAGAAATCATCTTGACATAAGTCAAACTATGAATTCATTACCTTTGGATTAAGCTACAAACACAAGTAATTAATCAGATTAACATAACAAGCCCCAGATGAAAAATTCAGTGCCTCGGGTGCAAGCTCAAATTCTCAACATTAGGTGAAAACTTTAAGTCATTGATGAAAGTTTCTGCATAAGACAAAACACAGAATAACAAACAGCCAGATAAAATTAAATGATCAGATGAAACTTCTAAGGTCTCAGATGGATCAATGTGTCAGATGAATCAAGGTCTCAAGTCATAATTCCAAAGCAAAGGATTAAGAACGTAAATCTAAGTCCACAAGCCCATATCAAATCCAAGGATAGTAACCATAGTGTAAGAACCATTAAATATTTTAGGGTATAATATTTATTAATGTCTTTAAAAGAAAAAAGAAAAGGTCTAAGTGGACAAAGGGAAAAAGACAATAAATAAAAAGGCATAAAATAAAATGACATGAATGATAAAATGCTAAAGTAAATGAGATAAAGTAAATTGCGAGAATTTAAATGACATAAATATAAAGTGCGGAATTTAAATTGCATCAATGTAAAAGTGAGGAAAATTAAATGTTAGTATAATAATTGTTATTGTTAGTAATTAGTATTTCGATTCGGGATAATTTGACGCTATGTTAAGAAATCATATGTGAACTTATGTAGAATTTGTACTTTGTAAGAACAAGATTTGGTTCTGCAATATCATCTTTGAGTTTTGATGATAACAAATGAGTATGATTGAATAGAAATTTTTGTTATATTAATGTTTGTTATTGTTGAGTACTTAACAAACAGGTTCTGCTTTTGCTGAATGGCGTGGCCAAGACATTAGAAGAGAATTGATTTTCTTCTATGCTACACAAGTTCTGTTGAATAGTAGCAAGATACTCCAGAAGGCTCTAAATTGTAAACTATGATATTTTTCTGAAGAAACCAGTCAAAAGATCTAAAGATAGAAGTTGTTACTTATGTCCAGATGCTGAAGACTCAAGCTTCTAAAGACAACATGTTACAAAGAAACAAAGTTAGAAGATCTGAAGATAAAGTTTCTACTGAAGTCCCGATGCTGAAAGCTTGTGTTTATATTAATGAATTTCTAAAGATAAGGGTTGTGAACACCAAGTGCTGAAGAATCTAAAATACAGAAGGTCTAAATACTCTAAATACTTAAAGTTCTAAAGACCCAAGGTTCCAAAAAAAGGTTCTCACGACCAAGTGTTGAAGACTCTAAAGTTGCAATTCTAAAGAATCTAAAGACTTAATGTTCTGATGACCTGATGTTATGTTCTCGCTTCTAAACTCACGCTCGCAGAAGCCTCTGAAGTGCAGATGGAAAGAAGATAACGTTAACATGGTACAAATAATACATGGTACAATCAAAGTTTCATTCCACTACCATGAAAGGATGGACGCTTCGCACGATCTTGTCCCCCACGTTACTGTTGAAGTTGCCAATGTTTTTGGAAATTCCAAGAGTATCCCTCAATGGATACATTATGCTAATGGCTATATATAAAGGCTTGAATATAAAGAAAAAAAGCACCCAACCAACTAAATATTCACGCACAAATGTTGTTCATTGCTTTCACATACTCAAGTCGTTGTTCATAAAATAGTTTACATACTCAGTTTTTTAGAAGCAACATTCTTGTAAAAAAAACATGTATTTAAACTATTGTTTGATATTCCTTAAGGCAATGGGTAGGTTTGAATCCTTAAGAATTCTAGAGCTTGCAAGTTTTAGAAGTTTTTAGTCACTTATGGGTAGCTTGTGCATTATAATAATCGGGTTGATTGTTAGTTGATATTCCTTAAGAGACCGGGTAGGTCTGAATCCTTAAGAAGTCTAGGGCTTGCGAGTGTAGAGGTTGTTAGTTACTTGTGCGTAGCTTGTGCAAATTGTAATCAGTTTGGTTATAGTGAATTAAGTCTTCGATTGAGTGAGGTGAAATCTCCTTGGCGGGGGGACTAGACTAGCTTGATAATTTTCAAGTGAACTAGTATAAACATACATTTTTCTTTACTTCCTTTTATTACTTATTGTTATCATCAAGAGTGAAGGAAAAAACATTTTAACTTAAAAGGGGAATATTTTTAAAGCAGTTCAACCCCGCTCCCCCTGTTTCTTGTGTTTTTGACACCTTCAATTGGTATCAGAGCTCCGGTTCTAAGAAGATAAAAATATTGAATTTTTATCAACACTTAACAATGTCCAGTATCGATCCAGTGTGTGTGAAAAACCAATGGCTACATCTACTTCTACTGTTGATAATAGGGATAATGATAGAGATCACCATAGTTTAAAACCTCCTATGTTTGATGGGGAGAAATTTGACTATTGGAAGGATACAATAAAATGTTACTTTCTAGCATATGACTATGATCTATGGGACTTGGTAGTTGATGGCTACACTTACCCGGTAGATGATAAAGGTCATAAGATTGCAAAAAGTGCAATGACTGAAGCACATAAGTAAGTATGCAGAAATTACTACAAAGAAAGAACCATTCTTCTAAGTTCTATCTCATGGGACTTAGACAATGGATGTTCACAAAACATGACGGGTGAAAGGCATATGTTCCAAGATTTGGAACTTAAAAATTGAAAACATGACCTTTGTTAGAACCAACCAGAAAAGAAAAATTATTGACTCCGAAATTTGTATAATCCAAGATGTTATTGTCAGAACAAGACCTAACCTTAAATCTTCTGAAGAAATGCTTTTGAGCTTCAATGATTTTTCTTATGCCAACTCATCTTCTGAATAAAGTCTAGATTCTAAAGATTATACATTAGACTCCTATGATTAATGTTTCCACATTCTTTAAATCATATTACTGTTAATTCTTTCAGAATCTCAGTAATGATAAGATGTTTCAGTCAGAAATATCTTTGATTAGATGGAAATCTTTTGGTTTTACAAAACTCTGAGGATATTAAATGTGTCACTTAGTTAGATGTATTGATTAACATGTGTAACCCATGGTTATGCTTAATCATCACACGCTTCCTAAGCTATGCAATAAGCAGTGTGTATATTTCTTGGAATTTGATTGATATCATAATCATTACTTTCATTTAATGCACCTAATTATTATGTCCAATTAAAATTATGTTTTATTTTATATTCTCTCACTTCTGAAACACTATAAATCACACACGCTCACTTCACTTCCACATTTTAGAAACCTTAAACCCTCTTTTTCTCTCAATGATTCAACAAGTTCTCTGTGCTCATCATCTTCATGAAATCTCTTCACTAAAAATCATCACCCTTGTCAACAACTGTCATCATCTTTAACATGATGAATGCTCAACAGCAAGAAGCTATTCAGTTTTTTCCCAAGAAATGGAACGAGCCTTAAATCCTTCTGGGCCGTGTTCTTCAACTATTCCAACCATTTCTTCTTCCCTTCTGGTAACTGGTTCATATTCTCTATCAATTATTGATAAACGCCACATAACACAGAAATATGTTCAAGTTCACTGTAATCTAAAACCACGTGAGTTAAATGTTCTTTGTGAATATATGGTGGACTTCAATAACCTTTCTGCAAATGGTGAAAACCTAATTGACAAATTGAATGCTCAAGGATGAAAGCACTATTTCATGTGTCTTTATGGTCCTGTTTATGATTCTTTGGTTAAGGATTTTTGGATTCAAGTGGATGTTGTAACTGGTTTAAAATTGAGAGTTGACACCCTTAATTTTTATCCTAAGGAAGGGAATATAAATGAATAACCCTAATTTGGACAAAGACTCTAAGTTGTTAGACTCGATATTAGATGAAGGGAAGGTGTTAGGAAACCCTCCATCTACCTTGTTCACATGGATATTAGAGTTATAAGAGCGATCTTTAAGAAATAGGGTTTAGTTTATTATTAGGGGAACTCACCATAATTTTTAAGTCGTATGCCTACGTATCCTCTTATGAGGAATCAGAGTCTCAATTCGTAGTTCAAAGTTGGTTGGTGTTTTCTATAGATTACGAAGATATTTGAATTCCACTTGTACTTAGTCTGGGTGTGTGAATAATGGAGTTGTTTAGATGAAGCGTGCAGTCGATTAAAATATTTCGTAATAATTTTTGAAAATTAATTGTTATATTTAATTTTTTATGAAAAATAGTTTGTTGTTGGTTGAATATTTCTTAATGTGTTAATTATGAAAATATTCTATTAATGCATGATTTAAAAATATTTTCAATGCAATAAAATAAATAAGTATTTGAATGAGTTTAGAAAAATAATACTTTATTTATAATAATAATAATAATAAAGTATTAAAATGTAAATGTATTAAAAATATAAAATATAAAATATAAAAATAATAAAATAAGAATAAAACGCAGGGGGGTGAAAATTAAGTTGGGCTAGTAAAAAAGGGGGTGTGTGTAGTAGTGCCCTGAATCTAGATATTGAACTCAGGCCCAAAAGACAAGGGGCATTTTTGAACTTTATAGTAAAGTTGAGGGTGCAGGAAGTAGGGGTCCAAGTCCAAATATTGGTCTTGGCCCATTTTACTGGTGAGGTGTGGATCTGTGCATGTTAGTAAGCCAGAAGCAAGGGGGTGCAAGTGGTAACCGGGCCTGGCCTAAAGCGTGCTAAGTCCGTTCTGTTTGGACAAGGTGTGGGAGAGGACACGGTCTTATCGTGGGCACACAAATTATGGATTCTTGATGTGGATCACATGGTTATGATTAAGGGTGTACGATAATGGCTATGGATTTACGCACATTTGATGACTAGACACAATATATTTTCGTTTTTACTAAACACTTCATTATTTCGTTCATCCACTCTCTCTCAGACCTAACCCTCATTCCCTCTTCTCTCCATAAAAATCATACAGCACCCTAAATCGCCACCATTAAACCCTAATCAACAACGATCGTATCATTTTCCCCAAATAAAACCTACCCCCTTCAATCTACCCCAACATAACCCTATTCGCACAACAATCAGAGGAAAAATGCAAAAAAATCTTGGTTTCGTTAACTTTTGATTGCAATTGTTCTTTAAGCCTATTCTATGCAATTCTCCTTATAATCCCCTTTCTTCTGTGTTTTGGCAGGTTCGGTGGTGATGGAGAGAATGATGAAGGAGCTAGAGGTAGTAGTGGTGGCGGTTCAAGGAGAGCTAGGGTTTTAGATGTTAAAACCCTAAGTTGGAGCGGCGATGAATAGTGATTGATGGTGGTGGTGCTTAGATCTCTGACTCTCTTTATTCTTCTTCAAATTTCTTCTTCTGTAAAAAATCCTTCTTCTTTCTGTCTTAGAGTTCTAGGTTTTTATAGCTTTTTAGAATTAGACAATTTAGGAAATTTCTTTATGATTTTCGTTACTCTTTAGATTGTTAGGAAATTATGGATTTAGAATTGATTCAGATTTGTAATTTTTACAGATTAGGGATTTGATTTTGTATAAGTTTTGATTCTGTTTGATTTTGTATTAAGATTTGATTCGCATTATGTTGGTAAAGTTTGATAATTTGATGTATAAAGATTTTATTTTGAATTCATATTTGCACAATATTTGTTTATAACATTAAAACGAGTGTTTCTTTTCCATGATTTGTACAATAAGTGTTTTTCTGATTTGGGCTTGGGCTGCGCCATTAAGGGTTTTTTGACACGAATTGCTTTTTTTGATTGGGCTTGGATTGGGCCATGCGACCAAGGGCTTTAATTTTGGCCTTTTAGTCATTGTTTTTTTAAAATAAAAACTAATATACTTTTTTAATTAAACTTAATAATAACAATTTTAATAATATCAGTAATAACTATGTAAAAATATAAACATATTTCTCAAAACAAGACAAACAAAAAAAGCCTAAAATAGGCCGCATTGCATCAGTTCATTGGTATTAACAAAATGAATTGCTTATGGGTCTCCCTGATTGAAACATACACCCCTTATTTGAAATGCTGGTACAGCAGACTCAGATGTCCTATAAGGATGTCGAGACATCTGATCTGACATAACACATAGGCAAGATAAAATAGTACTAAAAAAATAAATAACACACCATAATTGTTTACCCAGATCTGTGTACAAGAATGAAGTCCACTATCAGCTATATCAATTTGCAGAACCTACAACCAACACTCCCGTTGGCGATCTACGCACTTAATTACTACCCAATGACCCTTCTACCTAGGTCCTCCATAGATATGGAATATCCCTGTTCCACTTCCAATCATCACAATGATGTCTAGCAGCCAACACCTCAGTCACTGCATTAACGGCCTTTCACCAAGATTCTGATCACGCAGATAGAAATTTGGAAGATAAACTTCCATGACAATCTAGCTAAGTTTCCAAGCCAAACTCCACTGTTTGTTAACTTTGCTCCTAACTAAGAACACATCCCAGAGTTGCTTCAAATCTTTCTCCAAGAGTAATGCACCTCTTACCTACAGGCTTCGAGGTGAACATGGTAACCTTCCCACAACCCGAGAGGTTTACCTTGACAAGCCCTATTCTTCTACACCTCCAGTTTTGTATTTTCTAGGTTACAAACCCTTATATTTATAACCTATTACCCAACTGGTTTTGGGACTTTAATCACAACATAACAGCTGTAACAAACTGCATAAACGTTTGCCCCAAGAAAGGTCTTCGATATTACTTTCCTAAATAATCTCCTTATTTAGAAAGTATTCATTCTCCTTGATTTCTGATTGAATTTTTTGGGCCTTTAAATATACGCCACATAGGATACATAATATTCTCCTGAATATTCTTCCAATGTTGAGAACAAACTGAATCTCATTAATCCAGCTCAGCAGGCGCGATGTCAAGACATCTTCTTCGACATATTGTTCCAGTTGTTGAAAAAGGTCAACACAACATGTTATGACATTGTAATAGGACTTCTTGTTGTATCTATTCTTCATTGCTGTTGTTATTTGTTTTATAAAAATTTAGCCAATCCTAAAACAAGAGAACTAACAATCTCCCCCTTTGGCAAATTTTGGCTAAAACAAATAATCTAAAAACAATTGCAATCTAGGAGATTACAACAATTAAGAACCTACTGCACACAACAACAAATCTTTAGTTGAAAATAATGTCTCAACATCTTGTTAGACATCTTCATTGCAGCACTCTGAAGAACTCAATTGCACCAGCACCAACAAACATCAGCTTCAGGATAAAAGGAAGGAAAGTCCTGAATTTTGGTTGATGCACACGAGGAAGAAGATAGCAGAAGACAACATGTACTCCCCCTCAATGCAGGAACATCTTCTAAACATAGAAGACCAATAGTGGAATAAGAGAACTCTCAATAACTACTTAACACCAAAACAAACACTGTCACTGATAACTTAGAACACAGGTCATTATTGTGTTCATAACTCAGATCACATGTCACAATCATATGTCACATAAATAATAACCACTTGACATCTTATTTTGACATCTGTGAACATTGATAATAACCACTTGTGGAAGCAGTAGCAGCATCTGAGGAGCTAATTCACCTTTCTCCCACTTTATAGCCAAAACTTGGCAAAGGAGACCTTCATAATACCAGACTAAAGCATAGCTTACCCAAACTCGAATAAAAGCCATAAGAGTTATGGACTCTCTGTAAATAACTAGGATTGTTACTTGGAAATTAACAATCCTAGATTGTAGCACCAGTCTTGGTCAAAAGGAAATGATATTTGAGGAGGAAGCTTCAAATATCAATGTGCACCGTCCATAATGGCTTTGAATTATATAACTACTTCCTATACATACACATGCATAGTCAGAAAAAAATTTCTCCTCCTGTTTACAACCACATGTTTGAACACATAGGCCACTCCAACCTAAGTTGACCATGCGGAACATGTCCTGTATTACGTCATGACACTTAGTAAGACATTGTCTTCTTATTTCAGTGATCAACACATCTTCTCCCACCAATTAGGGATGCTTCACCAGATTATCCACCTGTTCATACCGAATTATAATTGTTATTATTTCACTTAGACTTAGTGACAAACACTAAGATATCAAAATATCACATTTTTGACACCTCTTCATAATATAGACCCTCAAGGAGTCTTTTTGAAATCTATAGAGAAAAATAAATCCTCCTAGACTTCCCTTTAAACTTCTAAGAGATATGTGAACTTCTGATCTTCACCAAGCTTCTCATAATTAGAAACAACCATGTTTTGTTAAGTTTGTCCATAACTTCATAATGTCACAACATGTTGTTTAGACATCACTTCCTCATAGAACCTTTACAAAAGTGAACAGTATTCTGGCTTGACAATACCAGTATTCTGAATAAAACATGAAAAACACACATGAAAATTTCGAAGAACATAAACAAAAACCATTAATTCATGAAAGAAACCAGTAACCATTTATTCATAAAATCGCGATGAGCCTAAAATTTCAAAAGAATCAGAGAGAGAGAGAGAGAGAGAGAGAGAGAGAGAGAGAGAGAGAGAGAGAGAGAGAGAGAGAGAGAGAGAGAGAGAGAGAGAGAGAGAGAGAGAGAGAGAGAGAGAGAGAGAGAGAGAGAGAGAGAGAGAATTTTAACATACCAGAAACGATATTCGAAAGGGATGGTGAAGATTTTCGCTTCCATAAATGATATTCGTTTCCAGAAATGATTTTCCGAAGAGGATGGTGAAAATTTCTCTATCATTGTCATCTCGTTCACTAGGGCACCCATGTATGTTATGAAAGGAATAAAGTATATATGATGTTTTAATTTTATGGGAAACAATTTCACAACGTTTGCAAGATTCAATCTTAGTGAAATATGGAACATATAATCACGGTTGATTGAAACAAACGTAGTTGTCATACTTTCAATTTTTAATTAAAAATAAATGTTAATGGACATGCTTATCACTATGCAAGATGTTATGGATATCAGAGTTAAAACCTACTAATATTTCCATTCAACTCGCAGATAGATCAATGAAGTACCCAATAGGTGTGTGTTAGAGGATCTACTGGTAAAGTTAGAATACCTCTTTATACGAACCGACTTTATTATCATTGAAAATAAAGAATATTTCCAAGTACCTATCATTATTGGTAGGCTATTTTTTAGTACAAATGGTGAAATTATTGATGTTAAAATGGGAAGGATAGCCCTTGAGGTAGGAAAAGAGAGGGTTGAATATATAATGACAAGTATTTAGAAGACCCTTATACAAAGGTCTCTTGCTACATGGTTGATTAGATTATACCTAGTGATGAAATCAAGACCGAGAGCTCCACTCTTGAGGTAGAAAAAAAACCACCCTGACTTGTTGCAAAATATGAACCACCCCATAGAAGGAATGAAACTTCTGATGAAGTGAAGCTATTGGTAGAGCAAAAACCACCCCCATCGATTAACAAATATGAACCACCTCACATGATAAAGAAAAAAGGGAACTCCAAGGATGAGAGATGGATCTATAGGTGGGGATGGACCCAAAAGACCAAGAGTGAAGAACCTTCTCTGAAGTAATCGCCATGAGTGCTCTCATCCATGGACCTTCGAGCTAAAAAAATTTAAACAAAGTGCTTCGTGGGAGGAAAACCACACTTTTACTTTCTTATGTTTTATTTCTTCATTTTGCATGTTTGGTTTATCTTAATAAGGAAGGAAAACTAAAAGGAATAAGGCAAAAAGAGTATAATTTTTAGACTTCCCTTATATGATCTATTTTCTTCCTCTTTCAGGAGACGCCTTGTAGGTTTTCCTTTCGCCTTCCCCACTTTCATTCTAGAACAGTAGGGAAATGTTCGACTTAAGTTTGGGGGGGGGGGGGGGGGGGGGTTACCTCTTTTTCTTTTATCAATTTATGTATGTTTGTTTTGTGTCTCTACCTGTATATACATAACTTTAAAAAAATTTCCCAAAATTTGAGTCATTCTAAAATAAATTTTATGAATTTTTTTTTGATTATGTAAGTGTTTGTTGGCAGCAATTTTGGTAAAACAATGACTTGTTAATATTTTGCAAAATTTCTTAACATTTGGAGAAAATTTTTTTTGTATGATATCAAAGCAGATGTCTTGACATCTGCCTACTGAATTGTTCTAAGTCGAACATCAGTTAAGTCTTTTTGTTTCCTGATTTCTAGAACTCTATAATTCAGGATTTGTGATCTACAGGCTGCGAAAAATCTGGAGGAATATTTTTCAAATTGCATGATTTTATCTTGGCCTATTTTTATGGAAATATTCAAAAGATTTGAAAATTTGTTTTTAAGCCCAAGCCCAAAGCTTCACATATATAAGGACTTTCTTCCTTATTCAAAGACAAACAACTTTTGAAGAAGAATACTTTCTTTCTGATTAGAAGTCTAGGCTTTTATTTGTAATACACTCTAAGTATTAGTTTAACTACGTGAGCTGTTATTTGGGTTGTTAATTGTGTATCGTCCATAA
This sequence comes from Vicia faba, assembly GCA_948472305.1. Lineage (NCBI taxonomy): Eukaryota > Viridiplantae > Streptophyta > Magnoliopsida > Fabales > Fabaceae > Vicia > Vicia faba. The sequence goes on from OX451737.1 coordinate 946,258,627, forward strand.
GCTTTTAAGCATCGAATGATTGAAGTGTTTCAAACTTATTAATTTTGTTAAGCTCTTCACTGCAAGTGATTGAAGGGATTTGAGGATGGCCTCATACTTAGGCGAGTCTTAGGTAGATGTTTAGCTTGAGTAGTGATTAAGTGATTAGATCATAAACTGGTTGTTTACTGAGGGTCTATACATTGATACTATTTAGTGAACTTTTCCCTGGCTTGGTAGCCCCAAGAGTAGGTGGTGTTATACACTGAACTGGGGGAAAATCTCTTGTGTTTTTATTTCTTTTGATTTTATTGCATCTTACTTGCAAACAGATATTTATGTCGTGACATCGTATTCAACATCACATATCTGATACCAGAATTTCAATTGGTATCAGAGTAGGCATCCTGCTCTTTATCTGGGTGAGATCTAGGGAAGATACTTTCTGGTACTATGGACAAGGAAGAAGGACTTGTGAACAGACCACATATTCTGGATGGAAGCAATTATGACTACTGGAAACCACATATGGTTTCCTTTCTAAAGTCCTTAGACAGCAGGGCATGGAAAGCTGTTTTAAGAGGATGGAAACACCCTCTCAAATTGGCAGAAAATTGAGAACCTACTTCTGAATTAAAACCTGAAGAAGTTTGGACTAAGGAAGAACATGAAATTGCTCTTGGAAAATCTAAATCCTTGAGTGTTATATTCAATGGAATTAACAAGAACATTTTCAGGTTAGTGAATACATGTGAAGTTGCTACGGATGCATGGGGGATTCTTCAATCTACTCATGAAGGCACATCCAAAGTTAAGATGTCAAGACTTCAGTTACTCACAACAAAATTTGAGAATTTAAGGATAAAATATGATGAAAGTATAAATGACTTCCATATGAACATCCTTGAAATCTCTAATGCCTCTAGTGCTTTAGGAGAGAAAATACCTGAAGAAAAATTGGTGAGAAAGATGCTCAGGTTTCTTCCCAAGAGATTTGATATGAAAGTAACTGCTATATAAGAAGCCCAAGACATTGACAAAATGAAAGTGGATGAACTTGTTGGATCCCTTCTAACATTTGAATTAAGCATAAATGAAATATCTGAGAAGAAAAACAAAAGCATAGAATTTGTATCCAATACTGAAGATGAAGAAGAGGACTGTGATCTGGATACAGATGGAGGAATATCAAATCCTTTAACTATGCCTGGAAGATAATTTAATAAAGTTATAAAAAGAATGTACTGGAACCACAGATCAAATGTCAAGAACATCCCATCTGACATCTATAAGTCAAATGAGGTGGGAAGAAAAATGGTTGAAGAAAATTCTTCTCAAGGAAAGGGAATACAATGTCATGAATGTGAAGGCTGGAGAAAACTCTTCTCAAGGGACGGGAATACAATGTCCTTCATAACTAAAGAAACAGAAGAAGAATCTATCTGTTACTTGGTATCAAGAGGACTCAGAGAGTGATCTTGAAGAATCTTCCAAATATGTTAAAGCATTGACAGAAAAATATGTATCAGATGAAGAGTCTAGTGATGGGGAACTAACCTTTGATGAGTTTTCTGCTTCATACAAAGAATTATGTCTCAGAACTGCAGAAGCGTGTCTTGAAGGGGAGAAACAGAAAGCCCTTATAAGTCAACTGAAAGAGGAAAGGTAAGAGCATCTTAAACCTATTTCTGATTTAGAAAGTGAAGGGCCTTCTCTAAATTCAAATTTTGATAGAATGGTCAAATATCTTAAGATGCTGAATAATGGGTCTGACACATAGATGAAATTCACCAAGAAGAAAGAATGACAGGAGACAAGAGTGGTTTAGGTTTCAATGAGAAAAAGGAACCTAACTCAGAATATCCTTCATTTGTTTCCACTCATGCCAAGCCTAAACCAAAGATGTTGAATCAAATGTCTCAACATGTGGGAAAACATCATGGTAAGAAAGGACATCTTGGCAAACAACATGTGAAGAAAGAACATCATGGCAAACAACCTTCATCTGTTTCAACACATGCCAAGCCTAAACCAAAGATGTCGAAATAAATGTCTCAACATCATGATAAGAAAGGACATCTTGGGAAACCTCGTGTAAAGAACGAACATCATGGCAAACATCACGGGAAAAAAAAGCTTAACCACACCAGAGAGGATCCCTGGAGATGGAGATGTCATCATTATGGAAGGCTTGACCATATAAGGCCCTTTTGTTTCAAGTTGTATGGGTACCCAAAAAATTCTCCTCTTCCTAAAATTGATAACATTCCCAAAAATAGAAAAAAGGAGCAACAATGGGTTCCCAAGCCCAAGGTTGGTAATTTCATTTCTCACACCTCTCTCAGAGTATCAACCAAAGATGAATGGTACTTTCACAGTGGTTGTTTTAGAAACGTGACAGGTTTCAAGAATCTGTTGGTGGATGTCAAATCTCATTCCACCAGATATGTGACTTTTGGTGATGGGGCAAAAGGAGAAATCAATGGTGTTGGCAAGCTTGACTGTTCAGGAGTTCCTAAGCTTGATAATGTGTTGCTTGTAAAAGGGTTAACATCTAACCTAATAATCATAAGCCAACTATGTGATCAAGGATTCAAAGTTAACTTATCCAAGGAAGAATGTCTTGTGTGTAATAAAAAGAATGAAGTTATAATGAAAGGAATCAGATCTAAAGACAACTGTTATCTATGGGTTCCTCAAGAGTTAAACCTCTCCTCAACACGTGTTTTAGCCAAAGAGAATGAAGTTAAACTATGGCACCAAAAAATGGGGAACTTGCATCTGAAAGGTATGGAGAGAATTATATCTGAAAAAGCAGTGAGAGGGATTCCTAAGCTCAAGTTAGAAGAAGGAATGGTATATGGTGATTGTCAAATTGGAAAGCATACTAAGATGTCACATCAAAAGATTCAACATCTTACTACATCAAAAGTTTTGGAACTTCTCCACATGGACTTGATGGGAGCTATGCAGGTTGAAAGGCTTGGGGGGTAAGAACTATGCATGTGTTATTGTAAATGACTTTTCTAGATACACATGTATAAAATTTATTATAGAAAAATCAGAAAATTTTGAAGTGTTCAAAGATTTGTGCCAAAAAATTCAAAGGGAAAAGGAAAGACATGTCATAAGAATAAGAAGTGATAATGGAAAGGAATTCGAGAGCAACAAATTTGCTGAGTTTTTATCCTCTGAAGGAATCCACCATGAATTCTCTTCTCCGATTACTCGTTAATAGAATGGGATTGTAGAATGCAAGAATATAACTCTCCAAGAATCTACCAGAGCCATGATTCATGCTAAGAAGTCACCCTAGCATTTTTGGGCTGAAACAACGAATATTGCTTACTATATCCATAACAGAAATACTCTAAAGAAAGGCACTTCACCTACTTCATATGAAATGTGGAATGGAAGAAAACCAACTGTTAAATACTTTCATGTTTTGGAAGTAAATGTTACATCTTAGCTGATCGTGAACAAAGGAGGAAGATGGATCCCCAGAGTGATAAAGGAATACTCCTGGGTTACTCTACAAATAGTAGAGCATACAGAGTTTTTAACTCCAGAACAAAATTTATGGAGTCAATAAATGTTACTATTGATGATGGAGGATTGAATGTTGAAGAAGATGTCTCAGAAGATGTTGGAACATGTTTGCCTGATAGTCCGACTAAATCAAATGACACAAGTATTGATTCTAACCCTCCTCAAGAAGATCCCCAACCTAGTCACCTCAATAAAGGACCTTCAATTAGAACTCAGAAAGATCATCCTAAGGAGCTTATCATAGGAGATCCAAACAAAGGAGTTACCACCAGATCAAGATAAGGGATTTCAAACTCTTGCTTTGTATACAAAATTGAGCCTAAGAATGTCAAATAGGCCCTAACTGATGATTTATGGATTAAAGCTATGCAAGAGGAGCTGGAACAATTCAGTAGGAATGAAGTTTGGGATCTAGTTCCAAGACCTGAAGGATCAAATGTGATTGGCACTAAATGGGTATACAAGAATAAATCTGATGAAAAAGGGGTGGTCACTAGAAATAAGGCAAGGTTAGTTGCACAAGGATACACTCAAATTGAAGGAGTTGACTTTGATGAAACCTTTTCTCCTGTGGCTAGACTTGAATCAATCAAACTACTATTGAAAGGTGCATGCATTTTGAAATTTAAATTGTTTCGAATGGATGTAAAGAGTGCCTTCTTGAATGGACACCTAAATGAAAAAGTTTTTTTTGAACAACCAAAAGGATTTGTTGATCCAAGTTTTCCTAAACATGTTTATAAACTGAAGAAAGCTCTATATGGATTGAAACAAGCTCCACGAGTTTGGTATGAGAGACTGGAAGAATTCCTTGTGGGGAATGGATATAGGAAAGGTGGCATAGACAAAACCCTCTTTGTCAAAGAAGAAGAAGGGAAGATTATGATTGCTCAAATATATGTTGATGATATTGTATTTGGTGGGATGTCAAATGAGATGGTGGAACATTTTGTCAAGAAAATGCAGTCTGAATTTGAAATGAGTATTATTGGTGAATTAAATTATTTTTATGGTCTGCAAGTTAAACAAATGGAAGACTCCATATTTCTATCTCAGATCAAATATGCCAAGAATATAGTGAATAAGTTTGGGATGGAGAATGCCAGTCACAAAAGAACCCCTGCTCCCACACATATGAAGTTGACTAAAGATGAAAAAGGAGTAAGTGTAGATCAAAGTCTCTACAGAAGCATGATAGGAAGTCTTTTATATCTCACAACTAGAAGACCAGACATTTCCTTTGATGTAGGGGTGTGTGCAAGATATCAGGTTGACCCAAAGTTAGCCATGCCAACCATGTGAAGAGGATTCTTAAATATGTGAATGGGACAAGTGATTATGGTATGCTGTACTCTCATGGATCAAATTCTGCCTTAACTGGTTTTTGTGATGCTGATTGGGCAGGAAGTGATGATGATAGAAAGAGTACTTCAGGAGGATGCTTCTTTCTGGGAAATAATCTCATATCATGGTTCAGCAAGACGCAAAATTGTGTGTCTCTGTCCACTATTGAGGCTGAGTATATTGCTGCAGGAAGCGGTTGCTCTCAATTGGTTTGGATGAAACAAATGTTAACATAATACAATGCCAAACAAGATGTCATGACATTATTCAGTGACAATCTGAGTTCCACACCCCCTACCAAAACAACCAAGAAGCAAATCATGTATGGACCCCTAAAAGTAGGAAGTAAAGTTGTCCCACCTTCTAGAAAAAGAAAAGCTAGATCTGTTAGTTCTACTGATGATGATGAGGATGCTATAAAAAGATCCAAGAGTAAGAAGAAATATATTCTAGTTGAATATACTGACTATGAGTATGATGTAGAGCAAGATGTCCAAAACATATCTTATATCAAAAAATCTGCAAATAAGAAATTGTCTGTTAGGGTTCCTGATGCCCCACTTGACAATATCTCCTTTCACTTTGTTGGGAATGTTGAAAAGTGGAAGTATGTGTATCAAAGAAGGATTTCCATGGAGAGAGAACTAGGAGTTGGTGCTTTCGAATGTAAGGAAATCATGAAGCTGATCTCTTATGTTGGACTGATGAAAACAGCTACCAGGTTTGCAAATTGCTATGAAACTCTTGTTAAGGAGTATAGAAAGGTTTTTGTTAGAGGAAAGTGTGTAGAATTTTCTCCTGCCATTATAAACAAATTTCTAGATGGGTATGAAGATGTCTGTCGTGAGCTTGAAGTAACAGACACTCAAGTGTGTAGAGCTATTACTGCTAATCAAGTAAGTGAGTGGCCAATGAAAATCAGGCTTCCTGTCAGCAAACTGAGTGTGAAATATTCTATTTTACATAGGATTGGAGCTGCAAATTATGTTCCCACTAATCACACTTCAACCATCTCCATTGGTTTAGGAAAGTTCATTTATGCTATTGGAAACCAGAAACTTTATGATTATGGAGCTTACATATTTGATCAGACCATCAAACATGCAGGAACTTGTGCCATTAAAATGTCAATTGCTTTTCCTTCCCTCATTTGTGTAATTGTTCTTAATTAGCATCTTGGAATCCTAAATGGTAATCATGTAGTATGCAAGAGGGAGTCTGCCTTGACACTTCATTTTAAGCTTTTTTTAGAAAAACATGTCTCATACATTATTTTGATATCTCCAACTGCTGAAAACAAGACCTCCACCAAGGATGAAATGATAAATGAACTAAGGGAAGCCTGCAAGGAATTAGATGATGTGATCAGAGTTAGCTCAGCTAAGAAGAAAATATTTGAATGGATGACAACAACCTTGATGATACAGTGATCTCTGAAGGCGAAGAATCCAGTGAAGAAAGAAGTTCTGGTTCAACCAAGTCAACTAGTCCTGATGATAGTTAGACTACTTGATGTTTATATGAACTCCTTGTTTCTTTTTTTTGGCACTTGCATGTGCTTGACATTTGAATTATATGGTATGTACCCTAATATTGATATTCTCCTAAATGCATCTATTCTTTGGCATATTATGACTAAAAAGCTGGAAGAGAAAGTGAGTGAGTAACTGACTAACCACTTACCACTGACCATTGATTTAGGGGGAGCTCAATACTTGAGGGGGAGCCTCATGTCCCAGAAGATGTTTTGACATCTTCATGTGCTAACAACTAATCTTCATGTGGTAATAGCTAACTGCTAACTGAATGTATGTTTTGATTGCTTTTCTTATGCTACTTCCTTGATAATGCTCTGATAATCGTGATGCTGCTCTGATAATATGCTCTAACAATGTTTTAGCCAAAATTTGCCAAATGGGGAGTTTGTAAGTGATTGTTGGCAGCAATTTTGGTAAAACAATGACTTGTTAATGTTTTTCTAAATGTCTTAACATTTGGAGAAAGAATATTTTTTATGATGTCAAAGCATATATCTTGACATCTGCCTACTGAACTGATCTCAACCCAACATCAGTTAAGTCTTTTTGTTTCCTAATTTCCAGCACTCTATAATTCAGGATTTATGATCTACAAGCTGTGAAAAATATGGAGGAATTTTTTTCAAATTGCATAATTTTATCTTGGCCTATTTTTAAGGAAATATTCAAAATATTTGAATATTTGTTTTTAAGACCAAGCCCAAAGCTTCGCATATATAAGGACTTGCTTCCTTATTCAAAGACAAGCAACTTTTGAAGAAGAATATTTTCTTTCTGATTAGAAGTCTAGGCTTTTTATTTGTAATACACTCTAAGTATTAGTTTAAATACTTGAGCTACTATTTGGGTTGTTAATTGTGTATCATTCATAAGCTTTTAAGCATTGAATGATTGAAGTGTTTGAAACTTATTAATTTTGTTAAGTTCTTCACTGTAAGTGATTAAAGGGATTTAAGGATGGCCTCATTCCTAGGTGAGTCTTAGGTATAATTTTATCTTGGATAGTGATTAAGTGATTAGATCGTGAACTGGTTGTTTACTGAGGGTCTATGAATTGATACTATTTAGAGAACTTGTCCCTGGCTTGGTAGCCCCCAGAGTAGGTTATGTTTTACATTGAACTGGGTGAACAATCTCTTGTGTATTTACTGCTTTTGATTTTATTGCACCTTACTTGCAACCAGATATTTGTGTCGTGACATCTTATTTGACATCACATATCTGATACCAGAATTTCAATTGGTATCAGAGTAGGCATCTTGCTGTTTATCTGGGTGAGATCCAGGGAAGATACTTTCTGGTACTATGGATAAGGAAGAAGGATTTGAGAACAGACCACCCATTCTGCATGGAAGAAATTATGACTACTGGAAACCACATATGGTTGCCTTTCTAAATTCCTTAGACAGCAGGGCTTGGAAAGCTGTTTTAAAAGGATGGAAACACCCTGTTAAATTGGGAGAAAATTAAGAACCTACTTCTAAGTTAAAACCTGAAGAACATTAGTCTAAGGAAGAAGATGAAATTTCTCTTGGAAATCCTAAATCCTTGAGTGCTATATTCAATGGAATTGACAAGAACATTTCCAGGTTAGTGAATACATGTGAAGTTGCTAAGGATGCATGAGGGATTCTTCAATCTACTCATGAAGGCACATCCAAAGTTAAGATGTCAAAACTTCAGTTACTCATTACAAAATTTGAGAATTTAAGGATGAAAGATAATGAAAGTATAAATGACTTCCATATTAACATCCTTGAAATTGATAATGCATCCAGTGCTTTAGGAGAGAAAATACCTGAAGACAAATTGGTGAGAAAGATGCTCAGGTCTCTTCCTAAGAGATTTGATATGAAAGTAACTTCTATATAAGAAGCCCAAGACATTGACAAAATGAAAGTGGATGAACTTGTTGGATCCCTTCTAACATTTGAATTAAGCATAAATGAAATATCTGAGAAGAAAAACAAAAGCATAGAATTTGTATCCAATACTGAAGATGAAGAAGAGGACTGTGATCTGGATACAGATGGAGGAATATCAAATCCTTTAACTATGCCTGGAAGATAATTTAATAAAGTTATAAAAAGAATGTACTGGAACCACAGATCAAATGTCAAGAACATCCCATCTGACATTTATAATTCATATGAGGTGGGATGAAAAAGGATTGAAGAAAATTCTTCTCAAGGGAACGGAATACAATGTCATGAATGTGAAGGCTGAAGAAAATTCTTCTCAAGGGAAGGGAATACAATTTCCTACATATATAAAGAAACAGAAGATGAATCTATTTGTTACTTGGTATGAAGAGGACTCAGAGAGTGATCTTGAAGAATTTGCCAAATATGTTAAAGCAGTGACAGAAAAATATGTATCAGATGAAGAGTCTAGTGATGGGGAACTAAACTTTGATGAGTTAGCTGCTTCATACAAAGAATTATGTCTCAGAAGTGCAAAAGCATGTCTTGAAGGGGAGAAACATAAAGCCCTTATAACTCAGCTGAAAGAGGAAAGGGAAGAGCATCTTAAAACTATTTTTTATTTGGAAAATGAAGTGTCTTGTCTAAATTTAAATCTTGATAGAATGGTCAAATCTCTCAAGATGCTGAATAATAGGTCTGACACACTAGATGAAATTCTCCAAGCCGGAAGAATGACAGGAGACAAGAGTGGTTTAGGTTTCAATGAGAAAAAGGAACCTAACTCAGAAGAGTCTTCATCTGTTTTCGCTCATGCCAAGCCTAAACCAAAGATGTTGAATCAAATGTCTCAACACGTGGGAAAACATCATGGTAAGAAAGGACATCTTGGCAAACATCATGTGAAGAAAGAACATCATGGCAAATAACCTTCATATGTTTCAACACATGCCAAGCCTAAACCAAAGATGTTGAATTAAATATCTCAACATCATGATAAGAAAGGACATCATGCAAAACATCACGGGAAGAAAAAGCTTAATCACACCAGAGAAAATCCCTGGCTTTGGAGATGTCATCATTGTGGGAGGCTTGGACATATAAGGCCCTTTTGTTTCAAGCTGTATGGGTACCCAAAAAATTCTGCTCTTCCAAAACTGATAAGATTCCCAAAAATAGAAAAAAGGAGCAAAAGTGGGTTCCCAAGCCCAAGGTTGGTAATTTCATTTCTCACACCTCTCTCAGAGTATCAACCAAATATGATGGTACTTTCATAGTGGTTGTTCTAGACATGTGACAGGTTTCAAGAATCTGTTGGTGGATGTCAAATCTCATTCCACCAGTTATGTGACTTTTAGTGATGGGGCAAAAGGAGAAATCAATGATGTTGGCAAGCTTGACTGTTCAGGAGTTCCTAATCTTTATAATGTGGTACTTGTTAAAGGGTTAACAGCTAACCTGATAAGCATAAGCCAACTATGTGATCAAGGATTCAAAGTCAACTTCTCCAAGGAAGTATGTCTTGTGTGCAATGAAAAGAATGAAGTTATCATGAAAGGAATTATATCTAAAGACAATTGTTATCTATGGGTTCCTCAAGAGTTAAACCCCCACTTAACACGTGTTTTAGCCAAAGAGAATGAAGTTAAACTATGGCACCAAAAATTGGTGCACTTGCATCTGAAAGGTATGAAGAGAATTATATCTAAAGAAGTAGTGAGAGGGATTCCTAAGCTCAAGATAGAAGAAGGAAGGGTATATGATGATTGTCAAATTGGAAAGCAGACTAAGATGTCACATCAGAAGATTCAACATCTTACTACATCAAATGTTTTGGAACTTCTCCACATGGACTTGATGGGACCTATGAAGGTTGAAAGTCTTGGGGGTAAGAAGTATGCCTATGTTGTTGTAGATGACTTTTCTAGATACACATGGATAAACTTTATTAGAGAAAAATCAGAAAAATTTTAAGTGTACAAAGATCTTTGTCAAAAAATTCAAAGGGAAAAGGAAAGACATGTCATAAGAATAAGAAGTGATCATGGAAAGGAATTTCAGAACAAAAAATTTGATGATTTTTTATCCTCTGAAGGAATCAACCTTTAATTCTCTTCTACCATTACTCCTCAACAGAATGGGATTGTAGAACGCAAGAATATAACTCTCTAAGAATCTTCCAGAGCCATGATTCATGCTAAGAAGTTACCCTACCATTTTTGGGCTGAAATAACGAATACTGTGCGCTATATCCATAACAGAGTCACACTAAAGAAAGGCACTTCAGCTAATTTGTATGAAATGTGGAAGGGAAGAAAACAAACTGTTAAATACTTTTATGTTTTGGAAGTAAATGTTACATCTTAGCTGATCGTGAACAAAGGAGGAAAAGGGATCCCAAGAGTGATGAAGGAATACTCCTGGGATCCTCTACAAACAGCAGAGCATACAGAGTTTTTAACTCCAGAACCAAATTTATGATGGAGTCAATAAATGTTACTATTGATGATAGAGGATGGAATGTTGAAGAAAATGTCTCAGAAGATGTTGGAACATCTTTGCCTGATAGTCTGACTGAATCAAATGACACAAGTATTGATTCTAACCCTCCTCAAGAAGATCCCCATCCTAGTCACCTCAATAAAGGACCTTCAATTAGAACTAAGAAAGATCATCCTAAGGAGCTACTCATAGGAGATCCAAACAAAGGGGTTACCACCAAATCAAGAGAAGGGATTTCAAACTCTTGCTTTGTATAAAAAATTGAGCCTAAGAATGTAAAAGAGGCCCTAACTGATGATTTATGGATTAACGCTATGCAAGAGGAGCTGGAACAATTCAGTAGGAATGAAGTTTGGGATCTAGTTCCAAGAGATGAAGGAACAAATGTGATTGGCACTAAATTGGTATACAAGAATAAATTTGATGAAAAAGGGGTGGTCACTAGAAATAAGGAAATTTTAGTTGTACAAGGATACACTTAAATTGAAGGAGTGAACTTTTATGAAACATTTTCTCCTATGGCTAGACTTGAATCAATCAGACTACTATTGGGAGGTACATGCATTTTGAAATTTAAAATGTTTCAAATGGATGTAAAGAGTGCCTTCTTGAATGGATACCTAACTGAAGAAATATTTGTTGAACAACCAAAAGGATTTGTTGATCCAAGTTTTCCTAAACTTGTTTATAAACTGAAGAAAGTTCTATATGGATTGAAACAAGCTCCAAGAGCTTGGTATGAGAGACTGACATAATTCCTTGTGGGGAATGGATATAGGAAAGGTGGCATAGACAAAACCCTTTTTGTCAAAGAAGAAGAAGGGAAGGTTATGATTGCTCAAATATATGTTGATGATATTGTATTTGGTGGGATGTCAAATGAGATGGTGGAACATTTTGTCAAGCAAATGCAGTCTGAATTTGAAATGAGTCTTGTTGGTGAATTAAATTATTTTTATGGTCTGCAAGTTAAACAAATGGAAGACTCCATATATTTATCTTAGATAAAATATGCCAAAAATATAGTGAAGAAGTTATGGATGGAGAATGCCAGTCACAAAAGAACCCCTGCTCCCACACATCTGAAGTTGACTAAAGATGAAAAAGGAGTAAGTGTAGATCAAAGTCTCTACAGAAGCATGATACACAGTCTTTTATATCTCACAGCTAGAGGACCTGACATTGCCTTTGCGGCAGGGGTGTGTGCAAGATATCAAGCTGATCCCAAAGTTAACCATGCCAACCATGTGAAGAGGATTCTTAAATATGTGAATGGGACAAGTGATTATGGTATGATGTATTCTCATGGATCAAATTCTGCGTTAATTGGTTTTTGTGATGCAGATTGGGCAACAAGTGATGATGATAGAAAGAGTACTTCAGGAGGATGCTTATTTCTGGGAAATGATCTCATATCATGGTTCAACAAGAAGAAAAATTGTGTGTCTCTGTCCACTACTGAGGCTGAGTATACTGGTGCAGGAAGCAATTGCTCTCAATTGGTTTGGATGAAACAAATTTTAACATAATACAATGTCAAACAAGATGTCATGACACTATTCAGTGAAAATTTAAGTGCCACACCCCCTACCAAAACAACCAAGAAGAAAATCATCTATGGACTCCTAAAAGCAGGAAGTAAAGTGGTCCCCCCTTCTAGCAAAAGAAAAGCTAGATCTGTTAGTTCTACTGATGATGATGAGGATGCTGTAAAAAGATCCAAGAGTAAGAAGAAATATATTCTAGTTGAAGATACTGAATGTGAATATGATGTCGAGCAAGATGTCCAGAACATCTCTCCTATCAAAAAATATGCAAATAAGAAATTTCCTGTTAGAGTTCCTGATACCCAGTTGACAATATCTCCTTTCACTCTGTTTGGAATGCTGAAAAGTGGAAGTATGTGTACCAAAGAAGGATTGTCGTGGAGAGAGAACTAGGAGCTGGTGCTTTGGAATGTAAGGAAATCATGTAGCTGATCTCCTATGTTGGACTGATGAAAATAGTTACCAGATTTGCAAATTGCTATGAAACTTTTGTTAAGGGGTTTATTGTTAATATTTCTATTGACTGTGATGACCATAAGAGTAAGGAGTATATAAAGGTTTTTGTTAGAGGAAAGTGTGTAGAATTTTTTCCTGCCATTATAAAAAAATTTCTAGATATATCTGAAGATGTTTGTTGTGAGCTGGAAGTAACAGACACTCAAGTGTGTAGAGTTATTACTTCTAATCAAGTAAGTGAGTGGCCAATGAAAAATAAGCTTCCTGTCTCCAAACTGAGTGTGAAATATGCTATTTTACATAGGATTGGAGCTGTAAATTGGGTTCCCACTAATCACACTTCAACCATCTCCATTGGTTTAGGAAAGTTCATTTATGCTATTGGAAACAAGAAACTTTATGATTATGGAACTTACATATTTGATCAGACCATCAAACATGCAGGAACTTGTGCCATTAAAATGTCAATTGCTTTTACTTCCCTCATCTGTATAATTGTTCTTAATCAGCATCTTGGAATCATAAATGGTAATCATGTAGTGTGCAAGAGGGAGTCTTCCTTGACACTTCATTTTAAGCTTTTCTTCAAAAAAACATGTTCCAGATATTGTTTGGACATTTCCAACTGCTGAGAATAAGACCTCCACCAAGGATGAAATGATCATTGAATCAAGGGAAGCCTGCAAGGAATTAGATGATGTGATCAGAGTGAGCTCATCTAGGAAGAAAATATTTGAAAGGATGATCAAGGACCTGGAAAAGGACAACAACCGTGATGATACAGTGATCTCTGAAGGCGAAGACTCCAGTGAAGAAAGAAATTCTGGTTCAACCAAGTCAACTGGTCCTGATGACAGTTAGACTACTTGATGTTTATCTGAACTCCTTGTTTCTTTTTTTTGGCACTTGCATGTGCTTGACATTTGAATTATATGGTTTGTACCCTAATATTGATATTCTCCTGAATGCATCCTTTATTTGGCATATTATGACTAAAAAGGGGGGGGGGAGAGAAAGTGAGTGACTGACTAACTAACCACTTACCACTGACCATTGATTTAGGGGGAGCTTAATACTTGAGGGGGAGCATCATGTCCCAGAAGATGTTTTGACATCTTCATGTGCTAACAACTAATCTTCATATGCTGATAGCTAACTGCTAACTGAATGTATGTTTTGATTTCTTTGCTTATTCTACTGCCTTGATAGTGCTCTGTTAATTGTGTTGCTTCTCTGATAATATGCTCTAACAATGTTTTAGGAAAAATTTGCCAAAGGGGGGAGTTTGTAAGTGATTGTTGGCAGCAATTTTGGTAAAACAGTGACTTGTTAATGTTTTGCTAAATGTCTTAACATTTGGAGCAAGATTGTTTTGTATGATATCAAAGCAGATGTCTTGACATCTGCCTGCTGAACTGATCTCATCCCAACATTAGTTAAGTCTTTTTGTTTTCTGATTTCCAACACTTTATAATTCAGGATATGTGATCTACATGCTGCGAAAAATATGGAGGAATATTTTGAAAATTGCATAATTTTATCTTGGCCTGTTTTTATGGAAATATTCAAAATATTTGAATATTTGTTTTTAAGCCCAAGCCCAAAGCTTCACATATATAAGGACTTTCTTCCTTATTCAAAGACAAGCAACTTTTGAAGAAAAATATTTTCTTTATAATTAGAGGTCTAGGCTTTTTATTTGTAATACACTCTAAGTATTAGTTTAAATACTTGAGTTGTTATTGGGGTTGTTAATTGTGTATCATTCATAAGCTTTTAAGCATTAGATGATTGAAGTGTTTCAAACATATTAATTTTGTTAAGTTCATCACTGTAAGTGATTGAAGGTATTTGAAGATGACCTCATACCTAGGCGAGTCTAAGGTAGAAGTTTATCTTGGGTAGTGATTAAGTGATTAGATTGTAAACTGGTTGTTTATTAAGGGTCTATGAATTGATACTATTTAGTGAACTTGTCCCTGACTTGGTAACTCCCAGAGTAGCTATTGTTGTATACTGAACTGGGTGAACAATCTCTTGTGTTTTTATTGCTTGTGATTTTACTGTACCTTACTTGCAAACAAATATTTGTTTCGTGACATCTTATTCGACATCACATATCTGATAACAAAATTTCAGATTATAAGATAACTGGGAAAGTATATAGAATTAGAGGAATGCAAAATTAAGCTTAGGGAACCCAAGAAATTTTGATAAAATTAGTATTAGTTAAACAATCCAAGTTTCCCGAGTAGGATAAGAGTTTAACATTTATTTTGTACCATAGCCTCCGACCTTAAGATGTACTTTCAAAGTAGTTTATTCTTGACAGTCTGGTAACCATTGTTTCAGATATCATGTTTGATGGATTTAGCAAAAATAACATAAAAAAGATGAAAATGGAGATAACAAACAAATACACCTAATAGGTTGTGTAACCCTCACCTGGTTACTCAATCCAATGATGGTTTCACCCCAACGACAAAAACCAAAAAAGTAAATAATAAATAAATGCACATTTTGTGTACTTTCTACTGCAAATGAATAAAAGTAACCAATTTGCTTATGTGTTGTAAATACTTTAATAAAAATCCTCGATCAATCTTGTATGTGTGATGATGATCATTATTCTAAATGCCTTAATTTGATTGTCCCGAACAAAAAGGAAAGAAAATTGAAAAGAGAACTTAAGTTTAAAGCAGAATTAGAGAGGTATTTGAAACATGAGTTTTTGGTCTGTATTTATGCTGCAGTTTGTGATCTTGTAATACTGCTAATGTAAAGTAAGTACAAGGTGAAATAAGTCTTATCTAATTTTAACAAAAATCACATATGAGTACTGGTGATTTTATTGTCATAAGTTTTTGCAAAACTGAACCAGTTGCCCTGAAAATTGCCTAATCATGTTGAATTGCTTGAGGATAAGCAAGGCTTCTAGTTCAAGAATTTTGATAAGTGGTACTTATAATTCTTATTGTGTGTCTTTAGGCGCATTTATTATGTTCTTTTTTCTTGTTTTATTCTACTTTTATGTGCTTTTTGCGTGTTCTTACTGTCTGCAGGTTATAGGAAATGTCCGACTAAACCAAAGTTAAAAAAATAAAGAATCATGCAAATAAGGAGTCCTCCCATACACAAATTTTGAGGCCAACATGGTTGGGCCGTGTCAGCTTACACGGGTTGTATTGGCTGGAAGCAGCTCGCCCATATAAAAGAACTGAAAACAACACAGGTTAGCCGTGTTCCGTAACATGGGCCATGTTGTTCCTAAACTTCCTCCCTTTATTATCAAAGAACAACGTGGGAAGTCAATGTTTCCTTACACTTCCCATGTTCTGCCCAATGACAGTTACAAATATTTGAAGTTTTGGACGTTTTGTGACCTTTGGTACCTCCAAATTATTCCAACTCAGATACTTAATGACCTTAAGTGACATTTACACTAATTTTTGCCTTGAATGTGTTTAATGGATATAAATAGGTATTGAATAATTATTAGCAATCATCTTGTATTTGCTTCACATTACCTTAGAATTATATTCAATTTTGACGTTTTAGTTCTAAGCTTTTTGTGTGTTATCTTGTTGCATTTCTCCATTTTCTTGTAAGAGAATTCAAGCACTATTAGAGCTATATCTTGTAATTGAATGAATTGTCTTCATTAGTGTTTACTCTTTCCATTGCTTTGATATTATATGCTTTCTATGTCTTTACATTGTTTAAGTGAAATCAATCTCGCCATGAGTGTGTCGTCTGTTAGGGGAAAAGGGTTGTTAGACCAATCTCACGGAAAACCCTAGTTTAATTTCCTTTGTATGAATAACGAGAAAACATGAGCTAGAGTCATTTTCAAACATAAGTACTTAAATATAATTCTTCCAGTTGTGAAAGAAAAGACAACCAATATACTGATCATGTTTTGAAAGATAATGATTTGGTATTAGAATGTAGATCGCTAAACAATTGAGTTTGAAGCACCATAGATAAGGCGAATTGATCACAGTTAAGCAACAACCAAGTTGTAGTATCCCGTGCAAATGTGTCTCACTCTTGGTTGAGAAAAATTCATAGCTATGCTAAAATACAAGTTCTCAGATGAATAAATCAAGTTGGAAAAAGTAGGTGTTGTGCAAAGTTCTGTCTATTTTATATTTTCTATAACATTCTACGAGTTATATAACTTGCTAAGTTTTCTCGTATTCGATCTATAAAGTCAATTGGGTACGTCGAGATAATTTAACATGCACCCCATGTTCTTTTTTGTTATTCTGTTAATTTTAATTTGTATTACGTTGAATCCATATTTTTTCGATCGCTTTAGCTACACATATCTAGAGTAAAAACTGGTACTCAAATATATCTCCATGTGGCTCAATATCTTTTACTACTTCATATTGTCGTGTAATTGCGACTTGCATTGTAACACCTCTTTTTAACCCCAAGAAAATATAGCATAAAACATAGTAAGATAGCGTGCATAATATTCAAAGGGTGTCACATGTCGTTTTCCAAAACATACAAAACTAACAAAAATAGTCATCAATATACACCTGGTTATAATACATAACACATATTCAACTTCATGTTTCCACAACTATACATATCACAATGAAACTTTTCTTTACTTAACTATTATCAATGATTATATCCCATACTATAATTATGTATCAACATACTATTAATTCATAACATAAAATTCATATAAATCCAAAACATTGGCCACTAAGGCCACTCAACATATTATCTCAAAATACAAACCTAATAAGAGAGTATAGAAATATCTCTTCACAACAAACATGAGAACAAATACCCCATGTTTTACATGACCAGTGTGGCAGTGAAAATCAGAAGCTATTAATTAAATTGACTCGAAAATAAGCAAGAGTCGCCACCGCACTTTATTATTTCCAAGGAAAAGGGAAAAGAGAGAAATAAAACCCATAAGTAAATATGCAATGAAAGACGTAAAAGAAAGTGCAATAGAGAGATCTAAAGTTTGAGGGTTGATTATAAAAAGGGAATGTGTTAGAACCCAATGCATCTGTATTACTCTACAGGAACCTCTTATTATATTTGTGTATTAAAATTAGTTGTTTTATAAAATATTAGTTTAAAGGGATTTTGAAAATGCAACGACGTAATGTCAATGTTTTGGATTAAATGAGTGTAAGTTTAAAAAAAATGAGATTTTTGGAGATCTAACTTAAGATTAGCAAAACTTAAAGACGGATGAAGGAATTCGTACAATCATATAAGGTACACTCGATGACATGAAGTCAACGAATTAATCTTTTCCATTGGATTCAAACACAAAGATAATAATCAGATGAAGACTGAATAAGAACCATGCATCATATAAAAATGGATAGTAACCATAGTCCAAGGATTAAAGAACCAATTTTAGGTTTTTTCTTTATTAAGTGGCTTATAACAAGCAAAAAAAATAAAGAAGCTCAAGTGAGCAAAGAGAAGATAAATGATCAAGGGAGCAAAGAAAAAATTATTGAAGTAAAGAAAACAAAATACTATGAACGATAAATGGCATAAAAGTAAAGAGAGGAAAATATAAAGTGCGG
Source organism: Vicia faba (assembly GCA_948472305.1). Classification (NCBI taxonomy): domain Eukaryota; kingdom Viridiplantae; phylum Streptophyta; class Magnoliopsida; order Fabales; family Fabaceae; genus Vicia; species Vicia faba. The sequence goes on from OX451737.1 coordinate 946,277,040, forward strand.
AAATATAAATGACATTAAAGTAAAGTTAGTACATGTAAAGTTAATAATCTGATTTGGGATAACTCTAACTTCATATGGAACATACAATGTATGTACCCATACATATTAGAAAAAATGACACTTTGAAGTTCATTCTCTTATACATGTAGTACAATTAACAAACATGCGAGATCAAGACAAAGTCAAGGAAGATAAATTATGACAAACTTATCATTAATCCCAAATATCTTGAATGATCAAAGGACCATTTAGAGGTAGATTGGAAATGATGAAAGTTCATCAAGTTTCCGACAAGCTTAGATGAACTAAAAGGCTAGAATGCTTTCCAAATTGATACAAATAAAAATAAAAATAAAAATAAAATAGATAAAGAAGAATAAGATGAAGTCTATAATAAAAATAGTGCAGATGCCATAACTTTCTCAATTTTTCATGAAATTAAACAAATGAATAATGAAAATTTATCTACTCAATATCACGACCAATGATCCATGCTCAAAATAAGTAAGTAAATAACAAAACATTATAGAAAAAAAATTAAAATAAACAGCAATAAATCACTTTTGCTTTTGGAGGTTCAAGAACACTTTTCAACTCTTGATTTTGAATCAATGGAGTTTCCTTCAAAAATTATGATAATTATGGTACTAAATAAATAAATATAGAGTAAAAGTGCAATAGAATCAAATAAAAAACAAGTATAATAGCCTATCTATTCAATAAAAGGAAAAAATGACTTGAAATAAAATGAAGAGAAAAAAGAAGAGAACTTTGGCTTAGTTTAGTGAATGATTTATGGTATTGTTAGTCCCAAATGAACGAGAGAGATGTCTTATTTATAGGGTGAATGAGGTGGGAGTATTGATGTGGCAATCCATGTGACTTTATGAGAATGGTTCTTGGCCATTGGTAAGTTCAAGTAGGAAATCCATGTGAAGTGTGAGAATGATTCTTGACCGTTGATAAATACAAGTTACCAATCCATGTGAAGTGTTTGTACTAAATTATAGTGGTCCTAGCTTTTCTTTATTGACAAAAAAATAATTGGACAAAGTAATAATAGTAATAATAAAAGAAACAAAAAGTGTTAGTAATAATAATAAATATAAAATAGAAAATAAAATAGACATTAAATTAACTATTTATGATTTTTTTTATTGAATTAATATAAATGAAAATAAAAGTGCAAATTAAAAGATAAAAAATAAAATATATATAAGAAAGTAAACGGACTTATATAAATTTTTTTAGATTTTTTTTGAAATAAATGATACCAATATATAAATTTAAATTAATAAAAGAATATATTTTATAAAAAAATTTAGTACAAAAGTAAAAATAGTAAATAAAAAAATAACATGATGTTAAATATATAATTTTGTGATTTTTTTAAATGGAAAAGAAATCATGAATAAAACACATTAAAAATCAAATTCCACTAAATTCATAAACGACTTCTAACGTTTCTATTTTTTCGTGATTTTTCAAAGCATAATCAACTCTTGACTTGTAAAGAAAAATAAAGTCATGGAGAATCATATGCACAAATAATCGCTCAAAATATCAAAATTTGAAAAACTTGTGAATTTTTGAAATCTGACTTGAGGATTGGCAAAAATAGGTCAAACCACTTGTGAACACTTCCCATGTAATGATGCAGATGGAGGGTGGGATCCTATGTCAAATATTAGGGTATGACAGATGCCCCTTGTGATACGGTGGGAGAACTGACTTGGGTGTTTTGCGTTTGTGTTTGCAAATGTTGCGGTTTAGCAAGAGTCGCCACCGACTTTTCTTTTATCCAAAAGGAAAGGTGAAAAAGCATAGGAAAGACCTTTACAGATGTTTTCTTGAGTTCGGAGGGTAGATTATGAAAAGGGAAGGTATTAGCATCCTTTTCATCCATGGTTTTCCATGGGCTCTTAGTTACTCGCTAGATCACTTGCTTTTGTTTTGAAATGTGTTTTGTGATGTGGGTTTTGAATTTATTTTGAAAATGTGACTTTGTAATGATTCTCGTTTCTATAAGAATGCGTACAAAGTTTTGTTTTGAAAATAGTTCAAAGAGGTGTTTGTGGGATGTGTTTTCGAAAGTGATTTTGAAAAGGATTTTCTTTGTAATGGCTCTCGTTTCTATAAGAACGCGTACAAAGTGTTATCTTTTGAAAATGTTTCAAAATGAGAGGGTCGAGGTGTAAAATGCTTTTGTTGTGAGCAAGCGAGTAACTAGGAGCGAATCTACCTACTCCAAAAGGTCTTAAATGTGTTTTTCCTCCTCCTTTAGATGTTGCTATCTTACCATTGATTTGGTAAGAAGCCCCATCGTTGGATGTGAAGGGAAGAGTGTTGGGACGTTTGTATAGTCATAGAAGGCAACCCATGGAACGTTTTAGCAATGTCGTTTTAGGGACAAGATCGTTTACCGAAGGCAACATCGAAGGTCATCGAGGGACTACGATCTTTCATCGAGGGTCTTTTGATAAAACGCCCATGTTCGAGGGACGTGACTATTTTTCGATAGGCAACAAAGTGAGAATACCCTAGGGGTGCATGTGTGAAAGTGTGTTTGATTGCATGCATTTTAGTCTTTGATTAAGGGTTATCTAGCAATTAATTTTTGAATCTTGTCGTGCACGCCTAATTACTATACAATAAAAGGAAAACAGTAAATTGCGGAAAATGAAATTCTACGCTATTACAATATTTAGGGGATGGGGGCACATATTTATGAATGGGGGTTGCAAGTAAAAATAAGTCCTAAGTTACTATTACAACCATATTGGAATAGATAAGAATGTACAGAAAATGTAAAATGCTTATTTATTTAAGAAAAGAAATAAGTTTTGTTTAAAAAAATATTTTTTGTCTTTTATGTTAATATTAAAAATTATGAAAAGGAAAATAAATGAAAGACAGAAAAAGCGTGCTGCTGCAAGAAGAACAACTATGATCAGAAGTTTTGAAGCCAAGAGCGTTGTGACTCAGCAGGAGATGTCAGTGGAATTAGAAGTTCTGGATTGGCAAACTCTGAGGTCCTGCAAGACACGTTAGATGAAAAAACACGGAGGTTCTGGGTGGTGTTCAGCCAGTGAACCAAAAGTCAGAAGTTATGTGTTACGCTAAAACAATGAGTAAACATCAGAAATTCAATGTACTGTCAGCATGTGAAAATTAAAAACTCTGAGTGTTTCAAACAGCGATTGGAAATATCATAAGTTCAGTGTATTTAACATGTAAGGAGAACTCAGAAGTTCTGTGTTGTGTTAGAATAGTGAGTGAATCATAGATGTTCTGTGTGTTATCGGCATGCAAAAATCAGAAGCTCTAAGTGTTAAAACAGTAAGTGAACATCAGAAGTTCAGTGTGCATTAACAGTGAAGAGAACTCAGAAGTTCTGTGTTGTGCTAAAAATGTGAGTGAACATCAGAAGTTCTATGTCATATTTCAATCTTAATCAGCACATCAGCAATTTATTCAGTTCTTAATAAATAGAAAATCAGAAGGATAATAGCACAACATTTTATAGAAGTTCTAATCCTAAACATGAGTCTAGCCCTAATCAAGAAGTTCTGATCCATAGTTTTTTCTATTCATGCAATGATATGTATAATATTAATACTATGATATTTACATGTTAATGATGTTCAGAATGAAAAACAAGCAAAGTCAGAAAGACTTACCTTGAATCTGGAACATGGGCTTGGAGCTTTGAGCTGCTGCCTTTGGATGTTCTGAGTCAGCAAGAGAAACGGAACAGTGGTTGTGTTCTTTGATTCAAAGGGGAAGAACAAAAGGTTTTGTTTTGGATTTGCGAAGGTTTTCCCTGGTTCCTCTTCTCTCTTTTGGCCAATTTATCTCCAAAAGCCATCCCCCTTGAACGTGTGATTGAGAAAAGTATTTATGGGTTAATTTGTTGTGATTTTGGGGGGAAAGACAAATGGGATTTTAAATCAATTTGGCATCCTTCTCCCTTGCTTTTTTCATCACTATTTTCGTATGCTAGTTTGGTGCAATTATGGGATGCAGGCGTAGGCTGACCTAGCTGTTGGTTATAGGTCTGCAGCAGGTGGTATAAACAAGGTTTTGGGATTTGGTCATGTTCTGACCAAAGCGTTGAATATAACCATCATATGCTGAAGCGCTGCCTTGTTTTAGAAGCAATCATGGTGGTTGTCAGCAAGAATTAAGGAAAATCAAAAGCAAAGTATGGGGTTAGTACCAAGGTTGCTATCCCAAGACAGTAGAGGTACACGTGGTGAAAATCCTTTGGATAAAGACTCGGAAAGTGGTTGTGAGCATTAAATGAGAATTAAATGATGATGAGACTTATCACTACTAGAAATCCTGCAACGTGAGATTCTACACCATGGCTTAGTTCTTGATCAGAAGTTCTGCTTCAGCGTAGCATCCAACCTTTGATCTTTTATCTTTTGGCTCCAGCATGTTCTGAAGGAGCTTTCAGACTTTCTAGAAAATTGGAAGCACACTTCTTAACCTTCTTTGACTATCCTTGCAAACTCTGACTGATCCTCTTATCTTCTGGCTCCAACATGTTCTGAAGGAGAACATTGCTTCCACATGTTCTGATTAAAGCGTCATGTTCTAAACTGGAGAATCACCGCTTCCATATATTCTGATTGAAGCATCATGTTCTGAACCATGTTTACAACCTCTGACTGCACTTGCATAGTGGCTGGCTCAAAAGTTCTGAAGTATCATATTCTCTAGACACTTAGAAAATTTTCTAAATGTTTAGAAATTTTGATTTTTAAAGTAACTTTTGACTTTTGATTTTTAATGAACCAATTTCATGCCTTAATGAAATATGATTCATGGAACTTGATTTTGATCCAAAAGTCAAATTTTGACTTTTCAGTGTGCAAATGACCATTTTGCCCTTGTGAGTGATTTTCTTGGAAAATTTGTAGTTCAAGGCTTGGAATTGGATGAAAGCAAACTTGAGGATCCAGGGTTATTCCTTATGAAATTAGAGGGAAAATTTTGGGGTATAACAGCTTCCTCTGTTCAATCTTCTTTCACCTGAAGAGTTAGATTGGTAATTCTGCCATTCGTGACTTGAACGTGGAAGATGATTGAACACTAGAGTGCCCAGAAAATTTGCACTCAAAGATGTGTTGGTTGATTATGTAGGGAATGGGCTTAAAGATGCCATTTGGAGAGATAATGGATAGTTGTTGGAGATGGGCTTAAAGATGCCATCTAGAAATGATTGCTGGACTGTATTTGAATGAGTGACAGAATGACATCTGAATCTGGATCGTATCAGGACTGTATTTGAATGAGTGACAGAATGACATCCGAATATGGATCGTATCTAGATTGTATTTGAATGAATATGGAGTAAGTATCAGAATATCAGCCATATCTGGATCGCATCTGAACTAATTTTAGAAGGAATCTGGAATAAGTATCAGAATGTCAGCCATATCTGGATCACATCTGAACTATTTCTAGAAGATAATCTAGAATAAGTATCAGAATGTCAGCCATATCTGGATCGCATCTGAACTGGGAAGAACTTAGGTAAGGCTGCTTCATGAGGATTTTGGGTAAAACTACATCGGAACCGAGAAGGAACCTAGGTAAGGTTGCATCGTGAGGAGTTTGGGTAAAACTACATTGGAACCGAGAAGGAACCTATGTAAGGTTGCTTCGTGAGGAGTTTGGATAAAACTACTTCGGAACCGAGAAGGAACCTAGGTAAGGTTGCTTCATGAGGAGTTTAGGTAAAACTGCATCTGAACCGGGAAGATACCTAGGTAAGGCTGCTTCATGAGGAGTTTAGGTAAAATTGCATCTGAACCGGGAAGAAACCTAGGTAAGGCTGTCTCATGAGGAGTTTAGGTAAAACTGCATCTGAACCGGTAAGAAACCTAGGTAAGATTTCTTCATAAGGAGTTTAGGTAAAACTGCATCTAAACCGGGAAGAAATCTAGGTAAGGCTGCTTCATGAGGAGTTTAGGTAAAACTGCATCTGAACTGGGAAGAAACCTAGGTAAGGCTGCTTCATGAGGAGTTTAGGTAAAACTGAATCTGAACTGGGAAGAAACCTAGGTAAGGCTGCTTCATGAGGAGTTTAGGTAAAACTGCATCTGAACCGAGAAGGAACCTAGGTAAGGTTGCTTCATATGGAGTTTAGGTAAAACTACATCGGAACCGAGAAGGAACCTAGGTAAGGTTGCTTCGTGAGGAGTTTGGGTAAAACTGCATCAGAATCGAGAAGGAACCTAGGTAAGGTTGCTTCATGAGGAGTTTGGGTAAAACTACATCGGAACCGAGAAGGAACCTAGGTAAGGTTGGTTCGTGAGGAGTTTAGGCAAAACTACATCAGAACCGAGAAGGAACCTAGGTAAGGTTGCTTCGTGAGGAGTTTAGGTAAAAATACATCGGAACCGAGAAGGAACCTAGGTAAGTTTGCTTCGACTGGTCAAGTAGATAGTTGTCCTGTCTTGTTTCAGGTATCAATCTCTGACCTTTTGCAAATTGTTGATGATAGCCATCTGTTGATTGACCTTTCCTGAAAAAGGTAGAACGTTAGTTGTATACAATATAGTGACGCATGAAATGCACGATGTCACGATGTTCTCAAAATAAATGAGATTATGATGTATGTGATATGTATGCGCATGTCATGCTGTATGAACATGAAATGCTATTGTGACACATCCGAGTTTGGGAAAATAAATCCTTGACTGTTGTTGAAGAGTAGGTGAGTCTTCAAACTTTTCTTAGAATATTTCCACCAAGGATTCCTGTTTTGTTGAGGAGAAATCCACCGGGGAAAGTTGAGAACTATGGAGAGTATTGATTCCTGCTTGGGGGGAAAAGTTCAGGAGTCTCGGTTGTCCGTTGCTCTACTAGGGAGTCGAAGTTGAAATAATATCTGGTCGGGTCCAGGTTTCACATTAACTTGCCAGGGATTATAGAGTAGTCTACTGGGGAAAAGGAGTTGTGGTCCTTGGATTTGTAGTAGTTGGAGAGGAAAACTCAAGCTGGGGAATTCGTAGTTTGTTGGGGAAAAATAAACCCTGTTGTCGGTCTGCTAGAGAAGTGAAGACTTTGCTGGGTAATGTCCTCGAGGATTCTCAAGGTTGTCTCAGTTGGGGAAAGGTTTTCAGAGGTTAAACTCTTGATGGGAAATTATCCTATGAGAAGGATTTTGGGGAGATTTGTCATTGTCCCTAGTAGCAAGTGTTTGTGGCATTGCCAGAAAATGTTTTGTTGTACGTAACCCTTTGTTGAGATTGACGTTCAATGCCCCAAGTGACAAAGATGGAGACCTGCCCCTGGTTACTCTGCAATTCTTGAGAGATTTCTCGGAATCTTGACTGGACTGCCCCAGGTGTGCTGGATAGTGACATGTCATGTCCCATTGTTGATAGGAGATCTGTTATGGGAGGTGTCTTCCCGCTTGAAATGATTTTGTTCATTGAGAGAGTTTTTGTTCACTGGATCTTCCTTGTGTGAATTTCTCTACTATCAAACAGATAGCCATATGCAAACAACGATATTAAAATAATGCAAAGTTTATGCTTGTCTTGAAATTTTTTTTTTGAAAATGCGTTTTAGCGAGTAAAGAAATTTTGTAAGAAAAATTCAACTCAGGATTTTGAGTAAAGCCTTACAGGAGTCAGGATACCTTTTGTAACAGTATGCTTTCGAACTAACCCATTCTTCAATTAGGACTTTTAAAGGGTTGTAACGTGGCTTGGTTCACGGTTTAAGAAACAAAAGATAAAGGCTCAAAGTGTATTTGTACCCACCCGCTCTTCGTGATGTTCTTCAGTCCTAATCTCAGTTAATTGCACGTTTGGATTCCAATTGAGTCTTAGAATGACATTTAGTGATGGTTCAAACAAGTTAAGTTTGTTGGAAGGCAGTCATTTTTGCAACATTTTTTATTCATGTTGTGGAGGATTCATAGTGACCTCTTTATTTTGATTTTTTATCCCTAATTTTTGCTTGACTGTTCTTGTTTTGAGATTACAGTCAGCAGGATGCCCCAGTTTTCTTAAGTCTCCTTTGTAGGTTTTGACTTAGTGGGCTTTTCTTTTCTTTTGAGAGATAATGACTGCCTATGTGATAGGGAACCACCATCGTCTTTTGATTCCAGAGGAATGTTTCTTGACGTCATTTGTTGTATTACGAGATGAGAGTTTGCGGCTTAACGCACGTTTGAATTAACTGAGAGACTACCCTGCCCCAGGTTTTGATTAAAGGTTTCAATTTGTGTTAAAACATAAAACTTCTACTTCTTTGGCTCGAAGGGGTTGACTAGGGATTATCTTCCTTATAACTCCAGTGTTTAGGACTTGAAAGAATGCCTCTACATCATCAGCAAGGTCTGTTCAAAAGCATATTGTATGAGATTATGGCATTTTTTTCGTCATCCTCCCTCTATAGGCTTGTATCTTTTAGAAAGAGTTGAATATCATAAAGAGAGTAAAAAGCATAGTTTAAATGTAATGAAAATGAGTGGATCAAATAAAGACAAACATATGCAATGCATTAATGAAACAAAGTTTGACATTAATAGATAATTGTCTGAATAACAAAAGAAATTACAATTGAAAATTCAAATGAACAGAAGCCTCTTTGTCTGAACTTGTCAATTTAGGTGGTGAGCCTTTGAGGAACGGAAGAAGAACTCAGTCTGGCCATCTTGTGTGAATTCCAGAACTCCTCTGTCAATCAAGTCTTGGATCTTATTTTTCAAAGCCCAACAGTAATTCATATCATGCCCAGGATTATTGGAGTGGTATTCACATAATGCATTGGGATGATAGCTAGGAGGAGAGGTATTGGGATTCCGAGAAGGATCCCTTAATGTGACCAAATTCAAGTTCAACAGGTTTTGTAAGACCTGCAATATAGGCATGTCGAGTTTGGTGAACTTCCTAACGGCTGGGACCTGTTTACTTCGGTTACCCTGTCCTTGTTGACGAGGTGGTTACTGGGTTTGTAACGCGGAAGCAAATTGGGGAGGTATTCTCTCGGCTTCTTGTCTCAAGGGAGGCTGAATGATGACTTGATTTCCAATCCCGATTGTTTGCCCCATACGGTTACAACCGTCTCGACGAAGTTGGTTGACAAGAACTTTCAGCTCTTCTTGTCCTTGAGCCAGATTTTGGATAAGAGCCATCTGGCCCACCAGCTTTCCCATCACTTAGACCCTCATTATGGCTATTTCAGTTTGTAGCCTTTCTAACTGATCATCCTTATTGCCCTCAGGATTCCCCATGATCATGCCCCTAGTGAGGAGAGATTTCACCTCTTCTTGTCCCTTGGATAGGTTCAAGAACATCTCTTGAAGTTGAGGGTTTTGAATCTGAATACTCTTAATGGTCTGTTCTAGGGCCATCTCTACTGAAATAAATAGTAGGAAGATAAGGAAACCTGTATGAGAGAAACCTGTCATGATATGATGCATGATATGTGGATGCATGTTTTCAAGGATCTCGCGGGGTAAACACAAGAAAAAGTTAGAAGTTGAACTTTGATCAACAACTTTGATTGGAGAACTTTGTATCAGTGGATGTCCTTCCACGAGAATTTAGTTCACCATGCTAAGTGGATCATAGCCCTTGACTCAAATTGTTGTACTTGATCTTTTACGGTGTTTGGCTAGAGGGAAATAAATACTCTTGTCCCTTGATAGACGTCTGGTTCATCGTGACCCTGCATAAAAGACCCTTGAGATCCTTGAAATGCTATGGTTCAATGTTATTGAAAATGCTATGGGATGATGTTATGATGTTATGTACAAATAAGCAAGTTTATATACAAATAATCATATTCACATAAAGCAGACAAGTCCTTAGGTTTAGGCTTGTGTGGAGTTTGTAGGTAAGTACCCTCTTGAAGTTTAGTTGGCTCAACCTGTCCTAGTTAATAGTAACCAGGTTCTAAGGGATCTCAATATCACTGATCTTTCCCCCAGCTTTGTTCAATAGGCGATTGACTCGCAACCAAACAAAACTCAAGAGTCCAACCTCAATTAGTCTAGCATCGAGTATCTAACAACTTTGGATTGCACCAAAGTCGGTCCTCTCACTACGTCCTAATGGCCAAGTTGGTTAAGTAAGGTTCTAAGGTATGTTGATGCTTCACGACACCACGCGGCGGCCCCGTACTCTCCTTGATTTACTCAAGGGTTACCGGTACCAACCAAAGTGCCACATCAACATAGCTACTACTTCAACCGTGTCGGTATACCCCGCACAATTCCGTCCCAGTCTATTGCTACTTACCTAAAAGGTGCCCCAAATCCGAGTGTAGGATTTAAAATAAACCCAAACAAGAAACCAAAATGTAAAGGAAACAAATCAAACAATGTAAGAAAATAAATGTGATCTAACCCTAAGGTAACCCCACTTTTATAATTTCCCCAGCAGAGTCTCCAGTTCTGTGATACGGTGGGAGAACTGACTTGGGCGTTTTATGTTTGTGTTTGCAAATGTTGTGTTTTAGCAAGAGTCGCCACCGACTTTTCTTTTATCCAAAAGGAAAGGTGAAAAAGCACAGGAAAGACCTTTAGAGATGTTTTCTTGAGTTCAAGGGGTAGATTATGAAAAGGGAAGGCATTAGCACCCTTTTCATCCATGGTTTTCCATGGGCTCTCAGTCACTCGCTAGATCACTTGCTTTTGTTTTGAAATGTGTTTTGTGATGTGAGTTTTGAATTTATTTTGAAAATGTGACTTTGTAATGGTTATCGTTTCTATAAGAATGTGTACAAAGTTTTGTTTTGAAAATAGTTCAAAGAGGTGTTTGTGGGATGTGTTTTTGAAAGTGATTTTGAAAATGGTTTTCTTTGTAATGACTCTCGTTTCTATAAGAATGCGTACAAAGTGTTATCTTTTGAAAATGTTTCAAAATGAGAGTGTCGGTGTGTAAAATGTTTTTGTTGTGAGCAAGCGAGTAACTAGGAGCAAATCTACCTACTCAAAAGGTCTTAAATGTGCTTTTCCTCCTCCTTTAGATGTTGCTATCTTACCATTGATTTGGTAAGAATCCCCATCGTTGGATGTGAAGGGACGAGTGTTGGGACGTTTGTATAGTCATAGAAGGCAACCCATGGAACGTTTTAGCAATGTCGTCTTAGGGACTAGATCGTTTACCGAAGGCAACATCGAGGGTCATCGATGGACTATGATCTTTTATCGAGGGTCTTTTGCTAAAACTCCCATGTTCGAGGGACATGACTATTTTTCGATAGGCAACAAAGTGAGATTACCCTAGAGGTGCATTTGTGCAAGTGTATTTGATTTCATGCATTTTAGTCTTTGATTAGGGTTATCTAGCGATTGATTTTTGAATCTTGTCGTGCACGCCTAATTACTATAAAGTATGAGGAAAACAGTAAATTGCGGAAAATGAAATTCTACGCTATTACAATATTTAGGGATGGGGGTACATATTTATGAATGGTGGTTGCAAGTAAAAATAAGTCCTAAGTTACTATTACAACCATATTGAAATAGATAAGAATGTACAGGAAATGTAAAATGCTAATTTATTAAAGAAAAGAAATAAGTTTTGTTTAAGATAATATTTTTTGTATGTTATGTTAATATTAAAAATGATGAAAAGGAAAATAAATGAAAGACAGAAAAAGCGTGCTGCTGCAAGAAGAACAACTAGGATCAGAAGTTCTGAAACCAAGAGCATTGTGACTCAGCATGAGACGTCAGTGGAATCAGAAGTTCTGGATTGGTAAACTCTGAGGTCCTGCAACACACTTTAGAGGTAAAAACACAGACGTTCTGGGTGGTATTCAGCCAGTGAACCAAAATTCAGAAGTTTTGTGTTACGCTAAAACAGTGAGTAAACATCAGAAATTCAATGTACTGTCAGCATGTGAAAATCAGAAACTCTGAGTGTTTCAAACAACGATTGGAAATATCAGAAGTTCAATGTATTTAACATGTAAGGAGAACTCAGAAGTTTGTGCTGTGTTAGAACAATGAGTGAATCATAGAAGTTCTGTGTGTTATCGGCATGCGAAAATCAGAGGCTCTAAATGTTAAAACAGTGAGTGAACATCAGAAGTTCAGTGTGCATTAATAGTGAGGAGAACTCAGAAGTTCTGTGTTGTGCTAAAACTGTGAGTGAACGTCAGAAGTTCTATGCCATATTTCAATCTTAATCAGCACATCAGCAATTTATTCAGTTCTTAATAAACAACAACTCAGAAGGATAATAGCATAACAATTTATAGAAGTTCTAATCCTAAATCTGAGTCTAGCCCTAATCAAGAAGTTCTGATCCATAGTTTTTTCTATTCATGCAATGATATGTACATGTTAATGATGTTCAGAATGAAAAACAAGCAAAGTCAGAAAGACTTATGTTGAATCTGGAACGTGGGATTGGAGCTTTGAGCTGCTGCCTTTGGATGTTGAGTCAGCAAGAGAAACAGAATAGTGGTTGTGTTGTTTGATTCAAATGGGAAGAACAAAAGGTTTTGTTTTAGATTTGCGAAGGTTTTCCATGTTTCCTCTTCTCTCTTTTGGACAATTTATCTCCAAAAGCCAGCCCCTTGAACGTCTGATGGAGCAAAGTATTTATAGGTGAATTTGTTGTGATTTTGGGGGGAAAGACAAATGGGATTTTAAATCAATTTGGCATCTTGCTCCCTTGCTTTTTTCATCACTGTTTTCGTATGCTAGTTTGGTGCAATTATGGGATGCATGCGTAGGATGACCTAGCTGTTGGTTATAGGTCTGCAGCAGGTTGTATAAACAAGGTTTTGGGATTTGGTCATGTTCTGACCAAAGCATTGAATATAACCTTCATATGCTGAAGCGCTGCCTTGTTTTTGAAGCAGGCATGGTGGTTGTTAGCAAGAATTAAGGAAAATCAAAAAGAAAAGTATGGGCTTAGTACCAAGGTTTCTATCCCAAGACAGTAGAGGTACACATGATGAAAATTATTTGGATAAAGACTCAGAAAGTGGTTGTGAGCATTAAATTATGATGAGACTTATCACAACTAGAAATCCTTCAACGTGAGATTCTACACCATGGCTTAGTTCTGGATCAGAAGGTCTGCTTCAGCATAGCATCCAACCTCTGATATTTTATCTTTTGGTTCCAGCATGTTCTGAAGGAGCTTTCAGACTTTCTAGAAAACTGGCAGCATGCTTCTTAACCTTCTTTGACTTATCCTTGCAAACTCTGACTGATCCTCTTATCTTCTGGCTCCAGCATGTTCTGAAGGAGAACATTGCTTCCACATGTTCTGATTAAAGAGTCATGTTCTGAACCAGAGAATCACGGCTTCCATATATTCTGATTGAAGCATCATGTTCTGAACCATATTTACAACCTCTAACTGCAGTTGCATAGAGGCTGGCTCAGAAGTTCTGAAGTATCATATTCTTTAGATACTTAGAAAATTTTCTAAATGTTTAGAAAATTTGAATTTTAAAGTAACTTCTGACTTTTGATTTTTAATGAACCAATTTCATGCATTAATGAAATATGATTCATGGAACATGATTTTGATCCAAAAGTCAAATTTTGACTTTTCAGTGTGCAAATGACCATTTTGCTCTTGTGAGTGATTTTCTTGGAAAATTTGTAGTTCAAGGCTTGGAATTGGATGAAAGCAAACTTGAGGATCCAGGGTGATTCCTTGTTAAATGTGCGGGAAAATTTTGGGGCACAACATTCCTATTTATGTTTCTTCTATCAGAGATATTAAGATACTTAAATATAACATAAAGCCCAATTTTGGGCCTTAAGATGCCACAAAATGGATACGATATGAATGAGTGTAATGAACTCTTTTTTGTGTATGATATAATATGATATGCGAGACATACTCTAGGAATAAGACCTAAAACAAGAAATTTAGTAAACTCAATCAGATGATGTGGCAAGACATGTTGGGAAAACACAATATATTTGGCATCTAATATTGGCATTGGAGGAGGTGAAAAACATTATACTAGGGATAAGACATCCAATCATTGAGGACGATGACATCCGATTATTGGCTTCAGATGAAGGTAAAAATGAGTTATGACATCCAATCATTGGCTTTGGATGAAAAGACGACCACACAATTCAATGATTTGCTTTGATTGAAGGGAAAATAGATGTTACATCCAATGATTAGCTTTGGATTAACAAAAAAAGTCGAGACATCTAATTAACGACTTTGGACGGTGACAAAAGATCATGACATCTAATATGTTCTTCGTATGGCAGAGAGAAACATAATATTTAATATTATCATTGGTTGAAAGTGAAAAGCGACAAGACACCCAATATTAACCTTGGACATAAAGAGAAATAACACATCTAAGATTAGCATTGGCTAGAAAAGAGAAACAACAACACACCCAATATTAGTATTGGAATAGAAACAACACACCTAATATTAACATTGGAATAAAAAAAACACCCAATATTAACATTGGAAAAGAAATAACACACTCAATATTAACATTGGAATAAAAACAACACACCCAATATTAGCATTGGACAAAGAGAATCAACACATCCAAGATTAGCGTCAGACGAAAAAGAAAATAGACGGACAAACATCTGCTTTGATGGGTGCCAAGTAAGTTAGACTTTGACCACAAGGAAAGATGTTGATAACAACAAGACCTCGGGAAATACAAACAAGCGTGAAACACTCATCAAGTTGTTTATGATATTGAATTTTATTGTGCATTATGTATGAGTGACCAATGCATGTAAAGCAAATAATTACAACGACTGAGCTAAAATCTTTTATATGGGAAGATTGGAACATTGTTCCTCAACACATGGAACATTGACAACTCTGCTTCTTGAAAGATATATTGAACAACCTTCTGTCACAATTTTCCAAGTGTATAAAACTTTTGATCCTTTCAGGAAGGACAGATGATATATGTTTGGGGACTTCCCTTGATTGATTAATAACTGCTTTAGGTTAACTGATCAATGCTTCAGTTCGACTGATTCTTGAAAGGACTTCTTCACTGTGCGCTTGAAAAACTTGCCCCAGTATTAGTTATGAAGAAGAAATTTTGATAAACTTGTAAGAGAAACAATCACTGATAAACAAATATGAGAATAATCTCGAACAGGACCCTGAAGATAATTTCCCCTGATTAAAACATAGACCAAGTTTCTTGAAATTTTGAAAATTTCTTGATAATGAAAACATGTTTGCAAATAAAATTGTTCACCTAAAAATGGTAATATAAATGCAAAGCTCATGAAAAAAGATTAAAACCAAAATCATTATTGGCAAGACATCATTGTAAAAAGAGCGAAGAGTTCACTGGCTAAAACATAGTGGTTTAAATATTTGAAGTAAAAGATGAACTAAGGGATCCTTGGTTAAAGCACAATATTTTAAAGTAAAAGATAAAGAAATGGCATAATGCAAAGAGCATAAGATTAGTGGAAACTTGGGAGGCAGTTGACCCAACCTTGTTTGTTTATGCTTTCAAAAGTAACTTAGCTTCAATTAGGTACTTCGAGGGTTATAACATGGTCTAGTTCATGGTTTATGAAATAAAGGATAAAGGCTCAAAGTTTATTGTACCCACCCCATTCTTCGTGATGTTCTTCAGTCCTACGTTCAGTTAACCCAGACTATGCATTCAGGTTCTAAGAGATTTTGGAATTTCTACGCTGGTGATGATGATGGCTCAGAAGCCAAGGGATTCTTGAGATGGAAGTCACTTCTATCTTAGTGACTTCTCCTAATTTTTATTATCCCTAACTTTTGCCTGAAATGTTTCAATTCGGATTTACAGTCAGCGGGATGCCCCAATTTTTCCTAAGCCTCCTTAACAGGTTTTAACTTAGTGGGCTTTTATTTGATTTTTCATTTAATTCTATTTTGGAAAGATAATGAGTGTCTTGCTTAATGATTATGGTGAACCATCATTGGATTTTGATTTGAGACATCTTTGACACTTCTTTGATGTGTGCGAAGGAAAACTTGATTGCAACCTTTATTGAAAGGTGACTTGTAAAATTCTATTGTATTGGAATGCACAATCAACTTAACTCAAAAATTACCCTGCCCCAGGTTAAGATTGGGGGTTTTTCTATATAGAAAGAAACTTCAACTTCTAGGCACTAAGGGGTTGACGATGGACTGATTTCCTTATTTCTCCAGTGTTTGGGAATTGAAATAATGCCTTACATCATCACCAAAGTTTCAATTGAAAGCATACCAACAACAATTATGGGTACTTAGATTTCATCATCCTCCCTCCAATATTTTCATAAATAAAAGTTGAATAAAGCAAGTAAAACAAGGGATATACTAAAACTATAATTGAAACCATAAATTGATTCAAAGATGTAAAATGCTCATTTTATTAAAATTGATAAAATAAAGAACATACAATTTAAAAGGAAAACAGTTTGATATAGTCGAACGAGAAATACAAACAGATATGAAAGAAAGTCTAGTGCAATAATCAAAAGCAGGATGAGATGTCCTTGTTGAAACACTTGCTGAGGGGAAACCGGCCTGAACCAATTGAAAATTCACTAAATGTGGCATGGAAAAGGATTGTTGACAACATTGGGATTACTATCTTTGAAAGTCTAAATATTAGCCTTTACCAATTCTTGTACTCTAGCCTTCAAAGAGAAATATATTTCCAAATCATGGCCTACTACACCTTGATAGAAAGGACAATGGAGATCAGATCTGAAACCTTCCGGGAGAGGATCTGGAGGAGGTGGCATTTCCTTGGTGGTAAGCACCCTTTCTGGTCCAATGATGGACACAACTCAGCATAAATCATAGGAATATGATCAACTTCAACCCTATTACGAATCTGATTTCATCCACCAAGATCACATTGATGAGCTTGAGCTTGATGGGTGTTGGCAACAAGAGCAACAACTGTAACAAAGGGTTCAATATAGTGAGTTTCCTGATGGGGTCTTCTCTGTTGAATATAGATAACATTGGTTTCACTTTTCTTTTTCTTGTGGAAATTCCCATAAGATTTCCTAGCATCATAAGATTCAGTCTTGACAACTTTACCTTTCTTCAAACCTTCTTCAAGTATTTGTCCAATGATAACCAGGCCTGTAAAGCTGGAAGAGATACTGCCAATTATTTTCTAACAAAAGAAAGGAGACAAGGTATCCATAAACATGCTTGTGAGATCCTTCTCTGCTAGAGGTGGTTCAACTTGATAGGTCAGTTCTCTCTAACATTGAGCATACTCTTTGAAGGGTTCTCTTTCTCTCTGGGACATGCTCTGCAGTTGACTTTGGGAAGGTGCCATGTCAAGGTTGTATTCGAATTGCTTCATAAAAGCATCATTTAAGTCTTGGAAGCACTAGACATGGTTCTTTTCCAATCCCATATACCACTTGAGCGAAGCACCACTCAAGTTGTCTTGAAAACAATGGATGAGAAACTTATTATTGTTGGTCTAGGAAACCATCTTTCCGAAGTACATGACCAAATGACTTTTCGGACAGGTATGCCCCTTGTATTTCTCAAACTCATGAGTTTTAAACTTTGTAGGCATCACAAGGTCAGAAACTAAACACATATTGTCAACATCAACACTAAAGATATCATTTCCTTCCATGGCCCTCATTCTCTTCTCTAAAGTCTGAAATTGTTCCTTGACTTCTTCAAAATCAGTAGGATTTTCTTGACTAACAACAAAGTGATAATTAAAGAGAGGATTCTCATAAGCGGCTTATGCAACAGGATATATGCCAGGTTGAGGAGAAGTAGTATAAATGATTGGCTGTTGTTCAGTGAAAGTTGGACCTTGAACACTGGTCGGGATGATTAGCCAACCATTGAAGTAGTGACAAAAGGTGGAGAATAATTCTGAGGCATACCGAACTATGGCCATGTAGTGGTTGGTTGCTGGGCTATTGGAGGATTAACATCAGTAGTTTCAACCTCAGATATGACAATCCTCTGAGGTGGTTCTCCTATTGAAATAAAAACTTGCATCATCTCATTGAGCTTAGTCATGCCCGACTTCAAGTCATTAATTTCCATTCTGACTTCCATGTTGTGTTGCTCTTGGTCAGCCATTCTTTTTATGTTGTTAGCTCTAGTCCCGTAGTTGTGTTGAGGAAACAGCTTGACGGTTGACAAATACCGAAAGAAAGAGACAGCTGAAAATGAGATCATGGACAACCGTGAATTATGAAAACGATGAAAATGTTGGTTTTTATTTTGACTTTAAAGGAACTCAAGATTGTAAACATCAAAGCATAAGGAAAGTAAATTCTAAATTGGATAAAAGCATCGATCATGTTATCATCAAAATCAATCACCCATTTTGGTGGATTATTGTTTTCACCCTATCAACACCCAAGATCCATTTAGTTTGATGAAACTTATGATGTTTATAAAGAAAGACCCATAAATTCCTTGAAAACCAAGTGAAAAAGAGTTTCATGGATGCATGAATGTATGGTTATACAACGATTACAAACAAGATCACAAGCAAGGTTCAAAGGTTCGACGTCACGAGCATGGAGTCAAAGGTAAGAACCACCCACAAGGTATGGACTAAGGTTTTCAAATAACTTGTAGATCAAGGTTTTAAGGAATCCCAGAGTCTACCTTCTTCTTTCGGATATTACCAACTTTTCAATTAGTCGGTAATTAGAAATATTCTCAAGAAAAACTCATCTGAGTGCAACATCACGTGATAACTATTTTCGATTACTCCGTTATAGTTTGTACACTACATCAAAAAGGCCAAGATGGGTTAAAGGTTCTATGAATTCTCAGCTTCTCTGGCTCCAAGGTAAAAAGAAGAGATGTCTTCCTGATTACTCGGTAAACAAATACTATAGCCAAAGGGTCCTCCACTGAGTAAGGGATCTCATGCCTCATTTTTCGGAATTACTCCCTCAAAGTTAATATGTCTATATCATCCATCCTAATCTTAAGTTTTTCCAAGTACGGGTATATGACTTATAAGAGATCACCAAATACCCAAAGAATCAAGCAATTCCACATAAAATAGCTAACAACTAATAATAACATAAACACATATATAACAAGTTAGGCTTAACCCACTTAGAATTTATTCCCAGTAGAGTCGCCAATTCTGTAACGGTGAAAACCGGACATCAAACTATTAATTAACTTGACTCGCAAATAAGCAAGAGTCTCCATCGCGCTTTATTATTTCCAAGGGAAGGGGAAAAGAGAGAAATAAAACCCATAAGTAAATATGCTATGCAAGAAGTAAAAGAAAGTGTAATAGAGAGATCTAAAGTTCGGGTGTTGATTATACAAAGGGAAGGTGTTACCTCCCAATGCATCTGTAGTACTATACAGTAACCTCTTATTATATTTATGTATTAAAATTAGTTGTTTGCTAAAATATTAGTTTAAAGGGATTTTAAAAATGCAATGACCTAATGTCGAGGTTTTGGCTTAAAAGAGTGTAAGTTTAAAAAATGAGATTTTTGGAGATCTAACTTATGATTAGAAAAACTTAAAGATGGATGAAGGAATTTGCACAATCATATAAGATACACTCGATGACATGAAGTCAACGAAGTAATCCTTTCTATTGGATTCAAACACAAAGATATTAATTAGATGAAGACAAAATAAGAACCATGCATCAGATAAAAATTGATAGTAACCATAGTCCAAGGATTAAAGAACCAATTTTAGGTTTTTTTTATTAAGTTGCTTATAACAAGCAAAAAAAAGGAAGCTCAAATGAGCAAAGAGAAGTTAAATGCTTAAGTGAGCAAAGACAAAATGCATAAAGTAAAGAAAATAAAATGCTATGGATGATAAATGGCATGAAAGTAAAAAGAGAAAAATATAAAGTGCGGAAATATAAATGACATTAAAGTAAAGTTAGTACAATATAAAGTTAATAATCTGATTTGGGGTAATTGTAACTTCATATGGGGCATACAATATATGTACCCAATGCATGTTAAAGATATGACACATTGAAGTTCTTTCTCTTATACATGTAGTACAATTAACAAACACGTGGAGTCAAGACAAATTCAAGGAAGATATATTATGACAATCTTATCATCCATCCCAAGTACCTTAAATAATAAAAGGACCATTTAGAGGTAGATTGAAAATGATGAAAGTTCATCAAATATTCGAAAAGTTTAGACGAACTAAAAAAAGATCAAATACTTCCTAAATTGATCCAAATAAAAATAAAATAGATAAACAAGAATAAGATGAAGTTTATAATAAAAATAGTATAAATGTCATAACTTTCTCAATTTTTCATGAAATTAAACAAATGAATAATGAAAATTTATCTACTTAATCTCACGACCAAGGATCTATTCTCAAAATAAGAAATTAAATAACAAAAAATTACCTAAAAAATAAAAATTAAACAACAATAAATCACTTTTGCTTTTGGAGGTTCAAGAATACTTTTCAACTCTTGATTTTGAATTAATGGAGTTTTCTTCCAAAATGGTTATAATTATGGTACTAAATAAATAAATAAATAGTAAAAATACAATAGAATTATATTAAGAACAAGTATAATAGTCTACCTATTAAATAAAATGAAGAAATGCCTTGAAAGAAAATGAAGAGAAAAAAAGAAGAGAGTTTTGGCTAAGTTTTGTGAATGATTTATGGTATTGTTAGTCCCAAATGAAAGAAAGAGATGTCTTATGTATAGGGTGAATGAGGTGAGAGTGTTGATGTGGCAATCCATGTGACTTTATGAGAATAGTTTTTGGCCATTGATAAGTCCATGTTGGTAATCCATGTGAAGTGTGAGAATTATTCTTGACCATTGATAAGTACAAGTTGACAATACATGTGAAGTGTTTGTACTGCATTATAGTGGTCCCAACTTTTTTTATTGATACAAAAAAAACAAAAAGACAAAGTAATAATAATATTAATAATAATAATAATAATAATAATAATAAAAGAAACTAAAAGTGTTAGTAATAATAATATACACAATATAAAATAAAAAGAGACATTAAATTATCTATTTATGATTTTTTTTCTTGAATTAAAATAAATAAAAATAAAAGTGCAAATTAAAGGATAAAAAATAAAATACATATAAGAAAGTAAAAGGACTTATATAAAATTTTCTACATTTTTTTTAAATAAATGATACCAATATAATAAAAGAACATATTTTATATAATTTTTTAGTAAAGAAGTAAAAATAGTAAATAAAAAATAACATGATGCTAAGTATATTTTTTTGTGATTTTTTTATATGGAAAAGAAATCATGAATAAAACACAATAAAAATCAAATTCCACTAAATTCATAAACAACTTCTAACAATTCTATTTTTTCGTGATTTTTCAAAGCATAATCAGCTCGACTTGTAAAGAAAAATTGTTTATGACGTCAAAGAAAATCATATGCACAAAGAACCGCTCAAAATATCGAAATTTAAATAAGTTAAGAATTTTTTAAATCTGACTTGAGAATTGAAAAAAAATAGGTCAAACCACTCGTGAACACTTGCCATACAATGATGTAGATGGAGGGTGGGATCGTATGTCAAAAATTAGGGTATGACAACTAGAGCATTGACTCACTACCTAGGAAAAACAGATAAACCAAGCTAAGCTCGTCGACTATGCTTGTGCAAAGCACCACTATCTTTGGTACCTGAGTGATGTCGTATAAAACATTATTCTAACGGAAGAGTGAGAATTCATATCATTATAAAATATATAAAAATAAGAAATGTGTACAACATTCATCAAAAGAATT
The DNA here is from genome assembly GCA_948472305.1 of Vicia faba. Classification (NCBI taxonomy): domain Eukaryota; kingdom Viridiplantae; phylum Streptophyta; class Magnoliopsida; order Fabales; family Fabaceae; genus Vicia; species Vicia faba. Next base: position 946,298,780 of record OX451737.1, read on the forward strand.
CATCACACTTCATGTAATCATCTATACACTATGGCTTGACAATTCCAAGTACCAAAGTAATCCAATACAAGAATTACAAGTATAATAATTCATGCAATTATCACACATTGCACAATTACCACCAATGTAACCTTAATTTAACAATTAAACCAATTCTCACATAAATTACACATCAAAGCAAAATATCACATAACGACCAATGTGACTCAACCGCAACTCAATGCGACTCATGCATATGGTACCATCGTGAACATCAAGCTCACCTCACTTTCGATTCCATATCTAGATTTAGAGCCACGCTTGTGATCCGGAAAAGATCAAAGCCCATCATTATGAACATATAGTCCACCTCTTCTATTTCGACACAACGATTAAAGAAACCAACTGGAGTTCAATATCCCCATGTATCCATGTGCAAACATAACCAATTATATGCAAATTAAGATTAGCACCAAACCATAATTATACCGCATATCATAATAATCCATCAAAATGAATCATCCCACCATTGCATAAAACATACATTTATTACTTTGTCATTAAAAACAATGCAATTATTTAGCATTCACCAATTACACATATCACAAATAGCATTTAGCAATACATGTTATTCATATTTCACCAAGTCATGACATGCATATACACATATTTATGTCACTTTACGCAATCACATAATTATCCAATCACATAATTCCAAAAAAACTAGTTCTATCTTAAAGGTTATTGCGTTAGCTTCCTAATGCTCCGAATGATGCATAAAACGGAATTACAGTTAAATAGTTATGAGCGTTACAAAAATATGTCAAAAATATTGGGTGCCACTCGGGTATGCTCTAGTTGACCCATGATTCGACTCATACTGAGTTTGTTGGTCACCTATGCGTCGACTCATACATTTATGTGTCGATGCGTCTCTATTCGACAGAGAGACCCTGCCTCATGGGTATGCTCAGGTCGACCTCTCTTCTAATGAGTCGACTCATACTACAAAAACATGATTTTTATGCATTTCTAACTTAATTTCCACAAAATTTGTTTTCTTAAAAACACCATAAATCACCACAAATCATCATGCTTGTCAATTTTATCAAAAACCTATCATTCTAACCATAGTGTACTCACTCTATTCCATTCAACACATCAAATCTCATCAATTTCATAGATTTCTACACAAACCCTGACATATAAGATTTTAGAAATTGAAATCAACAACACATATCATGTTTACACCCATTGCATACATCATATACCCATAATAATATATATTCTAACCATTACCTTGAGTGTAGATCTCTCTTAGGATTTGCCTCTTCTCTTCTCTTTTCTCATCTTCTCTTCTCTTCTCTTTCTCCTTTTCTCTTATTTTTCATAAATGAGGTTCTAATCTCTAACCCTTCTCTTTACTACTAGTATATAATTAGTGGGCTTACTAATTCACACCCCCTTATTACTTTCTATTTCATCGTAGTTAGGCCCAATAACTTATTTCTATTATCTTACTTAATAACCTAATTAACACATAACCACATAATTAAATAATTAAATAATTAAATAATTAAATAATTATCATACCGCATAATAATTAAATGAATAAATAGTTAATAAAATAGCTAATAAAAATTAGGATGTTACATGCATCAAGAGAAAGCTTTTCTTAGCTAGTTAATGGAATTATGTCCATCTAATGTTGAACCTGTTTTAAGTGTTAAGAATATAGAAAGTGTGAGTATTGGGAAAATAGTCCCACTTTGGATAGGAATATGGTAACTTAATTACTTATAAGTGGGAGAACCCTCTCACCTACCACCTTAAGGTTTTAGGTGGATAACTGGTGTGTCTCCCACAAACGTGTATTGCTTAAATCGAAAGTGTGACACCCTTCTAAACCCCAAAGAATATTCGTCAAATAATTCAATAACTAAATCCGAGTAATTCACCAAAAAGGGTGTCACATTTGCTTCAAACAAACTTCATAGTAAAACACATCCTTCTCCGAAACATGGGTTTTCAAAAATCAATTACGTTAGGTACTTCATGATTAGCAACCATAGTTTTTCAACTTACTCGCAGTGGATATTCATAATTCAAAACATCTTTATTAAGATACTTCTAAATAACTTCATCAAATCAAAATAACTAAACAATGGTAGCTTAAATCCCAAAAAAAACAAAGTAACATGGTTATTCAAAACAAATGATCCCACCCCTGATGGTTCATATTAGAGTAAGACCCTTTTATTCTATAGGAAATAAAGATTACACTCCACAGCTATTTTCTAAGCCTCAGTGGACTATTCTTGATTACCTGCAAGTTACCCACATATATAGGCAACATTTCCAAGCAGCAAGGGTAAGTAAATCAAAATCATTATTAAAGACATAAGGAGTAAATATATTAGTTATAACACTACACCAAAGAAACACACCATTGAAACATAATCTCATACACACACCTTCAAGCATCATGATACACATAGACACGTGGTAATACCATCAATTAGCAATTAACACAAACACACATTCACAAAACATCAGTCGACCAAATCATTATGCAATGCCACATACAATGTAATGCAACTTATTTAAATTCATGCATGTGGTATCAAAACTTCACTGATAACACCATCATCGTTTTTTCCAACATCCCCACTAATAGGATCAATTCCCGCTTGAAACCGAAAAACTTCAAAAATTGCACTCAAATCTATACTATAGGATTAAGGCCATCACTGGACCAATTGTCCTGCAACTTCACTGGACTGAAGTCTTAATAACATCATTGGACCGAAGTCCTACTCTTATGCCATGAATGAATGATATGAAACATCTTAGTAACCAAATGACCACTGCTAGTCTAAACGCATCATCATTCATATAATCATCAGAAATATCAAGACATACATCATAACACGAAACAACATCATCGTAGCATCAAAAATTCATTATATACACATATGTCATACTGAAACAATCTCTGAATCATCTTATTTATAAAAACATAGGTACTAGAATTATACTTCCTATTATTCATTTTATTCCACCTAGTCAAAGTTCATTGCATTAGATATACAATGGTTTGAATGATGCCTCATGTAACACTCTGTTTTTAATTTAAATGATTTTATTCAATTAATTATGCGATGTGGTATTCTTGGTGTATTGTGATGAACGTTGGGAGGTGTTATTGTGCTTTGACAAGAGGTGATTACCTTAGAAAGTATGGAAGTTAAGACATTGGGGATGTATGACCAAAAACGTATAGACATATAGTGTAGTTATAAAACTAGTAATTATTCTATTATATTATTAGTAGTAGTAGTAGTATTAGTCGTCGTCGTAGTAGTAGTAGTAGTAGTAGTAGTAGTAGTAGTAGTAGTAGTAGTAGTAGTAGTAGAATAATAGAATAATTATTATATTTATTTAATTAAATAATTATTTAATTAGAGAAGGACAAAGTTGGAATATGGATTTAGGGGTCCAAGGGTTTAAGTGGTCATAAGAGGAAACTTGAGAAGTTAGAACGTGAAAATTGAGAAGCAGGGAATGATCATAGAAGGAAGAAGAGGAGAAAAGGGCACTAGGATACTAGAGCAAGGGACTTCATCGTAAGAGTTAAGAATCGTCAATCTAAGGTAAGATTGGGGTTCCAACTCTCTAATAGGTTGTATATAATGGGTATATAGGGATGTGAATGCCAGGTTTTGGTGTAAGTGTTCTTGAACCGTTGATTGTTTTGTGATTAGTTGATGAAATTGATTATGTGAATTAAATAGTGATGTGTTTATTTCCCTTGATTCAAGAACTATATGATATGCTATGCTTTGGGTTTGTTGGAGGCACTATGCCAAAAAAGCATATAGACAACCCTTTTTTTGGCAATAAACAACACTTTAAAGTGTTGCATAAACCAGCGCTGATATAGGTAATTGCAGCGCTTTAGATTAATGTAAAATATGTCCCCTTTAGACAGCGCTTTTACTTTTAAAGCGCTTTCTTATGCACCCCTTTAGAAGCGCTTTCTCTTTTAAAGCGCTTTCTATATGTACCACTTTAGCAGCACTTTCTCTATAGACAACGCTTTTGGTTATGTTTTACACATCTCTTTAGACAGCGCTTTTCTTTAAAAGCGCTGTCTTTTCCCCACTTTAGGTAGAGGTTTCCCATTTTAGGTAGCGCTTTTCTCCCACTTTAGGCAGCGCTTTTTCCCTACTTTAGACAGCGCCTTCTCATTAAGCGATGTCTAATGTTCACAATATTTTTTAAATATTAGACTTATTTTCACTTACAGAAAGTGCTATCTAATATCTACAATAAATTTTCACCATATTTTGCACTAGCTTTTCACCATATTTTGCACTAGATTTGGTAGCTTCAATCCAATATAAATGCACCAAATTTGCTTATACAAAAAATCTACATATATATAATTGATGATATATACAACAACACCTTTAAAATTGATGATTCAACTTGAAAATTTTAAAATCCTAAATTGATGTTTAATATACATACAACTTCGAGAATTTCTAAAAAACAACAACAGTGAACTTGTTAGCTCTATCTTGTACATCTGCACCTATAACCTGAAACAAAACCAAAAGATCGAAATTCATACCATGATAAAACAAAACTTTATTCGAATTTATACTCAAAACTCAAAAGTTATACTCAAAATTCTCATCAATGAAAGAAAGAAAATATACCTTATAAAATTCTCAACTCCATAATGAATTGACACCATTCCTCCATAAGTTCATCGAATTGATCTTTTGAGTAATGAGCACAATTGAATTTGTCAAAGTACTACATAATACTATAACATAGTATGTGATTTAGTTAAAACACTATGCCATTTCATGAGAAATATTAAAATAATTCCTAAGTTAGAAATCCATACCGTGGATGGAATCTCTATTCGGTCCAAAAGAAGTGTTTCTTTCATAAACCTCTATATGAAATAATCATAATCTATACCATTACATTGACGAGGAAACTAAAATACAGATATATATCAGGATATACCCCTTAACTTGTTTTATCAAGCATCATCACTAATATAATCGAAATTGTGAAAATATACATGCACTCTGATCCATGTAAGGTTGTTGGCTCTACTCTTTGGTACTTGAATACCTCTTTGTGATCAAAAAGCTTGTAGAATGCTATAATAAAATATAAATGATTATTTAGAACAATCTCACATAGATAAATAAATATACACACGAATATTTAGAACAACTTCACTTACCTATCAATCATCTTCTTCAAATCTGGGTATGTTGTCCAATTATTGTATAACGAATCCAGATAGTATACAATTTTTGCTACAGGATTAATCGCAAGAAACAACCAATGTCCACTATAAGATTAAACAAATGTTAGATGGAAAGTTTCTACACAACGTCAAAAAATGAAAAATTATAATAGATGATGTTAGGATGAAAGTCTAACCCATGACCAATATTATATGGTAAAAAGAACAACTTTTATGTATCTTTGGTGGCCACAAATAAATTGAGTACATATGATATGACATCATCTAGTTTTATTAGGATTAACCCTGTATTGACGGTGTTGGGAGCTAAGAAAGCGAATCTTTCTTCCAATCCACGCGAGCGCATCACTTTGTCATACAGAAACCTTAAATAAAAACATCATTAAAATTAGAGTATAAATTATTTGTTTAATTAAACAAAGTTGATCGGAGTATACCTGATGTATGTATCGATAACACCGAGGCCTAAAGTCAAATGTTTAAAAACTTGATCTATATCTTCTCTACCTATTGCTTCCATGTATTCATAACCAAAAATGTCCGTCGGCATAGGTATAAGACGTGTACCACCAATTGAAATATTTCTTATTTTTATATATGTCCGAAGGCACGACCTATACTGAGAAGTAGGTTTTTTGCTAGCCGCGGTCTTCTTACTCATACTGACTTGTTAAATCTCTTTATCATGCATCTAAATATCATATAATTAGTTAGGTGAAGTATAATATCATTCTATGCATAAATATCATATAATTATGTTATACCTCTTATTTTGATGCAACTGACTCGGTTTGCCGCATCATCCCCTTATCTTTTGATTTGGGTTTTGTAGGAGTCTAACATTACCATGTAAAAAAATGTATGTAAAATGCTCGTAAAAACTTTAAATAATCAAAGGGTCATAATGGTTTTAAGCATACCTTATCATCTACGTGAATGAGGCTTGACGGCCATGTAATATACACACCTACTACCTCTCCCACCAATTTTGCATCTGAAACATCGTCTGGTATTGGTAATGATGCACCCCCCTCTAAAGCAATATCAATTGATACCTTCAAATATACAGCAGGGAGCATTTTATGGTGAAGTACTTCTCCCAAAGTATTATGCATTTTCCCCTTGCCAACCATCTGATAAGTCGGTGACGATAAATAGAGTTGACAGGGTGAAATGTCGTAAAACCAATAATAAATATGACATTGTTAATGTGTGTGTGTGTGTGTGTGTATATATATATATATATATATGTTTGTGTGTGTGTGTGTGTCAATTAAATAAGTTACACTAATTTAATTTCATAATGATATTTATAATTACCTCGGGAATATTCAGTTGATCATTACAATTGACACTAGCTTTGTCACTAGTATCTTTAAAACTTGAAGTTTCCCTTCCTGATTGATCTCTTTCTCTTTCCTTTCTCAACTCACGAACTTCAACTTCTAATGCTAGCAACTTTGCCTGCAGTTCTTTATTGCTAGGAGATTTTGTCTTTGGATTTTTATTTTTCAAGGATGTTGGAGTGACCCCATGTCTCATTCCCCTCACCTGACCGTAATACTCACGAACATCTAATGCTTGACTGAGTATGATTCTGCAATCAGTGTAGTCATCTGGAGATATAGACTGAGACAGATTCTCCTGAAATTTATATGAATATAAAAAAAGCATGAATATTATATGTTAAAAAACTTTTGATTTAATTAAACTATTAATTTTATACTTACACATTTCACAAAAAATTGTTGAACCTCTTCTTTAACAACTCTATCCTTACCCACATGGGAAGCCTTCCACAAAACATGTTCCGGAACAGATGATTCAAAACTATTATCCTCTTTTAACTACATATTAAGACAAAAAATAAGATCAATTATAACTCATGATGAACAAGTATATCATTGCAATTTATAGATACTTAGTATTTTTTGTTGTAAGCATGCATATCCCGTACGCCCTTTTCTGTATGGATATGCGGGACCTCATGCTCGTTGGCAATTTACGACACCCATATCCTAAAAATTTGTGGTTCTTCGTTTGTCTTTAAAAGTGTCCCGTTCTTACGGTGAAATCAAGTCTGCATATATACTTGGATGCTGGGCATAAACAAATTTTTTTTGGTATATCTTATATACTTGTTTGATAAAAAAATATCTAAACCCTCTATGTCTTTTTCCGGCCAATTGAAGATAATAAGCTCTTCTGGTATCATCGATGTTGAAAGACCTCTACGAAAAACATAAAAATAGTGTGTTTGTATAAGTAATTTAAAGACATAATCGTATTAAAAAACAAATAACATCACATATGGTATTTATATCTCACTCCATATTTTGTCTTTAGCGGTATCCAACTGCTCGTTTCTCCAATTATCACAAGTAATTGGAACTTATCTCCTTACAAGTTAACCAATGTAACTTGTCAATTTAGAACCGTTAGGTTCAATTAGTTTCTCATTTGAATTTTAATGCACATCATACTTTATTCCTCTATTTCTATCATGAATGATTGTCTTCATAATAGTTATTCCACTTCTAATTCCCCTTTCCTCTGCATTAATGGCTTTCTTTCCATCATTAATAGAATCATCATGTGGGTGATCCTCGTTACTAGCCATCTAACATGTAATAAATAAAAATATAAGTATCTAATGACAAATATATAATTACAAATATATAATTACAAATATATAATTCCAAATATCTAATTCCATAATCAATTGAGTATATAAAATGACAAATATATAATTTTATTGAATTAAGGAATATATAACATTTTACTATATTACCTCTTTCTCTAACATCTATTTCTTTTCTTGGTTTGATTGTGAATTATTTGTCTCTTAAGAACGCGGACGAATGGATTGATCCAAATTCCCTTATTATGATCCTTTCTGATATATGATTCATTTACTATAATATTCTCATCTCAATCGTTTCTAATATATGACTCATTCTCAACATCAATATCACCTTGTCTACACTTTTATCATCAATCACTTTATTAGATAAAAGCACTATAGACCATTTCGTACTCTTAGGGTCAGTGATGTGGAACAAATGTTTAGCTTGAGAGGCTAGAATAAAAGGCTCATCTTTGTACCCCATCCTATTAAGACCCACTTGCTAAAATCCTGACTTATCCATTCGTATGCCACTCTTATGTACCCACTTGCAACCAAAGATAGGAATCTGAAAATTCTCGTAATCAAACACCCAAATAAGATCGATAACCCCAAAATATGACAAATTTTCATATTTGGGGTTTAAGTCCTTCATACTTGAAATGTGCATTTCTTCAGCTACCACAGTGACACCACTATTTTGCATACTACTTTTATCATCTTGTTCATTAGTATAAAATGTGTATCCATTAATTGCGTGTGCGTTATGAGAAAACACATGAAAACTTGGCCCATATGCCCAACATCTCAACCTTTATGTTATTGAAGCGGGATCTGAATAAAAGTTTGTATAAATATGATCCTTAAACCATTGTATAAAACTTTTATTGTGCTCTCGTGCTATCCAATTTTCATTTCTATTCTGATTGTCACCTTGGAGTACATCCTTGTGCATTTCAACATACGGCTCAACTTCATTGTCATTATGCAGAACATACAAATGCACTTGATCCTGTTCATCCCTAGATGTTGTCACAATTTTATTTCCAATTAATTTTTTACCTTCTTTTTTTTCTTCCGAAAATATAAAATTCGGGGAGTCCAATGGATTACACATTGGATAAATATTAAGTACAAAACTCAACTGCTTCATCAACAATGTATCGTTGAACAATACAACCCTCTGGACAACTTTAGTTTTTCACGTACCCTTTTAATATTTTCATATAACGTTCAGCAGGATACATTCATCTCATATAAGCTGGTCCACACAACTGTGTCTCTTTTACTAGATGAACAACTAGATGTACCATTATGTCAAAAAATGAGGGAAGAAAAAAGATTTCAAGCTCACACAAAGTAATAACTATTTATTTTTGCAATGTCGGTAAGATATCAGGATCGATCACCTTACTAAAAAATGACCTGAAGAAAAAACACAATTTAGTTTTTGCGCTTCTTACTTTTTCTGGGAAAGTAGAACATATACCTATTGGTAGAAACTGTTCCATTATGACATGGCAATCATGTGTATTTAAACTCTTTAACTTGAGCTCTTTGATAGATACAAGTCTTCTTATATTTAAAGAGTGTCCTTCAGGAACTTTAACTTCACTTAGAAACTTACACAATAATTTTTTCTCCTTTCTAGATAGAGTATAAGCAACAGGTGGTAGATATGTTCGTCTTCCTTTCTTCAGGGGTCCTAATTCAGTTCTTATTCCCGTCTTTACCATGTACTCCCTTGCTTTAAGGCCATCCTTAGACTTTCCTTTTATATTGAGTAACGTACCAATAACACTTTCAAATACATTTTTTTCAATATGCATAACATTGAGAAAATGTCTCACATACAAAGACCTCCAATATGGCAATTCAAAATAAATTGACTTCTCCTTCCACCCACCTTGGGCAATCGTATGTGCAAAAGGCTTGCCAAACTGAGTACACACATATTTCACCTTTTCAAAAATTTGGTCACCTGATAATGCAGGTGGGGCTTTACGTTGTTTGGTGTCTCCATTGAATGCTTTTCTCCACCCATGATAGTGATGTTTAGAATTTAAGAATCTACGATGACCGAGAAAGACATTCTTCTGACAAAGGTCTAATCGTGTAATATTGGTGCCATCTTCACAAATAGGACACACTTTTTGACCTTTAATGTTATACCCTGATAGATTCCCATATGCTAGAAAATCATTAATTGTGCCAAACAACATCGCACTCATATTGAAACTTTATTTCATATATCCATCATAAACCTCCACACCGTTCTCCCACAAAATATTAAAATCTTCGATCAAAGGTGTCAAGTATACGTCTATGTCATTCCCTGGTTATTTAGGCCCAGAAATTAACATAGATAACATCATGTACTTATGCTTCATACATAGCCATGGAAGTAGGTTATAAATCATAAGAGTCGCATGCCATATGGTATGTGAGATACTTTGAAGACCATGTGGGTTCATTCCATCCGTAGATAATGTCAAGCGAACGTTTCTTGCTTCTTCTCCAAAATCAGGAAAATCATTATCAATTTTCGACCACTGTGGTGAATTTTCCAGATGCTGATACTTTTCATAAATAATTATTTCATCTTTATGCCAAGTCAAGTGTCTTGCATCGGTTTCACTATGAAACATGCGTCTAAATCTCAGAATTATAAGAAAATACCATAAGACTTTTGTTGGAGACAATTTTTTCTTATATTGAGATAAACCTCATTTAGGGCACTCATTTAACGATGCATATTCGTTTCAAACAAATGCAATCATTTGGACAAGCATGTATCTTATCATAGCTCATGCCAATAGAACACAACATTTTTCGGCCTCATAGGTTCGATTAGGAAGAACATTATCCTCCGGAAGCATATCTCTCATAATGCCTAATAACTCTGTGAAACTTTTATCTGAACATCCATTGCCCGCCTTTAAGTTGTACAACTTTAATACCGCAGACAGTATTATGAATTTAGTGCAACCTTTATACAACGATTTCTCTGCATTGCTTACCAACCTCTCAAGCATTTTGGGACAATCCTGAAGATCTTCTTCAAGTGCTTCTGCAATCTCTCCGACTCGATCAAAATCGTATGTATCTGTGCCATTGTCGTCTGAAGCATATATCATACTATCCTCGGTTTAACATTCTCGTTACTTTTCTCACCATGGAATATCTGACATGTGTAACTTTGATCAATTCCACACCTCAATAAATGTGATTGCAACCCAACTGCGTCATCCTGACCCACAAAACAACAACTTAACCAAGGACATTTCATTCGATTGGCGTCTTCGGCGTGTTCAATAATAAACTTAACAAATTCCAATACCTCATTCTCGTATTCTTTGGAAAATCGATTGGCAGACATCCATTTTTTACCCATGGTCTTACTATTAAGTAAGCTAAACAAAAACAATACTTAAAAGCAGAGACTAAAAAGTTTAATACCAATTAGGCATATTCATAGAAAATCATAGGAAAAGCTTCATACTTGTAGAGAAGTCAGCAACTTCTAAAACTAAAATGTAATATTCTTGGAAATGCTCAGAAACTCCACCCTTCACAAGTAACCTATATAAATGATCAATTAATTTCATTATAATAAAAAAATCTATAGAATAAGAATTACATTAGAATATAAATACTATAACTACCCTTTTTAATATATAATAATATATTAATAAAATAATAATAATATAATAATATCATATTATTATTAATTATTTCAAAAAAATAAAATTTTATTTTTCTAAAAACATATATTAATTATGTAGCAATTAATATTTAGAACTAACTCTAGAATTGATCATATTTTTTAAAACAATTTTTAAAAAAGTGAAATCATAAAGTAATTCAGTTTCACGCATGTAAGAACCGGGGTATCTTGTATATTCTTTTTCACATATATTTTACTAATAAAACAATATTAAATTAATAAAACAATTTCAATTATATGAGTTCTTTCAATTTCAATTTCAAATCTATGTGAAGTGCTTTCAATTTCAACACTATAAGTGTTATTACGACAACCTCACAAATCAAAATTTATAACTCGATTAATTGTATAGGAACATATTTCCTCTCAATCAATACATGCAATACTCATTATGACATTTACGCAAACACCTTACATGGAAAACTCATTGTGACATTTTCACAAACACCTTACATGCAAAAACCACATGACACACAAAACAAAATATAATGCAACATTATCAACACTAAATCAACACTAAATAAACACTATCAACTAAACCAAATGCAACATTATATATCAACATTATCAAGTACATCAAAAATCATACCTAGAGGAGAAGATAACCTTGGTTGTGAATGGAAGAAAGGATGAAACGGTCTTGAATGGAAGAAGTATGAGAACCTTGAATAATGTGGAACAAATAGAATTGATTTTCATTTAGAATAAAAAGATAAAAGTGAAACTTAAGCGTTGCGTGAGCGTTCGTACTGTGCTGGGCGTGAGAATGGAGTTCTGGAAATAATAATGTTTTTGTGTGTTGGGCATGTTTTATTTCTTTTTTATAACAGAAGTTTAGACAGCGCTTTTTAAAAGCGCTGCGTAAGCCCACCCTTAGCTAGCGCTTCTAGTAGAAAGCGCTGCGTAATCCCCCCTTTAGGCAACGCTTCTACAAAGCGTTGCGTAAGCCCACCCTTTAGGCAACGCTTTTAAAAAGTGCTTTGTAAGCCCACCCTTTAGGCAGCGCTTTTCCAAAGCTCTACAATACCTACCCCATTTAACAGCGTTTATTCCAAGCACTTTTTAAAACCCCCCTTTAGCAACGCTTTATCAAACAACTTTCACCCCCTTAGGCCGCGCTTTTTTAGAAAGCGATGTCTAAGGTATGCGACCAAATTCGCGCATTTTTGAAATGGACTTTTAGCAACGCTTTTGATAAGAAGAGTTGCCTAAGGTGTGTTATATAATCTTATTTTTGGTGTAGTGAGGTCAAAATTAGGGATTTGAGGTTTGTTGAATGGCTGAAAAACAAGAAAAATCACATAAAATTGCGTGAAAAGTGTGATTTTCTGGGCTCTGTTATGGCATGTAACATACATTACGACTGCCTATAATATCCCTCTAAAATTTGGTATCAGAAACGTGAAACAATTGAAATTCTGGATTTTTAGCATTATGGTTGGCAGTAACAGATCTCGGGTTTTTATACTATGAAATCGTTTCAGCCATATCTTTTTAACCGTAAGTCTGAATCGAGTCTTGTTCAAAGAGTTAAAAAGATAACGTGATGAAGTATAGTTTTGTTAAATAAAATGAATCATATGATGTATTTTTACAGTGATAGTGCTATGATGAAGTGATGTGAATATGCATCGATGTAATATGATGTATGCTTTCTTTGATGAACTAATATGATTATGCATTGATGTAAAATGATGTATGATTTCTATGATGAAGTGATGTTATTATACATTAATGTATTATGATGTATGCTTTCTATGATGAATTTATGTCGTATGATGATGATGATGATGCATTTATCATGAAGATGTTGTGTAAAGTTGTATGATTGTTTTGAATAGTATATACATAATGATGACGATGATGTTAATGTGGGCCTGGAATGACATAATATTGAGGGCTCATGCACAGTAATTGCATAATTATGTTGTTTTATGTTTCATGCATGCATTTTTTAGAGCTTATACTCTATTGTTGGCCTGGATTGGCAAATTGTTGAGGACTTATGCCCTATTGCTGCCTCTTGTCATTGGCAATATGGAGATGGCTTAGGCCCTATTGGTACCACATGCATTGAGTTAGTATATGTCTCATTGCATATGATTATTATTATTAACTTGATGTTGAATTAAGTAGATAATGTATGTTATTATTGAATTGTATGTTGATGTTGTATTATGTAGATGATGTATGTTGATGTGGAATTATGTTGATGTTGTATATTAGACATGTCGAATGATTGATGTAAAATGATGTGGAGTTGTAAAATGAAGGATGTATGACTATGTATAATAAATTTCTATTTACTTATTATTATGCATTCTTTTGTATGTTGAGGGCTCACGCTCTGTAATTGCATAATTATGTTGTTGCATTCATGCATTGTTGAGAGCTTATGCTCTGCTATTGGCCTGAAATGGAAAATTATGGAGGGCTTATGCCCTGTTGCTGCCTCTTTTATTTGGCATTATGGATAGGGCTTATTCTCTCATGGTACCACGTGAATTTTAGTCGGTGTCAGTGGCATTGCATATTATTGAATTTTTGAATTGTTGTTGACGCGTGTCGTAATCGGCAAAAAATAGAATATTCGTCACCATTAATTTTTATCATAAGGATGAGGGAATAATAGATAACTCTAATTTGTAAATAGATTCTAAATTCGTAAGTCAATTAGACGAATGGAAGGTGTTAGGCACCCTTCATCTCCTTTGTTCTCAAGGTGCTCCACTTTTAGGTCTAAGGGTAACATGGGAATTTCTTGTTTAAAGGTATGTTATTTTTAATGTATTTGAGAAAAATGTTTAGTTTTTTAGTTGAGGGACTCGTCTTTGTTTTAATCGTGTGCTTACATATCTCCTTGCAAAGAATCAGAGTCTAAATTTGTAGTTTGAATGTGTTTGGTTAGTTTTTTATGGATTGTGGAAATATTTTGAATTCTCCTTGAACCTTGTCTGAGTTTGAAAATAGCGTAGTCGTAGATGTAGTTCACAGTTAATATAAAATATCTCTGCAATCCTTTTTTTTTGAAAATAAATTTGAATTCGAAATTAAATTAGTAAAAGATGTTAGTATATGATGGATTAGTTGTCTTGGAAATTATGATGCAAAAGATAATTTTGAATGGTAAAAAGGTTTGTTGAATTGATAAAAGGGTTAGTATTTTTAGAAAATAATTAATAAATAGTTATTTTCTTATTATTAAAAATATATTAAATATTTTTAATAATAATCCAATATTTATTTATCAAAATAATTTATGATAAATGAAAAAAGTATTTTAATGCAAAAAAATAACTACAATGGTATGAAAAGAAAATTGAATATTATAAATGTATAAATAAATAAAACAAATAAATAAATTTAAAATAATAAATTAAATAAAAATTATTTGATTAACTTAAACGAGGGCGTATTTTTACTAAGGGTAGTAAAAGCAGGGAGTTTAAATAGCAAGGTCCTGAGCCCAATAGTTGTTCTTGATCCAATAGGCGCATGTGGTGTATTTTTGTTCTAAGGAAGTAAAAAGGGAGTTAGAACAGCATTGGGCCTTATCCCAAAAAAACTCTAGGTCCGTTTGGACTTCATGTGGAGACAAACACATATTATGGTAGGCTAATGAAAATTTGGCATGTTTATTCAATCCAACGGTCCTCAAGATCTAGTCTTGGAGCGTTGATTGGAAGGTAATCAAAATGAAGGGATGTGATTAACCAGTTGACTGGGAGTATAATGGGGAAGGGCGCAGGAGACCAGTTAACGATCACCTTATCCAAGGGCTCTCAAGGAGCCACCTAGCGTACATCAGGGCGAGAGGGAGTTTCTATATAAAGCAAAGGTCCAGCCTTTGTTTCATTTTTTGGCTCTTTCCTCTCTCTTCACAAACCAAACAAAAACCTTTGTAAATATTCAAAAGAGAGGCTCTAACTTCACTATAGAATTCCTGTAACCAGAATTTGCCACCACTGGCCAGAAATCGCTTTCGCCGGTGGTTGACTAACGCCCTTAACCACCATCTTCACCATCACATTCATCAACAAAAACCCAGAAACTCAAACATTCATCCGGAAATCACCTAGATCTTCATACAACCCAAGAACCCTAACCCTATCTTCAACCAATCCCCATGAACCCTAAGGTTTATCCATGAACCCTAACCCTAGGATAAACCCAAAAACGCAAAATTATGAACCCTAACCCCAACAACCTAAGAACCCTAGGGTTCTAACATGAACCCTAATGAACCCTAATCCTAAATAAAACCCAGAAAACCCTAAATCAAACACCAATCATCCATAAATTCAACAAATATTATCCTAAAATAAGTTATAAGGGTTACCGTCATTGCGGTGAATCTTTATGTGAATATCCTTCTTCTGATTCCTTTGGTTCTCTTCTTCTAATCCCTTATTTCTTTCTTATTCGTAGGTATGAATTGTAAGGGTTTAGCTCAAAGAGATTAAGGTTCTAATGATGAACCCAAATTCGTTTATGGATGAAGAGCTTTGGTGAAGTGTGAGGAATGCGCCATCAAGCTTTAAGGGTTGTTTCCAAGATTTTTTTTGTGTGACGAATCAATAGTTTAGGGTGTAATTTATAAGCTTCAGGAATTTGTTAGATTAGGAAATTTTTGTAGTGATTTGCAGTTACACATTTGAGATTGATTGAATATTGTAATTGATTTGTAAATTAGTTAGATTTGATTAGGAATTAGAGATTAGATTGGATTTTGATTTGATTTCAGAAATTAGGGTTTTATGTTATATCAATGTATCTAGACGATTATGATGTACAGGTTCTTCTCAATCAAATAAAAACGCCTTCACTCTTAAGATTTGATTCAAAATTGATTTGCGTTTTTGTGGACTAAGGTGTAGCGGTAGAGATGTTCAAGACTAAGCCATTGGATTGGCTAGACTTATACAAATCAAAATCAAAATTGCCACCGCGCTTTATTGTTTCCAAAGGAATGAGAAAAGAGCGAATAAACCAAAAGAGGGGGAAAGATTCAAGGTAAGGGGGTTGGTTATGCAAAGGGAAGGTATTAGCACCCTAAACATCTACGGTACTCCGCAGGAACCTCTTTGTAAAATCTGTATATTTTGGCTACGAAAGATGTTGTATAGAATAGATGGTGGAGGTGAGAAAAGAAATATATTTATTATTTTTGCACCTTCCGTGGTTGTGAACCTTTAGTGCCTACGTACCACATTTTCATGCAATAGGGGATCCGAGTACCTGTAGTTCCTCTTTTTTTAACAAAAAAATGTGTTGGTTAATTTTATGAGATAAAACGTCATCGTCATTGTCCGTGTGAAAAACATACCTACTACCCACAATCATGAGAAAGGAGATTTTGCATCATCTCAAAGTGGAGGATATGGCTTGGATTTTAAAATCAACAATGCCTCACTCAACACCCAAGTGGAAAATACCTCTCTTCACTACATATTATAGAAGTGTAGTTGTTTGCATCACTACAAGGATTGACAAGAGTTCGATCTTTTTTTGAGAATAGTTTAAAGATAAAATCCAAAGTGTAAAAATGGTTTGAAATGAGATTGATTGACTTTTAGTCTTCTCACAAAAAGGATGTCAAAGTATTATTAAGTTTATTGGAGTTTATTTATGAAAATGTTTGAAAATGCATGGACCTAAGTCCAAGTTTATTATGAAAGTGGTTCAAGTTTAACACAAGAAGGGTTTTCAAAAGGAGGGAGAAGATTTTTGAAATTAAAGAAGATGGGAGGTGAATAAGAGGCTATCCTAAAGCATAAGGTAAAAGCTAGGGATAAGAACCATCTAACCAACAAGAAGCCAATACTTGACACTATGAGCCAAGATAGAATTCCCATTCTTTGGATTGAAACCAAACAAGCAAAAATACTAGACCTCTTGAGAGAACCAAACTTCAAGTGTATTAAGTATTTACAAAAATTGGGCAGAGTAACGACTGTATACGGGTAAATTCCAGATTATAAACAAAGGGTCTAATCACAATAACCTGCACACAAAACAAACAAACAACCCAATGTCTTGAGGTAAACCTCAAGAGCTCCAGAAAAAATAATAAGATAATATTACAAGGTCTCCAATCATTGGCCAAGGTTTCTAATCCTAAGTCCAAAAATTCCAATGCTCCATAATACCAAGGGTAGTAACCAAATAGTCCAAGTATCATTAAAGATTTTTAGGGTTTATGTTGATTATTAGGTGTCTTTAAAAGAAAAGAAAAGCTCAAGTGAGAAAAATAAAAAATAACAAGAATATAAAGGGGCTCAAGTGAGCAAATATGAAAAATAGCATGAAATGTAAATTCTAAAAGTAAATGGTGCATAAAGTAAAGAACATAAAATAAAAACACAAAAAAAATCAATTATAAGTTATTAGTGGTTAGTTGGATGATCATCTTGAAACTTGCATTTGGAACTCATTAGAGGATTGGTAGAACCAAAGCCTCCACACAACAAGTTGCATTTTCTTTTTGTCAAGTATATCATCCATTTGGAATCCTTATGAGTATCATTTAATGATAAACGATGTTTAAGTGATCCGCGTTGACAAAAGGTGTTGTAGATCCATTAGAGGATTGGTAGAACCAAAGCCTCCACACAATGAATCTCAAGGTTATTGGATCAAAGAGATCAAATTAACATACTTGGGCTTGCAAACATAAGTTTGGGCCATGCATGATCATTTATTCGAATCGGGAAAAAATTTAGAGCTATGTTAAGCAATCGTAAGTGGACTTATATAAAAGTCGCACCTATTTTGAGGCCGGTCAATAGTAATCTATGCACCATTTGTTTTGAGACATGATATAGAGATCATGCTCCAACAACATTTAGTGCAATAAGAAGAGGATGAGATGAAGATGGGTGAGAGAGAATATACAAACCACTTTTGAATTAAATTTGATCAAAATATTATTAAAATCATTCATCTATTTTTGTGGAGTTCGACTAAACACCATGGATCCAATGATGTTAATAAAGTTCATGATCAAAAATTTAACCCAAGATCAGTCAGAAAATAATCACAATATAATACTACATTTTAATATATACAAAAAGGTTTAAAAATAATATTTAAAAATAGAAATAAAAGAGAAAAAATGTCAACTATGTTAGAATTAATCAGGAAATAAAAAGTAAGACCATAGATAAATCAGAAATGAACTAAAATAATTTTATAAATTTTTTGGTAATTTTTTAAAGTCGGAAACTATTTTAAAATTTAAAGAAATGGGTGAAATAAACCAAAAATTATAAAAAAATAGCAAAGTCAGAAACAAAAATAAAATAAGGTCACTAATATTTGTCACAATATCATTGGATCATTCCATATTTTTTTCAGAATTTAAAAATGCATAAAAGTATTTTTAAACATTTAAAACAATTCCAATAAAGTGTAAATTTATAAAAAATACCAAAACACAAACCTAAATTGCGAAAAAATAAAAATCAGAAAGAGAATAACCAAAAATATTTTTCGTAATTTTTTTCAGATTTTTTGGACTAAAAATGAATTTTCTATGATTTTTTGAAATTAAAAACAATTAAATATAAAAAATCAGAAAAGAAAATAAAAGTAAAAAATATGTGGACCATTGGATGAGAATCAAAACGCGTTAGTAATCAAATCCAAGGGATCTGGAACGCCGTGCATATCATGGTCATTAGTGAATAAAGCACTGAATCAAAAATAAAATCAGAATTCAAAAATAACAAGTGGCGTGCCATCATTGGTTGGAAGATGACACGTTGGTCATCTTCAACCTCCAGCCAACGTCAATTACAGGTCTCTCAAACTTTAAAATCAGAAGCTCTGACCTATGCCATTCGCTACGTCTCTTCAAGACGAAGACAACCACACCCTCGCACCAAATTTATATAAACTGTAGCTCAAGCAATTTTGAAAGAAAGTTTTGAAAAGGGATTTGAAATTCCATGGTCAAAACCTGTTTCCAGTAAGAAGTAAGTGTTGCGACTAGAACCAAGGAAATGAGAGCATCACAATGATATCAAAGTTTTGAAGAATTGATGAAGGAATCTACCTATTGAAGTTGAGTTTTAGAGCTCTGAAACTAGACTTCTATGGAGCAATATAGGGCACGATTCTTGAATGTAATTATATGGTTAGCTTCAGCGAAGATCAAGGAAGGTGAATTGATGAAAAAATTAGACTGAAAAAGGCTTGAGAATGGATTTCGAAGTTGCTGAATTCTGAGTTAGGGAATAAGTTTGGCAAGGTGATTATGGATATCGAAGCTTGAGAAAATGAATTGGATAGGTCATGTATTTATAGGAGAAGCAAATGGGATCAAAAGGAAGAATGGATGATGCATTTTTGAGGGAATTCGTGCAAAACTCATCCAATCCTTGCGTTTTGAGGTTCTAAACAAATCTGGAACTTCGCTAAACATGTTTAGAGGCAAAAACGCGTGGAAAACTTGTGACTAGAGGCTACATTATGGATTTCAAAATTCTGACTTGGTGAGAAATTCAGTTTCAAAGTGCCAACTTCTGACCAATGGAATTTTAACCTCAAGGCGTCTTAGGGCATGATTCTTTATGTTTAGAAAGGTGAGGTTTCAAGCTTTGCAATGAAAAAAGAATGGAATCAAATGGATGCTTGATCTGAAAGTTGTGTTGAGTCAGAGTTGAGGAAAAAGGGTTGACTTTCCATACTTAGAAATATTTTTAAATTTTTCTTCAAAAGTGACCTATAATGTCTTGCATCCAAACATAGCCTTCCACTTGGAATTTCTTCTTGACCAAAAAATATGGCATGAATTAGATCTCTTGAATGGCATTTTGAAACTTGAACCATTCACAATCTCCAAAAACTGAGAAAGTTATGACTTGTGGAAGTTGGCAAAATTTCATAAAATGAACTATAATCTTTAGTATCCTTAAGGCAACTTACATCAATTTTATCACTTTGCACATAAAAGAAGGCATAAATTTCACATCTTCAAGATCATTATGGAAAAAGAATGGGCTAAAGGTGATAAAAATTGACAAAGTTATGATCATTTGAAGTCAAACTTGAGAAATTGGGGTTTCATCTAGAGGACTTCTAATCTTTCTTCATCATCAAGTTTCTTCCACATGAAAACTCCTTGGAACTTTTGAAGTTATTTGTTGATATCCCTTTAAAGAGAAGGATGTCTTTGGAATCACTCAAAAATACCAAAAGATGGGCAAGATATACTCCTTTGAAGTTCAAAACCCTAGCTCATAAATTAAGAAGCATGCCCTGAGGAACTTTTACAATTTTGAACAAACTTCTTGTACCAATGCAAATGCTTTGTAAATATAAGTTGTTGAGGATGATAATGAGAACTCATAGAAACCACAACCACTTCCATATCTTGATAATTGAGAGAAATATGCACTTGGGACCAATGGGAACAAGACCTTGTCCAACCATGACTATTTTTCAATCAACCCCTTGTACTTTTTGGATCAAATCTTGATAACTTGGAAATGTAGTGAACTAAAATAACCTTTCCACGCCATCCCTTCCAAAACAACTTCAATGGTGAGGTTTTAACTTCTCAAGCTTCATTGACTAGGTCATAGTAATAAACTCATGAACCCATGGATCAACATGCCAAGCCCCATTGCCTTTATCTACATTGTTGACAAGTAAGACAAACCAACATTTCATTTTATTTATTAAAAGGAAAGTAAAAAAAACATGAGTGATTATACAAGAAAAACAAGGCAAGGTGCTTGGTGATTCCTTAAGGAGAAAAACTAAAGATATGGAGGAGACCCAAAATCCCTAATGTGATCTTGTTGTGATTGAATCAATATGGTATGGTGAAGGGATCTTAGGGGCAAAAATTGAGGTACAACAGCTGCCCTTATTTAATTTTCTTCTATCCGTAGATACGAAGGTTAAAAATCTTCATGTCGACGCGATCGAAGATACTTAAATTTAAAACAAACCCTATTTTTGGCCCTAAGATGCCATGCAATGCTTATGAATATGAGTGCACATAGACAAATCCAAAGGGACGCAAAACACCACTGGGGATGTAAAAATATAATAATAATAAAGAAACAAGAGAGTGACCCAACCAGGAAAATAATTCACTGGTGGATCAAAAGATCCGACTTAGAGAGGATGGTAAAAAGGGAAAAGGATACACCAACTCTTATTGGAGGTAAAGCTACCAACATTTACTGAAGGTAGAAGGAAAAGAAATAACAACACCGATGTTCACTGACAATGAGCTACCAAAATTCACTGAAGGTTGAAGGAAAAGAAATATCATAGCATCGCTGTTCACTGACGATGAACTACCAACGTTCAGTGAGGGTAGCAAAAGGATAACAATCACCGACGTTCACTGCCAATGACCTACCAACTTTCACTAAAGGTAGAAAGAGAATATATCATAACACCGCCACTCACTGATGATGAACTACCAATGTTTACTGAGGGTAGCCAAAAGATAACAATCATCGAGGTTCACTTCCAATGACCTACAGACTTTCACTGAAGGTAGAAAGATAATAATCATAGCACCGCTGTTCACTGACGATGAACTACCAACGTTCACTGAGGGTAGAAAAAAGATAACAAACACCAACTTTCACTGATGGTGATCTACCAAATTTCACTTAAGGTAGAAAGAGAATAATCATAACACCGCTGTTCACTGATGATGAACTACCGTCGTTCACTAAGGGTAGCAAAAAGATAACAATCATCGACGTTCACTGCCAATGGCCTACCAACTTTCAGTAAAGGTAGAAATAGAATATATCATAACACTGCCATTCACTGACGATGAACTACCAATGTTCACTGAGGGTAGAAAAAAGATAACAATCATCGACGTTCACTGCCAATGACCTACCAACTTTCACTGAAGGTAGAAAGAGAATAATCATAGCACCGCCGTTCACTGATGATGAACTACCAACGTTAACTAAGGGTAGCAAAAAGACAACAAACACCAACTTCACTGATGGTGATCTACCAACTTTCACTAAAGGTAGAAAGAGAATATATCATAACACCGCCGTTCACTGACGATGAACTACCAACATTCACTGAAGGTAGCAAAAAGATAACAAACTTCCCTAAAATTCTGGCATTTCACCTAGAAAGGGTCTCAACGTCTTCTTTAACCAAGACACTCTGCCTGGAAAGGGTAATATGTAAGCCGCCTCAAATAAAGAGACTTTCACTTGCGAAGATTTCACAGCGAGATGATTTTGGGAATTTGAAAGTCTTGCCATTCACTGGCGTAAACTGACGACGGACTGCAAACTATCCACTCATAGAGGAGATAGCAAAAAAAAGTTACGTCGACTTTTACAGGGAAGCACAAGTTGCTCAAATAAAGAGACCTGCTACTTGTTATCATGGAGGATTGTAAAAAGAAATGAATTTCTGGGGATAGGAATATGGCTTCCTGGGGAAATAAATATGACTTCCTGGGGAAAGAAATATGACTTCCTAGGGAAATTCCATGATATTCTTGTTGAGGAGATAAAGTCTTCTCGTGTAAAATAAATGCACAAACCAAAACTCGAAGCTTTCAAAAATCCAAAGTAAATAACATTGTTATGGAACCACTGATTCAAACCAGAAATAAACTAGAATGAAACAGTCAACCAAAATACATCCTTTGAGAAATAAACTCAAGAGGGAAAACCAAATCCATCCAAATAAGGAGTTGTACAGGAAGGATAAAGCAAAAGTCTTCCACGAGGGACAACTCCGTGGGGACATTGAAAGAATATACGCTTTCTGTTTAAGGCCAACACTCTATTGAAGAGAGGACAACGTAACTTTGCAAAACAGGGTGATATGTCAACAAAAATATTAAAAAATGTCAATGAAGAATGATTTGCCAATTTTAGCTATGCATAATGTATGTATGAATGTATGAGTGTTATCGTGTGTATACTGACAAAATAGATATACAACACTGTGAGTAACTAGGCAAAACCAACTCGGGCACGAACAATACTCGGTTATACCACAACCAGAATGATCATTCCAAGAAAAAGTAAATGCCAACTGAGGAAACAAAACCTACTGCCTGCTTTAGCTTTACTGGGGAGAAACATAATCCGGAAGTAAACAAAATAAAGTGACAGAATAGTACAGATACAGGGATAAGACATCCTTCTTCAGGCTTCTTTGGGGAAACAAATGTTTTCAAAAGTAATTCTTCTACTGGGGATTGCAAAACCAGTCTCAAGTAAAGCAGATGGACACCAAATCATCGAAACATTCACTGAGGAATTCAGGCCCACTTCATTGGGGAGGTTAACACCACATCCTCAAAGGGAGAAACACAATATGTTCTTCACTAGAGAAACCAGGGTCCTGCGTTCTTCAAGAGTGATTATGGTACCAACTTCTCGGGAAAAATAACTTTCATTAGACCGAACGGAAACTTCATTGGAGAAATCTCGAATTGAGACTTCACATCATGAAAACTCAGAAAATAGGAGAAATGGATCCAAACTTAACCGAGGATACCGGAGTCACGAACCCAATACGGCGAATCATCCTGAGTAAACCTTCCTGAGGGGAACAAAAACTTCTTAAAACAAATTGGAGTTTGTCCATTCCTGGGATCACCATTTTGTTTTTTTTTCCCGCATCACACATTCTAAAGTAAAAGCAAATTGTAAGTTCTTTTTGAAAAATTGATTTTTTTATTTAATATGTTTGATTTGAAAGTTATTATCAATAATAAATGGAGTCTTTGCAAGCTAAATAAAATAAGAAATACAAAGAATTGGGTAAAATCTCAAATTTCATTAATAGAATGGTAGTCTGCGAATGGCGAGACTCCATGGATAATTACAAAGTTCTGAAAATGGTAATATATAATGGAAAAGATACATTGAGATACAATGACCACTATCCCCACTAACAAATTTTGAAATCCTGAGCAGTAACTTTTGTTGAAGTTGTGATGAGAATCCGAGAAGATTGTTGCTCCAATGATCAAGTCTTATCCAATGTAGTTACTTGCCAAGAAAGTCCCTAACTTTTGCCTAAACTACCCTTGCAGTTTTTCAGCTAAGCGGGAAATTTATTATGTCTCTAGTTTTTGCCTAGATCTCCCTTTCGAGTTTTCAGCCTACCGAGACGCTCTTTTTTGCCTAAGCCGCCCTTTCGGGTTTTCAACTTAGCGGGCTGTTCTTTTATTTCTTTAAGCGAAGTACTTCTTGACTGCATTAGCATTCATGGGACGTGGGAACTCCTAGCCATCCATAGTTTCTATAACTAATGCACCTCCAGAAAAGGCTTTCTTGACAACATATGGGCCTTCGAAATTGGGAGTCCACTTTCCCCTAGAATCAGTGTTGAAAGACATGATCTTCCTGAGCAGGAGGTCACCTTCTCTGAATTTACGAGGTTTGACCTTCTTATCAAAATATTTCTTCATCCTTTTCTGATATAACTATCCATGACATAAAGTTGTCAACCTCTTCTCTTCGATCAGATTCAATTGGTCAAACCGGTTCTGGACCCATTCAGCCTCTGACAACTTGGTTTCTAATATCACACGCAAAGAGGGAATCTCAACCTCGGCTGGGAGTACAACTTCCATTTCATACACCAGGGAGAACGTGGTTTCTCCTGTTGAAGTGTGGCAAGATGTTTGATATCCATGCAAAGCAAAAGGTAGAATTTCATGCCAATCCTTATAAGTAACGGCCATTTTCTAGATAATCTTCTTGATATTCTTATTAGCATCTTCAACAGCCCCATTCATCTTTGGCATGTACGAAGAGGAATTATGAAGGACAATCTTGAATTCTTCGCACAGTTCTGTAATCATTTTATTGATCATATTCGAGCCATTGTCGGTGATAATTCTTCTCGGCACACCATACCGACATATAAGACTATTCTTGATGAAACGCACAACCACCTGCTTAGTAACATTGGCATATGAAGCAGCTTCCACCCACTTGGTGAAGTAATCAATTGCTACCAAGATAAAATAGTGTCCATTCGAAGCTTTAGGTTCTATCATCCCAATCATGTCAATACCCCACATAGAGAAAGGCCACGGGGAGGAAACCACATTGAGAAGTGTCGGAGGCACATAGACATTTGTCCGCATAAATCTGGCATTTATGACACTTCTTTGCAAATTTATAACAATCAGATTCCATTGTCAGCCAATAGTAACCTGCCCTTAGCATATTTTTAGCCATCGAATGTCCATTGGCATGAGTTCCAAATGAACCTTCATGAACCTCATGCATCAACATGTTTGCTTCGTGTCTATCCACGCATTTGAGCAAGACCATGTCATAATTTCTTTTATACAACACATTTTCATTGAGGAAGAAACTGCCAGCCAATCTTCACAGTGTCTTTCTATCTTTCTTCGATGCACCAATCGGGTATTATTGAGTTTGAAGAAAATGTTTGATATCATGATACCAAGGTTTTTCATCTGCTACTCCTCTGTTGTAAACACATGAGCGGGCCTATCTAGTTGCTGAACCATAATTTGAGGTATATCATTCCAAGTATTCACTTGGTACGTAGAAGCCAAAGTTTCCAGGGCATCCGCCATCTGATTTTCATCTCTAGGAATGTGATGGAATTCAACTTTATTGAAAAAGGGTACCAATATTCTAGCATGGTCTTTGTAAGGGATCAAGCCAGCGTGACGAGTATCCCATCCTCCTTTAATCTGATTTATTACCAAGGTTGAATCACCATACACATCTAGATTTTTAATTTTGATATCAATAGCTTCTTCGAGACCCATGATGTAAGCCTCATATTCTGCCATATTATTAGTATAATCGAATGTTAACCTTGCAGTAAAAGGAATGTGCGATCCATGTGGAGTGAAAATCACAACACCAATTCCTTTACCATAAGCATTCACAGCTCCATCATATATCATAGTCCAACGAGATTCAGGGTCAGGACCTTCCTTAGGAAATGGTTCATCACAATCCTTCACTTTCAGGAACATCACATCCTCATCGGGGAATTCATATTCTACAGACTGATGATCATCCAGTGGTTGGTGAGCAAGATAATCTACCAACACACTGCTTTTAATAGCTTTTTGAGTGCGGTATTCGATATCATATTCAGATAGCAACATTGGCCAGCAGGCAATTCTCCCAGTAAGAGCAGGCTTTTCAAAAATGTACTTGATTGGATCCATTTTGGAGATCAACAAAGTAGTGTGATTCAACATATACTTCCGCAAACGCTTTGCCACCCAGGCCAAAGCAAACCATGTCTTTTCCAGCATGGAATACCGCAACTCACAATCAATGAATTTTTTACTGAGATAATAAATGGAGAACTCCTTCTTCCCTGTTTCTTCTTATTGTCCCAGAATACAACCCATGGAATTATCTAACACTATCAGATACATAATCAACGGTCTTCCTTCGACAGGAAGGAGCAAGATAGGATGTTCAAGCAGATATTCTTTAATACTTTCAAATTCCCTTTGGCAGTCATCCTTCCACACACAACCTTTATCTTTCTTTAACAACTTAAAGATCGGTTCACATGTTGCAGTCATGTGGGGAATGAATCTTGAAATATAATTCAAATGCCCGAGGAAACCTCTGACTTGCTTTTCAGTTTTTGGCGCTGGCATCTCTTGAATTGCTTTGACTTTATCAGGGTCAACTTCAATTCCTTTATGTCTAACAATGAAACCAAACAATTTTCCTGATCGAACACCGAAGGTGCATTTATTTAGATTCAAGCGGAGACAATACTTCCTCAAATGCTGAGACAACTTCAACAAATATTCTACATGCCCTTCTTCATTCTAGGATTTAGAAATCATATCATCAACATATACTTCGATTTCCTTGTGCATCAGATCATAAAATAGGGTTGTCATAGCCCTTAGGTACGTTGCACCAGCGTTCTTCAACCCGAAGGGCATCACTGTGTAACAGAATGTTCCCCGGGGTGTGATAAACGTTGTTTTTTCCATGTCCTCCGGAGCCATTATTATTTGATTATACTCGGAAAATCCATCCATGAACGAGAATACTTTCAATTTTGTTGTGCTATCCACTAACATATCAATGTGTGGCAATGGAAAATCATCTTTTGGACTAGCTTTATTTAGATCTATGTAATCTATGCACATGCGGACTTTTCCCTCATATTTTGGTACTAGGACAATATTGGCAATCCATTAAGGATACACTAACGTCACAAGAAAATCAGCATTAATCTGCTTTAGAACCTCCTCTTTGATTTTTACTTCCATATCTGGGTGAGTTGTTCTCAACTTCTGTTTGATTGGCGGACACTCTAGCTTCAACGGTAAATGTTGCTCCACAATATCTGTATCTAGACCAGACATATCTTGATAAGACCAAGAAAAAATATCCACATACTCTTTCAACAGCTCAATCAACCTGCTCTTCACATCAGGATGCAACAATGCTCCAATCTTGACTTTCTTCAGATCTTCTTTTGAACCCAAACTAATCACTTCCAATGGCTCTTTATATGGCTGAATGATATTTTCCTCGTGCTCAAACAACCGTGAGACCTCTTCTGGAATCTCATCATAATCTTCTTCTTCAGCCTCATACACAGGACATTCAAAGTAGGGAGACGGTGCAGGGTCATTGTATTCAACGGGTTTTTTAATTAATCTGCACATATGATTTATGATTTCTTTTAGAAACTGACACATATAACAAGTGATCATGCAGATTGAATTTCAGTTATTATTTATTTTGAAAGGGTTTTTTTTACCATTTTTTGAGAAAAAGAAGAAAATAAAGACATAATTTGAGAAACAAAGACAACTTTTATTATTGATTTTAAAGGTTACAGCGAACAGATAAGCCCTACAACATTAATACTTCCACCTTGGGCAGAGTGAAAGCTTTTTCAAAAAGATTAACAAAACAAATTACTTTGAAACATGTATACAATAGCGAACATCAATGGTGATCCAGTTCTGAACCCTAACTCTGTGCGTCACATAATTCGGCATTTCCTTCTCTGCTTCATCTTCTACAATGGAATTAATCTCGGAAACAGTTGGATGAAGATAACCCCCGCTATGAAAGATGTCTTGATAATTGCTTGCGACGGACCTCGGCTTCATGCCCTTACCTTTGTCATTCTTCAAAGAGAACCCCAAGCCATCTCTGTTCTTGTTCACAGGTGGATCCACAATCCGTCCCCACACTTCACTATGACCCTTACGTACAACCTGATGCGCATCCTTAAGTGAAACCATGGAATTCTCATTTCCTCTTATATTGTCAATGGATAAGGTTTGGAACTGGGTTCCAATGACAGCTTCATCCGCCTCCACAATGCTGAAAGAGGACAAATGAGATATCAATAATGCTTGTTCGCCATTTATGATTACTACTTTCCCTTCGCGTACAAACTTCAGTTTCTGGTGTAAAGTTGAAGTGACATCCCTTGCCTCATAAATCCACGGTCGTCCCAACAAACAGATATAAGCGGGAACAATGTCCATGACCTGTAAAGTAATCTGAAACAAATGTGGTTCTATATGAATAGGCAAGTCCACTTCACCAATAACAAATTTCCTTGATCCATCGGACGCTTTCACAATGATGCCACTCAGGCGCATAGGCGTTCCTTGATATTTCAACTTCATAAGCGTACTCCTCAGTATAACATTCAACGCGGATCCATTATCAATCAGCACATTGGACAGTGAATCATTCTTGTAGTTTATAGAGATGTGGAGGTCCAAGTTGTGATTCCTTCCTTCATCTGGTAATTCATCATCGCAGAAAATCAAGTTATTACATGACATAATGTTCCCTATGACACTGCTAAATTGGTCTATTGGCATATCACTTTCCACAAAAGCTTGGTCCAATACTCTCATCAAGGATTCTCTGTGAGCAGAAGAGTTCATCAATAAAGCTAAGATAGATATTTTTGAAGCAGTCTGCAGTAGCTGATCTACAATTTTGTAGTCGCTCATCTTGATTATCTTCAAAATATCATCCACTTCTTTCTCTAATGCAGCCCCACTAGTCTCACCCGTAGCATTCTTGGGTTCAACATTCTCGCAATTTTCTTTCCATCACTAACATCTCTTCGAACAATTGGTGTAAACACACGACCGCTGCGGGTCACCCTGCTATTTTCAGCAATATCCCCAACATCAGGCATTGGCTGGATGGGAACTTCCACTCCATCCTCTAAGATTGTAGCGTTGTATTTGTAAGGTACGGCCTTATCTGATTTGTAGGGGATATGACCCGACAAACTAATCACCAATGGGGTAACAACTGTCTTTCTATAATATTTAACTTCAAGATGGGTGGGTGCCCCAAAACAAGGTACAATGACGTTTACCCCTTCTTCAACAAAATCATTCATTATTGATTCATTTCTAGAAAATAAATCCTCATCTGAGGAGAAACACTCATCTGCAGAGGCATACTCTTCATCTGACCCTTCTTCAGTCAAAAAAATCTCAACCATATCAACTCCATGGTAATCATCCCTTTGACTTGTAACCTTGATAATTCCATTTTCTAACAACAACTAAACACCTTTCTTCATGATTAAACATCCTCAGGAATCTCGACAGCAAACTCGGCAAGATCCATATTGGTGTTCCACCTGGCCAGCCATATGGCAGAAGGTAGCATGCAATTGCACAAGGTCTTCATTCATATACTCTACATCCAAAATTCTGAATTCTCCAGGACATCCAGAAACCATATTCACCTCCTCTTCATACTCTGCCTTATGCCTGATTATGTGGATTAGGCCCTCATCCATCATCTCTTGTAAATCAGCCTTTATCATATCGCAACCATGTATATCTGTACTACAAATAGCACAAACGTCATGGTCATGCGTATAGTAGCTAAATTCACAAAGGTCTGCATGCATTTTCACCAAATCTTCTCTAACCAGATTAATATCAAAAATCCAGAAGTCGCCTAAACAACCGGTCACCATATTCACAACATTTACTCCCCCATGCTTGGGTAGAGGATTGTGTTTCACATTAGGTCCCACGACCTTGAAAGTTAAAACACTAGACCTTACTAACTTCTGCACCTCAATCTTAAAAGGATAACAATTCTCAACATTATTCCCTGGTGCTCCCTGATGAAAAGCACATGTTTGGTCTGCTTTGTAATACCAAGGCAATGGTGATGGTACCACGGGAGGTGGTCGGGTATGAAATAACTTCTTCTTAATCAATGTTGATAGTAACTCTGTATAGCTCATAGGAATAGGGTCATAACTCTCCCTTCTATTATTATACCCTTGATTCCCCTATTGGAACAGTCTCTGATAAGCAACAGTAGTTGGAGCGAGACCCACAACTTGAGTAACTGAGGCGACTTGCTGATGACGCTGATAATTCCTTCTAGGGGTATTAACCATCCTCTCTCGCATAACAACATTTGCATCCCCTTCCTTCTTCTTGGTAAACCCATAATATGTTTTCTTCACACCTCCAGAACTTTCACTCTTCGTTAAACGACCCTCTCTTACAGCCTCCTCTAAGCGGATATCCATTCCTACCATTTCAGTAAAATCATTTGGTGCACTTTCTACCTTCCTCTCGTAGTAGAAAGCACCCAGCATTTTCAAGAAAATCTTAGTCATCTCCTTCTCTTCCATGGGAGGTATCACTTAGGCGGCTACCTCATGCCATCTTTGTGCATACTCTTTGAACGATTCCCTGTCTTTCTGAACCATGGCCCTGAGTTGATCACGGTCAAGCTCCATGTCCACTTTGTACTTGTATTGTTTGATGAATGCTTCCCCTAAATTATTGAAAGTATGGATATTGGCACTGTCCAAACTCATATACCACTTCAGCGCAGCACCGGTCAAACTATCCTGAAAAAAGTGAATCAGCAGACGCTGATCATCAGTATGGGTAGACATTCTCCTCACGTACATTACTAGATGAGCACGAGGGAAATTGTTTCCTTTGTACTTCTCAAACTCCGGGACCTTAAACTTAACAGGTATCTTAACATTCGGGACCAAGCATAACTCATTCACATTCTGCCCAAATAGCTCTTTTCCCCTGAGGGCCTTCATATCTCTTTGCATCTTGTCAAACTGATCTTGAAAATCATCCATTCTGTCATAAAGACCCAAGTCTTCACTC
The DNA here is from genome assembly GCA_948472305.1 of Vicia faba. Lineage (NCBI taxonomy): Eukaryota > Viridiplantae > Streptophyta > Magnoliopsida > Fabales > Fabaceae > Vicia > Vicia faba. The sequence goes on from OX451737.1 coordinate 946,330,560, forward strand.
GGTGGAGGGAAAGGACGACACACGTCATCATTAACAAACGAAACCATATTCACCGAAGGAGGCGTAGCAGGAGAAGCATGCACCACAGGAGGTGTTAGAGTAACAATAGTCTCAACAATTGAGTATATTGAGGACCAAGATTGAAACCTTCAGGTGTAAAATTCTCTGGCATTCCCCATGGATAACCTTGAGGCATGTGATTCTGAACAACAACTGGAGTAGTAGATGCGGGAACATTCGGAGCTTCAGTAGTTGCCCTTGTTGGTTGAGGTTGGACACTCGGTGGCTGATTCTGAGCAGCCACCAGAGCTTCCATCAGAGTAGTCAGATTAGCCATGTCAGCTTTCAAAGCAGAAACCTCCTCGTGCAGCTCACGATTCTCTTGTTCTAAGTTGTCCATCTTCTTTCTGATATTAGCCCGAGTGTTGTACTGGTGAGTCAACTTGCTGAACGAAGTAAAGAAGCTTGGTAAGACACCTGGATATGCATAACAAATGCAAGAAATATGTGCAATATGATGCATGATATGTAATGCACATGATTTTATTTTATTTAATATTTCAAGGGATTTAAAATTTATGGACATATTGCAAATATCAAAGTAATAACACATTTGAAATACTGAAAAATTATATTATAACGACTCCAAAATGGATTACAAGTTTCAATGATCCCAAGTACAAGATTAAAATAAAATCTAAAACCCTGAGAAGTAAAACTGATGGAGATCACTCTATACGCTGGCGCTTCCTTGTGAGCCTGGCAATATGAGCCTTCAATATCTGGTTTTCTTCCGTATACCTGGTGGCAACCTTCTTCCAATAACCCGAATCAGCAAGTGAGTGATCAACATCCAATTGAGGCTTAGGAGAAAATAAATCCCCTTTCCTCTCCATAGTCTTTACCGCTCGACTCTCAAGGATCTCAATCAAGTCGTATTTCTCCTTCAAGTCTACTCTATAGGAAATCTCTAAAGTTTGACACTTATTCTTCCAAGCATCCTTTTCCTGTTGCATCCTGACCAAAGCAAGCTTCACCTCTTCTAGATCATCTAATAAGGGGGAAGTGGTCTTCACAAACAGATCAGGCATAGGTGTTTCCCAGGAATACGGCATCTTCAACTGAATAGCTCTCGTTCAGACCCACTGAAGATATGGCTCCAAAGAAACAGCACCCCTAGGTCCCAAATCCTTCCTACTTATGAATGTGATGACAGGCCTTCACAATATGCTCCCTAGCTTCCCTATGGTCTTCTCCATCGTTCAAAAAGAAATTACTCAAATGAATACTATTTTGTTTATCCCTCATCGGATAACCAAGTTGTCTTCGTGCAAGAAAAGGGTTATAGTTAGTTCCTCCCTTTGTACCAAGAAGAGGTACATTGGGGAAACTACCACAACTGTCAATAATCTCTATATCCTGGTAAGCTCGATGATACCAATCAATATCCGAATGAGTAAGTGCCATGATCTTAGGAGCCCAACGGGGTTCCTTCTTGACATCCCAAAAAGCATCAGACTGAGGCATATGAGAGATAAACCACCGGTACAATAGGGGCGTGCAACAGAGAATCATCCATCATGATAAGAATTATGAAGATGAATAGAGTAATAAGCATCACCAAACAAGGTAGGAACTTGGTTTCCAATCATGAAGATCTTGATAGCATTAATGTCAACAAACTTGTCCACATTAGGAAATAAGAACAACCTGTAAACAAGTAGAGCAAAGATGGCCTCAAAAGCGACTGTACTCTTCATCCTAGAAAAGTAATGAGCTTTCTCCAATAATAATTGAGCTGGCAATCCTCTAATCCCTCCCTTAGTAATTATATGGGCTTCCACCTCAGACTTCCCCAGATGAATCAAAGCAACAATCTCATGTGGTTTTGGCTCACCCTCCAAACCAGTAAAAGGAACACGATCGGTAACAGGTAAATCCAACAGATAATAATACTCCTCCAGTGTAGGCATTAACTAATAGTCGGGAAAAGTAAAGAAATCATACATCGGATCATAGAACTGGACCAAGATCGAGAGAATACCCTCCTTCATCTTCATCTTCATGAGAGGAATAATGGATCCATACTTCTTCCAAAAATCTGCAGGACACTCGATCTCGGGAATTAGACTGATCAACTTATCTATCTTGGGATCCTTGAAACTATACTTCCCGATCTTTCTCTTTCCAGAATCCATGGTTAAAAAGTACTGGAGATATTCACAAATGGTCAACCTTTAAATCCCTTGAAATATGATCTCTCCAAAATATGCTTATGAGTGCATGGATGCATGACGCAACAGTCACACACTAGATCACACATATAGGGTTCATAGGTTCAACGTCACGAGCATGAGGTCGAAGGTACTACCCAAAAGGTATTGGTCTAAAAGTTATCACCTGCCGAACAAGGTTCTAGAGGTTCCCAGAGTCTACATCCTTCCTTCAGATATTACCAACTTCCCGATTAACTAGGTAATTAGTAATATTCTCAAGAAAAACTCGTCTGAGCGTAATATCATGTGACAACTATTTCCGGATTACTTTGTTATAGCTTTCGCACTATACCTAAAAGGCCAAGATGGGTTAGGTATTCTACGGTCCTCAGTTTCAGCAGGCTCCCAGGTTGAAAGCAGTACGTCTTCCCGATTACTTGATAAACGAAACCACAATCAAAGGGGCCTCCATTGAGTGGGGGATCTCATGCCTCCTTTTTTGGGATTACTCCCTCAAAGTTAACATGACTATACCGCCCGTCCTATCTTAAATTTTTCCCAAGTCTAGGTATAGGACTTATGAGTAATCACCAAGCACCCTGAAAACCAGGAAAATCCAGACAAACATATATACAATATACAACACAAAAACAATAATAACACATATACAGATATAAACAAAGATACGCCCAACCCACTTAGGGATGGACAAGCAAGAGGTCAATCTTTCCCCAGTAAAGTCGCCATTTTTTTATAGTGGTAGAAATGTTCAAGACTAAGCCATTGGATTGACTAGACTTATACAAATCAAAATAAAAATCGCCACCGCGCTTTATCATTTCCAAAGGAATGGGAAAAGAGAGAATAACCCAAAAGAGGGGGAAAGATTCAAGGTAAGGGGGTTGGTTATGCAAAGGGAAGGTATTAGCACCCTAAACATCTACGGTACTCCGCAAAAACCTCTTTGTAAAATTTGTATATTTTGGCTATGAAACATGTTATATAAAATATATGGTGGAGGTGAGAAAAGAAATATATTTATTATTTTTCACCCGCTGAGGTTGCGAACCTTTAGTGCCTACGTACAACCTTTTCATGCAATAGGGGATCCGGGTACCCGTAGTTCCTCTTTTTTTAATAAAAAAATGTGTTGGTTAATTTTATGAGATAAAACGTCATCGTCATTGTCCGTGTGGAAAATATACCTACCACCCACAATCATGAGAAAGGAGAAGTTGCATCATCTCAAAGTGGATGATATGGCTTGGATTTTAAAATCAACAATGCCTCACTCAACACCCAAGTGGAAAATATCTCTCTTCACTACATATTGTAGAAGTATAGTTATTTGCATCACTACAAGTTTGACAAGAGTTCAATCTTTTTTTGAGAAAAGTTTAAATATAAAAGCCAGAGTGGCTAAATGGTTTGAAATGAGATTGATTGACTTTTAGTCTTCTCACAAAAAGGATTTCAAAGTATTATTAAGTTTATTAGAGTTTATTTATGAAAATGTTTGAAAATGAATAGACCTAAGTCCAAGTTTATTATGAAAGTGGTTCAAGTTTAAAACAAGGAGGGTTTTCAAAAGGAGGGAGAAGATTTTTGAAATTAAAGAAGATGGGAGGTGAATAAAATGCTACCCTAAAGCATAAGGTAAAAGCTAGGTATAAGAACCATCTAACCAACAAGAAGCCAATACTTGACACTATGAGCCAAGATAGAATTCCCATTCATTGGATTGAAACCAAATAAGAAAAAATACTAGACCTCTTGAGAGAACCAAACTTCAAGTGTCTTAAATCTTCACAAAAATTGGGCAGAGTAACGGCTGTATACAGGTGAATTCCAGATTACAAACAAAGGGTGTAATCACAATAACCTGCACACAAAACAAACAAACAACCCAATGTCTTTAGGTAAACCTAAAAATCTCCAGACAAAATAAATTAGATAAGATCACAAGGTCCCCAATCATAGGCCAAGGTTTCTAATCCTAAGTCCAAAAAGTCCAATGCTCCATAATGCCAAGGGTAGTAACCAAATAGTCCAAGTATCATTAAAGATTTTTAGGGTTTATGTTGATTATTAGGTGTCTTTAAAAGAAAATAAAAGCTCAAGTGAGCAAAATAAAAAATGACAAGAATATAAAGGGGCTCAAGTGAGCATAGATGAAAAATATCATGAAATGTAAATGATAAAAGTAAATGGTGCATAAAGTAAAGAACATAAAATAAAAACACAAAATAAAATAAATTATTAGTGATTAGTGGTTAGTTGGATGATCATCTTGAAGCTTGCATTTGGAACTCATTAGAGAATTGGTACAACCAAAGCCTCCACACAATGAATCTCAAGGTTATTGGGTCAAAGAGATCAAATTAACATACTTGGGCTTGCAAACATAAGTTTGGTCCACGAATGATAATTTATTCGAATTGGGATAAAATTTAGCGCTATATTAAGCAATCGTAAGTGGACTTATATAGAAGTCGCACCTATTGCGAGGCCGGTCAATAGTAATCTATGCACCATTTGTTTTGAGACATGATATAGAGATCATGCTCCAACAGCATTTAGTGCAATAAGAAGAGGATGAGATGAAGAGGGATGAGAGAGAATATACAAACCACTTTTGGATTAAATTTAATCAAACTATTATTAAAATCATTCATCCAATTTTGTGGAGTTAGACTCAACACATGGATCCAATGATGTTAATAAAGTTCATGATCAAAAATTTAACCCAAGATCAGCCAGAAAATAATCACAAAATAATATTACATTTTAATATATACAAAAAAGTCTAAAAATAATGTTTAAAAATAGAAATAAAAGAGAAAAAATTTCAACTATGTTCAAATTAATCAGGAAATAAAAAGTAAGGTCATAGAAAAATCAGAAATGAACTAAAATAATTTTATAAATTTTTTGGTAATTTTTTAAAGTCAGAAACTATTTTAAAATTTAAAGAAATGGGTGAAATAAACCAAAAATGATAAAAAAAAATAGCAAAGTCAGAAACAAAAACAAAATGAGGTCACCAATATTTGTCACAATGTCATTGGATCATTCCATAATTTTTTCAGAATTTAAAAATGCATAAAAGTATTTTTAAACATTTAAAACAATTCCAATAAACTGTAAATTTATTAAAAATACCAAAACACAAAATTAAATTGTGAAAAAATAAAAATCAAAAAGAGAATAATCAAAAATATTTTTCATAATTTTTTTCCAGATTTTTTGGACTAAAAATGAACTTTCTATGATTTTTTGAAGTTTAAAACAATTAAATATAAAAAATTAGAAAAGAAAATAAAAGTAAAAAATATGTGGACCATTAGATGAGAGTCAAAATGCGTTAGTAATCAAATCCAAGGGATCTGGCGCGATGTGCATATCATGGTCATTAGTGAATAAAGCACTGAATCAGAAATAAAATCAGAATTCAAAAATAACAAGTGGCGTGCCATCATTGGTTGGAAGATGACACGTTGGTCATCTTCAACCTCCAACCAACGTGAATTGCAGGTCTCTCAAATTGTAAAATTAGAAGCTCAGACCTATGCCATTTGCTTCGTCTCTTCAAGACGAAGACAACCACACCCTCGCGCCAAATTTACATAAACTGTAGCTCAAGCAATTTCGAAAGAAAGTTTTGAAAAGGGATTTGAAATTTCATGGTTAAAACGTGTTTCCAGTAAGAAGTAAGTGTTACGACTAGAACCAGGGCAATGAAAGCATCACAATAATATCAAAGTTTTGAAGATTTGATGAAGGAATCTACCTATTGAAGTTGAGTTGAAGAGCTCTGAAACTGGACTTCTATGGAGCAGTATAGGGCACGATTCTTGAATGTAATTATATGGTTAGCTTCAGGGAAGATCAAGGAAGGTGAATTGATGAAAAAATTGGATTGAAAAAGGCTTGAGAATGGATTTCGAAGTTGCTGAATTCGGAGTTAGGGAACAAGTTTGGCAGGGTGATTCTGGCTATCCAAGCTTGAGAAAACGAATGGGGTAGTTCATGTATTTATAGAAGACACAAATGGGATCAAAAGGAAGAGTGAATGATGCATTTTGGGTGGAATTCGTGCAAACTTGATGCACGAGTAAAGTGTGATCTAATTTTCAGCAAAACTCATCCAATCCTTGCGTTTTGAGGTGCTAAACAAATCTGGAACTTCACTAAACATGTTTAGAGGAAAAAACGCGTGAAAATTTGTGATTAGAGGCCACATTATGGATTTCAAAATTCTGACTTGGTGAGAAATTCAGTTCTAAAGTGCAAACTTCTGACTACTGGCATTTTCAACTCAAGGGGTCTTAGGGCATGATTCTTGATGCCTTAGAAAGGTGAGGTTTCAAGATTTGCAATAAAAAAAGAATGGAATCAAATGGATTCTTGACCTGAAAATTGTGCTGAGTCAAAGTTGAGGAAAAGGGTTGATTTTCCATACTTAGAAATATTTCAAATTTTTCTTCAAAAGTGACCTATAATGTCTTCCATCCAAACATAGTCTTCCACTTGGAATTTTCTCTTGACCAAAAAATATGGCATGAAGTAGATCTCTTGAATAAAATTTTGAAACTTGAACAATTCATAATCTCCAAAAATTGAGAAATTTATGACTTGTTGAAGTTGGGAAATTTTCATAAAATGGCCTATAATCTTTAGTATCCTTAAGGAAACTTCCATCCATTTTCTCACTTTGCACATAAAAAAAGGCATGATGTTCACATCTTAAAAGATCATTACGGAAAACAAATGGGCTAAAGGTGATAAAAATTGACCAAGTTATGATAATTTGAAGTCAAACTTGGAAATTAGGGGTTCATCTAGAGGACTTGTAATCTTTCTTCATCATGAAGTTTCTTCCACACTAAAACTCCTTGGAACTTTTGAAGTGATTTGTTGATATCCCTTTGAAGAGAAGGATGTCTTTGGAATCACTTAAAAATACCAAAATATGGGCAAGATATACTCCTTTGAAGTTCAAAACCCTAGGTCCTAGATTAAGAAACATGCCCTGAGGAACTTTGACAATTTTGAACAAACTTCTTGTACCAAAACAAATGATTTGTAAATATAAGTTGTTGAGGATGACAATGAGAACTCATAGAAACCACAACCACTTCCATATCTTGATAATTGAGAGAAATATACACTTGTGACCAATGGGAACAAGACCTTGTCCAACCATGATTATTTTTCAATCAACCCCTTGTACTTTTTGGATCAAATCTTGATAACTTGGAAATGTAGTGAACCAAAATAATCATGCCATGCCATCCCTTTTAAAACAACTTCAATGGTGAGGTTTGAACTTCTCAAGCTTCATTGACTAGGTCATGGAAATAAACTCTTGAACCTATGGATCAACTTGCCAAGCCCCATTGCCTTTATCTGCATTGTTGACAAGTAAGACAAACCAACATTGCATTTTATTAATTAAAAGGAAAGTCAAACAAAACATGAATGATTACACAAGAAAAACAAGTCAAGGTGTTTGGTGATTCCTCAAAGAGCAAAACTAAAGATAAGGAGGAGAACCAAAAGTCCTAATGTGATTTTGTTGTGATTTAATAAATATGGTATGGTGAAGGGATCTTGGGGGCAAAAATTGGGGTACAATATTAGGCTCCTGATTTCTTAGTGTAGAAGGACAAACGTCGTCGCTGGTACAAGGGTTAAAACCATACTTTTGACTTTTAGTCAAACTTTTTTCTAAGGAAATAAATAATAATGATAGTAACAATATGTATAATAATAATAATAATAATAATACTATTTGTAATGAAAATAGAAAAAATAAAATGTTAACCCTCGGGTCAACTAAAAACTCTTTTATAATAATAATAAAAAAATGTTGACTTCCTGATATATTATATATACATTGTTTATAAAACAAATATTTAATAAATAATTTATCTAAACCAAACCCTTTTATAGAAATTGACAAAAACTCAAAATAAACTATTTATTTTGATATTAAATTTCTAAGCAGCACATATGATGGGTTTAACCAAATTTTAATGGGTCATTTAGATTTTAGAACTTGAAACAATGAGTCTCTATTAAAAATATATCCGCACCCAAGACATTAAACCATTTTGTATTCAAATGAACCTTGCAAAATTAAAATATACGAGTTAGTGAAAATTAGACCAATACGCTTAGCAAGAAGTAATTGACTGCTTTTACCAACGCGGGTAAATTTGGGGTATGATGGTTGCCTATATTTAATTGCTCTTCGATAGGGGGTCCAAGAATACAAAGGTCTCGCACATTTGGATTATAGGGTTATTAAATAATGGAATACCCCGAAATTTAATTGCAGTCTTTAAAAGATTTAGAATGATAAAGATAGACCAAAAGTCAAATAGGAAATAGTGACGCAGTTAACTCACCAATACCCGATCAAAGAGTATAATCAAACTAGATATGACGATGCAGATGACTCGTCGACAACTAGAAAGAGTAATCATAGATCTTATGTATTTACCATAATCTATGAGATAAATAACACAAGTTTGAAAAGATTTAGCTTGGTGCTGCTTTGAGACTGATGAAACAAGCTACATCGCAGTTACTGTGTATTCACCATGACCTAGAGGGTAAATAAAACCATTTGAAATTTGACTTACTAACACTTTGATATTAACATAGTAAGCTTACAACGCACATTTCATCTATTCATCACAGCCTAGGAGGTGAATAATACAAAGTTTCATAGTTCATTGTTGCTTGGAGACTAACACAATGAACTTTGTCGCAAAAAAGAGATAACTCATTGTTGCTTCGATACTAACATAACGATTTATATCTCATATCTCGTATATCTACTACAACCTATGGAGTAAATGATACGTGTTCGAAAATATCTTACTAACGCTTCGAGACTAACATAGTAAGGTAATATTGTAGATTAGTGTCCTTATCACGATCTAGAGGATAAATATTACAGACCTGATAATTCATCATTGCTTAGAGACTAATATAATGAATTATGTCGTGGATTCTCGCATATCTATCGCAACCTAGGGGATAGACAATACGATTTTGAAGATAGATAACTTACTAAAGATTTGAGACTAACATAGTAGGCTATATCACAGACTTGCATATTTACCACTACCTAGGGGATAAATAATGAGGATTTTGAAAAAGTGTTTTCATAAATGAATCTTAGATAACTAAATGAAATATATAATGATCCTAGTTAACCGGTTGTGTTTGTCCTCAACCAAGGTATTTATTTGTCTTGCGCAGATAAGCTAATTCACAATAGGCTGCAAGATATGTCACAGTATTCTTGGCCTAAGAAAATATTTGAAAATGCAATGCACAATGCCCTAACTTGATATGATACCCAAGGACCATGCAATGATACCTAAATGTGTTGTTTTGTATATTCACCAAATGTCTCGTATGTACATGCTCCAAGTGTTTTTTGTAAATGTTTTTTATAGTTTCCTCCTATTAAACCATTAGGTTTTCCAAGTGACCAATTTCCCAATGTTGCTTGATGTTTTATTGTGGTGCCTCCAAGTTTATTTGAATTTGATACGTAGAAATGACCAGTGTTAATTTGATAATGGTAGTTGTATCTTAGGCGCATGCGTAGATATGGATGTAGATGTAGATTTTCTTTTGATGTTTTTCTAACCAGAATTCTTTTTGATGTTTTATCAAATGCTTTTATTTGTTTTGTCAAATCCCTAAAATAATTCCGACACGGTGTTTACAAGAAATAATCATAGTATTTTGCAAACAAGTCAGAAAAAAACACCTTTGAATAAACTGAGTTATATTATTAATGAAAATTCCTTGAATAGGCGAGAGTACAATGTGCAGGTTCTTCAAAATGTCTGATCGTGATGCGTAGTTCATGATTTGACCAAGTTACTTTAAACATGGCTGACAAAGTTGCCAAGGCGTCTGCCATTTGATTTTATTCTCGTGGAATGTGAGCGAAAGTGATCTCAGTGAATTCTGTAGCTAGCTTTAAAACAGGATCCCGATATGGAATTAATATGGAATTCTAAGTTTATGATTCATGTTTTACTTGGTATATGACTAACACAGAGTCCTCATACCCCAAATTTGTCCTATGTTTTCACTTATTATCTGGCTTAGGTTGTGCATTTCATTTGCATCATTTTCATTAGCTCAATCATACATCTATCCTTCATTTCAAAAAGGCAGGGGTTCAACATCAAAAGTTGTTCCAATTAGTGTTTCCATTGGTTTTAGATTCCTTCAGTTAAAATAAAGGTAGACTCGTCTGGTTTTTCTATTGAGAAGTGGACTTGTGAATTAGGGTTTTGATATTGTGACTATCTTGAGCATCATTTCCTCGATATCTAAGGTTTTGTCTCTCCAACATCACAAGCGTTCTCTTTAATGAGGATCATCAAACCATTTTCTTCATTCCAATGGGAAACTCGAGTGGATTAGGGTTTTGCGTCCTTCATGGATGGGTTGGTTGAAGTCCATCAATACAACTGTTATGGTTTTCACTTGCATGTTCTCAAGGGTTCATCAGTGGTTTCAGTCAAGATCCTAATTTAGGGTTTATTTCCATATTGTTAATCGTCAGATTAGGGTTTCGTTTCAAATATCACTCAATCCCCATTTATCTTTTCACGAGGATATCCTTTTAAGGGTTTGTTTTGTGAATAGGGACTTCATCAAAGTAAAGGTTTGTGGTTCAAGTTGCAAAATTTTAACAAATGATACAAGAGATGTTGATTGTAGACTTATTTTATGATCATAGTTTCGTTAAGAAGTGAAGTAGGATTCATTAAGTCAAGAGATCTTTTGATTAAATTTTTAAGCATGCAAGAAAGAAGAATGCATTCATGAGGTTCTCTTGGAAAACAAGTGCAAGTGTTAAAGCTCAACGAAAAGTTACATAATTCGAAGATTCAAATTCAAGCTATATTCAAGTTTTCTCAAATATAAAAATATCATTTCGCATTACTCCGCTCATCATTTTCAATTTCATCCAAGAGTATTCATCAAGATCAAGTTGGATCATTCATGGATTTCAAGATTCAAAATTATCATTCCATCCAAGCTTGTTATAAAAGATTTCATCCATTGACTTAATTCAAGTATCATTCAACCCTATTCATGCTTTGCAATTTTTAATCAAGAATTTCTTGCAAGATTGAAGATCGTCATTCAAAGTTTCCAAAAAAGTTCATCGTGAATCCAAATTCGTCTCATCTGATTATCGCCATCATTTTCAAGTAAAACATTGCAAGTTATTATCTTTTCATTCATCATAGGATAATCTTCAAGATTACAATCAAGCATATGAAAGTTTCATTACAAGGAAAACTTCTAAAGGCCTTACAAAGACATCATCCTTATTACAAAAAGGTTCATAACATGGAGACATTACAAATCATAATAAAATCTAATCCTAAACATCATCATGCTGTAAGCTCCTATGTTCCAAAATCGTTTTCCATTTCTCCAAATTAAGCTTTGTGTCTGACTTTGCATTTCTTCAACCAAGTTCCATGAGACGTTTCCAAATTCCACAGTTCAATTAAGTTCAACCATGCCCAAAACAGTTGATTAAATCAATGGTTGCATCCCTACATCACATTGCAAAATAGTCCCAAACAATAAATTAAATTTGTCCAAAAAGCAATTAACCAAGTCAAAAGATGCAGCCATGTTCTAAACATACAAACCATTCCAAAGTGAGTGCTATAACCTATGCCAAAACAGCCTGCATAAACTTGTCCCAAAGCAATCCAAAACAACCCTACATCACCCTATAGGCTGCTGCCCAAAACCATCTAAACTTTGCACAAACATAGTCCAAACTAATATTGTCCTATTGCACGGACCCTGCCCCACAAACTTGTCCTTATCCCAAACAAAACCAGCCTGTTATACCGGTCTGCATACATAGAAAAACCTGCATCATACAAAGCTAAACATAACAATCCAAATTATGTAAAAAAACTGCAATATTGTCCATTGCTATTCAAGTGCATACCCTGTAAACCTACAGTCCAAACCAGTCCAGGAATTGCACAAAAATAACATACCCCAAAGGTTGTATAAAAAGTAAAATATCAGCACATCATATTTGTTCAAATTTCTCAAACCTTTCCTCCCAAAAACCTAACCTCATGTCTATATAAGAAAGCTTTATTCCACATCAAAGGGGGGGATCTCACACAAAACACAAACATCTGTTATAAGAAATTCTACAAAGAAAAAATTTATAAAAAAAACTGTCAAAAAACGTTTCTAAAATTTTGCAGAAACGGATATTCAATCTTACTCCACATCAGTTTTGAGTTTCTCTTAAACCTGCAAACAGAGTTCACAAAAGTGCAATTAGCACTGATTCACATCAACCTTCAAATCCACTTGCAATTAGCAAAATCCACACCATCTAAGAACACAAAGAAGAAGAACGAAAGTGAGTCCCATCCAGCACACAGAACCGCAAACATTATAGACCCACAACATCAACGAAATCACGAAACAAAGCGGAGGACAAAAGGAAAAGCACGAAATTAAGAAGTTCGGGACTTACCTCTTTTGAAGACTCGTCGGAGAGACTCTGACAGGTACTAATTCTTTCACCATTTTTTATACCTCCACGTTGTTTTCTTTAGGTGAATTGTTCTTGTTGTTTGATATTCAAAACCAATAATTGATTTATGTTATTGAAACCGCCACCGAGATTGGAGTTAATTATTGTTGTTTTTGCTTAAATGTGAGACCGAGTAGAACAAAGAGAAGAGTTATGTTTGGATTTTGTGTGAGAATCGATGAAACAGAGGGAGTTTAGCTATTGAGAAAGATGATGACAGAGCAAAGTTTATAATAAGAGATGAAGTAATTAATTGAAATATGAGTCTTGGTTGTTGATGATTGGAGCTTGTAACAAAACATATATTGTTGTTGTTGTTTAAAGATGAAGGTTGAAACAGCGAGTTAGTGAGAGAGAAACAAAGAGTATATCGTGAGAGAGGGGAAGAGAAGAAGGATGAAAGATTGAGCAAGAGAGAGAGGTTTTGTTTCTTTTTGTTTTAATCAAGCTATTGAAAATAGAAGAAAAAAACTAAATTCAACTTTCCCTCTCCCTACCCAGTGGCGCCTCAATTTCAAGCTAGGGTTCCCCAAAACACTTTATTCTTCTTCTCCCAAATGGGTTGACCCATTGGGTCTGATAGCCTATTTTATTTTTCCTTTGTTTTGTATTTATTTTAATAGAAAGATAAAAGAAATGAATGAAAAGCATGGTGCAGTGGTTGGAGCGTGAGTATTGTAGGCGCGAGGTACTAGGTTCGAAATCCTTTGGGGACATTTTAAATTTTTTCTGCATTTTATCCCCATTTAAGCCCAATGATCATTTTGGTACTTCAATAATTTGATTGGTGATATACGCGAAGAAGCATCTTGGTGAAGTGGTTAGTGTGTGTGTTTCAATGCTCGAGGTCTCGGGTTCGAGACCCCCTTGGCATATTTTTACCATTATTATGTTTTTACAGAAAAATAATATGGCTCAGTGGCAAGGCAAGAGAGTTATAAATTACGTGACCTTAATTCAATCCCTAGATTTACCTTTTTTATTTAAAATTCTAAGTTTCAAGTTTTTTCTTATTTCATTTTAAATTTTATACAAAAATCACCAAAAATAGAATTAGGTTTTAATTTTCTTTAGATGATAAAAAAACACTAAAAATATTAGATTAGAAGTTTAATTTTCTTTTGATTATTTCTTTACTAAAAAATATAAAATATTAGAATAAAGTAGTTATAAAATTTTGATTTCCCTTTTTTTAAATTCCCCGATTTCGCAATTCATAAGAATTTAGAATTTGGTTTTAATATTTATTTTCGCAAAATATCATAAAAATATTATAGTATTATTTTCTTTTATTCTCTTGATAAAAATCATAAAAAATGTTAAGGATTTAATTTCTTCATTTTTGTTTGATTACTTGGTTAATCTTGATTACATGTCCCCTTAAGTGATTCCCCGAATCGATTAAACTCATGTTGATCGTTTCATGTTGAATTAGACATTAGGATCAAACTATGTATGATAACTTTAGGATAGTATTTCCACTTTTACACTCAACATTAGGTCCATCTTTGTATGAAAACAATTAAGTTTTTTAGTCCCCCCTTAGACTCTTTCTTCTTTTGTAAATTAAAACTAAAACTTTCTCTCCTTAATCAAAAATCCAAAAAACACTTAATCATTATTCAAACTCATTCACGCTTACAAAAACACTAAACAAATCAAAGATTCCCTCAAAAGGGCATGTTATCTCCATTCTACCGTGATACCGGCTGTGCCTATTGCTAGAATGCGTGTGTTAACGTCGCCCACTAAAAAACACCAACATACCAACATTTTCTAGAAGAACTACGGTGTTATGATTCCTTCACGGGATATGTAGGCAAAGGGTTGTGATACCCTTATGAACACACTAATAAAAAACCATTTCATTCCCCCTAGCAAGTATAGTTATAGATAGACACACCCTTAGAAGCAAACAATCAGAATGAATCCCATTGAGTACAACGAATGTGAGGGGTGCTAATACCTTCCCCTCGTATAATCGACTTCCGTACCCTCTCTTTTGGTTGCAAGATCATATTATCCATCCTCTTGGGGTTTTCTAGATATTTCCCCTTCCTTCGGGATAAATAAAGTTCGGTGGAGGCTCTTTGTTTTTTTTTTATTGCTTCAACTAGCGAATATGTTGGGGAACCAATGCAAGTCAATCCTAGTTTTGTTTATTTGTTTATTTGGGTGTTTATTTATTTACTTTATTTTCTTGATTTCTTGATTTCTTTATTCCTTTCTTTTTTATATATTGCATTACACTGTTTCTACTCACATATTTTGGATATGCTTAATCTTTTGTAATGTTGGGGTGGGTGACTACATTTGATAAGTCATATACCCGGACTTGGGGTTACGCTTAGGACTAGGACGGGCGGTATAGTAATGTTAACTTTGAGGGAGTAATCCCGAAGAAGGAGGCATGAGATCCCCCACTCAGTGGTGGTCCCCTTGAATGTAGCATTGTTTACCGAGTAATCCAAAAGACATGGCCGCTTTTGACTTGGGAGTCGGAGAAGCTGAGAGTTGTAGAACCTTTAACCCATCCTGGCCTTTTTAGGTGTAGTGCATAGATTATAACAGAGTAATTCGGAAGTAGTTGTCACGCGATGCTGCACTCGAACGATTTTTTCCTACGAATATTACTAATTAGCGAGTAATTGGGACGTTGGTAATATACAAAGGAAGAGCGTAGACTCTGAGATTTCCCTAGAACCTTGTTTGGCAGGTGATAAACCCCTAGTACATACATTATGGGGGTTACCTTGACTCCATGCTTGTGACATCGAACCTTTGATCCTGTTACTTTCAGTTTATGCAAAGGACTACATAGTGGTTATCCAGAATATGTGGAGCTGAGATCTCATGCCATAGCATACCATGATATCATACCATCACGTATATGTATCTCATGTCTAAGGAATTCCAAAGACAAGTGTCATTGGTTGAGCTCTTCAAAAATGAAAAAAGTTGTTAAAAGATACTTATGGACAAACGAATCTTTGGATTTCCTTGAAAATGAAGATGAAACATGCATTCATATTATCATGCATTCATTATTCACAATAAGAACTTATTGGAGTACCTTTTCAACCAGACTTCAATGAACAAAAAAGATGACTTCCCCACATCTGTACCATACAAGAAGCAACCAACAAAGACTTATGGAGTCTTCAAAGAAAATCAGAATGCTCTCCACCGAGATATGGACACCAGCAGCACCCGAATGGATCAGCTTATGGAAACCCTTCATGCTTTCTTCAAGTGTCAAGAAGAGCTACATCAAAGTGTTGTCAAGCTTGCCATTGTTTCCCCTACCACTTCTGCAAATGGAGGGAATAATAATGCAAATGTTGAGACTCCTACGGGAATTCCTCGGAATGATGTTGACGATCATCACGATTTTATCTATCTTGATGAGCCCCACGAGAATCTCTTTGCTGGAGTTGCAGAAATTGAAAAGATGTACCATGCTCTTGAAGAACGTCTCAAAGCTATGGAAGGTATCAAGACTTCGGGATTTAATATTGCTGCAATGTGTCTCATTCTCAGGGTAGTTATTCCTGCCAAGTTCAAGGTTCCTGATTTCGAAAAATACAAAGGCACCTCCTACCCAGAGACTCATCTTCATTCTTACTGTCTCAAGATGGAAACTTATGTTGAAAATGAACTGTTGCTTATGCATTTCTTCCAAGACAGCTTGACAGGGGCACCGTTTGAGAGGTATATGAAATTAGAGAAAACTCATGTAAGTACTTTGGGAGAGCTTGATGACGCCTTTTTGAAATATTACCATTATAATACTGCCATGGCTCCTAGTCGAACTCAACTTCAAGGGATGACAAAGAAATTTGAAGAGTTTTTTTAAAGATTGCACCCAAAGGTGGCGTGAACTGGCTGCAAGGGTCCAACCTCCTCTCTTGGATCGTGAACTGATTGATTTGTTCATGGCTACTCTAAGAGGTCCTTATCTCCAACACATGCTTAGCAGTACCTCTACTTTTTCTCTAATATGGTTATTATATGAGAGAATGTTGAAACTTGTATCAAGGCTAGAACGATCCAAGGTATCCCTAGCAATACCAACAACAATACTGGCATTGGTAGGAAGCCATTTTCTGGTTTCGTCAAGAAGAAAGAGGAAGAGACTAGTGTTGTCACCATCAACCAAGGAAAAGCGCTTGCATATCCTCAATTTTGATTTCCTTATTTCCCAACACATGTTTTGTTTCCTAATCAATATGTTCCTCAAGTGTATGCTGCTACAACTCCACCACCATGGATGGCCCAACATCGACCTTTCGCTCCTCAACCACAGTATCTTCCACAACAACAATTTGCACCACCTCTGAATTATCAACAACATAATCAACAACCTCAAGGTCCAAGAGTTCAATAGAGACAAAGAGCGCCTGAGAGGATATTTGATCTTATTTCCATGTCTTATGCTCAACTTATCCCTCAATTACTTTCCAACCAGTTGGTTCAACTACGTGAACTTGGTCCACCATCAAATCCTCTCCCAAGGGGGTATGATATTAATGCTCATTTTGAATTTCATTCTAGAGACCCAGGCCACACGATTGAGAATTGTGGAGCATTTAAATGTAAATTTCAAGACGTCCTCGATGCAAATACCATAAATTTCAACCCTGTTGGTCCCAATATTCAGAATAATCACATGCCTCCTCACCCAGGGGCAGCGGTCAATGATATTAAAGAAATTAGTTAGCAGGCTCTGGTAACCAAGTTGGATGAGATCACGATGTCAATGGGGACTGTTAGAGAACATTTGTTGAAGCACGAGGTGCTGCAAGAACTACCAAATTTTTTCTTATTATGTTCCTCTAAACCTGAAGAGTGTGCTAGTTTGAAGACGATTATCCAACATCTAATGGATGAAGGTGTTCTACAGGTAAAGAAGATATTTCTAGAAGATGAGATTGGTGTCTTAGAAATTCATTATTATCCTAGGAACATCTCAGTAACACAAGGCAGCCTATATATGATTCAGGCTCCTGCTATCCTATTAATAATTCAAGCTCCAGTCACCCTGTGACAGCTCAAACTCCTACTCCTCCTTTGTGTAACAACTTAAAGGCAATTCCGTGGGAGTATAATATGGTCTATATTCTTGGGGATAAATATGAGTGTCCCCCAGTGGTTAACAAGAATATTACCAACATCGCAGGAACCAGTACATGACTCATAGTGGTAGGGTCTTTTCTCCCCCACCACCGCCTCCCAAAGAAACCAACAGTGATGCCTTAACCAAGTCTAGGGGCAAGCAAGTGATTGGTGATCATCCTGAACCTTCTATAGGACAAGAAGCGGAGAATATTTTTATGATTCTTAGCGAAGTGATTACAAAGTGGTGGGTCAACTCAACCAGGCGTCGTCCAAGATCTCCATCTTGTCTCTTCTCTTGTGTTTAGAGACCTACCGTAATGCCTTATTGAAGATTTTGTGTTCTATAAATGTTACACAAGACATTTTTGTGGCCTAGTTTGAAGGGATCATAACCAATATTGTTGTAAGAAATTGTTTGGGTTTCTGTGATGATGAGCTCCCAGTTGAAGGAAAAGAATTGAAAATTTTAATAAGGTGTTTGGAAACGGTTCTATCTCGAGTTTTTGTTGATACAAGTTCTTTTCTCAATGTGATACCTAAGGCTACTTTGCTTAAGCTGGATATGGATGGGATAATTATGAGGCCTTCCACCCTAAGTGTTCGAGCATTTGATGGCTCAAGGAGGTATGTGGAGGGAGAAGTGGACTTTCCTATCAAGATTGGGCCCCACATATTCCATCTTTCATTCTATGTTATGGACATTCCTCCATCCTATACTTTCCTTTTGGGTCGCCCATGGATCCATGTAGCAAAAGCTGTGACATCCACTCTTCACAAACGCCTGAAATTCATTGTAAACGACAAAGGTGTTATCGTTTATGGAGAAGAAGATGTAGTGATTAATAATATGAAAACCTATCGTTATGTGGAAGTAGAATGTGAGGAGCATAAGTTGCCCTTTCAAGCTCTGGAGATTGTTTCTGTTGACAGGTTCCCTGTCGTGGAAGGTAAGAAGTCTGAAGCACCAAGTCACACACTCCCATAATCCATTCTTTTTTAGGAGAGTTCCCTTTAACTATTTGTGTATGTCCAATAAAGAATCCAGTTTATTTTGTTAAGTTGAAGGTAAATATCCAAAGACATGTCTTATTAAAGAAAAATAATGCATATTTGTAGCAATGAAATACTATTACTCCTCCCCAAAATGATTGATTACAAATCTCTATGATTCATATTCTCTATAAAGGACCAGAAATTCCTTGCTTATGTATCAATGAAAAGTGCATTAACATGAATACGGCAGTAAGAAGAGGTAATACAAAAGTATGTAAACTATAAAAACAATTCAAGGTCCCTCTTTGAATGATGCCAATACCCTTATGGAAGTTATTTCTCCCCATGATGGTTGGGGAAAATTGATTGAGGTACCTGAGAAGAAAGATCATTATGGTCTTTGGTATCAGCCACCCTCCTCCGTGCAAGCTAGTTGGTTCCTCTCAAAGGAAAGCATGTTCTACCAATTTATGAATTGTTCATCAGTGCTGGTACAAGCAAAGAAGGACAAGTTCTCAGAGAAGATGTTGAAGGTGACGATGAAGATGTTTCTAAATTTATCTATCAGATTGCGCCAGACCAGGAGCTCAACAATTAGGCCTTCCGTGGACATCCCTGAAGTTGTTTTCTTTGATGTGTAATTTTCTGTTCCCATTAAGTCATATGCCCTGCCCAAGGCACAGAGATAGCTTGTAGACGGGGCCCATTATGTTTCAATCTCCATTTAAAATTGAATAAAAGTCTCACTTTCGCATACAATTTTGTTCGCTGTCTTTTCTTTTACTTTTTACTTTTCAAAATAAAATGGCAACTCTTTTCTTTTCATATTCTAAATATTTCCTTGAACTTTCTAAAATAAAACATAAAATCATCAATCATGAAGATCTGTCTCGAATTCCATCAAAAATGATAGTGTTGTGGTTCCTAATATCCTTGAGAATTCACTTGACCACACTAATGACAATAGTGGGGAAGATTGTGAAGTCCCTGAAGAACTGGAAAGACTTTTGAGACAGGAAGAGAAGGTCATCCAGCCATATCAAGAAGATATAGAAGTTATCAATCTCGGTACTGAAGAGTTAAAGAGAGAAGTCAACATAAGTGATACCTTGCAAAGTGAATAAAAGAAGGGGTTGATTAAGTTGCTTCAAGAGTATGCTGACATCTTCGCTTGGTCGTATGAAGACATGCCCGGTTTAGACACTGATATATTGATGCATAAATTTATGCTCAAGCCAGAATGTCTTCGTATAAAGCAGAAGCCACAAAGAACCATACTCGACATGGCTTTGAAGATCAAAGAAGAAGTTCAGAAACAGCTTGATGCATGCTTCTTATCTATGATAAATTACCCGCCATGGATTTCTAACATTGTTCATATACCTAAGAAATATGGTAAGGTACATATGTATGTTGAATATCGAGATTTGAATAGAGCAAGCCCAAAGGATGATTTCCCGTTGCCTCATATTAATGTGTTGGTTGATAGTACTTCTCGGTCTTCAGTGTTCTCCTTCATCGATGGATTCTCAGGTTATAATCATATAAAAATGGCTCCTGAAGACGTGGATAAAATAGCTTCCATAACTCCTTGGGGTACCTTTTGCTATAAGGCCATGCCTTTTGGTCTCAAAAATGCTGGTGTGACATATCAGCATGCTAGGGTGACTCTTTTTTGTGATATGATTCATAAAGAGATCGAGTTGTATGTGGATGATATGATCTCAAAATCATAAACTGAGGAAGAACATTTGGTCCATTTTCATAAGTTGTTTGACCGTCTATGAAAGTTTAGGTTAAGGCTTAATCCCAACAAGTGCACCTTTGGGGTTCGATCGGGCAAGTTACTTGGTTATATCATAAGTCCGCGAGGAATTAAAGTCAATCCCGACAAGGTAAGATAAATACAAGATATGTCAGCACCGAAAAATGAAAAATAAGTACATGGGTTTCTTGGGAGTTTTAATTACATAGCCAGATTCATTTCTCATCTTACAACTACCTTTGAACCCATCTTTAAATTGTTACGTAAGCATCAAGATGTCCATTGGAATGATAGCTATCAAGAGTCCTTTGAAAATATTTAACAGTACCTTCAGGATCCTCCAATACTCATGCCTCCAGTTCCAGGGAGACCTGTCATTATGTATTTGACTGTGCTTGAAGGATCTATGGGTTGTGTGCTCGGAAAACATGAAGATACTGGACAAAAAGAACATTCCATTTATTACCTGAGCAAAAAGTTTACTGATTGTGAATTAAGGTATTCATTACTTGAGAAGACTTGTTGCGCTCTTACATGGGCAGCCCGACGTTTGAGGCAGTACATGTTGACACACTCTACAATTATGATATCTAAGATGGATCTGATAAAATACATCTTCGAGAAACCAGCACTTACAGGCAGATTGGCTCGGTGGAAAATGTTTTTTCTGAGTATGACATCCAGTACTTCACACAAAAGAATATCAAATGTAGAATTCTTGCAGATCATGTTTCCCACTAGCCATTAGAAGAGTATCAGTCAATGAAGTTCGATTTTCCAGACGAGGATGTTATGAAACTTTATGATAAGGAAGGACCCGAACCAGAGGAGCAATGAACTCTCATGTTCGACGATGCATCAAATGGAATGGGCCATGGTATTGGGGCAGTTCTGACTTCTCTATTTAACACTCACATACCTTTCACAGCCAGACTATGTTTTGATTGTACGAATAATGTCATAGAATACGAAGCTTGTGTAATAGGCCTTGAAGCAGCCATTGGTTTGAAGATCAAGATTCTTGAAGTTTATGGGGATTCTGCCTTAGTAATATACCAGGTACGAGGTGATTGGGATACACGACACCCCAATTTAGTTCCATACCAGGATTACATATTAGAGTTGTTATTCGCTTTGGATGAGATCACCTTTAAGCACATCCCTAGAGAAGTAAATGAGTTAGCCGATGCTCTAGCTACTTTAGAAATAATGTTCAAAGTCAGTTATCTGAACCATGCACCCAATATAAGAATCCTTCGTTACAAGGACCCAACACATGTTTTCCCTACTCATTGTCTCACGACTGAATACGTGTTAGATGAAAAGTCATGGTATTTTGACATCAAAAGATATTTGGAGAAGTAAGAGTATCCCGAGGGTGCTACGATTTTTGATAAGCGGACTCTTAGAAGATTAGCATCCAAGTTTTTTCTTGTCAGGAGATGTTTTGTACAAAAGAAACTATGATTCGGTTCTACTCAAATGCGTGGATAGACACAAAGTTAAATCCATCATACGAGAAATTCATGAGGGCTCTTTTGACTCACATGCCAGTGGACATGCTATGGCCAATAAAATCCTACGAGCAGGTTATTTATGGATGACGATGGAAAGTGATTGTTGTGTGTATGCAAACATGTGCCATAAATGTCAAGTTTATGCAGATAGGACACATATTCCTCCCACTCATTTAAATGTGATGACTTCACCATGGCCCTTTGAAATGTGGGGCATTGATATGACTGGAAGGATTGAGCCAAGCGCTCAAAATGGACATAGGTTCATTCTCGTTGCTATTGACTACTTCACCAAGTGATTGGAAGCGACTTCATATAAGAATGTTACCAGGAAAGTCGTCACTCGCTTCATTAAGAAATAAATCATATGCAGCTATGGGACTCCTAACAAGATCACCACTGATAACAGGTCGAATCTTAACAACAAAATGATGAAGGAAATGTGTGAATAATTCAAGATTGATCACCATAATTTGTCACCCTACCATCCAAAGATGAATGACACAGTCGAAGCACCTAACAAGAATATAAAGAAGATCGTCTAGAAAATGGTGAGAACATACAAGGATTGACATGAGATGTTGCCCTTTCCTCTACACGGCTATCGAACTTCGGTGCGTACTTCCACTGGGGAAACTCCTTTTTCCCTAGTCTATGGTATGGATGCAGTGCTCCCAGTCGAAGTGGAAATTCCTTCATTAAGGGTTTTGGTGGATACTAAGCTTGACGAAGTTGAATGGATTCAAACGGGGCTCGAAAAACTCAATATCATTGAAGAGAAGTGCCTAGATTCCATTTGTCATGGTAAGTTATATCAACAACGTCTCAAGAGAGCATTTTACAAGAAGATTCGACCTTGAGAGTTTCACACAGGTGACCTGGTCTTAAGGAAGATTCTCCCAATTCACTCTAATCCAAGAGGCAAGTGAACTCCCAACTATGAGGGGACATACATCATGAAGAATGCTTTCTTAAGAGGTCCTCTAATCCTGACATACATGGATGGGTAAGAAGTTCCACTTTCAGTCAATTTAGACTCAGTAAAAAAATACTACGCATAAAAAGACCCGCAAAGTCGAAAATATGAAAGTGTGGCTTAGGAAAAAGTTAGAGCTAAAAAATAAAGAAAGAAAAAGAATAACCCACTAATTCGAAAACACGAGAGGGAAGCTTAGGCAAAAATGGGTATCTCGATGGATTGAAAACCGGAAAGGGAGATCCAGGATAAAATTAGGGACTAAAAGCGAGAGACTGCAGTCGGAAAACTCTTCACGAATAACAAGTATACCCTCCTTCAAAAGCAAAGCACTAGGAATATCAAGGATATGGCAACTATAGCAATATTAGTTTTAATGGAAGTTTGAGATTTTCTTATTGCAATTTTACCTGTTATATCTGTCTTTTCTTTGCAATTTCCTCATTTAGGAGTTGTTTCCATGTATGAATTCTATTCACAGGTCAATCTCATTAATAAAAAATTTCCTTTCCACCAAAAATTTTCTTTCCTATGTCCTTTTTACTTTATTTTTTGTGTGCAAATTGAGATTTAAATTCTTTATTAAGCATTGCATTGAAAATAATAAGGCAATAATAATCACAAGCTAAGATGTGGAACACGATGTTACATAGACATGAAGGCATCCCAAGGGAATTCCATGGCATTCCAATGTTGTTTTTTGATGCAGGTAGCAGGTCGTAACAATCACCTCGACCTAGCTTTTATCATCGTCACCCCCTACAGATGGTTGAGCATATTTTTCTCTAACATAGAGAAACATGGGGAATTTGAAGAGATCCAGGTCTCTACCTAGCCATCCACAAGAAGTCTAGGATGCAGGGAAAGTCAGATCAAGCTACTCCACCCCAGTAAGACTACAAATCAATCCCCAACACGGCTATAACACAATTCTCGAGTTTTCAAGCACAATCCACATTGGTATCTCAAGACAACGGGAAACAAACCCTAATAAGCCTAACGTTTGGCCTTTTTCATATAGTAATCATCATTGCATATTACATTACATCCTCAAACGCGTAGCATATCCATTGAAATGGATTATTATGCCACACACTTCAAAACGCATTTGAAGCATAAGCCAGATTTGGTACCTTGCACGAAAGCCCAAATCAATCCTCATATTTCCCTGTTGATATCCGTCATTACACTACAAACCAAAATAAGCCATGTTCCAGTACATTATACTCCCAACTCTCAAAACAGTTTGTCAATCTTGGGTCGTAGGTCGTCCATAGATCTTACCCTCTTGTTATCTTTTCTTGGGTCGTAGGCCGTCCATAGGTCTTACCCTCATGTTATATTTTCTTGGGTCATTAGTCGTCCATAGATCGTAACCTCATGTTATCTTTTCTTGGGCCGTTGGTCTTCCATAATTCTTACCCTCATGTTATCTTCTCTTGGGTCATAGATCATACGCTGATTTTTACCCGTCATTTTACCTTTATTTTTGGGTCGTGAATCCTACATTATAGATTCTCCACTGTCGTTGATTGTACACGTTGTCTTTACCTTTCTTTTTGGGTCGTGAATCCAGCATGATAGATCCTCCTCTATCATTGATTTTTCCCGTCGTCTTTACCTTTCCTTTTGGGTCGTGAATCCTGCACGACAGATTCTCTGTTATCTTCGATTTTACTTGTCATCTTTACCTTTCTTTTTGGGTCATAAATCCTACACGATAGATTCTCCGCTTTCATCGATTTCGCCCGTTGTCTTTACCATTCTTTTTGGGTCGTAAATCCTACACGATAGATTCTCCACTTTCATCGATTTCGCCCGTTGTCTTTACCGTTCTTTTTGGGTCGTGAATCCTACACGATAGATCCTCCATTGTTGTCGATTTTACCCATTGTCTTTACCTTTATTGTAGGGTCATGAATCCTATACAATAAATCCTTCGTTATCGTAGATTTTACTTGTTGTCTTTACCTTTCTTTTTGGGGTCGTGAATCCTACACGATAGATTCTCTATTTTCGTCGAGTTTACCCATTGTATTTAAGTTATCATTTTGTCATTAATCCTACTTGCAGGAACCACGTCATCATCAACCATATCTTTTCAATCACTTTAACACCCACTTCCCCGATAACCTTGTATTGGCATCATTACCTTGTTACAAGCTATCGCTACTTAACCACATTTATCCATCATAACCAGTTCACCAGAAAACGAATTTTCTATACCCAGCTGACATCACAAATAATAATACTTACACCATCTCTCCAAGAAAAATTCCAGGTCTTGGTATTTAATCTTCTTCTACCTTAAACGATCGAATGGTTGACGCCAATATCACTTTAAGGTTTAAGACGATTAAATAGCGGCAGCTGTCATACTCTAAATTTGTCCTACCTTTTCACTTATCATATGGCTTAGGCTACACATTTCATTTGCATCATTTTCATTAGGTCAATCACACATATTTCCTTCATTTCAATAAGGCATGGGTTCAGCATCATAGGTTGTGCCAATTAGTGTTTCCATTGGTTTGAGATTCCTTCAGTTAAAATAAAGGTAGACTCGTATGGTTTTTCTCTTGAGCAATGGACTTGTAAATTAGGGTTTTGATACAGTGACTATCTTGAGCATCATTTCCTCGATATCTAAGGTTTTGTCTTTCCATCATCACAAGCATTCTCTTTATTAAGGATCCTCAAACCATTTTCTTCATTACAATGGGAAACTCAGGTGGATTAGGGTTTTGCGTCCTTCATGGATAGGTTGATTGAAGTCCATCAATACATATGTTAGGGTTGTCACTTGTATGTTCTCAAGGGTTCATCAATGGTTTCAGTCAAGATCCTGATTTAGTGTTTATTTCCCTATTGTTAATCGTGAGATTAGGGTTTCGTTTCGAATAGTACTCAAGCCTCATTTATCTTTTCACGAGGATATCCTTTTAAGGTTTTGTTTTGTGAAGAGGGACTTCATCAAAGAAAAGGTTTGTGGTTCAAGTTTCAAAAGTTTGACGCATGATACAAGAGATGTTTATTGTAGACTCATTTTATGATCAAGGTTTCATTGAGATGTGAAGTAGGATTCATTAAGTCAAGAGATCTTTTGATTAAGGTTTTAAGCATGCAAGAAAGAAGAATGCATTCATGAGGTTCTCTTGGAAAACAAGATGCAAGTGTTAAAGCTCAATGAAAAGTTACATAATTTGAAGATTCAAATTCAAGCTATATTCAAGTATGCTCAAATTTCAAAATATCATTTTGCATTACTCCGCTCATCATTTTCAATTTCATTCAAGAGTGTTCATCAAGATCAAGTTGACTCATTCATGGATTTCAAGATTCAAAATTATCATTCCATCTGTGATCGGTGGATCTGGAACTGACTGTTTAACGCTGGTTCGCGAAATGTCGCGGAAGCAAGAGTCGCCACCGTCTTTTATTTTCTCCAAATGGAAAGGACAAAAGCACAGAAAAATTCCTTAAAGAGATTGCTCTCGGTTCGGGAGGTAGATTATAGAAAGGGAAGGTGTTAGCACCCTTTCTATCCATGGTTATCCATGGGCTCTTAGATACTTGCTCATTGTGTTTTCAAAAATGGTTTGTTTGCTTTTCAATGTGGGTTTTAAAAAGTTTCTTTGAAAATTTCAGTTCGACTCTTGTATCGGTCCTCAAGAGTGTTTGAAAAATGCTTTCGAAAGCTTTTTGAAAATGTGTTGGTGTGAAAAGTATTTTTGATTTGTTTTGTTTTGAATTAGAGCAAGTATCTACGAGAACCTACCTACCCTAAGGAATTCTTCTGTGTAAATGTCCTTAAAGTAGTGCCATCCCACCATTGAGAGGTAGGTAGCACCACCGTTGGAGGTGTTCGGGTCAATTCGAGTTTAGGGACATTGTGGTCACCGAGCAAAGGTAAGACACCTTAGAAGCTACCCTTATGCCATTGATCTTTTATTCCGAGGCAACCATTCCAAGGCAACTTATTCGAGGCAACTTTGTTTTAGGCAACTAGATCAATGGACACAAGGACTCACTAAGACATCCTATAGTCGACGGCCACGTTTCGAGGGACAAGGCAACAGTGTGATCACCGGAGTAATGGGAAGACACCTTAGAAGCTACCCTCATGCCAGGTTCCCGGATCATGAGGACTTACTAAGACATCCTCTACTCGACGATCACCTTTCGGGGCAAGGCAACAGTGAGGCGTACCCTTGGGGTGGTGTGTGCGATTCGTGTGTCGTTTTCATTTGCATTTATCTTGTCATGTTATTGGTGTTCTACGCTTGTTTTTATTTTTGTCATTCATTCTTGCATGCATTTATTTAGCAGTTAAAAATTGCGAGAAATTAAAAGTTCCTAAACTATTACAAAGGCGCGGGTCCACATCGCCAAAATTTCCAGAACCCGATTTGACAAAAAATAAATAAAGAACTAAAGTGCGAGAAATATAAAATGTCCGAGTTACATGGCTTTGGGAGAATTACATAAATATTTAAAAGAAACGAAATAAAACGCGCAAATTGAAATAAGATTGGAAACGAGGGCGTTGGACCCTTTTGAAGTTAAATTGAAATTAAAAATTAATTAATTATTTATTGAAATAAAAGAAGTGTTTTTTTAGGTTTTTTTGCATTTATGAAATAAGAAAATTAAAATTAAAATTAAAAGAAACCCTAATTCTAAGTTATTTTTAATTATTTGAGAAAAATGTTAAAGTTTAACTTAATTTACTAAAGAATTTATGTACATGTTTATTTACAAAATAAATTAGTAATTAATAATAATAATAATGATGAGAAAAGTATTTATTAAAAAAAATGATGAAAAAGTTAAAAAAACCTAATTTCTACATATTTAATTTATTAAGAAAAATATTAAAGTTTTGAAACTTAAATTAATCTAATTAATTGTTTAAAGTTTATTTACAAAAATAATAATAGTGAAATTAATATTAATAAAATAAACATTTTGATTTTTATGATTTTCCTGTTTTTTACTATTTTTTATATTTTATGAAAATAAGTTAAATTAAAGGAATTAATTAAAAAAAGAAATAATTGAAATAAATAAAATAAGGAAAAGAAAGAAAATACAATACCTTGGGGGGTTTCTGTCCCCTTTTTGGAGGTGAATTGGAGTGGTTTGGCCATTTGTGTTCTGGCCTCATCATGCATAAGTTGTTCTACTTTGGCCATTTGGCTTTTGGCTTTTGGCCATTTGCGTTTTGGCTTTTGGCCATTTGTGTTCTGGCTTCAACATTCCTTTAATGTCTGGCTTAATGTCTGCCTCGCCATGTATTGGTGTCATGCATAAAATGTTCTACTTTGGCCATTTGGCTTTTGGCCTTTTGGCCTCAACGTTCCTTAATGAACCTGCATGGGATCCTGTCTAAATCTGCAGTGTTGAATCTCATGAAAACATTAAATAAAATCATAAAATGCAAATAAAGCCAATATATGAAGAAATTTAATGTTTAGGCACAATATGGCATGTATGAATGATTATACCCTTTTGATCATGGAGATCAAATCAACCTTACCCTTACTGGAAAAGTAGTGACATGAATGATTTTATGCCCTTTTGATCATGGAGATCAAGCCAGCCTTACCCTTACTGAAGAAGTAATAAGATGTTGGTTTGTAGCTGAGATGGCTTGTTTGTAGTGAGAGAGGGATTTGTAGGAAGGATTTCAAGGTTTTAGGGTTCTTGAAAGAATTTGATATTCTAACAGTATTGTGACAAGGTTTTTTCTCTCTTTTCCTCATCTCTTTTTTTCTCCCTGGTTTGTGTGAAAAGAATGTGATTATATAATGGAAATTAGGGTAAAACAAATGGGCTTTGAATGTGCAATTGGGCCTCCAATATTCACTTGAATTCGTCACTTTCCAGGCTAAATCGCAGAGACTTAAGTGCATTTTTTGAAGTTGAAATGTGAAAACAAAATGTAGCCGACATCGAGAACTAACTCCTGTCCGAAAATCGACTCAATCGGATAAACGGTGAATTAGTTATGAATTTTTGAAGTTTCAGCTCAGACAAACTTATTTTGGGCTTTAGTGTCGACTCTGACACGTTCTTCAATAAAAAACTGGTATTGATCGGTGCATAATTTGGTCTCGACTTTTGAAGCAAAGTTGTAGATCTATGAGTCAGTGACCTTGTGTAAAAATATGAGTCCAATCCGATAAAAATTGACCGAGTTATGAATTTTCGAAGTTTCGGCTCAGATGAAATAATATTCAGCATTCAGGATTTTCAGCGTGTCACGCACTCTGAGCAAAAAACGAAGGCCTTTTGAATACCGTTTGAACTCAATACATTCTGTGAAAATGTAGCCAACTCAATTTGTGAAATTTTGGCGCCAGAACCAGCTCGATACGATGAAAATCGACCAAGTTATGATTTTCTGAACATGACGTAGATAAACTTCTGTCACAAATTTTCTGTGCGAAAATACTTGATAAATCCACATTTTTGAAGACCTTCTGATTGAAATTGGCTTCCAGCCGTGAGAGATGAAAACGTAGATAGTGTCAAGATGGAATTTTGGCCACCGGAACGGGTTCAAAACGAGTCACGATCTTCAAGTTATGAATTTTTTAGCGCGTAAAAACTGCACTTTCAGCACACTTTTTCACTATATTTCTTCAAGAAAACTCACACATTCGGATACCTTCTTTAAAGAATTGACTCTTGAGCCGAACCTGAATTTGAGAATACGTTATCAGAGATATCTTGGCGAAAGAATACCTGAATATGACGCGCCGGGTTGGACTTGTGAATTTTTCTTGGAATATTTTGAGAAATATGGGAGGGCAAATTTTGGGGTACAACAGTTGCCCCTGTTCAATCTTCTTAGACCTGAGGATGCAGATTGGCTGACGTGCCTTTCGTAATCCGAGGGTAGAAGATGATTGAACACTAGAGTGCCCAGAAATTTGCGCTCACATAGAAGCAGTGTGATGATGGGAATGGGCTTATAGATGCCATTTGGAGATTGATGGATAGGATGATGGGCTTATAGATGCCATGCTAAGAGATGCTGGAAGGTGGATGGGCTTATAGATGCCATCTGGATGTCGATCGCGTAAGAGATTCCTTAGCGAGAACCTGCGTACCTGCAAAAGAAAAATGATTACCTGGCCTGTTACAGGAGCTGGTCTTCAGATGCTTTGTATAGAGGTGTCCTGACTGGTTACAGGAGCTGATTTTCAGATGCTTTTGTGTAGATATGTCCTGACTGGTTACAGGAATCGGATCTTCGAATTCTTCAGACGTGCCCTGGCGAGATACAGGAATCGAGTCTGGTAATGTTAGTCTTCAACGGATACACCCTGGCAAGATTCAGGTATCGGATCCTCGAACTCTTCAGACACCCCCTGGCAAGATACAGGAATCGGATCTGGTAATGTTAGTCTTCAACGGATACACCCTGGCAAGATTCAGGTATCGGATCCTCGAACTCTTCAGACACACCCTGGCGAGATACATGAATCGAGTCTGGAATTAGAAAGGTTGGTGAATTGTCTCTACTGACGGGTTACCCTTATGGGCGAGAGGTCTTTAACGACGAGCGCCTATCACGACGAGTGTCTATCACGACGAGTGTCTATCACGACGAGTGTCTATCACGACGAGTGTCTATCACGATGAGTGTCTATCACGATGAGTGTCTATCACGACGAGTGTCTATCACGACGAGTGTCTATAACGACGAGTGTCTATCACGACGAGTGTCTATAACGACGAGTGTCTATCACGACGAGCGTCTATAACGACGAGTGTCTATAACGACGAGTGTCTATCACGACGAGTGTCTATAACGACGAGTGTCTATAACGACGAGTGTCTATAACGACGAGTGTCTATAACGACGAGTGTCTATAACGACGAGTGTCTATAACGACGAGTGTCTATAACGACGAGTGTCTATAACGACGAGTGTCTATGACGACGAGTGTCTATAATGACGAGTGTCTATAACGACGAGTGTCTATAACGACGAGTGTCTATGACGACGAATGTCTATAACGACGAGTGTCTATAACGACGAGTGTCTATAACGACGGGTTGTATCAGAGAAATCTTTAGGCATTGATTTAACTGGATTTGTATTCTTTTGACTGGATTTGTCTACTTTGACATAGCTGATCATTTAACTGTATCCTTCCTGAAAGGTAAAGGTCAGTCATATGCAATGCATGGTATGGATCAAGCGGTGATATTCTTAGCATAAATGAGATTATGTGACATGATGCACGTGTCATGTTTATGATAATGTAATGTTTTTGAATGTATCTCCGTCTAGAAAAAAAAAGTCATTGACGAATGCCGGGAAGTTCGCTGAATCCTGGGTTGATCTTGAAGAGTGGGGTTCTTCGTTTCTGCTGGGGGATGATAATTGCAAGAATAAACCGGTAGGAGAAGATGACTCCGTTGGGGAATAAACTTGGCAAAGGGATTGCTCTGCGGGGAGATAACTCTGTGGGGAAAGAGGGGCACTTTGCTGAGGGGCTGATGATAACTCCGCCGGGGATACCATGGTTGTGTTGGAAGTATTAATAGACTTTGCTGGGGATAGGAAGACTTCGTCGAGGATGCTCTCTCCGTGGCTTTTGGCTGAGGATAACCCAGTTATATCCTGGTAAGGAAATAACTCTTGAATAAAGCCGGGGGACGCGTTCGTGTTCTGCGAGGGATAAGCTTCCAGAATCTACTGGGGATAAGCTTACTGTTGGGGAGATGATTCAACTTTCCTGGGGAACTAGATTGGACTCTCTTGGGGAAGCTTTGAGCTGCATTTGGGGAGTGGCTCTGCTGAATGCCTGGTATACTGCCGGGGAACAATCTTTAGGTCAAGACTTTCGGGGATGCTTGTTAAGAATGTATATATGCTGCTGGGGAGTGCTGAGATCTGCGGGAGGATACCCAACTTCCTTAAGTTTGATAATAGCTTTGCTTGAGGAGAGTGTACTGGCTTGCTGGCTCACTCTCTGGGGAATTAGGATATCTGGTTATGTTCTTTAGCTAAACCTATCTTAGTACCTTGATGGACCGAACCATTAGATTGCTTAGACCACACATTATTGCCCCAGTTTCAGTGGGAGAAGGCACCCGTGGGGGTAATTGACAAATCTTCTGGTAGGCGGGTGACGAGATGCCAGGACATAGTCGTACGCTTTGATCCCTAACTTTTGCCTGGACCGCCCTTTCGGGTTTTCAGTCCACCGGGATACCCATTTTTGCTCAAGCCGCCTTTTCAGGTTTTCGACTTGCCGGGTATACAGATTTTTTCATTTCCTCCCTCATTTTTGCCCGAACCCTTTTGGTTCGCCGGGAAGCCCTTATTTTTGCCTAGGTGTGTCAACCTAGCGGGTCTTTGATTTTGCATAGTATTTTTTCGACTATATCCATGCTCTCAGGATGTAGGGAGTTGCCCCTGTTAGAATTGTTTTGCCATGCCACCAGAAGGTGTTTGATCAGGCAAGATTTGTTGCTGAAATGCCCCAAGTGACTCAAGCGGAGATTTGCCCCAGGCTATTTAGCCTTTGAGAGATTCTCCGAATCTTGATTGGACTGCCCCAGATAATGGACCATGGTCATGTCTGCCCCTTGATTGGAGGTACTTCTGTTCATTAGGCATTCGTCGTGCGAACTTCTATGCTGTTCAAACAAAAAGTCATATGCAAACAAAGTTATGTTAAAAATGCAAAGCCTATGTCTGTCTTGAAGATTTTGAAAATGCATTCTTTTTCATAAAATAAATGAATGTTTGTAAAACGTGATGTCAACTCCTTCTTTATAGTAAGCCTTAAGGAGTCAGGATACCTTTCGTCACAGTATGCTTTCGAACTAACCCATGCTTCAGCTAGGACTTTTAAGGGTTATAGCGTGGCCTGGTTCACGGTTTTAAGAAACAAAGGATAAAGGCTCAAATTATTTGTACCCACCCGCTCTTCGTGATGTTCTCCAAACCTAAACTCAGCTGATCGTGCATTAGACCTTGTTTGAGTCTTTGTCCTGATGTTCCAATGATGGTTCGGATATTGAACGTTTATTTGAATAGGCAGTCATCTCCTTTTTTGCTGAGCGTTTGTAGGACCTCTTTCTTTTTTTTATTTTTTGTTATCCCTTTCTTTTTTGCCTGAACTGTTTCCTTTTTTGGAATTACGGTCAGCGGGATGCCCCAGTTTTGTAAGTCTCCTTCATAGGTTTTGACTTAATGGGCTTTTTTTTTTTATATTTTGAAAGATAATGACTGCCTTTCTTTATTGATCATTCGGAACCATCACTGTCTTTCTTTGTTTTGTAAGGATCTTTTTGGTGCCCTTCGTTATGCACTTGGATCAACTGAGAGACTACCCTGCCCCAGGTTATGATTAAGGGTTTTAAATTTCGAAAAGAAAAACTCCTACTTCTTTGGCTCAGAGGGGTTGACGAGGGATTATCATCCTTATAACTCCAGTGTTTAGGGATTGAAACAATGCCTGTAACTCATCAGCGGGGTCTGTTCAAAAGCATACTGTAGATTAGGATATCGTTTTCGTCATCCTCCCTCAAGAGGCTTAGATTTATTAATCGAGCGTTGATCATCAGAAAAAATATGAAAATAATTTGCACATAGTGAATACAAATATATTGCTTCAAACAGACATATGCGATGCATTAATGAAATAACAACGTTTAACATGAGTAAATGTTTAAACAAAAGAAAATTGCAACTTGAACATTCGAATGAACAAAAATTTCTCAATCCTAGCCATGATTTGGCAAGGGAGTAGTGATCACGTGGGGAGTCTTGGGTACTTTAAACTGAATCTCTCCAGCGTCGATCATGTCTTGGATCTTATTTTTCAAGCTCCAACAATCATCTGTAGCATGCCTCGGGCTGTCAGAATGGTAAGCGCAGTGAGCGTTGGGGTTATACCTTGAAGGTGTCCTGTTGGGATTCTTAGGAGGATCCTTTAGAGTTACCAAGTTCAACCTCAGCAGCTGTTGTAAGGCTTGAGGCAGCGACACGTTGAGCTTGGTGAATTGCCTTTTGGGCTTGTCTGGCTGAAGCTGGTGAGGTTGATACTGAATTGGTGATACTGGAGCCATATGAGGAGCTTTCTCCTTGC
Organism: Vicia faba; assembly: GCA_948472305.1. Taxonomy (NCBI): domain Eukaryota; kingdom Viridiplantae; phylum Streptophyta; class Magnoliopsida; order Fabales; family Fabaceae; genus Vicia; species Vicia faba. The sequence goes on from OX451737.1 coordinate 946,364,898, forward strand.
CTCTTTGTCTCAAAGATGGTTGAACGATGATTGGCTTTTTACCCTTAGATGTTTGCCCCAGTTGGTTACCCTGAAGCAGTTGGTTGACGAGAAACCGGAGCTCATCTTGTCTTTGAGCTAAACCTTGAATGGCATTCCTCTGCCCCAGCATTTGGGCTTTCATTGCATCCATCTCAGCTTGTAGGTGTTTCAACTTTTCATCCTCAGCACCGTTCTTGACAAAGGTCTCCCTGAGAAGGGTCCTTAGCTCTTCCTGTCCCTTGGATAGATTCAGGAGGATTTCCCCGAACCGAGTCTCTTTGAGCAAGAAGGTCCTGGTTATCTAGTTGGAAGGCCATTGCTGAAATAAACAGCGAGAAAGGTAAGTGACCTGCAACAAAGATACCTGTTATGTAATGATATGTATGATATGCATGCAGTGATTTCAAGGACCTCGAGGGGTAAACAAAAAAAAATTCGTTAGAATTTGGGTCCGGTAGCTTGACTGAAGGAACTTCGTGTTATTGAGAGTCCTTCTTCAAGGGTCAAAGGCTCACCATATCCAGTGGGTCATAGCCCCTGACTTTAGTCATCCTGTCTGGCTTTGATTTCCAAACAACCTTGGTTGGGAGGAACCTTCTTCAAGTGTCAAAGCTCACCATATCTAGTGGGTCATAGCCCCTGACAATCTTTGGCTAGAGGAAAATAAATCCTCTTTGCCCCTTGCTAGATGTTTGATTTATCATGACCTGCATCACAAGCCCTTGAGATCCTTGAAATGGGTTAGGATGTATGCAATGGTATGATGTCATGATGCATGGGGTAATATGAATAAACCCTGTTATGAGCCCTTATTAAGGACTATAAACAGAAACCTGCAAGAAACTCAAGTAAAACCTGTCATGAGTTCCAGTTAAGGACTAAAAAACAAAACCTGCAAGAAACTCGGTAAACCTTGTTATGAGTCCTAATTAAGGATTGCAAACCAAAACCTGTAAGAAACTTAATATACCCTGTTATGAGTCCCTATTAAGGACTATAAACAAAACCTGCAAGAAACTCGGTAAACCTTGTTATGAGTCCTAATCAAGGACTACAAACAAAACCTGCAAGAAGCTCAAGTGTCAGACAACAAGCATGCAAATAGTCAAGTACGAAGGCACACAAGTCACACAAAAGAGCCCTTAGAGTTTAGGCCAGCATGAGGTCTAGGTATTACCCTCTTTCAGTTTGTTGGTTCATACCTGTCCTATCCAAGTAACCGGGTTCTTAGAGGATCCCAATATCATTGACTACCCTCAATCGGTCATAACTCCAGCATCGCAATCTTTTCTTGCAGCCAGAACCATCACGAGAGTTTAGCCTCAATGGGCGTAGCATACTGCTACTGTTCTAATGGCCAAGTTGTGTCATTTAAGGTTCTAAGGTTGTTGGTGCTTAATGACTCCTCAGAAGACCCATATTCTCCTCGTTGCAACACAAGGGATATCGGTACAGACCAAGGTGCCACACCAACGTAGCCACTGTTTCACCCGTGTCGGTCTACGCCGGACAGGTCCCTCACAGCTTATGCTACCTAAACAGGGTATCCCCAGATCTGGGTTAGGATCTATGTAACTCCCATGCAACCCACAAATTTAAAGCAGACAAGTCAATACAATTGAAAACACAGTTATGAACTAACCCTAAGGTACACCTCACTTTAAGTTTAAGTCCCCAGCAGAGTCGCCAGTTCTGTGATCGGTGGATCTGGAACTGACTGTTTAACGCTGGTTCGCGAAATGTCGCGGAAGCAAGAGTCGCCACCGTCTTTTATTTTCTCCAAATGGAAAGGACAAAAGCACAGAAAAATTCCTTAAAGAGATTGCTCTCGGTTCGGGAGGTAGATTATAGAAAGGGAAGGTATTAGCACCCTTTCTATCCATGGTTATCCATGGGCTCTTAGATACTTGCTCATTGTGTTTTCAAAAATGATTTGTTTGCTTTTCAATGTGGGTTTTAAAAAGTTTCTTTGAAAATTTCAGTTCGACTCTTGTATCGGTCCTCAAGAGTGTTTGAAAAATGCTTTCGAAAGCTTTTTGAAAATGTGTTGGTGTGAAAAGTATTTTTGATTTGTTTTGTTTTGAATTAGAGCAAGTATCTCCGAGAACCTACCTACCCTAAGGAATTCGTCTGTGTAAATGTCCTTAAAGTAGTGCCATCCCACCATTGAGAGGTAGGTAGCACCACCGTTGGAGGTGTTCGGGTCAATTCGAGTTTAGGGACATTGTGGTCACCGAGCAAAGGTAAGACACCTTAGAAGCTACCCTTATGCCATTGATCTTTTATTCCGAGGCAACCGTTCCGAGGCAACTTATTCGAGGCAACTTTGTTTTAGGCAACTAGATCAATGGACACAAGGACTCACTAAGACATCCTATAGTCGACGACCACGTTTCGAGGGACAAGGCAACAGTGTGATCACCGGAGTAATGGGAAGGCACCTTAGAAGCTACCCTCATGCCAGGTTCCCGGATCATGAGGACTTACTAAGACATCCTCTACTCGACGATCACCTTTCGGGGCAAGGCAACAGTGAGGCGTACCCTAGGGGTGGTGTGTGCGATTCGTGTGTCGTTTTCATTTGCATTTATCTTGTCATGTTATTGGTGTTCTACGCTTGTTTTTATTTTTGTCATTCATTCTTGCATGCATTTATTTAGCAGTTAAAAATTGCGAGAAATTAAAAGTTCCTAAACTATTACAAAGGCGCGGGTCCACATCGCCAAAATTTCCAGAACCCGATTTGACAGAAAATAAATAAAGAACTAAAGTGCGAGAAATATAAAATGTCCGAGTTACATGGCTTTGGGAGAATTACATAAATATTTAAAAGAAACGAAATAAAACGCGCGAATTGAAATAAGATTGGAAACGAGGGCGTTGGATCCTTTTGAAGTTAAATTGAAATTAAAAATTAATTAATTATTTATTGAAATAAAAGAAGTGTTTTTTTAGGTTTTTTTGCATTTATGAAATAAGAAAATTAAAATTAAAATTAAAAGAAACCCTAATTCTAAGTTATTTTTAATTATTTTAGAAAAATGTTAAAGTTTAACTTAATTTACTAAAGAATTTATGTACATGTTTATTTACAAAATAAATTAGTAATTAATAATAATAATAATAATGATGAGAAAAGTATTTATTAAAAAAAATGATGAAAAAGTTAAAAAAAACCTAATTTCTACATATTTAATTTATTAAGAAAAATATTAAAGTTTTGAAACTTAAATTAATCTAATTAATTGTTTAAAGTTTATTTACAAAAATAATAATAGTGAAATTAATATTAATAAAATAAACATTTTGATTTTTATGATTTTCCTGTTTTTTACTATTTTTTATATTTTATGAAAATAAGTTAAATTAAAGGAATTAATTAAAAAAAGAAATAATTGAAATAAATAAAATAAGGAAAAGAAAGAAAATACAATACCTTGGGGGGTTTCTGTCCCCTTTTTGGAGGTGAATTGGAGTGGTTTGGCCATTTGTGTTCTGGCCTCATCATGCATAAGTTGTTCTACTTTGGCCATTTGGCTTTTGGCTTTTGGCCATTTGCGTTTTGGCTTTTGGCCATTTGTGTTCTGGCTTCAACATTCCTTTAATGTCTGGCTTAATGTCTGCCTCGCCATGTATTGGTGTCATGCATAAAATGTTCTACTTTGGCCATTTGGCTTTTGGCCTTTTGGCCTCAACGTTCCTTAATGAACCTGCATGGGATCCTGTCTAAATCTGCAGTGTTGAATCTCATGAAAACATTAAATAAAATCATAAAATGCAAATAAAGCCAATATATGAAGAAATTTAATGTTTAGGCACAATATGGCATGTATGAATGATTATACCCTTTTGATCATGGAGATCAAATCAACCTTACCCTTACTGGAAAAGTAGTGACATGAATGATTTTATGCCCTTTTGATCATGGAGATCAAGCCAGCCTTACCCTTACTGAAGAAGTAATAAGATGTTGGTTTGTAGCTGAGATGGCTTGTTTGTAGTGAGAGAGGGATTTGTAGGAAGGATTTCAAGGTTTTAGGGTTCTTGAAAGAATTTGATATTCTAACAGTATTGTGACAAGGTTTTTTCTCTCTTTTCCTCATCTCTTTTTTTCTCCCTGGTTTGTGTGAAAAGAATGTGATTATATAATGGAAATTAGGGTAAAGCAAATGGGCTTTGAATGTGCAATTGGGCCTCCAATATTCACTTGAATTCGTCACTTTCCAGGCTAAATCGCAGGGACTTAAGTGCATTTTTTGAAGTTGAAATGTGAAAACAAAATGTAGCCGACATCGATAACTAACTCTTGTCCGAAAATCGACTCAATCGGATAAACGGTGAATTAGTTATGAATTTTTGAAGTTTCAGCTCAGACAAACTTATTTTGGGCTTTAGTGTCGACTCTGATACGTTCTTCAATAAAAAACTGGTATTGATCGGTGCATAATTTGGTCTCGACTTTTGATGCAAAGTTGTAGATCTATGAGTCAGTGACCTTGTGTAAAAATATGAGTCCAATCCGATAAAAATTGACCGAGTTATGAATTTTCGAAGTTTCGGCTCAGATGAAATAATATTCAGCATTCAGGATTTTCAGCGTGTCACGCACTCTGAGCAAAAAACGAAGGCCTTTTGAATACCGTTTGAACTCAATACATTCTGTGAAAATGTAGCCAACTCAATTTGTGAAATTTTGGCGCCAGAACCAGCTCGATACGATGAAAATCGACCAAGTTATGATTTTCTGAACATGACGTAGATAAACTTCTGTCACAAATTTTCTGTGCGAAAATACTTGATAAATCCACATTTTTGAAGACCTTCTGATCGAAATTGGCTTCCAGCCGTGAGAGATGAAAACGTAGATAGTGTCAAGATGGAATTTTGGCCACCGGAACGGGTTCAAAACGAGTCACGATCTTCAAGTTATGAATTTTTTAGCGCGTAAAAACTGCACTTTCAACACACTTTTTCACTATATTTCTTCAAGAAAACTCACACATTCGGATACCTTCTTTAAAGAATTGACTCTTGAGCCGAACCTGAATTTGAGAATACGTTATCAGAGATATCTTGGCGAAAGAATACCTGAATATGACGCGCCGGGTTGGACTTGTGAATTTTTCTTGGAATATTTTGAGAAATATGGGAGGGCAAATTTTGGGGTACAACACCATCCAAGCTTGTTATAAAAGATTTCATCCATTATTTTAATTAAAGTATAATTCAACCTTATTTATGCTTTGCAATATTTATTCAAGAATTTCTTGCAAGATTGAAGATTGTCATTCAAAGTTTTCAAAAAAATTTATCATGAATCAAATTCGTCTCATCCGAGTATCGCCATCATTTTCAAGTAAAACATTGCAAGTTATCATCTTTTCATTCATCAAATGATTATCTTCAAGATTATAATCGAAAATTTGAAAGTTTCATTACAAGGAAAACATCTCAAGTCCTTACAAAAGAATCATCCTTATTACAAGAAGGTTCATAACATGGAGACATTACAAGTCATAAGAAAGTCTAATCCTAAACATCTTCATGTCGTAATCTCCCATGTTCCAAAATGGTGTGCCATTTCTCCAAATTAAGCTTTGTGTCTGACGTCGCATTTCTTCAACCAAGTTTCATGAGTCTTTATGAAATTCCACAATTCAATTAAATTCAACCATGTCCAAAACAATTGATTAAATCAATACTTTCAGCCCTACATCACATTGCAAAATAGTCTCAAACAATAAATTAAATCTATCCAAAAAGTAGTTAACCAAGTCAAAAGATGCAGCCATGTTCTAAACATACAAACCAGTCCAAAGTAAATGCTATAACCTATGCCAAAATAGTGTGCATAAACCTGTCCCAAAGCAATCCAAAACAACACTACATCACCCTGTAGGATGCTGCCCAAAACAATCTAAACTTTGCACAAAAATAGTCCAAACCAATGTTGTCCTATTGCACAGACCCTGCCCCATAAACCTGTCCTTATCCCAAACAAAACCAGCCTACTATTAAGGTCTTCATACCTAGAAAAACCTGCATCATACAAAGCCAAACATAACAATCCAAATTATGTAAAAAAAACTGAAATATTTTCCACTTTTATTCGGGTGCATACCCTGCAAACCTGTAGTCTAAACCAGTCCAGGAACTGCACAAAAACATCATACCCCAAAGGTTGTATTAAAAGTAAAAAATCAGCACATCATATTTGTTCAAATTTCACAAACTTTTCCCTCAAAAACCTATCCTCATGTCTACATATGAAAGCTTGATCTCGCATTAAAGGGGGGATCTCACATAAAACACAAATATCTGTTATCAAAAATTCCAGAGAAAAAATATTTTAAAAAATTGTCAAGAAACTTGGCCAAAATTCTACAGAAACGGATATTCAATCTTACTCCACATCAGTTTCGAGTTTTTCTTTAACCTGCAAACAGAGTTCACAAAAAAACAATAAGCACTGAATCACATCAACCTTCAAGACCACTTGCAATTAGTAAAAGCCACACAATATTATAACACGTAGAAGAAGAACGAAAGTGAGTTGCAGCCAACACATAAAACCGCAAACATGAAAGACGCACAACATCAACGAAATCACAAAAAAAAGCGGAGTACGAAAGGAAAAGCATGAAATTGAGAAGTGTGGGACTTACCTCTTTCGAAGCCTAGTCGGAGAGACTCGGACAGGTACTAATTCTTTCACCATTTTTATACCTCCATGTTGTTTTCTTTAGATGAATTATTGTTGCTGTTTGATATTCAAAACCGAGAATTGATTTCTGTTTTTGAAACCGAAACCGAGACTAAAGTTTATTGTTGTTATTTTTTCTTAATTGTGAGACCGAGTAGAACAGAGAAAAGAGTTATGTTTGGATTTTGTGTGAGAATCGATGAAACGGAGGGAGTTTAGCGATTGAAAAATATGATGACCAAGAAAAGTTTATAATAAGAGATGAAGGAATTAATTGAAATCTGAGTTTTGGTTGTTGATGATTGAAGCTTGTAACTAATTGTGATACGGTGGGAGAACTGACTAGGGTTTTGCGTTCGTGTTCGCAAATGTTTCGGTTGAGCAAGAGTCGCCACCGACTTTTTATTTTATCCTAAGGAAAGGTTTAAAAAGCACAGCAAAAACCTTTGAGATTTTTCTTGGGTTCGGGGAGTAGATTATAGAAGGGGAAGGTATTAGCACCCCTTCTATCCATGGTTATCCATGGGCTCTTAGGTACTTGCTTAGATCAACTTGCCTTGGTTTTCAATTGTTTGAAATGGTGCTTTGTGTGTGGTTTTGAAAATGTTTTGAAAAGATGCCTTGTATTAGGCTAACCTTGTAACAATTCTTTACTCGAATGTTTTACAGAAGGTGTTTTATCTTTTAAAAGAGATGTTTCAAGGGTTTGAAAAGTTGATTTTTGAAAGTGTTTGTGAAGTGGGTTTTGAAATTAGGCAAGTGTTTTCTTGGAAATTTAGCAAGTACTTAAGAGTTTATCTACCCTAAAAATTTCCTCAAAGATTTTTATTATGTTTTAAACCTTTTGACAATTTTTGTTCCACCATTGCATTTGGTGGACAATCTTGTCTTAGGAGATGAAAAGGGACAGGCGCGGGTCATCGTTTGGACCATAATTGCAACGGCGTTAAATGTCTTTGGGCAATTCTCTTTAAGGGACTTGATCATTTGTTTTTGTTTGTTTTGAAAAGTTTTATCGAGGGACTATGATCATTCATATTGTTTGCTTTGCCCAAAGAAATTCAACATACAACATGGCCCAATTATTTGAAGGCAACAAAGTGGAATACCCTAGGGGTGCAAGTGTGAGAAGTGTTGTTTATTTTCATGCTCATCTATCTTGTATTAGGTCAAACTATTTTTTATCGTTTTTTCGCATGCAAACCCTAATTCTAACATGGCATAATTAGAAAGCGTATAAAGTGCGAAATTTAAATTCCTACGCTATTACAACATAATAATATAGGGAGGGGGGTACAAATTTACAAATGGGGGATATTAGACAAGGATTTAAATCTAAATTATTACATCATTTTTGAATATTTGCAAGGTAAGTAAATTGCACAATTAAATAGAAATTAAATAAATATGCAAAAATGCAAAAAGAAAGTTTTTATATGTATGAAAATATTATTTATGTAAAGATAAAAATAAGAAAATAAAAAGATATTATTTTTGAGTATTTTCACATTTAGGGCAAAACCCTAGTTTTAATCAAAATGTATATTAATTAATTAATCCACATAATATTTATTATTTACATACAAGAATAAAATATGGTACATTTGAACAAAGGTCATTTTTTTTTATATTAAATATTAAAATAAAATATATACATTTTTTGGCATTTTTATTCTAAGTATAATAATATATATATATATGTATATTTACATTATAAATATGTATTATATACAAAATAAGTATTTACTTAATATTTTAATAAAATAAAATAAAAAAGGTATTTTTTATGTGAAATATTTTCAGAAGGTAAATAAAAATAAAAATGCAAATAGAAGTATTTTTTTTACATATTTTCTATTTATCTTAAATAACAATATATATCTATTTATATACAAATCAAAAAGAAAATCAAATAAAAACCAAATAAAATCAAAAAATGATGAGAAAAATATTTTCAAAATTTTAATATGTTGAGAAAAAATAAACAAGTCAAACAAAAAAAGAAAAAGTCAAAAATGTCAAAAAATGAAGCAAATGGGCTGAGGGGTGTGAAACAGAAAAAATGGTGTGGATAGCAAAAATAACACAGGCCCAGCCCAATCCACTTCTTCTTCAACCTCTGAACAGATTTTGTTCAAAAACGCGCGCCAACAAGCTCCCTTTGAATGTCCTGATTCTTTGATCCTTTGAACAAACTTCCAACACAAAACATGTAAAGCATAATCTCACGATTTCATACATATAAAGAACATGAACTATCTCTCTAAGATGAGGGAGAATTTCTCTCCCCCTCTTTTCTGACCTAACTTTTCTACCATTTTCAGAGCTCAAATTCTCTCTACTCAGACAAAAGAAATGAAAAGTAAAGCTATGTACATGTTCAGGGCTATGAGTAGGACCTTGTTTCTTTACAAACTTAAGACTAAATATGCATGATAAGAGAGATACGAATTCAAACTTTTACCTATTCAGTTGGACTTCTATCTGGAGAATGAGGAACTTTCAGTGCAAGGTGATGATTGGAAAAGCTTCCTTGAGGTCCAGGGATGCTTTTTCAATGCTTACTTTGTCTTGAAACTCCTTGTATCGAGCTGTGGAACTTCAACTGCAAAAGGAAAAATTAAAAATGGTGGAAACTGTTAGAGTGATTACAGGTCAGGCTTTAGGCCATGGTTAGTTTGCATATGTTGTATGGAAGGTGTATGAATTGATTTTGGTGAGAATGCTCGAGGGAAATGGGAGTTTGCACTCAAACTGCAGAGGCAACCCTGTTTTTGCAGTTTGAGGATGATTATGGCAATGGGAGTGTTTGAGAGGTCAAGGATTCGTGCAAAAGCTTGGTTGGGATGTACTGAGTGTGTTTGATATCTTTTGTGTTGTGTTTGTAAGCTGAGGTTCAAGTTCTCACAAGTTATGGACCTTTCTTCTTTTCTAAGCAACAAAATGCCACTTGATGTTCTAGGCATGTAGGGGGCCTCCTAATGGGCTGCATAATCTTCTCTTGATCAGAGCAATTTGTCCATAATCTTGTGCCATTCAGATTTAGCTTGTACTTGTTGGATTTCTAATTTGACATAAAGTGAACTTTTGCAAAAATGGATAGTTTACTTTTTCCAAATTGGGATTAATCCTTTAGACAAAGCTTGAACTCAAAGAACTTGGTCTTGGTACAAAGAATATGCATTAAATTTATGAGTGTAACTTGGTTTAGGGACCTGTAATCAAGGGCATGCTGGTTTTGAGAAGTTGCATAATCTTATGAACATGAAAAATGGCCAATTCACAAGTGAGTTTTTGCTATATTGTGAAATTCGATTCTCCCAAACCATGAATTTGTTTGAGAAGTTCTTGGACATTTTGGAAAGCTTGGAATGTGTACTACAATCCATCTTTGAAATGCAAATTGAAATTCCAAGTGGAAGGGTATGAAAAATGGCCTTGAAGTGGGGTAGAAAACCTTGTCAAAATAGGTTAAAATTCTACTAAGTTAAAAATGGTTTAGTGCCTTTATTCAAAAAATTATAACTTGAGATACAAGCTTCAAATGAGAAAACTTTGTGAATCAAAGTTGTAGATTATGCAACAATCTACAACTTTCATGTTTTGACTTTTGTTTGAATCAAAATGGATCATGGTGAAAAGATGGGGCAAAGTTGGGAAAAAATTAGGGTTTTTCATAACTTAGAAAAATTCTAAGTTATGAAAAATTCCATTTTCAAACCCTAATTTGCAATTTGTGATTTCTTGGTGAACAAGTTTCATGATTTGGCATATTTTGATGGAAAATGAATCTTGACTCTTGATTTTGACCAAAAAGTCAAAGTTTGACTTTTCAGTATACATTCAAAATTGATCAATTGACTGGGAAATTCAACTGTCAATCTTGTGTACTTGGGATCTTTTGAGTTTGATGAACATGTCAAGATAATTCCATGGGGTCCTTGAGTCCATATATGAGCTTGGTTTGCCATTGGCTAGGTCAAACAGTCAAAAATTGCCTTTGTGCAGTCAAAACCCTAAAAATGACCATTTTGCCCTTTTGGTGATCTGATCAAATTTCTTGTGGAATTGTGATCCAAACTTGATCAAATGGTTCATATGAGTTCATAATGTTGATGTGGATCAAATTTCATGAGATTTGACTGTCAATTGGCCACAGTTGACTTTTTCCCCAATACAGTTGATTTCTAGGTTAACTGTCCAATTGACTGGGCAAAACTTGGAATCAAGACTTGAAACTTGGTATGGATAATCTTGGGAGTCCAATATGAAGCATGAAAGTCATATTGGGCACTTTGGGTCAAAACAACTTTGTGCAAACACAAACCCTAATTCTGAGTCCATAGTGCAAGGGGAGGTCTTGAGCAGATGAAACCCTAACTGAGTCCTGGGCTTCAAGAGCTTTGTGAGGAGAGAGTAATGAGAAATGGGAGGGCAAATTTTGGGGTACAACAGTTGCCCCTGTTCAATCTTCTTGAATCCGAAGAGTTAGATTGGCAGGCTTGCCTTTCGCGACTCGAGGGTAAAAGGAGATTGGACACTAGAGTGCCCGGAAATTTGCATTCGTCAAAGCACTGGATGCGGGAATGGGCTTAGAGATGCCATTTGGAGATGGGCTTAACGATGCCATCTGAGAGAGTGACAGAAACTTGTCGGGGATGGGCTTAAAGATGCCATCTGGAGATGGGCTTAACGATGCCATCTGAGAGAGTGACAGAAACTTGTCGGGGATGGGCTTAAAGATGCCATCTGGAAGGGAATATTAGGAAAGTGTCCAAGCTTTGGACCATTTCTGAATTGGGGGTCCGAACAAGCAATAGGTTGACATCCGTTGTTGGGAGGAACCTGTAAGCTGTTTTCAGAAAGTTGCATCTGAACAAATTGATAGATTAACATCCGTTGTTGGGAAGAATCCATAAACTGTTTTCAGAAAGTCTTGAGAAGAATCTGAACAAGTGATAGGTTAACATCCATTTACTTGGAGAACCCGTGAACTGTTTTCAGAACTCTTGAAGTTGAATTAGCAATAGAGTCGCATCCGTTGTTGAGAAGCGTCCGGAAACTAATTTCAAAGGTTGCATCTGAACAAGCTGATAGATTAACATCCGTTACTTGGGAAGAATCCATAAACTGTTTTCAGAAGTCTTGAGAAGAATCTGAACAAGCGATAGGTTAACATCCGTTTACTTGGAGAACCCGTGAACTGTTTTCAGAACTCTTGAAGTTGAATTAGCAATAGAGTCGCATCCGTTGTTGGGAAGCGTCCGGAAACTAATTTCAAAGGTTGCATCTGAACAAGCTGATAGATTAACATCCGTTACTTGGGAAGAATCCATAAACTGTTTTCAGAAGTCTTGAGAAGAATCTGAACAAGCGATAGGTTAACATCCGTTTACTTGGAGAACCCGTGAACTGTTTTCAGAACTCTTGAGATTTGAATGATATTAGTCTGTCGACTGACCTTTCCTGAAAAGGCAAAGAGTTAGCTGTATGCAATGCTATGATGCATGATACAATGTATATTCATGTGTTAGGAATGTAAATGGATGTGCATGTAAGCTGGAGAACTGTCTTGCACAGGATAGATGAATCCGGGGTAGCGGATGATAGAAGTATCCTGACTGCTGCCGGGGAAAATAAATCCTTGGCTGTCGCTGGGGAAGAGAATTCCTGATGACCTCTACTGGGGAGTCCCAAACTAGTAGACTCATGCTGGGGAGGTCAGATTTGAGAATCGTCAGCTTGATGGGAAGTAACTCTGGAGACTTCACTGGGGAACTCAAGATTTGCCCTTCCAAAACTCTGTGGGGAGAAAGTTTAAAAGTCTGACTTCGTTGGGGATTGTCCACTTGAAGCTCTTGATCTTCTGGGGATACTGAAGCTTAAACTCTGAGGGGAATTGAATTCCTGAGGATTCCCTGGCTGGGGATTTGCAAAGATAAGTTACTGCTGGGGAATTTGATGAACTCCGCTGGGGATAGGGAGAATTCTGGGGAATGCGATCTTCCGTGGTTGTTAGCTGAGGATAACCCAGTTATAAGCCTTTGTGGGGAATAACCTTGAATAAAACTCGGAAGGGACGTCCGTACTCTGCGGGGAATACCTTTCAGAACCTTACTGGGGACAAGCTTCGAGGGTCTGCTGGAGAGAGAGACCTCAGGGCTTGCCAGGGATGTGATTTACAGGTCTTGAGGGATTTCCTTTGAAAGGGTGTCAAAATGTCCGTCTGTACTTTCATCCTATCAGTAATCCTTTTCTTAGGTTTTAAATAGGAATTGATCATGTTTTAAATGCATATGCCTATTTAACAAAACATTGGACGTTTCTCAAAATAAAGCAAATAGTGCAAGAGAAAAAGAAAAAGGGAAATGACACAAATTTTGGGAAGAGTATTTGTATTGATTTTCTTTGAGTATATTTGTACAAAGGAAACAATCATCCTAGTAAGAGGATCTTGCCGTAAATATTTGAAAAATTTATACAAAATAAAGATGGCTATGTGAAATAATTCCATGGGATTCCGTTCTGCTGTAGCTTTCACAATTCCGAACCTCTGTTCATTCAATGCTTCGTTTGACGATGGCTGGATTGATCAGAAACCTGGGACTGGTTGATAAAGAGACCGTCCTTGAAGTGATCTGACGAGACATAGTCATACGCTTAAATTCCCTAACTTTTGCCTGAATCGCCCTTTCGGGTTTTCGATCCACCGGGAAACCCCTTTTTGCCCAAGCCGCCCTTTCGGGTTTTCGACTTGCCGGGTGTACAGATTTTTTTTGTTTTTATCCCTAATTTTTGCCTGAACCGCCCTTTCGGGTTTTCGGTTCACCGGGATGCCCATTTTTGCCCAAGCCGCCCTTTCGGGTTTTCGACTGGTCGGGTTACTTTATGCGTAGTATCTTTTGACTATGTCTGCGTTCGCAGGGTGCGGCAAATCGTCACCGTCCATGGTGGTCAGGATCATTGCACCACCAGAAAATATACTCTTGATCACAAATGGTCCTTCATATGTAGGAGTCCATTTGCCCCTGGGATCACTTTGCGGTAAGATAATCCGTTTGACTACTAGATCTCCGACTTGATACACCTGACGCCTAACTTTCTTGTTGAAAGCCTTGATCATCCGTTTTTGATACGTGTGACCATGGCATATAGCAGCAAGTCGCTTTTCGTCGATCAGATTGAGTTGATCAAGTCGGGTCTGCATCCAATCATCTTCATTCAAACCCGCATCTTTCATGATCCTTAGAGAAGGGATCTGAACTTCCATAGGCAAAACAACCTCCATGCCATAAACCAGAGAAAATGGGGTTGCCCCAGTTGAAGTACGGGCCGTCGTGCGGTATCCATGCAGAGCAAATGGCAACATCTCATGCCAGTCTTTGTAAGTGACTGTCATTTTCTGAATGATCTTTTTAATGTTTTTGTTCGCAGCTTCAACAGCACCGTTCATCTTCGGCCGATAGGGAGATGAATTGTGATGATAAATTTTGAACTGTTCGCATAATGCAGTGATCATTGTATTATTCAGATTTGTACCGTTGTCTGTGATGATCCTGTCGGGAACACCATACCGACATATGAGGTTATGTTTGATAAAGCGGGCAACCACATTTTTGGTGACAGAGGCGAAGGAAGCTGCTTCGACCCATTTAGTGAAGTAGTCGATGGCAACCAGGATGAAGCGATGTCCGTTGGAAGCCGTGGGCTTGATCTCTCCAATCATATCAATGCCCCACATTGCAAAGGGCCACGGAGCAGTCAGGACGTTGAGGGGAACCGGAGGGACATGAACTTTGTCAGCATAGACTTGACACTTGTGACAAGTACGGGAATGCTGATGGCAGTCCGCCTCCATGGTAGACCAGTAATAGCCTGCCCTTAGGATCTTCTTAGCCATTGTATGCCCGCTCAAGTGAGTGCCAAATGGTCCGCTGTGTATGTCGGTCATAATCAACTCTGCTTCAGCTTTATCCACACACCGGAGTAATACGCAATCATGGCTTCGTTTGTAAAGGATGCCGTTGCTCAGGAAGAATTTAGCAGCGAATTTCCTTAAGAACTTCTTGTCATTCACAGAAGCTCCTTCAGGATAATCTTGGGTTTCGAGATACCTTTTGATTTCATGGAACCAAGGCTGTTCCACTACTTCTTCGATATTAATCTCGTGACAATGCGCGGGTTCATCCATTCGCTCGATGGTGACTTGGGGAGCCTCGTTATCCCAGTTGAGTTTAAACATGGAGGACATTGTGGCTAGAGCATCTGCTAGCTGATTCTCTTCTCGTGGGAAGTGCTCGAAGGTAATTTGCTTGAAGTGAGGCAACAATGTCAGAACATGTTCTTTGTATGGAATAAGATTAGGATGCTTGGTATCCCAATCTCCTTTGATCTGGCTGATGACCAAAGCCGAATCCCCGAATACGACCAAAGATTTGATCCCCAAGTCTATAGCAGCCTTGAGACCAAAGATGCAGGCTTCATACTCAGCCATGTTGTTTGTGCAGCTGAAGCAAAGTCGGGCCGTGAAAGGAGTGTGGCATCCTTCCGGAGAAATGAGTACTGCGCCAATGCCATTTCCAAGTGCATTTGAAGCACCATCAAAGTACAGGGTCCATCGGGATCCCTTTTCGGGTCCGTCATACGGTCCGTCACTTTCAATGTTGTCCAAATTCATGATGTCCTCGTCTGGGAAGTCAAATCTCATGGGTTGATAGTTTTCAATGGCCTGATGAGCCAGATGGTCAGCTAATACACTCCCTTTTATAGCTTTTTGGGTGGTGTACTGGATGTCATACTCAGTTAAGATCATTTGCCATCTAGCTATCCTTCCAGATAAAGCGGGCTTTTTGAAGATATATTTGATAGGATCCATTTTGGATATCAACAAAGTAGTATGAGTCAGCATATACTGTCTTAGTCGGCGAGCAGCCCATACCAAAGCGCAGCAAGTTTTCTCGAGCAGTGAGTAGCGAGTCTCACAGTCGGTAAACTTTTTGCTAAGGTAATAAATAGCATGCTCTTTTCGACCAGACTCATCATGCTGGCCCAGAACACACCCCATTGAATTATCCAAGACGGTCAAATACATGATCAAAGGTCTTCCTTCGACGGGTGGCATCAGAATAGGAGGTTCTAGCAAATATTCCTTGATTCTATCAAAAGCAGCTTGACAATCGTCGTTCCATTCCACTACCTGATCTTTCTTCAAGAGTTTGAAAATTGGCTCACAGGTAGAGGTCAGATGTGAGATGAACCTGGCAATATAGTTTATGCGCCCCAAGAAACCTCTAACTTCCTTTTCGGTACGGGGAGCAGGCATCTCTTGTATTGCTTTTACTTTTGCCGGGTCGACTTCAATGCCTTTGTTGCTTACAATGAATCCCAGGAGTTTACCGGACCTAACTCCAAAAGTGCATTTGCTTGGATTCAACCTTAATTTGTATTCTTTCAATCTGGCAAACAGCTTTTCCAGATGTCCAAGGTGCTCTTCCTCTGTTTGCGACCGAGCTATCATATCGTCTACGTAAACTTCAATCTCATGATGTATCATGTCATGAAATAAAGCTACCATGGCGCGTTGATAAGTTGCCCCGGCGTTCTTCAGCCCGAACGGCATCACTTTGTAACAGAAAGTGCCCCATTGTGTGACAAAGGTTGTTTTCTCCATATCCTCGGGGGCCATTTTGATTTGATTATAGCCCGAGAACCCGTCCATGAAGGAAAACACCTTATGCTGAGCTGTATTGTCGATCAAGATGTCAATATGAGGTAGCGGGAAATCATCCTTAGGGCTGGCCCTATTCAAATCCCGGTAGTCCACACACATTCTGACTTTGCCATCCTTTTTAGGCACTGGCACAATGTTAGCGACCCATTGAGGATAGGATGTAACAGCCAAAAAGCCAGCATTGAACTGCTTCATTACTTCTGCTTTGATCTTTTCGGACATGTCAGGCCTCATTCGGCGAACCTTTTGCTTGATCGGTGGACAGTCCTCTCTTGTGGGGAGACGGTGAACCACGATGTCTGTGTCCAAACCCGGCATGTCTTCATAGGACCAAGCGAAGATTTCAACATACTCATTCAGTAACTGTACCAAGCGTTCCTTAACTTCTGGTTCTAGGTTGGCACCCACTTGCACCTCCTTCCGATTCTCCTCGGTTCCCAAGTTGACAGTTTCCAATGGCTCTTCATGTGGTAAGATGGCTCTTTCCTCTTGTTGCAGAAGTCTGGCTAGTTCCCCTGGTACTTCACAACCTTCGTCATCTTCATACTCGGCTAGATTGACCAGGTCTTCAGAGTTATTGAAAGATACAGCAGAATAGTCACCCATGGAATCCGGAGTGGATGGGTACCTGCATTGGTGAGTGGTGGGTGTGTGTAAGGGATAGCCATCCTTAAACAAAAATGCAAAAGGAAAGGAAATGAACACAAGCAGTTTATCAAATGAAAAACGTCCAATGAATCATTAAACATGGCATATGAATATGAAAAATAGTCAAAACCCTTACAAGTAGACCTACATGCCCCGGGCAAGGCAGGAGGTGAAAAAGATAGTGTACGGATTGTTTGAAAGTAAAATATTACAGACCAAAATAGGAAATGTTCGATAGATAAATTACTGAGGAATAAAAGTGATGGGGACAAAGTCTTTTGCCTCCCAATTGCTCAAACCTCCTCTGACAGTTGGATAAATCCAATCTTTAATGTTGCTGTCCTGGTCTTCATCTTCCAAGGCGTTGATTCTGTAAGGAGAAATTTTGATTGGCGCCCTCTCAATCTTTGACCGGCGTACAGCCTTCTGACCGGCAGCTGTGAAACCTAATCCAGACTTGTCAACTTTATGCGGAAAATCGGGTAGCTGCCCCCACGCTGAGTTCTTCCCTTCTTTAACTACAGCCCTTGCATCTTCCAGAGATGCCATCCTGGCCATCTGCCCTGGTGTCTCAGCCGTCAATTTTGCCACTGCTATCTCAGGAAACACTTCTTCGAAATGTTGAAATGGTGTCTCAATAAACTCCCCTTCAACTTCCACGTACCGGAAAGAATTTAAATGGCTAATCATGTACTCTTCTTCGCCGTGGACAGTAATGATCTTTCCCTTGACAGGGTATTTCAACATCTGATGCAGGGATGAGGTGACTGCCCCAGCATGGTGTATCCAAGGTCTACCCAGTAGGCAGGAGTATGATGGGCGGATGTCCATTACGTAGAAAGTGGATTTAAACACCTCAGTACCTATCTTGACAGGAATTTCAACTTCTCCATGGACCATTCTTTTCGACCCATCAAAAGCTCTGACGACAATATCACTTGGCTTCAATTCCAATCCTTCGCAATCTAGCCGGTCCAAGGCCTTCTTAGGCAAAACATTCAGTGATGAACCGGTATCAACCAGAACATGTGCAAGGGTGGTTCCGCGACACTCGATTGAAATATGCAACGCATCATTGTGGTTTCGGCCTTTAGGGGTCAGGTCGGCATCAGAAAAGCCTAGCCCATTGTCTGCAGTCAGGCTAGCCACGCAATGTTGAAATTGATCTGCAGAGGTTTCCTGGGGCACATGAGCTGCCTTTAGAAACCTAATCAAAGCTTGAGCGTGCGCTTCTGAGCAAAGTAACAGTGCCAGCATGGAGATCTTGGAGGGGGTTTGCCCCAACTGTTCCACCACATCGTAATCACTTCTCTTGATTATCCTCAAAATCTCGTCCATCTCTTTCTTGGAAGCTTCTGGAATTACCAAAGGTTGAGCCCTCGTCCTGACGGGTTCATCTTGTATTCCCTTTCCTTTATCGGCAATGGTAGGAGAGGCAGTACTAGGAATGAAAATTTCTTCAATCAAAGGAGTTCTGGCGGAGAGCTTCACTGGTGCAGGGATGACTTCTTTAGCTGATGAGGGTCCAAAGACTGCTTTTGGAGGAGCAATCTCTGGAGAAAATATCCTCCCACTCCTGGTGATTTTGCTGGTGCCCGCAATGTTACTAATGCTGGCTTCTTCATCATCTGAATCTTCTTCAACTGTTTCAACTTGCTTGATACCATGGTAGTAGATGTCACCACCATAGTTCCAAGGTATCGACTTCTCGGAGACATAGGGAACGGGCCCTGGCATTGTTATCTTCAAAGGTATAGACTTTGCAGCTGGTGTAATCTTAACTGGCTTTTTGACGGCCTCGGAAAGATTGGCGTGAATGGTTATGATTGAGATATTTTCAACATGAACTGGAACGGCAAGAACTTTCTCGAACAAAATTTGTCGGCTATCCATGAGGCCTTGGATGCCCTTCTTCAATAGCGGACAATCAAACGGCAGAGAGTGGCAACAGTAACAATCTTCCTTACACCCCGGGAAGATCCCGGCCCTCAACAAATTCAACTTAACGGTTAACAGTGGAGTAGTCAGATCACTAACGTCAGCAACATACAGATCCTCTTCAATGGCATTAACATTCCGACCGTGCTTCGGCATAGGTGCAGATATCACATTGGGTTTTTCTGGAGCGTCAAACTCTACTTCCTTAGCCTCTATCAGGTCCTGAATCTTATGCTTGAGTGCCCAACAATCATTGGTGTCGTGTCCAACACTGTCTGAATGATAGGCGCACTTGGCATTGGCATGATAATGCGGGGAAGACGTATTCACATTCTTTGGCGCTTCCCTGATAGTGGCAAGATTTAATTTCAACAGATGGGGAAGCACCTGTGCTGGAGTCATATTAATACGGGTGAATTGCCGGTGTGGCCTTTCTACCCGTTGCTGATTTGGTTTGGTCTGGTTATAGCGAGGCTGCTCGCTTGGAATGTTTTGAATCATTACGGCCCCCACAGTCGACCGACGCTCCACCCTCCCTGCTCTTTTTTGAGAATATACCATAGCTGTCTCCTTCTTAAAAGGTTTCTTCTCAGCATTTGCAGTAACACCCTTTTGAATTTTTCCTGACTTGATGCCAGCCTCAATTCTCTCGCCTGTTAAGATCAAATCAGTAAACCCCGCGGAAGAGTTACCAATTAAATGATTGAAAAATGGCCCAGATAGGGTCCCGAGAAACATATCAACGAGCTCACGATCGGTTAAAGGAGGCTGCACCCTGCCAGCCAAATCCCTCCACTTCTGTGCATATTCTTTGAATCCCTCACTTGTTCCTAGTGACATACCCTGAAGTTGGGTACGAGTAGGTGCAAGATCGGAATTATACTGGTATTGTTTGTAGAAAGCGGTGGCCAAATCTTCCCAACTTCTAACACTGGTTCCTTCTAACTGATAAAACCATTCCAACTGAGCTCCCGACAGACTGTCTTGAAAGAAGTGAATCCAGAGGTTTTTATCTGCCGTATAGGGTTGAATTTTTCTCACATAAGACCTGAGATGCATTTTGGGACAGGATAGCCCGTCGTACCTCACAAACACTGGTACTTTGAATTTTGGTGGAATCACAATTCCGGCGACCAAGCCCATGTCTTCAAAATCCAAACCCGGTACCCTTTGCAATTCCATGGCAGCCAATCTGTCTTCTAAACTTTTGTATTTGTCATCAGCTGGAGGATACTGCTGGTCGGAATAATCTTCCTCCTCTTCAATTTCTTCCTCTTCCGCATCAGACTCGGAAGGCACCACAACTTGATCTCTTTTACTAGTCCCTTCATCAGAAGTGGGAGGAAAATCGAGCACTCTCCGAGCTTCTCCGTTGAATCTTCTCCCCAAAGTGGCCACCCCAACCCTCTTCTTCTTCTTCTTCACTGGGTCCTTATTCTCCAGTTGAGTCTTGATATCCTCTTGACTCTTGACCAAGGTCATCAAGAGTTGCTGGAACTGTGCGTTCTGAGCCTGTAGGTCTTTGACTGTTTGTTCGAGATCCATCCTATTCAAATAAACAGCAGATAGATAAGGAACCCTGGAGTGAGACCTGCTTATGCACATGATGAATGATATGCTTATGTATGCAATGCATTCAAGGGTTTAGAACATTCAAAATTGTTTCAGACAAAGAAGAACGCACGTCATATTAATAAGAAGAAATTTGTTAGTACATAAATGCCCCATGGGCCAAATATTACAAAATAAACTTCTCAAGGCAGAAAGACATTGCGCATCCTCTTTGGTGCGATGTAGGTATTGAGGGCCTCTTGCTCGTGGAGTCGGCGGGTAAGCTCTAGAACCTTCTTTTCACTGGCGTAATAGCTAGTTTCAAAAGTGTTCCGTTCCTCCTTGAGCTGAATCCAACTTTTCTGCATTTCCTCCCACGATGTAGGCATGTCGGGATGTAGGATGGTGTAGGGAACCTCTCCTTCCTTAACAGGCTCTTTAACCACCGGGAGAACATGAGGATAAGGCATCATAAGACTTTGGGCTCGGGCTCGTACCCACTTGAGATAGGGCTCAAGAGGGATGGAGTTCTTGTGTCCTAGAGTCTTACTATCAACCTTGTTGAGTTTTCCCCAAGCTCTGATGAACCTTTGACGAAGTCCTTGCGCATCGTTGTCGAAGTCAAAAACTAAGCCAGGAATCAACATATCATGAGGGCCATCCCTCCGTGCGTATCCAAATTGTCTCAAAGCTAGGCAAGGGTTGTAGGTGATACCTCCTCTAATTCCAAGTAAAGGAACATTAGGAAATTCTCCGCAGCGATCGACGATGATGACATTTTCTCTGGACCGAGAACACCAATGCACATCAGAATGAGTGAGAGTCATCAATCGTTGGGACCACCTTATACCTTGATCATTCTTCAAGACAGATTGTGGAAGGTGCGAAATAAACCACCTTGCGAGGATAGGAGTACAGCACATGAGAACACCCCTCTTTCTCATTGTTCGTGTGTAAAATGAGTGAAGAATGTCCCCAAGTAATGTTGGTATCGGGTTTCTGGACAAGAAGATTTTGACGGCGTTGACATCTATCAATTGGTCAGAGTTTGGAAACAGAACCAACCCATAGATCAGGAGTGCCACAATTTCTTCAAAGGCTTGAAGATCCAATGAGTTCCAACATTCTTGTGCCTTTTCAAACAAGAATTTTGCTAAGAATCCTTTGACGCCGCTTCTGGTTTCCCAATGCCCCTTGATTTCAGATGGTTGTAGATGTAGTGCTCGAGCAACATCTTCAGGCTTTGGTTCCTTCTCCGTACCGTTGAAGGGTAGTTGATTAAGGATAGGGATTCTTAGGAGTTGAGAAAACTCCTCCAAAGTGGGGACCAACTGATAATCAGGGAAAGTGAAGCAATGGTGAAGAGGGTCAAAGAACTGGAATAGCACTTTCATCATGTCTTCTTCAATGTTGGTGTTGACTAGGCTGAGCAATCTACCATGTCTTTCACTGAAGGATGAATTTTCCGGAATTCTTGAAGTGATCTCCTTGAGTTGAGGAGAGATTCTCACAAGGTTGACTTGAATGGTATTTCTGCGAGATATTTCCATGACCTACAAAACAGGAACAATGATGAAGATCCAAACCCCTGAAATGGTTAGTAAATGCATATGATGTTTCATGATGTTTATGATGTATGCACAAAACATATGTACAAGCAAATCACACCAAACCCTAGTTTCAGGCTTGCATGGGGTTCCATAGGTAAGTACCCTCTTGAGTGTAGTTGGCTTAAAACCTGTCCTATAAATAGTAACCGGGTTCTAAGGAGCTCAATATCACTGGATTGTTTTCATTGTTCATTGTTTTGGTTTAGCCACTTAACTAGCGACCAAAATATTCCAAGAAAACAACCCTCAATGAGTGTAGTATCGAGTATCTACCAACTTCGGACTGCACCAAAGCCGGTCATCTCACTACTCCTAATAAAAGGCCAAGATGGTCAAGTAAGGTTCTAGGTCATTAGTGCTTAGTGACATCACTCAGCGGCCCCGTACTCTCCTTGATTGAACTCAAGGGTTACCGGTACTCACAAATATGTCGCACTAATATAGCTATTGCTTAGACCGTGTCGGTATACCCCGCACAGTTTCCACAACGTATTGCTATCTATGAATGTTTCCCAAAATCCGGGTGGAGGATTGTAAACCCAAACAATGGAGCCAAAGAATAAAGCAAACAAATCAAACAATTAGTCATGCAAGAGGGTGATCTAAGCCCTAAGGTTACTCCACTTTAAAGTTCTCCCCAGCAGAGTCGCCAGTTCTGTGATACGGTGGGAGAACTGACTAGGGTTTTGCGTTCGTGTTCGCAAATGTTTCGGTTGAGCAAGAGTCGCCACCGACTTTTTATTTTATCCTAAGGAAAGGTTTAAAAAGCACAGCAAAAACCTTTGAGATTTTTCTTGGGTTCGGGGAGTAGATTATAGAAGGGGAAGGTATTAGCACCCCTTCTATCCATGGTTATCCATGGGCTCTTAGGTACTTGCTTAGATCAACTTGCCTTGGTTTTCAATTGTTTGAAATGGTGCTTTGTGTGTGGTTTTGAAAATGTTTTGAAAAGATGCCTTGTATTAGGCTAACCTTGTAACAATTCTTTACTCGAATGTTTTACAGAAGGTGTTTTATCTTTTAAAAGAGATGTTTCAAGGGTTTGAAAAGTTGATTTTTGAAAGTGTTTGTGAAGTGGGTTTTGAAATTAGGCAAGTGTTTTCTTGGAAAGTTAGCAAGTACTTAAGAGTTTATCTACCCTAAAAATTTCCTCAAAGATTTTTATTATGTTTTAAACCTTTTGACAATTTTTGTTCCACCATTGCATTTGGTGGACAATCTTGTCTTAGGAGATGAAAAGGGACAGGCGCGGGTCATCGTTTGGACCATAATTGCAACGGCGTTAAATGTCTTTGGGCAATTCTCTTTAAGGGACTTGATCATTTGTTTTTGTTTGTTTTGAAAAGTTTTATCGAGGGACTATGATCATTCATATTGTTTGCTTTGCCCAAAGAAATTCAACATACAACATGGCCCAATTATTTGAAGGCAACAAAGTGGAATACCCTAGGGGTGCAAGTGTGAGAAGTGTTGTTTATTTTCATGCTCATCTATCTTGTATTAGGTCAAACTATTTTTTATCGTTTTTTCGCATGCAAACCCTAATTCTAACATGGCATAATTAGAAAGCGTATAAAGTGCGAAATTTAAATTCCTACGCTATTACAACATAATAATATAGGGAGGGGGGTACAAATTTACAAATGGGGGATATTAGACAAGGATTTAAATCTAAATTATTACATCATTTTTGAATATTTGCAAGGTAAGTAAATTGCACAATTAAATAGAAATTAAATAAATATGCAAAAATGCAAAAAGAAAGTTTTTATATGTATGAAAATATTATTTATGTAAAGATAAAAATAAGAAAATAAAAAGATATTATTTTTGAGTATTTTCACATTTAGGGCAAAACCCTAGTTTTAATCAAAATGTATATTAATTAATTAATCCACATAATATTTATTATTTACATACAAGAATAAAATATGGTACATTTGAACAAAGGTCATTTTTTTTTATATTAAATATTAAAATAAAATATATACATTTTTTGGCATTTTTATTCTAAGTATAATAATATATATATATATATATGTATATTTACATTATAAATATGTATTATATACAAAATAAGTATTTACTTAATATTTTAATAAAATAAAATAAAAAAGGTATTTTTTATGTGAAATATTTTCAGAAGGTAAATAAAAATAAAAATGCAAATAGAAGTATTTTTTTTACATATTTTCTATTTATCTTAAATAACAATATATATCTATTTATATACAAATCAAAAAGAAAATCAAATAAAAACCAAATAAAATCAAAAAATGATGAGAAAAATATTTTCAAAATTTTAATATGTTGAGAAAAAATAAACAAGTCAAACAAAAAAAGAAAAAGTCAAAAATGTCAAAAAATGAAGCAAATGGGCTGAGGGGTGTGAAACAGAAAAAATGGTGTGGATAGCAAAAATAACACAGGCCCAGCCCAATCCACTTCTTCTTCAACCTCTGAACAGATTTTGTTCAAAAACGCGCGCCAACAAGCTCCCTTTGAATGTCCTGATTCTTTGATCCTTTGAACAAACTTCCAACACAAAACATGTAAAGCATAATCTCACGATTTCATACATATAAAGAACATGAACTATCTCTCTAAGATGAGGGAGAATTTCTCTCCCCCTCTTTTCTGACCTAACTTTTCTACCATTTTCAGAGCTCAAATTCTCTCTACTCAGACAAAAGAAATGAAAAGTAAAGCTATGTACATGTTCAGGGCTATGAGTAGGACCTTGTTTCTTTACAAACTTAAGACTAAATATGCATGATAAGAGAGATACGAATTCAAACTTTTACCTATTCAGTTGGACTTCTATCTGGAGAATGAGGAACTTTCAGTGCAAGGTGATGATTGGAAAAGCTTCCTTGAGGTCCAGGGATGCTTTTTCAATGCTTACTTTGTCTTGAAACTCCTTGTATCGAGCTGTGGAACTTCAACTGCAAAAGGAAAAATTAAAAATGGTGGAAACTGTTAGAGTGATTACAGGTCAGGCTTTAGGCCATGGTTAGTTTGCATATGTTGTATGGAAGGTGTATGAATTGATTTTGGTGAGAATGCTCGAGGGAAATGGGAGTTTGCACTCAAACTGCAGAGGCAACCCTGTTTTTGCAGTTTGAGGATGATTATGGCAATGGGAGTGTTTGAGAGGTCAAGGATTCGTGCAAAAGCTTGGTTGGGATGTACTGAGTGTGTTTGATATCTTTTGTGTTGTGTTTGTAAGCTGAGGTTCAAGTTCTCACAAGTTATGGACCTTTCTTCTTTTCTAAGCAACAAAATGCCACTTGATGTTCTAGGCATGTAGGGGGCCTCCTAATGGGCTGCATAATCTTCTCTTGATCAGAGCAATTTGTCCATAATCTTGTGCCATTCAGATTTAGCTTGTACTTGTTGGATTTCTAATTTGACATAAAGTGAACTTTTGCAAAAATGGATAGTTTACTTTTTCCAAATTGGGATTAATCCTTTAGACAAAGCTTGAACTCAAAGAACTTGGTCTTGGTACAAAGAATATGCATTAAATTTATGAGTGTAACTTGGTTTAGGGACCTGTAATCAAGGGCATGCTGGTTTTGAGAAGTTGCATAATCTTATGAACATGAAAAATGGCCAATTCACAAGTGAGTTTTTGCTATATTGTGAAATTCGATTCTCCCAAACCATGAATTTGTTTGAGAAGTTCTTGGACATTTTGGAAAGCTTGGAATGTGTACTACAATCCATCTTTGAAATGCAAATTGAAATTCCAAGTGGAAGGGTATGAAAAATGGCCTTGAAGTGGGGTAGAAAACCTTGTCAAAATAGGTTAAAATTCTACTAAGTTAAAAATGGTTTAGTGCCTTTATTCAAAAAATTATAACTTGAGATACAAGCTTCAAATGAGAAAACTTTGTGAATCAAAGTTGTAGATTATGCAACAATCTACAACTTTCATGTTTTGACTTTTGTTTGAATCAAAATGGATCATGGTGAAAAGATGGGGCAAAGTTGGGAAAAAATTAGGGTTTTTCATAACTTAGAAAAATTCTAAGTTATGAAAAATTCCATTTTCAAACCCTAATTTGCAATTTGTGATTTCTTGGTGAACAAGTTTCATGATTTGGCATATTTTGATGGAAAATGAATCTTGACTCTTGATTTTGACCAAAAAGTCAAAGTTTGACTTTTCAGTATACAGTCAAAATTGATCAATTGACTGGGAAATTCAACTGTCAATCTTGTGTACTTGGGATCTTTTGAGTTTGATGAACATGTCAAGATAATTCCATGGGGTCCTTGAGTCCATATATGAGCTTGGTTTGCCATTGGCTAGGTCAAACAGTCAAAAATTGCCTTTGTGCAGTCAAAACCCTAAAAATGACCATTTTGCCCTTTTGGTGATCTGATCAAATTTCTTGTGGAATTGTGATCCAAACTTGATCAAATGGTTCATATGAGTTCATAATGTTGATGTGGATCAAATTTCATGAGATTTGACTGTCAATTGGCCACAGTTGACTTTTTCCCCAATACAGTTGATTTCTAGGTTAACTGTCCAATTGACTGGGCAAAACTTGGAATCAAGACTTGAAACTTGGTATGGATAATCTTGGGAGTCCAATATGAAGCATGAAAGTCATATTGGGCACTTTGGGTCAAAACAACTTTGTGCAAACACAAACCCTAATTCTGAGTCCATAGTGCAAGGGGAGGTCTTGAGCAGATGAAACCCTAACTGAGTCCTGGGCTTCAAGAGCTTTGTGAGGAGAGAGTAATGAGAAATGGGAGGGCAAATTTTGGGGTACAACACTAATCAAAGATTATTGTTGTTGTTTAAAGATGAAGGTTGAAACATAGGGTTAGTGAGAGAGAAACTAAGAGTATATCGTGAGAGAGAGGAAGAGAAGAAGGTTAAAAAACTGAGCAAGAGAGAAAGGTTTTGTTTCTTTTAGTTTTAATCAAGCTATTGGGAATAGAAAAAAAAATTATTTCAACTTTCCCTCTCCCTAGCCAGCGACGCCTCAATTTCAAGCTAGGGTTCCCCAAAACCCTTCATTCTTCTTATCCTAACTAGGTTGGCCCATTGGGTCTGATATCCCATTTTCCTTTGCCTTTGTTTTGTATTTAGTTTAATATAAAGATAAAAAATAACGAATGAAAAGCATGGTGCAGTGGTTGGAGCGTGAGTACTCTAGGCGCGAGGTACTACGTTTCAAACCCATAGGGGACATTTTACCATTTTTCTGCATTTTATCCCCTTTTAAGCCCAATGATCATTCTGGTACTTCAATAATCTGATTGGTGATATACACGAAGAAGCAGCTTGGTGAAGTGTTTAGCGTGTGTGTGTGTGTGAATGCTTGAGGTCCCGGGTTTGAGACCCCCTTGGGATATGATTACCATTATTCAGTTTTTTCCTTTTTAAGCCATATTTGTTTTATTATATTTTAGTTAAAGTTTAAATATAACTGAAAAGTAATATGGCTCAATGGCAAGGCAAGAGAATTATAACTTATGGAACATGAGTTCAATCCCTAGCTTTACCTTTTTTCTTTAAAATTCTAAGTTTCAAGTTTCTTCTTATTTCATTTCAAATTTTATACAAAAATCACAAAAATAGAATTAGGTTATAATTTTCTTTATATGATAAAAAAAACACCAAAAATATTAGATTAGAAGATTAATTATGTTTTGATTATTTCTTTACTAAAAAGTAAAAACATATTAGAATAGAGTAGTATTAAAATTTTGATTTCCCTTTTTTAAATTCCTCGATTTCGCAATTCATAATAATTTAGAATAAGGTTTAATATTTATTTTCACAAAATATCATAAAAATATTAAAGTGTTATTTTCTTTTATTCACTTGATAAAAATCATTAAAAAAATTAATAATTTAATTTCTTCATTTTTGTTTGATTACTTGGTTAATCTTGATTACATGTCCCCTTAAGTGATTCCCCGAATCGATTAAACTCATGTTGATCGTTTCATGTTGAATTAGACATTAGGATCAAACTATGTATGATAACTTTAGGATAAAATTTCCCTTTTTACACTCAACATTAGGTCCATATTTGTATGAAAATAATAAGGTTTTTTAGTCTCCCCCTTAGACTCTTTTTTTCTTTTGTAAATTAAAACTAAAACTTTCTCTCCTTAATCAAAAATCCAAAAAACACTTATTCATTATTCAAACTCATTCACACTTAACAAAAGCACTCAACAAATCAAATATTCCCTCAAAAGGGCATGTTATCTCTGTTCTACGGTGATACCGACCGTGCATATTGCTAAAATGCGTGTGTTAACGTTGCCCACTAAAAACCACCAACAAGCCAACATTTTCTAGAAGAACTACGGTGTTCTGATTCCTTTGCAGGATACGTAGGAAAATGGTTGTGAGACCCTCATGAATGCACTAATAAAAAAATCATTTCATTCCCCCTAGCAAGTATAGTTATAGATAGACACACCCTTATAAGCAAATAATCAGAATGGATCCCGTTTAGTACAACGAATGTGAGGGCTGCTAATACCTTCCCTTTGCATAATCAACTTCCGAACCCTCTCTTTTGGTCACAAGACCATCTTATCCATCCTCTTGGGGTTTTCTTGATATTTCCCCTTCCTTATTGATAAATAATGTTTGGTGGCGGCTCTGTGTTTTTTTCCGGTCGCTTCATGATTCTCCATATACTTCGAGGTGTTTAATCCTTAGATTAATAGCAGCTTTTAGACCCAAGATACAAGCATTGTATTCAGCGATGTTGTTGGTGCATTTAAATCTTAACCTTGTAGTATAAGGTTTATGAAAATTCTTTGGAGAAGTCAATACAGCCTCAATACCATGTCCTAGTTCTTTGGAAGCACCATCAAACATGAATTTTCAATGTGCCCCTGGTTCAGGTCCTTCATCGGGTCCTGGTATTTCTTAGTCACTTATAACCATGACATCTTTGTCTGAAAAGTCAAACTTTATTGGTTGATATTCTGGAAACGACTGATGAGCTAGATGATCATCTAGTATAATACCTTTGATGGCCTTTTGAGTAACATATTAGATGTCGTACTCGGATAGTAACATTTTCCATCTGGAAATTTATCATGTAAGAGCTGGTTTTTCAAACACATACTACATGGGATCCATTCTGGCTATTAACCACGTGGTGTGAGTTAACATGTATTGTCTTAATCATTTACTAGCCCAAGCCAAAGGTGCAATAAGTCTTCTCAAGGAATGAGTACCTGGTTTTGCAGTCGGTTAATTTCTTGCTAAGGTAGTAAGATGCATGCTCTTTTCTACATGTTTCATCGTGTTGCCCCAATACACACACCATAGATCATTCAAGTATTTTTAAGTACATGACAAGTGGTCTTCCCAGAACC
Source organism: Vicia faba (assembly GCA_948472305.1). Lineage (NCBI taxonomy): Eukaryota > Viridiplantae > Streptophyta > Magnoliopsida > Fabales > Fabaceae > Vicia > Vicia faba. Next base: position 946,394,473 of record OX451737.1, read on the forward strand.
TATGGCATCAAGATTGTTGGCTCTTGTAAATACTGATTTATTGTTTCAAAGGTTGTTTGACAGTTACCATTCCACTCTGTTGATTGATCTTTTCTGAATAGTTTGAATATAGGCTTGCACAAGCAGTTAGATGAAATATGAACCTTGAAATGTAATTCAACCACCCTAAGAAACCACAAACCTCTTTTTATGATCTTGGAGCTGGCATATCTTGTATGGCCTTCACCTTGTCGAGATCCACCTCAATACGTTGCTGACTTACAATAAAACCCAATAATTTGCCTGACCTAACACCGAATGTACATTTGTTCAGATTCAACCTTAGTTTGAATTTCCGTAGATGTTCGATTAATTTCTGCAAGTGAACAATGTGATCCTCCTCCATATGGGATTTATCAATCATATCATCCACGCACACCTCAACTTCTTTTTAGATTATGTCATGAAATAATATGACCATTGCTCACTGATAAGTTGCCCCTGCATTCTTTAGACAGAAGGGCATCCATTTGAAATAGAAGGTGCCCCAAGGAGTCATGAAAGTAGTCTTTTCTATATCCTCATGTTCTATTTTAATCTGATTGTATCTTGATAAATCGGCCATGAATGAGAATACCGAAGCTTGAGCTATATTATCCACCAATACATCTATGTGAGGTAATATAAAATTGTCTTTGGGACTTACATTGTTTAGATCTTGATAGTCTGCACACATGCGTACTTTATGATCCTTCTTGGGCACTAGCACAATGTTATCTATCCAAGGTGGATAATCTATCACATATAAGAACCATACATCAAATTGTTTAAGGACCTCTTCTTGGATCTTGTCAGACATGTCCTAAGGAGTTCTTTTGAGTTTTTGTCTAACTGGAAAACAACCTTCTTTGAGAGGTAGTATGTGCATTATGATATCTGTATCTAATCCTGACATATCTCTGTAAGACCTGGAAAAAATGTCCATGTACTCATGCAAAAGCTTGCTCAGCCTTTCTTTAATGCTTTCCTCCAAGGATTCCCCTAGCTTGATCTCTTTTGGATCTTTTTCAGTGCCAAGATTGATGATCTGAATAGATTCTTAGTATGGGTGTATATTATCTTCTTTTTTCTCTAATACTGTTTCTAATTATTCAAAGAGTTCAACATCTTCTTCATCTTCCTCATTGGCTTGGTTAATTGGTTTATCAAAATTATATCGGATGGCTGCAGTAACACTACTAGTGGATTTAGATGTGGATCTGCATATTTTATCATGTTTTGGTGCATTTTAGAATGTGAGTTTGAAAAATGCATATGAAGAAAAGTATTTCCATTTTTAAAAAGGAAAGGAAATGCAAAAGAAAAATAGAGATCTTAATTGATTTCAAAACATAACTTTTATTAATTTAAAATACTGTTTGAAAACAAATGGGGGCCCCTTACAAGCTACCCCTATGCCTCAGGCGTGAGATAGGTTCTTTTAAAAATAGAAAAATTAATTTGGAAAGAAAATGATCTCTGGAATATCCACAGCTGTCCAATTATTGAGTTCTTTTCCTAGAGCACATTCACTAATGAAGTCAGATGCTCCTTTGATGTTTCTCTTATTGGATATCATTGCTACTTGTCCACCATGCTCTACTCCTTTGCTGACGAATTTTTCCAGGATGGGAGGAAATTTCCCCTTGTCTTTCAGAGTAACCTTTGATGGTTTGCAGCCCAAACCAAAATGATCTTTCTTCTCAAGTATCTATACACCTTTACCCCAACTTTTTGAGGTATGATCCTCCACCGTTGTTTGTAAATCTCTCCTCGAAGCCATAGTAGTTCCCAGTTTCTTGATTTTCTCCACCGGTAGGGTTACCACGGAAACGACTTCTAGGGCTTACAATGGTGTTTCCATACAGTCTTCATGCACACTGATATATCTATAGGACGCAAAGTGGCTTACAAGGATGTCCTCATCTCTATCAATCACAACCAACTTTCCTTCAACAAGGAACTTCAATTTTTGATGCAAGGTTGAGGTAATAGCCCCTACCGCATGAATCTAAGGGTGTACGAGCAAGCATGTGTATGTTGGTTCTATATCCATCACCTAAAAGGTAATGTAGAACATATGTGGGAGATATTGACAGCAAGATCCACTTCTCTAAACACTTTACTTTGAGAACCATCGAAAGGTTTAATTATCATAGAACTCAGCCTTATGATAACATTGTCAAGCGTTGGCTTCATCAAACTGGTTTTTGGTAGTATGTTGAGGGCGGGACCCGTATTAGTGAGCACCATAGATAGGTTGGATGTTCCTATCTAGATAGAGATACGTAATGCCTTGTTGTGAGATTTACCTTGTGGAAGAAACTCACTATCATTGAAGCCTAAGCGTGATCCAGATGTTAGATTCACTACACTCCATCGAATTGATTTACTGTAATCTTCTTTGTAACATGGGCAGAACTCATAATCTTCATTAGAGAGTCTTGGTGCGCTTATGAGTTGATGAGCAACGAGAGTATTGAAATCTTGGGCGGGGTTTGGTGTAATTGACCCACCACCCTATAATCACTTTTCTTTATCATCTTTAAGAATTATTTCGCCTCTTGTTTAATAAAATTCTTACTTGGAGATTCTTATTCTTGACTTGTCTCCACCATAGTTTTTCCTTTATCCATAACCATAGTATCATCATTATTTTGTTGTTCGGGACCGTATATTCACTTTGCCAAACAAGCACATAGACAATGCTTTTTTTGGCCATAGACAGCGCTTATAAGCGCTGCCTATTCCTGCACTGCTGTAACCTTAGGCAACGCTTTTAGTCTATGTGAAAGCGCTGCTTAATGTAGACCTTGGACAGTGCTTTATTAAACAAGAGCTTTCTAAAGGCCACTATAGGCAGCGCTTTTAACAATGTAAGCGCTTTCTATAGTTTGCCTATAGCAGCGCTTTCACTTTAGACAGCGCTTCTTCAAGCGTTGTCTAAAGTGAAAGCGCTGCTATAGGCACACTATAGAAAAAGAGTTGTCTATTATATTATTTTTTCATTTTTTTAATATTTTAGTTAAGCGCTGTCTAATGTCCCCTTTTAGGCAACACTTGTTATGCATAGACAACGCTTTTTGGTTTAAAGCGTTGTCTAATGTTAACGGATTTTTTTATATATTCAGCTTATATTTTAAGCGCCCTGTACACATAATCACTTAAAATTTAAGCGTTGTCTTTCAAATTTGCACCAGAATTTATAAATATTTGAAGCTTCAATCCAATAAATATGAACCAAATTTACATATTTATATATACAACTTTAATCTAACAATTTATATATACATAAATACAACTTAAAATTTTCAATATTGTTATCTTCTAAAGCTGCTATATTCTACTATCTTCTCCACAAACAACAACAATGAAGAATCCTAAATGAATCTATATATCTTCTACACATATATGCACCTACCTGAAACAAAACAAACAAAAGCATATATATTAGAATCAAGCTATATATATATAACACTTAAAAATCAATGTAACAAAAACAAATCAAGATTCATACAAACAAAATTCCCCGATTTATACCATGCATACAAACAAAATTCATCGATTTCGTCCATACAAACAAACAAAATTCCGTTATAATCCACCATAAAAAATTCTCCGATTCATACATACAAACAAAATTCCCCGATTCATACCATGCATGCAAACAAAATTCCCCGATTTCGTCCATACAAACAAACAAAACTCCGTTATAATCCACCATTAAAAATTCCCCGATTCATACATACAAACAAAATTCCCCGATTCCGTTATAACCCACCATTAAAAATTCTCCGATACAATTTCAAATTCAAACAAAATTTTCATCTCAATAACAACAACAACATTGCAACAATTTACTGCACTATGACAACATAGTATCTCATTAACTCAAACTTATATATACTCAAAATTATGATCAATGAAAGTGTCACAATAACATATAAAATTATCTTCTCAATAATGAATTGACACCAATCCTCCTTAATTTTGTCTAACTGATCTTTCGAATATGTAGAACACTTGTATTCATCAAAGTACTACATAATATAACATAATATAATTTAGTTAAAACAAATCAATTAGATGAAATGTGTTAAATATATTAGAATAAATCATAAGTTAGAAACTCATACCATGGATGGAATCTCTATTTGATAAATATCTATTTTAATATTCTACATTGAAAATATAAATCAACCAAACAGTTCATGTGACTCTATATTAATCAAATGACTCATAAAGTGTAACTTTCATTTTTTTACCTTCAAATTATATTCTAACTTAAAATCTAGATCTTAAAATTTTAATCCAACAATCATAATTTGTTTAACTATCTTAATTTATATGTTAGTATGACTCTTACAATAGAAAATTCAAGTTTTCATAATTCTATTGACCCATAAATACTTTATGTACATGTCTCTTTTCTCTAGAATTTTTATCACTATATAAACTATTTCTTTATCAATTTCTAATCACCAATTTTAATAAAACATTTCATCCTTGTGTCTCGTCCGTGACTCTTGTCTAAAAACAAACTTTACACAATAATAATCGTAATGGTAATGTATGCACATTTCAATTACAATTTTTTTCTCTCATTCAATACATGTAATATTTGTTGTGACATTTACAAAAACACCTTACAAGAAATCTCATTGTGACATTTTCCAAAACACCTTACATGAAAAAACCACATGCCACACAAAACACACCATAATGCAACATTATTAAAACTAAATCAACACTAAAACAACACTATCCACTAAACCAAATGCAACATTATATATCAACATTATCAAATATATCAAATATATCAAAAATCATACCTAGAGGAGAAGAGAACATTGGTTGTTGTTGTACCCCAAAATTTTCCCTCCCATTTTCACTCAAGACATACTCCCAGAGGTTCTCAATTACTCAAGGTTGACCAAGAATTGACCAGACAATTCTCCTCCTAAGGCAATGAATCCCTAACTAGGGTTTCAATTTTCATCAAGATGGTTGAGCTCCAATGGTCTCAAATGCTTACCATGGTCCTAATATTTCTTCAAGATTATCCATGCCAAATTTCATGTCTTGCACAATAAGTTTGTTCAGTGAATTACTCAAGTATTGGAAATTCAACCGTGTTAGGTCAGAAGTCAATTGTGCCCATGAACAGTCAAACTTCAATATTTTTGGTCAACATCAACATTTTGAAGTTATATCCATCATATGATCAAGGGTTTATCATGATTCCTCAAGAAATGCTCCTAACCCATCAAAAGTCAAAAACGCCAAATTAGGGTTTCTATAGGAAAAGTAAACCAAACTTTGACCAAGCATAACTTTCTCATACTTTATCATAAATTTTCCAACCAAAGCTCATCTTGAATAGAATTCAATTACATACATCTTCAATTCATCCCTCAAGTACAATAAATGCACCATTTGAAAGATACAAGTTCATACATTACCAGTCATTTTTAGAAAGTCAACAAAAGCCACTTTTTTCCAGGACCATTTACATCAAGATAAGATCTTCAAATTCAAAATTAATCAAACTATGGATTGAAGTAGACATCTTGGGCTTTCCAAAAAGTCAAAGATCATCATCATGAGATAAAAATTGAGCAAGTTATGGCTTTCCCAAGTTGGGAAAATTTGGGAAATTTCAAGAAATATGCATTGAGCAAATTTTAGTTTTTAAGGCAATGACTCATTTTCTTGGACTTCAAACATCTTCCTAAGAGTATAGAGGACTCCTAAAACCATTTTTGCATAGTCTTGATTTTATTTGAATTTTATATTAATTTTATTTAATTAAAAATCAAATAAATCAAGATTATCACAAATTATATGGTTAAGGCTTGTTTTAATGCATGGAGGGGTCCCAATTTTCGTGTACAGCAAGGCCATCATGTCCACATTCATGCAAGTTTGAAAAATGGACAAGATCCCACACTTTTGGCCAAGGTTACATATTGGTATTCATGGCATTCAAATGTTGTCTATGGGTGTTACAAACTTGTTTTTTCGTGTCTCCCCATCCCTCTCTATATAAACAAACACCTAGAAAGCATCAGGGCACGCATACATAGCATGGGAAACCCCTGAAAGTTTTGCAAAAAACACCAAATTTGTCAAATTCGAATTTCAGTATCCAACCTGTTTTAACCCCAAACAAGGATCCTTATCCATTCCTAGATATCCCTTGAAGCTTTTCCAACCGCTACCAGGCCTTGAAACACAACGAAACACTCCCCACAAATCACGGTTTGCTCTTATTTTTTTCAATCCTGTTTTCATTCATTTATGCATTATAAACATGATTTGACTGCATATTTATGTTTGTGATCATCATGGGAATGTTTTTGGATGTTTTATTTTGAGTTTGAGTACAGATATAGAGATCCACCATCGTTAGGGTTCCGAGTTCCCAATTTGGGGAACCTGACTTAAATGTAAAATTGGATGAAATTGATGATACCAATGAATTCAGGAGGAAGATTGCAAGCAAACCATGGCCTTGGTTGATGTTTTTGGCGTGTGTATAATGATAATTAATTGTACAGGGCTATAGCTACAGGCGCAATCTGTCACTATATGCTTTAGCAACAGCAATGTCCGTCACTAAAAGCCTTGTTCAGTCTGAACGAAGAAGATGAAGCATGGCAGCCTTTCATTGGATCATTCAAAGTGCACGCTTTTTTTTTAATTTACCATATATTGACTTAATTTTGTATTTGTTATTTTGGTTTGGTTTTGTATAACAAATGGCAAGGCAGCTCAGATGGTGAGGAGGCGTGTGTATAAGGGAAAGGACCTAGGTTAGAGTTATAGGTCCAACATATTACTTTTCTAACAATTATCAAATGCAGATTTGGTGCATGCATTAGCCAGGGGTTCACCGTGAACCCTACCATCAGCACCATCAGATCATACTCAACCTGGATCCAATTCCTCCAACAAGTAGTCCCTATCATGGACTCTCCAGACGTGCCCATACAGGATCAAGCGCTAGTTTGGGCCTTCACATCCTGGGCCTAACGCAAATTCAAACAACACCCCCCCCCCCCAATAGCTACTATCTTGGCCCATTTGTATTTTTTTGTCAATTTTTTCTTTATTTTATTTTTAATTTATTTTCTTCATTTATTTAATTTAACAAATAATACAAAAAAATCACAAAAATAATAGATTAGCTTATTTTTTAATTAAACTAATTTTCGAAATTAATTATTAATTCAACTTTAATTTTTTCTTTAATTTAAAAATGAGTTGGATTTTAAGATTTAACTTATGTTTTAATCATTTTCTTTTCTTAATAAAAATACAAAAAAACATATTAGGATTAGTTTTTTTTTATAACCTAGATTAATTCTTCCATTTAGTATTTATTTTTCTTAATTAAATTTTATCTTTCTAAGTAATTTTAGGACATATTAATTTAATTATTTTCTTAAATAAATAAAAGACAACAAACAAACAAAATTTCTTTTATGTTTTCAAACGTACTTTCAACTTTTCGTGCGTTTATTTCCTTTCGCATTGTTTATATTATTGTAACTGTTATACGGGATGTAATAGTTAATAGGAATTTACTTTATTGCCTTATTTTATTTTCCCTATTTAGTTTGAAATGTAAATATCCCCCTCCCCGAAGCCCTGTAATAATTGTAGGACTTTATTTCTCTCTTTTACATTTCTTATATGCTTGTATATAATTGTTAGTAACTTAGGCGTGCATGACAAGATAAAGTCAATTAACCGTTAGATCGCTCACCTCAAGATAATATAACTGAAAAAACACACTTCTCAAACTTGCATCCTTAGGGTATTCCTCACTTGGTTGCCTCGGAAAACAATGGTCATGTCCCTCGAACGTAGGGATATCTTAGCAAAGACCCTCAATTCTAAAGTCATCAAAAAGATCATGGTCCCTAACGTCCCTCGAGTTTCCTACGAGAAATGATCTTGTCCCTCGATGTTTCCTATATGATGACAGTCCCTTCGAATTCTAAGATGTCCTTACATGTTGCTTTCAATGACCATGGTGTCCCTTTCGATAGTCCCTCAACATCCGATGATAGGGCTACCTACTCACTAATAGCAGGATAGAACTATATAAAGAAAAGGAGGAAAACAACATCCTTTTTTGAGTAGGTAGACTATTCTTAAGTACTTGCTCAAATCCTAATTTTTCACACTTACACACTTTTTAAAAACTATTTTCAAAAACACTTTATCACACTCTTGAGGACTGATACAAGAGTTACCATAAAGAAAACAAAAATCTTTCAAAGCACACAAACACAAATAGTTTTCAAAAATGAGCAAGTACCTAAGACCCGTGGAAAACCACAGATGGAAAGGGTGCTAACACCTTCCCTTTCCATAATCTACTCCCCTTACTCAGAAAATCTCGAAAAAGGTCTTTTTCTGTTCTTTTCACCCTTTCCTTTGTTGGATAAAAGAAAAGTCGGTGGCGACTCTTTCTTACCGCGACATTTGCCAACAAAAACTGCAAAACCAATATTAAACAGTCGGTTCTGCTACCGTATCACAGAACTAGGGACTCTGCTGGGGAGAATTATAAAGTGGGGTTTACCTTAGGGTCTAGATCATCTTGTTTCTTTGTCTGTTTGTTTGCTTTACTTTTAAGGGTATTGTTTGGGTTACTATAGATCCTACACCCGGATCTGGGGAAACCTTTTAGGTAAGTAGCAATACATCATAGAAACTGTACGGGGTATACCGACACGGTTGAAGCGATGGCTACGTTGATCCGACACTTTGGTTGGTACTAGTAGCCCTTCAGTTAATCAAGGAGAATACGCGGCCGCTGCATGGTGTCATGAAGCGTCAACTGACCTTAGAACATTTAAATGAACAACTTATCCATTAGGACGTAGTGAGATGGTCGTCCTTGGTGTATTCCCAAGGTCGGCAGATACTCCATGCTACACTCATTAAGATTTGACTCATGAGTTTTGTTTGGTTGCAAGTCAGTCGCCTATCGAACGAAGCTTGTGGGAAAGGTCAGTGATATTGAGATCCCTTAGAACCCAGTTACTATTTATAGGACAGGTTAAACCAATCCAACTTCAAGAGGGTATTACCTTAAAACCCATGCAAGCCTTAAACCTAAGGTCTTGGTGTGATTTTCTTGTGTTGGCTATATCTGTGATTTCTTAGAATAGTCATGACATCATAACATGGCATATCATACTAACCATTTCAAGGATTTTCTAGGGACATGACATCCGTTCGCAGGAAAACTATCCAAATCAACCTTGTGAAAGTGCATCCTCAACTCAAGGACTTAGCATCAAGGATTCCTGAAATATCTCCCTTCACTGAAAAACATGGTCGACTTCTCAACTTGGTCACTTCAACCTCTGATGAAGAAATGTTAAAGGTGCTCTTTCAATTCTTTGACCTGTTGCACCACTGCTTCACTTTTCCTGATTACCAGTTAGTGCCTACTATGGAGGAGTTTTCTCAGTTATTGGGGGAACCTATCCTTAATCAGCTACCATTCAATAGTACAAAAAGAGACCCAAAGCCTGAAGAGATTACTCAAGCTCTGTCTTTACAATGGTCTGATGTAGTGGAAACCTGGGAAACCAGAAAAGCTGTCCAAGGATTTCTAGTTAAGTTTCTATTTGAGAAAGCTCGCTATTTTTGGGATAGCTTGGATTTACAAGATTTTGAAGAAGTGTTGGCCATCCTTATCTATGGGATGGTGCTATTCCCTAACACGGACCAACTCATAGATGTGAATGCGGTTAAGATTTTTCTGTCGCATACTATGGTGCCTACCTTACTTGGGGATATTCTACACTCTCTGCATAGTCGCACTCTAAAGAGAAGAGGGACCATTCTGTGTTGCACTCCTCTATTGGCTAGGTGGTTTATTTCACACCTACCCCGGTCTATTCTGAGAAATGAGCAAGGTATGAGATGGTCTCGTAGGCTGATATCCCTTACACATTCAGATATTCATTGGTGTTCGCGATCCTCGGAAAATGTTACCATCTTTGAACGTTGTGGGGAATTCCCTAATGTCCCTCTCTTAGGCATTAGAGTACGAATCACTTATAATCCTTGTTTGGTGTTGCGACGGTTTGGTTATTCTAGAAGGGATGGTCCTCACGACACGCTCGTCCAAGGAATCACATTTTACTATGATAATGATGTTCAGGGTTGATAGTAAGACACTGTGGCACAAGAATTCCATCCCTCTTGAGCCTTACCTAAAATGGGTGAGAGCTCGTGCTCAATGTCTTTTGATGCCTTACCCTGCCATCTTACTTGTGATTGTGGAGCCAATTACTGAAGGAGACACTCCTTACGTTATTCTTCATCCTGATATGCCAACTGATTTTGAAGAGCTACGGAAATCCTGGATCCAACTCAAAGAAGAACATGATACCTTTGAAACCTAATTCTACGCCAACGAGAAGACGGTTTTAGAGCTCACTCAGTTACTTCACTAGGAGATAAATATAAATGCCCACATTGCACCAAAGAGGGTGCGTCAGTGGGAAGCTTGAAGTCTTCTTTTTTTGCTTGGAAATTTTATTGTTGCTTTGTTCCCTTTGTGAGTCCAAGAGGAATTATTGTGATCAATAAAATATCTTAATACAATTAACGTTTGTTCTCCTTCTGTTTAAGCAAATTTGAGTCTTAGAAATCTTTGAAAACATTTCATACATATATCATGCATATCATTGCATAAGAAGGTTTCAAAGCGGGTTTCTCATCCTCTTCGCTGTTTATTTCAGCAATGGCTCTAGAATAAATAGTGAAGGATCTACAGACTCAGAATGCCCAGTTTCAACAGATGATTATTGCTCTGACCAAGGGGCAAGAAGAACTGAAAGCCATGCTTGTTAAGAAAAGAAGAAGCCAAGGAAGCCAATTGGGTTAGTGAATCTTGGAAGAATGATCAGAGGACCAGTGCAGTGAGCCTTTGAACTGATAACTTCATAAAAGGAAGGAAACAAGAGAGGAAGACTCCAGTCCAAAAGAATCTGATGATGAATCTGACTATCATGAAGAACAGTATCCTCTTGCTGATGAAAAATACAAACAGTTGGTGGATCGTTTGAATGCAATGGAGGTCCGGAAGGTACCGGGTCTGGATTTTTAAGAGCTTGGTTTGGTCTCTGGGGTTTTCATCCCGCAAAAGTTCAAGGTTCTGGTATTCGCCAAATATGATGGGGTTTCATGTCCAAAGATGCACCTCCGATCTTATGTGAGGAACATACAGCCTCACACTGTTGACAAGGACTTATGGGTCCACTTCTTTCAAGATAGTTTGTCCGGAACTCAACTAGAATGGTTCTACCAGCTGGAAAGGTGTTGGTGTAAGCCCTAGAGGCCAATACTTTTGGTACTTGTATCGAATTATTTATTAATAATAAAAGGCATTTCTTTATTATGTTTGCTTTCCAAAATAATAAAGCCCCTAGAATGGTTTATTTGTTTAATGAAATGTTAAGTGTGACTTAATCATGAGATCCCATTAAACATAAGACACTATTCTTAAAGTATCCGTAGTCAAGCTTTAATGTGAAGTGGGATAACATTAAAGCATTAAGATTATTATGAAGATAGATTGATGATCACATCTCATGGATCATAGATAAGGAGTTATCAAGTCTTGACATAGGTATGAATATTAAGAGTAATATTTATACTGGATTGACCCGCTATGAGAATACTACATAGAATGTTATGCAAAGTGTCATAAGTTATTCTCATGATGATAATGGTGTATACCACCCTTCGACCTGAAACCACTATGGACCCTAGATGTAGAGTCAAGTACTTTATTGTTGATCAAACGTCATCCGTAACTGGATGACTATAAAGACGGTTGATGGGTACTTCACAAAGCATGCTAAGGGACATGAGTAACCTAGATGGAATTTGCTCATCCTGCATAACAGGATAAATGTCTAAGGGCCCAATATTGAACTAGAAAAGGGTGACACAGTGTATGCCTTGTGTTCAATATAGACATGAGGGCAAAAGGGTAATTATACAACACAAATATTATCACGGAAAAGGTTTGGTCAGATCACATGACATTTTCGTGACTTAGGTAACAGTGATGTGTTGCTAGATACCGCTCACTGTTTATTATATTAAATGTGTGATTTAATATAATTGCCAACGTCGCGAAAACCTACAGGGTCACACACATAAGGACAGGTTGATGAGAGATAGAATACATAAGGAACACCGTAAGGTACGGTGCACTTAAGTGTAATACGAAAAGTGGTAAGGTACCACGTGGATAAGTGATATATGGTACATCATAAGGTATGATGTCCATAAGCTTAATTGGGCTTTTAGCTTATAGCCTTAATTGGGCTTTTAGCTTGTAGCCCACACGAGTGATTCTATAAATAGATCCCTTGTGATGAAGCAATTTCACTTGATGCAATTTCGTTTTTGATTCTCTCTCTCACTCAAGGTTTCCGTTCGTGATCAGCTAGCACTGTGACCGGAAGCGATATGTTCGTGTGGACTGAGTAGAGGCGTTGTTCTTCATCAATGCTCGTGATCACAATGTCAAAGGTCTGAATCGCCACAAGAGATAAATATTTCTATCACTGACCATGCTCATTTGTAAGGATCGTTAAAGGAAAATTTTATATTCCGCTGCATTTTGATCGCAATTTTCCTTCAAAAGGACCAACATCCGTAATTGGGAAGACCTGGTTGTTGCTTTCTACAAGTAGTATCAGTATAATGCAGACCTTACTCCCACCTGTACACAACTCCAAAGTATGTCTATGGGTTCGAGCGAGGGCTTTAAAGACTATGCTCAGAAGTGGAGGAATTTAGCAGGAAGAGTCCACCCCCCCCCCCCCATGTCTGATAGAGAGCTAGTGGATATGTTTATGGGTACCCTATCTGGTCCGTTTTTCAATCACCTGATTGGAATCTCCTCGTTCGGCTTCACTAAATTGATCTTGATGGGAGAAAGAGTGGAAGATGGAATTAGGAGTGGTAACATCCAGAAGGATGCGTCCTCAGTGCAGCAAGGAAGCCATTTTCTAGGAAAAAAGAGGTTAGTGTTGTGTACAACCAAATGAATCAGGACAAAACTGAATGTCATCCAGCGGTAGGGGCTATTATGATCCCTAAACCTGCACCTACTCAACAAAGGAACAATCAACCTAGAACAGAAAGGCCGATAAGATAGTTTAACAGGATAAACATGACTTTGTATCAAGTTTTGCCTCATCTACTGAAATCCAATTTGGTTACCTTAAGGGAAGCTACCAAGAATCCCAACATCGCATCTCCCCACTACAATCCAAATGCTCGATGCGCCTACCATTTTGAGACTCCAGGGCATGACATGAACGACTGCTGGGAATTGAAGAACAAGGTACAAGACCTTATTGATGCAATGGAGGTTGAATTTTATCCCCCTGAGACTCCCAACATCATAATTGCACCCATACCCAAGCATGGCCCGGGAATCAATGCTATTGATATTGTCTCCGCCACAGAGGATGCTGACAGTAGCTATGACATGGACAGCTGGATCTTCCCTACTACCAACGGTGGACCCAGTAACTGGACGGCTAAAGACTTTGTACCAATTACTTTTATTCAGGAGTAATTGTCTTTCTTGTTTTTGGATATGTAATAAACAATATAAACTTTTTGGCCATGTGTCTTACCCGGGGCACAATGGTTTATTTGTGAGGGTTATCATGTTTCAATTTCATATGGCATTAATAAAGCATTGGAAGTTTATGCATACAAATTTTGCGCTCTCTGTTTTTCTTTTCTGCTTTTTACTTTGTTTATACAACTATGCTCTTACACACACCCACATATCAAACCGCAGATCCATATCCACTCTGGATCCCATTGATAACAGTTCTTCTATTGTCAGTTATGACTTTGAAAATCCGATCAACCAAGTCGAGGAAGAAGGTGAGGAAGATTGTGAGGTACCCGGAGAACTTGCCAGACTGTTACAGCAGGAAGAAAGAACTATACAGCCTCATGAAGAGCCAGTTGAGACGATAAACTTGGGCACAGAAGAGGACAAAAAAGAGGTCAAGATAGGTGCAAATTTGGAGCTTCGTGTCAAACAACGTTTGATTCAGATGTTGCATGATTATGTTGAGATATTTTCCTGGTCATATGAAGACATTCCAGGACTAGACACATATATTGTAGTTCATCGTCTGCCAACTAGAGAAGATTTCCCTCCGGTAAAGCAGAAGGTCCGTCGCATGCGCCCTGAATTGTCAGAGAAGATTAAAGCAGAGGTTATGAAATAGTCCAACGCTAGATTCTTAGTTGTCACCTTGTATCTCCAATGGGTTGCTAACATGGTCCCGGTGCCTAAAAAAGACGGCAACGTACGGATGTGTATGGACTACATAGATTTGAATAGGTCAAGCCCCAAGAGTGACTTTCCGCTTCCCCACATTGACGTTCTGGTTGACAACACCGCATAACATAAGATATTTTCCTTCATGGATGGTTTCTCTGGTTACAATCAGATCAAGATGGCACCCGAAGACATGGAGAAGATAACATTCGTCACACAATGGGACACTTTCTTCTACAAAGTGATGCCATTTGGGTTGAAGAATGTCGGGGAAACCTATCAGCGAGCCATGGTAGCTTTGTTTCATGACATGATTCACCATGAGATAGAGGTTTATGTTGATGACATGATATCCAGGTCTCAAACTGAGGAAGAACACCTTGATCATCTACAAAAGTTGTTTGATAGGTTGAAGACGTACAAGCTGAGGTTAAATTCGAACAAGGGAACCTTCGGGGTAAGGTCTGGTAAATTGCTAGGTTTCATTGTCATTGACAAGGGCATTTAGGTAGACCCTTAAAAAGTGAAGTCTATACAAGAGATGTCGGCTCCTCGCACTAAGAAGAAGGTCAGAGGATTCTTAGGACGCCTAAATTACATTGCCATGTTAATTTCCCATTTAACTTCTACTTGTGAGTCAATCTTCAAACTCTTGAAGAAAGATCAAGTGGTAAAGTGGAATGACGAATTCCATACCGCCTTCGAGAGAATCAAGGAATACCTTCAAGAGCCTCAAATTATGATGCCTTCGATTGAAGGAAGACTTTTGATAATGTACTTAACAGTGCTAGATAATTTAATGGGTTGTGTGCTGGGGCAGCATGACGAGTCTAGTCGAAAAGAGCATGCAATATACTACCTTAGCAAAAAGTTTACCGACTGTGAAACAAGATACTCACTGCTCGAGAAAACTTGTTACGCTTTGGCATGGGCTGCTCGCCGACTGAGACAGTATATGTTGACCCACACTACTTTTTTGATATCTAAGATGGATTCGATCAAGTACATATTTGAGAAGCCTGCTCTCTCAGGAAGAATAGCAAGATGGAAAATGATCTTGACCGAATACGATATCCAGTAAATAACCCAGAAAGCAATCAAGGGAAGTGTACTAGCTGATCATTTGGCTCATAAGGTTGTGGATGACTACCAATCCATGAACTTTGAATTCTCGGATGAGAACATTATGCCAGTGATTGACTGTGAAGAACCTAGACCGGAAGAAGGACCTGAGGAAGGATCCCGATGGACCATGGTTTTTAATGGAGCCTCCAACGCACTCTGTAATTGAATCGATGCAGTAATCATATCTCTCGAAGGCTGTCATACTCCTTTCACAGCCATATTATGTTTCAACTGTACCAACAACATGGCGGAGTATGAAGCATGCATCATGGGTCTCAAAGCTGTTATTGATCTGAGGATCAAGTTCTTGAGCATTTTCTGGGATTCAGCCTTGGTAATAAGTCAAATCAAAGGGGAGTGGGACACGAAGCACCCGAATCTCATCCCTTATAAAGAACATATGTTGACATTTCTTCCACACTTTGAATAAGTCACCTTTGAATATTTCCCACGAGAAGAGAACCAGTTAGCGGACGCGCTAGCTACTATGTCATCCATATTCAAGGTCAGATAGGACAACGAGGCTCCTCGGATCACTGAAGAAGTAACAGACAAACCTTGGTTTCACGAAGTGAAAATGTATCTTGAGGCTCAAGAGTATCCTGAGGGGGCGTCTGTCAATGATAAGATGTTTCTGAGAAGGTTCTCCGCAATGTTCTTCCTCAGTAATGGAGTCCTCTACAAGCGCAATCATGATTCTACTTTACTTTGGTGCATAGACAAGAACGAAGAAGAGATGATTATGGCAGATTTACACGAAGGTACCTTTGGCACCCACTCTAGTGGACACACCATGGCTAAAAATATCTTGCGGGCAGGATACTATTGGTCCACTATGGAAGCAGACTGTTATCAGCATTCCCGAACTTGTCACAAATGTCAGATCTATGCTGATAAGGTGCATGTACCTCTGGTTTCCTTGAATGTATTGACGGCTCCCTGGCCCTTTCCAATGTGGGGCATTGACATGATCGAAGAGATTAGACCTATGGCTTCAAATGGGCATCGCTTCATCCTAGTGGCCATAGATTACTTCACGAAGTGGGTTGAGGCTTCCTTTTTTGCTACTGTTACCAAGAACATTGTGGCGCGGTTTATCAAGCATAACCTGATTTGTCGGTATGGTGTGCCAGAGAGAATCATCACAGACAATGGTATGAATCTCAACAATACAATGATCACTGAACTCTGTAAACACTTCAAAATCCAGGATCATAATTCTTTCCCTTACCAGCCGAATATTAATGGCGTTGTGGAGGTTGCTAACAAGAACATTAAGAAAATCATACAGAAGAGGACAGTGACATACAAAGACTGG
This sequence comes from Vicia faba, assembly GCA_948472305.1. Taxonomy (NCBI): domain Eukaryota; kingdom Viridiplantae; phylum Streptophyta; class Magnoliopsida; order Fabales; family Fabaceae; genus Vicia; species Vicia faba. The sequence goes on from OX451737.1 coordinate 946,411,296, forward strand.
CATGAGATGTTACCATTTTCTCTTCATGGTTATCGCACCTCAGCATGAACGTCAACAGGGGCAACACCTTATTCTCTGGTATATGATAAGGAGGTTGTCCTGCCTATTGAGGTCCATATCCCTTCTTTGAGGATCATGAAGGATGCAGGTTTGAACAAAGACGATTGGATCCAGACTCGACTTGATCAACTGAATCTGATTGAAAAGAAAAGACTTACTGTTGTATGTCATGGTCAAATGTATCAAAAACAAATGATCAAGGCTTTTAACAAAAAGGTCAGACGACAAGTATATCAAGTGGGTGATCTTGTAATCAAGCGCATCATACTGCCACAAGGTGATCCCAGGGGCAAATGGACTCCCACGTACGAAGGGCCATTTGTGATCAAAAGCATATTTTCCGGTGGAGCCATGATTCTAACCACCATGGATGGTGATGACCTTCCTCACCCTGTTAATGCGAACATAGTGAAAAGATACTACGCACGAACAAAGACCTGCTAGGTTGACTGGCCTAAGAAAAAATAAGGGCATCCCGAAGAACCAAAAGGGTTCGGGAAAAAATTAGGGATAAATACAAAAAAATATTCGTACACACGTGTGATACGGTGGGAGAACTGACTTAGGTGTTTTGAATTTTATCGCAAATGTTTCGGTTAGTAAGAGTCTCCACCGACTTTTCTTTTATCCAAAAGGAAAGGCTGAAAAGACAGGGAAACACCTTTGAGATTATTTCTGAGTTCGGGGGGTAGATTATAAAACGGGAAGGTATTAGAACCCTTTTATCCATAGTTATCTATGGGCTCTTAGTTAATTGCTAGATCACTTGCTTTTGTTTTAAAATATGCTTTGTTTGAAAAGGCGCCATCGTTTTAGGAAAACTTTGTAATAGTTCTCGTTCGTAAGAACGTATACAAAGTGTTGAGCTTTTGAAAATATTTCATGTTTGGAAAGGGTTTTGAAAGTGTTTTGAAAGTGTTAGTTTTTGTTTTGAAAATAAGAAATAACGTTTGATTTGAAAATGAGCAAGCAACTAGGAACAATCTACCTACTCAAAAGTCTTAGTTCATTTCTTCCTTTCCTTTGATATTGTTATCTTACCATTGATTTGGTAAGAAGACTTATCTTTGGATGTAAAGGGACAAGCGTGGGTCATCGTATAGTCATGATAGCAATGTTGTGAGACATCTTAGCGTTTCTCTTTGAGGGACTAAGATCATTTGTAAGGAAACATTCGTAGCGTCATCGAGGTACTATGATCTTGTATTTGTGATTATTTTTGCTAAGATATCCCACATGCATAACATGACCATTTTTATAAGGAAACAAGTGGAATTACCCTAAGGGTGCATATGTGCAAGTGTGTTTGATTGCATGCATTTTGTCTTTGATTTTTGAGTTATCTACTTGTTGATTTTATCTTTCCATACACACCTAATTACTAATATTTATATGAAAGTAATAAAAGAATGCAAAAAATGAATCCTACACTATTACAACCATATCGAATTGCATGAAAATATAAAGGCAAAAATAAAGTAAAAACAAAAAAAAAATGGATTTTTCGATTTAGGGCAGCAAACCCTTCGATTTTGCCATTTCTGGCTCTCTTCGATCTGGCTTCTGGAGTCAGTGGAGTCATGCCCTTCGATTTTCTTTTCTGTCTCCTTCGACTAAGGGTTAGAATCAAGATGGTAATGCCTTTTTCCTAGGCCTGGAAGTAGCCAGGTTCTGGCCTTCGCTTGAGGCCTGGAAACAACAAGGTTCTGGCCTTCGTTTGAGGCCCAGAAGCAACAACACACATACTTTGCCAAAGGTTCCTTGTTGACCCTTTGTAAGCATATTGGGTCCTCAGAATATGATGCGAAAGGCTTATGTCACTAGCCAATCGAAAGGTACCACAAACCTTTCTTACAATCTAAGAATGCAATATCCAAATATAACTACAATCCAGGGGTTAAAATGAAAACTGATGGGTCTCAAAGTCCAAAGCATAAATAAACTAAGGTTGAGTTTTCAACATGCATGCAGATGAATCGAAAGCTAAAACATAGTCTAGAAATGTCTACATTTTTCTTTTTACAATGTATGTACAAATGAAGCTAGAACGAAAAAAGTTTCAAGTTAAGAAAAGACTTACCTCTTGAAGTTCCAGTCGAAGGAGCCGTGTATGGCTTGATGACGGATTAGGCTGGGCTGGGATCTCCTTGGAACTGCTTCAGTTACTGTTTTTCTTTTGAAAAAGGTTGTTGAATCTAAGGTTGGTATATGGAGGTTAGGAGTGAATCAAAGGATTCACTGACTTCCTTGAGTGGTTTTTGAGGGCTTTGAGAGTGTTCCAAAGCTGGTGTATGGAATCTGGGGGGTGAATCGAAAGGATGACATATATGAGTTAGGAAGGTGAATCAAAAGGATGATATATATGGGTTAGGGAGGTGGATCGAAAGGCTGATATATATGGGTTAGGGAGGTGGCTCGAAAGGCTCACTAATGTAATAAAGGGGTTTGATATTTTTTTGAGAGTTTGAGAGTTTTTGAGTTGGAGGATCTGAGAATTTTGAGATTTTTTTAGAGTTTGAGAGTTTGAGTGTTTGGGGATTTTGGGTTTGTTTTCAAAAGTGTTTGAGCACTTGAGAGTTTGTATTGTGTTTGAGAAAATTTGGAGATTCGTTCCTCTTCTTTTTTTTCTTCCTTTTCTTGATGTGCAAATGTACTCTCTATTTATAGAGGAAATTTTGAAATGCTTGGGAGTAAAAATAATAAAATAAAGGCTCAGCTGGAAAGTAAGCACCCACTTGTGCCAAGATGGGTGGTTCAGGTGGATTGCTTCCTTAGAAGGAAAACAAGCACAAGGCTCAAGACAAACTTTTTCTAAAAAGTAGTAATATATTATTAAGTGCAAGTGGTCTTGGTCAGCAAATGGGTAAAAGGCCTATTTTAACTTGCATAAACAATTAAGTATAGGGTGAATCAATAGGTTTGAGGCCTGAAAAGGGAAAACACGTGGCCTATCATATGGGTCTAAATGTTCAACTTGATCTTTGGATCGAATACCCTGCCTTTCATTTTGGCCCTACATATTCAACCTTCGACCCCACTCAAGAGCAAACAAAATTGAACGTTTCCAACAATGACCTGTATTTGGATTTGGCCATATTCAACTGTATGTACCATTTTGAATCCTTTTGTTTTTTATTATGTAAGTCCAACCTCTGACCAATACTCAAGGCAGGAAAAACTAAATATTCCCCACAATGGCATGCCTTTCAATTGGTCCATATTCAGTTACATGTACTACTTTGAATAGGCAAGAAAATATCAATGGCATTGTCAAAACGAAAGGAACCCTGGATTACCTTCTTACTTCACCAACAGAAACCAAATACCCTAAAAGAAGGTTTTCTTGAAATGGATCAAGAAGGTAGCTTCGAAGGAGGTTTCAAATCCAAACGAAAGATGTACCCAAACTTGCATTCGAAGGAGGCTTTAAGTTTAAAATGAAGGACATACCTATGTTACATTCGAAGGAGGCTTTAAGTTCAAAATGAAGGACATACCCAAGTTGCATTCGAAGGAGGCTTTAAATTCAAAATGAAGGACATACCCAAACAAAGACTTGCATGTAGGCACTTGTGTCTAAACGATGGGTTTTCCTTGCAGGGGACACCTATGGCCAGCAAGTCATGGTTTTTGATTACAAGCATGCAGGCAGCATACTTGTCCAATCGAAAGGCTTGCCTTCTAGGGGGCACTTGTGGCAACAAACTTGGTACTCAAAGCAAGAATGCAGGCAGCATGCTAGGTGAATTGAAAGGCTTTCCCTGCATTGGGCACTTGTGGAAACAAACTTGGTACTTAGGGCAAGCATGCAGGCAGCATGTTGGGTGAATCGAAAGGCTTGCCCTGCATGGGGCACTTGTGGCAGCAAAATTTGGAATTCAAAGCAAACATGCAGGCAGTAAGAGGCACAAAGGAAGCCTACAACAAGAAGTCAACATGCCCAGATGAAAGAGGCACACTAGCAACAACTTTTGAGCAACCGAAGGAGGTGACAAGTCCAATCGAAGGGTGCTGAATCGAAGGACACTTGTTTTTCTTCAAATTTGCCAAAATGTTATTTTTATCTGTTTTCTCCCTTTTTGGCAGTTTCCTTTTAATTTTGGTACTGGAAAATTCCAAAGCACTTGTGCAAGCTTGACTCTTGAGAATCTTTCTGAGAAAAGCCTTGAGAGTTGAGAGGGAAAATTTTGGGGTACAACAACACGGGAAGTCGAAAACATGAAAAGGCGGCTTGGGAAAAAAAGGGTATCTGGTGGACTGAAAACCTGAAAGGGTGGTCCAAGCAAAAGTTAGGGATTTGAAGCTATGATATGGTGGCAGAACCGAATGTTTAATATTGGTTTTACGTTTTATATTCGCAAATGTCGCGGTAAGCAAGAGTCCCCATCGACTTTTCTCTTATCCAACAAAGGAAAGGGTGAAAAGAACTGGAAAATACATTTTTTCGAGATTTTCTGAGTAAGGAGGTAGATTATGGAATGGAAAGGTGTTATCACCCTTTCCATCTGTGGTTTTCCATGGGTTCTTAGGTACTTGCTCATTTTTGAAAATTGTTTGTGTTTGTCTATTTTGAAAGATTTTCTTTGCTTTATGGTAACTTTTGTATCAGTCCTCAAGAGTGTGATAAAGCGTTTTTTTGAAAATAGTTTTCGAAAAGTGTGTACGTGTGAACATTTCAAATTTGAGCAAGTACTTAAGAACAGTCTACCTACTTGAAAAAGGATGTTCTTCTCCTCATTTCCTTTAGATAGTGTTATCCTACTATTAGTGAGTAGGTAGCCCTATATGAGGATGTTGAGGGACTATCGAAAGGGACGCTTATGGTCACTGAAGGAAACATGTAAGGATACCTTAGCATTTCGAAGGGACTATCATCATATAGGAAACATCAAGGGATAAGATCATTTCTCGTTGGAAACTCGAGGGATGTTAGGGACCATGATCTTTTTTATGACTTTAGTACCGAGGGTCATTATTAAGATATCCCTATGTTCGAGGGACATGACCATTTCCGAGGCAACCAAGTGAGGAGTACCCTAAGGATGCATATGTTCATATGTGTTAAATTCAGTTATTTATATTGCATTATTAAGTTTGCTAACGTTTTAATTTTCAGTCTTATCATGCACGCCTAGTTACTAACAGTTAATATTTACAGAAATTTAAAGTGCGAAAATTTAAATCCTAGACTATTACAACGCTTTAGGACAATTACATAAAAAGTGAAAGAAAATAAAATTCATAATTTTAAATCTAGACTATTACATCCCATAATCAGTTACATTATTTATATAAAATGCGAGAATAAAAATAATGCGCGCGAAATAATTATTACGTCTAAAAATTCTAAGAAAAATTCTAAGTAAACAAGAAAAATCTTTTGGTTTCATTTTTATTTATTTCAAGAAAAATAATTAAACTAAAACTAAATTTAATTTAAGAAAATAAATATTGAATGAAATTAATCTAATTCTAATATTTTTGCATTTTTATTAAAAAAAACATTTGAAACATAAATTAAATCCTAAATTCGAGTTCATTTTAAAATAAGAAAGTAGTTAAAATTTAATTAATTAATTAAACCAATTCATTATTTTAATTATAAAAAAAAACATCTAAGCCTAATTTTTTTTTTGAGTTTTTATTTTATTATTTTCTTAATTAAGTAAAGAAGATAAAAGAAATTAAAACATTACAAAAAAAAACTAGATGGGCCTGAGATAGTAAACAAAAGTGGGGGTGAGGTTGTTGAATTTGCTGGCCCATGAAGGGAGAGGACTATATTTCTTCTGGATCATATGTGGATTGGTCTTGATGGCACATGGTGAGCCCGCAGATGGAGTGCGCTAGATCTGACTAGATGGACATCTGATGACACATGTCTGATGGTGTATAATTCACATCTAGCTACGAGGAGCACCGAATCTGCATGAAACAAGTTAGAAAATATAAAAATGGAGCTTACTGAGGAGTTTTGTGATGTTTCAGTGCTTGGTAGTGATTGCAAAAGCTTCAGGGAGCCTCAAGGAATGTATTTCGATCTTTTGTTTAGACTGAGGAAGGCTGGAACCTAAAATGCGAATTTTACAACTTTGATATTTTTTGCAAAATTTGTAGAGCTTTTCCAGGATGTATATTATGTGTTGACGCTTTCTAATGTGTCCTTTATATAGAGAGGAGGGAGGAGACAAGAGAACAAAGGTAATAACAACCATAAACATGTGTTTTTAAAGCCATGAATGATGTTTTGTAACTTTTCCAAAGACATGGAATCTTGTCCTTTTTGAATTTGAATGAATGTGGACATTGCTTGCACGAAATTTTATGGGCCTAGGTTGTCCAAAACATCAACCCAAAGCTCAAAGCCCATTTCCAATTATTTTATATTTATTTTAAATAAATTAAAATAAATATGAATAAAATAGTTAGAAAATGCAAGGCATGGCAATACTAATTTTAGAGGTCCTCTATGGGCTTAGGAAGATGTTTGAAGTCCAAGAAATTAACATATTTGTTGAAATTTCCCAAATTTTCCCAACTTGGGCAACCATTACTTGCTCAATTTTTATCTCATGATTATGATCTTGGACTTTTTGGAAAGCCCAAGATGTCTACTTCAAACCCTCTTTTGATCAATTTTGCATTTGAAGAAGTTATGTTGATGTTAAAGGTCTTGGCAAAAAGTGGCTTTTATTGACATTCTAAAAATGACCTGTAATGTATGAACTTGTATCTTTAAAATGGGGGCATTTATTGAGCTTTAGGGCTGAAGAGAAGTTGTAGGGAATTGTATTCTCTTAAAAATGAGTTTGGTTGGAAAATTTCTGTTAAAGTATGAGAAAGTTATGCTTGGTCAAAGTTCAGTTGACTTTTCCTAAAGAAACCCTAATTTGCCACTTTTGACTTTTGTTGGGTTAGGAGAATTTCTTGAGGAATCGTGATCAACCCTTGATCAAAAGATGGATATCACTTCAAAATATTTATGTTGACCAAAAATCTTGAAGTTTGGTTGTACATGGGCCACAATTGACTTTTGACCTAGCATAGTTGATTTTCTAGTACTTGAGCAATTGACTGAGCAAACTTGTGGTTCAAGGCATGAATTGCGGCATGGATTATCTTGAGGACATATTAGGACAATGGAGAACATTTGGGATCCTTGGAGCTCAACCATCTTGATGAAAATGGAAACCCTAGTTGGGGGTTCATTGCCTTAAGAGGAGAATTGTCTGGTCAATCCTCGGTCAACCTTGAGTAATTGAGAACCTCTAGGAGTATATCTTGTGTGAAAATGGGAGGGAAAATTTTGGGGTACAACAGCTGCCCCTATTCAATCTTCTTAAACCTGAAGATTTAGATTGGCTTGTCTGCCTTTCGTGATTTGAAGGTGGAAGATGATTGAACACTAGAGTGCCCAGAAATTTGCACTCACTTGAAGTGAGACTGCTGGTGAATAATATCGGGAATGGGCTTACAGATGCCTTTTTGAAAAGACGACAAAAGACTATCAGATATGGGCTTAAAGATGCCATCCAAGGAATATGACGGAGAGTCGTCAGAGATGGGCTTGAAGATGCCATCCAAAATAGATGCTGACTTCATAAGAAGTCTCTTTGTGGGGATTCATGTTCCTGCTGTCTGAGGAAGAGTCTGTTGAGGAACGTTTTTTAGGGGAATAAAGTCTAGGAGCTTTGGTTGTCCATTAGTCTACTGGGGAGTCATCCCTTAACTGAAGAGACGGAAGTGAACTACTATTTGGTTAGGATCCAGGCTTCACAGTGACTTGCTGAGGATGATAAGGTTGACTGCTATCTGGTCGTATTCCAGGCTTCAGAGCGCCTTATTGGGGAAATGAGATTAAACTGAAAAGAATCAGTAACAAATCAATGGTCTATTCAAACTGAACCAGCAGAGGTCTTGATTTATCTTTGACTGGATAAGAATCATAAAAATCTTAGTGTCGATTTAACTAAACCAGAAAAAGGTTTACCGGAAAATCTTCAACTGGAATAGGAATCAGAGAGATCTTAGTGGTGATCTGACTGAACCAGAGAAGGTCTTGATTTATCTTTTACTGGATAAGAATCAGAAAACTCTTAGTGTCGATTTAACTGAACCAGTAAAGGTCTTGAATCATCTTCAATTGGAATAGAAATCAGAGAGATCTTAGTGTCGATCTAACTGAACCAGAGAAGATCTTGAGTTAACTTTCACTGGATAAAAATCAGAAGAATCTTAGTATCGATTCAACTGAACCAGAAAAAAGTCTTGGGTCATCTTCAATTGGAATAGGAATCAGAGAGATCTTAGTGTCAATCTGACTGAACCAGAGAAAGACTTGAATTAACTTTGACTAGATAAGAATCAGAAAAATCTTAGTGTCAATTTAATTGAACCAGAAAAAGGTCTTGAATCATCTTCAACTGGAATAGAAATCAGTGAGATCTTAGTGTTGATCTAACTGAACTAGAGAAGGTCTTTAATTAACTTTGACTGGATAAGAATCAGAAAAATCTTAGTGTCGATTTAACTGAACCAGAAAAGGTCTTGAAAATATTCAATTGGAATAGAAATCAAAGAGATCTTAGTGTCGATCTGACTGAACAAGAGAAGGTCTTTAATTAACTTTGATTAGAATGGAAATCAGAAGAATCTTAGAATCGATTCAACTGAACCAAACAAAAGTCTTGGGTCATCTTCAAATGGAATAGGAATCAGAGAGATCTTAGTGTCGATATGACTGAACCAGAGGAAAATCTTGAATTAACTTTGACTGGATAAGAATTGGAAAAATCTTAGTGCCGATTTAACTGAACCAGTAAAAAGTCTTGGAATATCGTCAACTCAAATAGGAATCATAGAGATCTTAGTGTCGATCTGACTGAACCAGAGAAGGTCTTTAATTAACATTGACTGGAATGGAAATCAGAAAAATCATAGGATCGATTAAACTGAACCAGACAAAAGCCTCAGAATATATTCAACTAGAATAAGAATCAGAGAGATCTTAGTGTCGATTTGACTGAACCAGAGAAGGTCTTGAATTAACTTTGACTGGAATGGAATTCAGAAGAATCTTAGGATCGATTCAACTGAACCAGAAAAAAGTATTGGAATATCTTCAACTGGAATAGGAATCAGAGATATCTTAATGTCGATCTGACTGAACCAGAGAAGGTATTGTGAGGACATCTTTCTGAGGAAAATCCTGAAATAACCCTTCATTAGACATAGCTTTTGAGAAGACTACCAGGTCACATAAGTAGTCAACGGTGTTTATTGATTTGATATTTTCCCTGAAAAAGGCAAAGAGTTAGTCTTATGAAATGTCATGATGGATGAAATGCATTGTGGTGATGTTCTCAAAATGAATGAGGTTATGTTGTATGCGATGTGTATGTGCATGCCAGATGTATGAACATGGGATGAAATTGGGACATTTCCCAATCTGGGAAAATAAATCTCTAACTGCTGCTGGAGAGTATAAGGAGGCTGAATCCTTCATTTCCGATGGGGATGATGAATGGATATGATTTGCCGAGGATTTCCTCTTTCTATTTGAGGATGTTCTGTCGGGGATTGACTCTGCTTGAGAAAAAATCTGTGGAGGGAAATGCTTTATTGGAAGATTTTTCCGATGTAAAGAAATAAACTCTGTTGGGGAATGAACTTCCGCAGTCTGAGAAATAAACTCTAACCGAGAGGAGGTTTTATAAACTATTTAGGGTTATAAAGCTCAGTTGGGGAACACATATTTCAGCTCTCTGAAGGAACTTGGCTGGAGGAAGTAATTCCTGCTTGGGTAAGAAGAGGTCAAAACTTTGGTTATTTCTACTCTGCGGGGAACATAGGTGTCATGGGGTCATATGTAGTGGTTACTTCGTCTTAGAATATCACTGCCCATGTACCTGCCAGAGAAAGTACTTGTGGAGACTTTATGGATGGTTTGAGTGTCATCCCTACTCATGGGGTGCTTGGTAAATGCTGATCAGGATAACAAGTCTTCTACTGATAGACAAGTGACCAGATGATGGGATATAGTCGTACGCTTTAATCCCTAACTTTTTCCTGGACCACCCTTTTGGGTTTTTAGTCCACCGGGATACATTTTTTTCCCAAGCCGCCTTTTCAGGTGTTCGACTTTCCAGGTACATAATTTTTGTATATATCCCTATTTTTTTCTCGAACTCTTTTTGGTTCATCGGTATGCCCTTATTTTTGCCTAGGCTCGTCAACCTAGCAGGTCTTTTTCATGCGTGGTCTTTTCTGACTATGTCCATGTTCACTGGGTGCGGAGAATTGTCATTATCCTTAGTAGTAAGTGTTTTCACACTGCCAGAAGGTGTTTGTTTGATCGTACAAGATTTGTTGCTGGAATTCATATCCAATGCCCCAAGTGATTCAGATGGAGTTCTGCCCCTGGCTATTTGGCATTTTTGAGATATTCCTTGAACCTTGACTTGATTGCCCCAGATCAACTTGACACCATGCTATTCCCCTTGATTATGAATGGCCTATCACTGGAATGTCTTTCCATCTGAGGTGATTCTATCCACTGAGTAGATTTTTGTTCATCGAATATACGTCGTGCAAATTTCTCTGTTGTTGAACAAATAGTCATATGCAAATAATGGTATTTTAAGAATGAAAAGCTTATATCTGTCTTGAAGTTTGAAAATTCATTTTTTAGTAAAACAAACAAATTTTGTAAAAGTGTGATGTCAACTCAATATTTATAGTGAACCCTACAGGAGTCAGGATAGCTTTTGTAATAGTATGCTTTCAAACTAACCCATGCTTCAGCTAGGACTTTTAAGGGTTATAAATTGTCCTGGTTCATGGTTTAAGAAACAAAGGGTAAAGGCTCAAAGTTTAATTGTACCCACCCGATCTTCGTGATGTTCTTCGGTCCTATGCTTAGTTAATTGTGCATTCAGATCCCAATTGAGTCTGGCATCTTGTCCTTGATGTTCCGATGATGGTTCAGATACTGAAAGTTTATTTTGAAGAGGCTGTCATTTTTGTAATCTTCTTTTTGTGTAGGATTTATAGCGACCTCTTTTTTTTACTATCCCTGCTTTTGCCTGAACTGGTTCTTTCATGACTACAGTCAGCGGGATGCCCCATATTTTTCTTAAGTTTCCTTCATAGGGTTTGACTTAGCGGGCTTTTATTTTGAGATATAATGATTGTCGGCTTTAATAATTATGTGGAACCATCACCATCTTTTGATTTTGAAGGGCGTCTTCGATGCCATTCATGTGTATGAAACGAAAAATTGCGACTGAATGCGCGTCTGAATTGACTGAGAATACCCTGCCCCAGGTTATAATTAAGGGTTTTAATTTGTGTGAAAAGAAAAACTCCTACTTCGTTGGCTCAAAGGGGTTGACTAGAGATTATCTTCCTTATAACTCCACTGTTTAGGATTTGAAACAATGTTTGTACATCGTTAGCGGGGTCCATTCAAAAGCATACTGTAGAGATTGTGGTATTATTTTCGTCATCCTCCCTCTAAAGGCTCAGAGCTTTTGATTGAGATTTAAATATCAAAAAAAGGAAAGCAATTTAAATATAGTGAATACGAATGAATTGATCTAAAATAGACATATGCAATGCATTGATAAAGTAACAAAGTTTGACATGACTAAATGTTCGAACAATCAAAAGAAAATTACAAATTGAAAATTCTAATAAACAAAAGCTTCTTCGTCTGATCTTGTCACTTCAGATGGCGTGCCTTGGAGGGATGGCAGAAGAACTCAGCCTGACCATCTTGTGTAAACTCCAGCACTCCTTCACCAATTAAGTCATGAATATAATTTTTCAATGCCCAACAGTCATTGGTATCATGTCGAGGACTATCATAATGGTAGGCGCATATTGTATCAGGATTGTAGTTAGGGAAAGAAGTTTTCGGATTCGGATGAGGCCCTATCAACGTAATCAGATTCATCCTCAACATGTGTTGTAAAGCTTGAAACATCGGCATGTTGAGTTTGGTAAACTGCCTCTTGGGTGTATCTGGCTTACTCTAATTAACCCATTGTTTTTGGCAAGGTTGTTGTTGGACCCGAAATGTAGTAGCAATTTAGAAAGGTCCAGTTTTCACCAAACCAACCTCTTGTCTTCTTAGAGATTGATCAATGACTTGGTCCCCAACCTCGACTGTTTGCTTCACACGGTTGTATCCGTCTTGATGAAGTTTGTTGACAATGCCTCTCAGCTCTTCTTGTAACCTCGCCAGGACTTATATAAGAGCCATCTGCCCCAACATATGGGTTCTCATTTCTTCAACCTCAGTTTGCAGTTGTTCCAACCGTTCGTCCTTATTGTCTTCAGGATTTTTCTTGGCCAGATTCCTAGCGAGGAGTGATTTCAACTCTTCCTGCCCCTTGGATAGTGTTGTACCCCAAAATTTTCCCTCTCATTTTATCAATATTTCCCCTCACAAGACTCTTTGAACTCCAGACAGGATTAGGGTTTGCTCTGCTCAAGACATCTCTTTGCACTGATGACCTGAAATTAGGGTTTGAGTTTGCACAGGGATTTTTGAACTTTCAATGCTAAATGTAACTTTCATACTTCATGTTGGACTTATAAGATTTCTCATACCAAGTTTCAAGCTTTGATTCAAATTTTTTCCAGTCAATTGGACAGTTGACCTAGAAACCAGCTGTATTGGGGAAAAAGACAACTGTGGCCAATTTACAGTCAAACCTCATAATTTTTTATCCACATCAACATTATAGACTCATATGAACCATTTGATCAAGTTTGGACCACAACTCCTCAAGAAATTTGATCAGATCATCAAAAGGGCAAAATGGTCATTTTTAGAGTTTTGACTGTAGAAGGGCAATTTCTGATTTTTCACCTAACCAATGGAAAATTGGGTTCAAGCATGGATTCAAGGACTCAATTGCATCATCTTGACCTAATCACAAGGTTCAAAAGATCTCAAATGCATAGGATTGACAGATGAATTTTCCAGCCAACTGATCAAAAATCAATTGTACACTGAAAAGTCAAACTTTGACTTTTTAGTCAAAATCAAGTGCCAAGGGTCATTTTTCATCAAGATGTGTCAAAACATGAAACTTGTTCACCAAGTAACCTAATTTTGCAAATTAGAGTTTAAAATGAAAAATTTTCATAACTTAGAAATTTTCTAAGTTATGAAAATTTCTTATTTTTTCCCAACTTTGCCCAACTTTTTCACCATGATGAAATTGGATTCAAATAAAACTTCTAACATGAAAGTTGTAGTCCTCCACAAAACCTACAACTTTTATTCACAAAGTTTTCCCAAAAGATGCTTGGATCTCAAGTTATGATTTTGTGAACAAGGGTCCATGAAACTTTTAACTTAGTGAAATTTTGCCCTAGTTTAGGCAGGATTTTGACCTATCTTCATGGAAATTTTTCACCTAGTTCCAATTGGAATTTCAAAATTAATTTAAAATATGGATTGTATATAATGTTACAAGCTTTCCAAAATGTCCAAGAACTCTCCAAAATCATTTGTGGTTAGGGAGAATCGAAGGTTTGAATTTGGTAAAATATCACTTTGGTCCATGGCATTTTTCATGTTGATACAAGTTGCAAATTCTATCCAGCCTTGCTTGTACTTGTTTACAGGTCCTTAAACCCTTCCACACTCAAAAATTGAATGCAAACACATTAATTAGAGGCATTGTTCTGATCAATGAAGCATTATACAAAGGTTTATTCCATTTTTGGCATAAAGGTTGCAATACCATTTACATAAAGCATGCTTTATGTCAAATTGCTTATCTTGAGCCAATGACCCAATCTTTTGCAGCAAACAAAGTTCACTAATATCAGGAAATTGGTACCAACTCTTGGAAGACCCTAAGCTAAATTGTACAAGCCTTTGCATTGTCAATTCTCACTTTTACTTAAAAAACAAGAAACCTTGCAAAATCACCACAACTTTGCAATCTGATAAAAACCAAAGCTTGTAAACATTTCAAACAAGTTTTGCATATCACACTAAGCCAGAAACACGAGCTAGCAACCTCTAAAACACCCTTGTACATAAAAATCACATTTTCTTGCAAAACAGGGCAGGTTCTGCATTTTGATTTCCAAATCACAAACCACTCGTGCATTTTTCTTGCAACCTGTTCCAACATACTCCATACAACTCACCTAAGCTATCCCAACCATTCCCAAGTAACTTTAACTTCATTTACCTACTTCACCATTTCTGAATTCTGAGTTTGCAGGTTGAGTTCTATAGAGAGATTCAAGCAAGTTCAAAGCTAGCTAAGCATTGGGAAAGCTCAAAGGAACTTCAAGCAAGCTCACAAGCATCTCAGGCCTCACTGAAAACCCCTGCATTGTCATACTCGAGCTTGACTGAAACAGGTAAAGTTCAAACTTCTATCTCTCTATTTAGGAATCATTATGCTTAGGTTTGTGAATAAAAAATGTAGTCCTCATTGCCCTTGAGCTATACATATGCATAGAATTCATTTAAGTTAACTGAGCTGGGAGAATTTGAATGATGAACTTTCTGACAAAACTAGGTTAGAAATTAGGGCCAGAGAAATTCTCTCTGGTCTTTGAGAGTTAGGCTAAGTTTTTTATGTGGTTAGAATCGTATGATCATGCTCTATCAATTTCATGTTGCAAATTTTTGTTTTTAAGCACAAATGCAAGAGTTAGCATTTTGAATACAGGGCGCGCGTGTTTCAGTCACAAGGATAGGGACGAAGCTGGACTTTGGGCTGGGCTTGGATTTCTCACTATTTGCACCCTCCATCCTACTTCCTGCACCCCCTTGGCCCATTGTTTTTATATTTTCATATTTTTTCATTTCTTTTTTAATTTCTGACTTTTATTTATTTTTCTAAATATTAAAAATTACCAAAAATATTTTCATAAATTTTCACATTTTATTTTATTTTTTTTATTATTTTTTTTTGGACATAGAAATAATTACTTTAATAATATACTTTTATTTTCTTAAATAAAAACTTGTAAATATTATAAAAAATATTATATATTTTTATTTTTATTATTTACACACATAAAATAATATTTTCTCACACATTTTTATTTTTTTAATATTTTTTACATATCATATTTATTTTCTTGTACATAAATAAATATTATAATATATATATATATATATTCTTAAACCAAAAAATTAGGGTTTTCACCCTTAATAAAAATAATCTTTTATTTTCTTATTTTTGATACATTTAAATAATTTATTTTTACAAACATAAAAATAATACAAAAAACACTTTTGCA
The DNA here is from genome assembly GCA_948472305.1 of Vicia faba. Taxonomy (NCBI): domain Eukaryota; kingdom Viridiplantae; phylum Streptophyta; class Magnoliopsida; order Fabales; family Fabaceae; genus Vicia; species Vicia faba. The sequence continues at coordinate 946,426,641 of OX451737.1, forward strand.
TACTTATATTTAATTGTTCATTTAAATATTTGTCAATTTATTATTTGCACAAAGAATTCAATATGGTTGTAATAGTTGATTTAGGGTTTTAATTTCTTGCAAATATCCCATATTCAAATTTGTATCCCCCTCCCTATATCAATGTTGTAATAGTCGTAGATTTATTTTTACGCACTTTATTGCTTTCAAATATGCCATGATAGAAAGATTAGGGTTTGTATGCAAATGACCAAAATCAAAACAAATAGCTTGACTAAAACAAGACAAAAATGCATGAAATTGACAACACAATGCACACAAGCACCCCTAGGGTTTCATCCACTTGTTGCCTTTAAAATGGCCATGGTATGCATGCTAGGTGTCTTGCCAAAACAAAATCCAAACAAAAATATCATAGTCCCTCGATGACGCTATCTTGGTTTCCTATACAAAAATGATCTAGTCCCTCAAAAATTTGCTAAAGATGCTTGGCACAATTGCTATCATGGTCATACGATGACCCGCGCCTGTCCCGTTTAATATCCAAACACAAGGTTGTTTACCAAATACAATGGTAAAACAACAATGTCAAAGGGTTAAAAATGTGTAGGAAAGATCTTTGAGTAGGTAGGTAGATGCTCCTAGTTATTTAATCAAAAATTGCAAACATCCTTGCTATTTTCAAACACACATCACAACATAATTTCAAAACATTTCCCAAAACAAATTTTCAAACAATGAAACATTTTTCAAAAGACAATACACCTTTGTATACATTCAAACAAGAATCATTACAAAGGTTGCCACAACGATGGCCTCTTTTCAAAATACTTTCAAAAACCATACACAAAGCACCATTTCAAACAATTGAAAAGCAAAAGCAAGTGATATAAAACAAGTAACTAAGAGCCCATGGAAAACCATGGATGAAAAGGGTGCTAGCACCTTCCCTTTTCGTAATCTACCCCCCGAAACCAAGAAAACATCTCAAAGGTCTTTCCTTTGCTTTTTGACCTTTCCTTTGGATAAATAAAAAGTCAATGGCGACTCTTGCTAAACTGAAACATTTGCGAACACAAACGAAAAACCTCAAGTCAGTTCTCCCACCGCATCACAGAATTGGCGACTCTACTGGGGACATAACTTAAAATTGGGGTTACCTTAGGGTTTTAGATCACCTTTACATGCTTATTTTGCTTGACTTGATTGCTTTACATTTGGTTCTATTGTTTGGGTTTGAATCCTCTACCCGGATTTGGGAAACATTCATAGGTAAATAGCAATATGTTGTGGAAACTGTGCGGGGTATACCGACATGGTTGAAGCAATATCTATATTAGTGCGACATATTTGTGGGTACCGGTAGCCTTTGAGTTAATCAAAGAGAATACGGGGCCGCTGAGTGATGTCATGAAGCACTAATGGACTTTTAGAACCTTTACTTGATCATTTTGGCCTTTTTAGGGGTAGTGAGATGACCGGCTTTGGTGCAGTCCGAAGTTGGTAGATACTCGATACTACACTCAATGAGGGTTGTTTTCTTGGAATATTTCGGTTGCCAGTAAAGTGGATAAACTGAAAAATTGAACACAGAAAATAATCCAGTGATATTGAGCTCCTTAGAACCCGGTTACTATTTATAGGACAGGTTGAGCCAACTAAACTTCAAGAGGGTACTTACCTATGAAACCCCATGCAAGCCTGAAACTAGGAACTTGTGTGATTTGTTTGTGCATATATACTTGTGCATAACATCATAAACATCATGAAGCATCATATGAATCCATTAACCATTTCAAGGATTTGGATCTTCATATTTGTTCCTATTTTGTAGGTAATGGAATCACTTCGCAGGAAAACAATTTAAGTCAACCTTGTAAGAATTCCTCCTCAACTCAAGGAGCTAGCTTCAAGGATTCCTGAGAATTCTCCATTCACCGAGAGGCATGGTCGTCTTCTCAACTTAGTCAACACCAACACTGAGGAAGACATGGTGAAAGTTCTCTTCCAGTTCGTTGACCCCCTACACCACTGCTTCACATTTCCTGATTACCAGCTTGTGCCTACTTTGGAGGAATTTTCTCAACTCCTGAGGATTCCTATTCTCCATCAACTACCCTACAACGGTACGGAAAGAGATCCAAAGCCTGAAGATGTTGCTCAAGCCCTACACTTGCAACCATCGGATATCATAGGTCATTGGGAAACCAAAAGTGGTGTCAAGGGTTTCTTGTCAAAGTTTTTGTTTGAGAAGGCCCAAAGCTGCTGGAATTCTTTGGACTTACAAGCTTTTGAGGAGATTGTGGCTCTTCTCATCTATGGGTTGGTCTTGTTCCCAAACCCTGACCAGCTTATAGATGTCAGTGTTGTCAAGATTTTCATGGCTCGCAACCCGGTGCCTACATTGCTTGTGGATATCCTCCACTCTTTTCACACTCGATCAATGAGGAAAAGAGGTGTTCTTATGTGTTGTACTCCTCTTCTAGCAAGGTGGTTTATTTCTCCCCTTCCCCAATCAGTCTTGAAGAATGAGCAAGGTTTGAGGTGGTCGCAATGATTGATGACTCTTACACATTCAGATGTTCATTGGTGTTCTCGATCCAGAGAAAATGTTATCATCATTGATCGTTGTGGGGAATTCCCTAATGTCCCACTACTTGGCATTAGGGGAGGCATTACCTACAACCCCTGCTTGGCTCTGAGACAGTTTGGGCATGCCCGAAGGGATGACCCTCATGACATGATGATTCCAGACTTGGTTTTTGACTTCGACAACGACGATCAAGGACTTCGACAAAGGTTTATCTGATCTTGGAGAATGCCTAACAAGGTGGAAAGTAAGACCTTGGGACACAAGAATTCCATCCCCCTTGAGCCTTACCTCAAGTGGGTACGAACCCGCGCCCAAAGTCTTATGATGCCTTACCCCTACATTCTCCCTGTGATCAAAGAGCCTGTTTTAGAATGAGAGATTCCATACACCCCCCTACATCCTGACATGCCAACATCACTTGAAGATTTACAAAGGAGTTGGATACAGCTCAAGGGAGAACGCGATACTTTTGAAGCCCAATTCTACGCCAGTGAGAAGAAGGTTTTGGAACTTACTCGCCAACTTCATGAAGAGCAGACTCTCAACACCTACATAGCACCAAAGAGGATGCGCAGCGTATTTTTACATTAGAATTTGTATTATTTTTCCCATGGGGCATTTATGTACTAACAAATTATATCTTATTAATATGACGTGTGTTCCTTTTTGTTTACAACAACTTTGAATTTCTGAATCCTTGAATGCATTACATGAATACATCTCATTCATCATATGCATAAGCAGGTCTTCACACCAGGTTTCCTTATCTCTCTGTTGTTTATTTTAGCAAGATGGATATAGAGAAGACGGTCAAAGACTTACAAGCGCAGAATTCACAGTTCCAATAGCTGCTCATGACCTTGGCAAAGGGTCAGGAGGAGCTCAAAGGTCTACTGGAAAAGGAAAAAGAGAAAAAGAAAAAGAAGAGGGTTGGTGTGGCTACCATGGGTAGAAGATTTGAAGGTCAAGATAGAAGGGTCCTGGATTTCCCCTTAACATCTGATGAAGGGGTAGGAAAGGGTAAAGGAATTGCAGTGCAATCTGAGTCTGAGGAAGAAGAAGATGAAGAGGATGAAGATTACTCTGAGCAGCAGTACCCTCCTGCAGACGACAAATACAAGAATCTGGAAGAATGTCTGGAAGCTATGGAGGTGTAAAGAGTGCCTGGGCTGGACTTTGAAGAGCTAGGGTTGGTTGCTGGGATTGTGATTCCCCCTAAGTTTAAGGTGCCTCTTTTTGCTAAATACAATGGTTTGTCTTGTCCAAAGATGCATCTGCGGTCTTACGTCAGAAAAATCCAACTGCAATCTTCCGATAAGGACCTGTGGGTTCATTTCTTCCAGGATAGTCTTTCGGGGACGCAATTAGATTGGTTCTACCAGCTAGAGAGATCTGATCTGCACAATTGGGAGGATTTGGATGCTTCCTTCTACAGACAGTATCAATATAATGCGGATTTAGCACCAACCCGTACTCAATTACAGAGTATGGGTATGGTATCAAATGAAGGTTTCAAAGAGTATGCCCAGAAATGGAGAGACTTGGCGGGGCGAGTACAACCACCTCTATCTAAAAGGGAACTGGTAGATATGTTCTTGGGTACACTATCAGGCCCCTTTTTTAATCACCTGATTGGAAGTTCGTATGCGGGGTTCACCGAGTTGATTCTAACCGATGAGAGAGTTGAAGCCGAAATCAAAAGCCGAAAAATTCAAAAGGATGCATCTGCTTCCGCTGCCATCAAAAAGACCTTTCCAGCAAAGAAAGAGGTATCAGCTGTCTACTCTTAGAGAAGTCAAGGAAGAGTTGAGCGCCGGCCAGCGGTGGGGGCTGTAATGATTCAGAAGTCTGCAGCTGATCAGCCTAGAAACAATCAACCCAGAACCAACCAAGCAAGGGTGGAAAGGCCTGCACGGCAATTCACCCGGATCAATATGACACCTCCTCAGGTTCTCCCTCATCTGTTAAAGTTAAACCTTTCCAGTTGGAAAGAGGCGCCGAAGAATCCGAATACGTCTTCTCCTTACTGCCATGCTAATGCCAAGTGTGCTTATCATTCAGACAGCCTGGGGCATGACACCAACAATTGTTGGGCCCTCAAAAATAAGATCCAGGACTTGATAGATGCTAAAGAGGTGGAATTCGACACCCCTGAAAAGCCTAATGTGATCTCTTCTCCAATGCCAAAACATGGTCACAATGTCCATGTTGTTGAAGAAGATCTTTTTGTTGCTACTGTTGATGATTTGATGACTCCGCTACTGATAATCAAGTTGAATTTGCTGAAGGCTGGGATTTTCCTAGGTTGTAAAGAAGATTGTTGCTTTTGTTCATCCTTACCAACCGACTGTCCGTTGTTGAAGTTAAGCATCCAGTGACTAATGGATAACCAAGAGATCCTTTTTGAGAAGACTCATGTTACACCGACTCCTGTTAATGATATTTCAATAATTACCATATCCGCCAATCTTTCCAAGGTCTCCAAAAGACATGTTAAGATTACATTCAATCCGAAGATTGTACCTTTGAAGATAACTATGTCGTGGCCTATCACGTACAAGTCCAACAAATCAATATCGTGGAACTATGGGGGAGAGATCTTCTACCACGGTGTTAAGCAAATTGAATCGACCGAAGAGAGTTCTGATGAAGAGACTTCCAACATTGGAAACATTGCCGAAACAAGTAAAATCACCCGCAGTGGAAGAATTTTCTCTCCGGAGATTGCGCCTCCAAAGGCAATCTTCAGACCCTCAGCCCCTCCTAAAGTTACCCCTGTACCGGTCAACATATCTGCGAGAACTCCAGTTATTGAAGAAGTTGTGACTCCTGAAGTTGTAACCTCTGCTGTTGCTGATGATAGAGGGAAAGGGATCCAAGAAGAGCCCATCAGGACGAGGGCTCAGCCGTTGATCATCCCTGAGACCTCTCAAAAAGAAATGGAAGAGATTTTGAAAATAATCAAGAAAAGCGATTATAATGTTGTGGAGCAACTGGGGCAAACCCCCTCAAAAATCTCTATGCTGGCCTTGCTTCTTTGTTCAGAAGCTCATGCCAAAGCTTTGATCAAATTCTTGAATACGACCCATGTGCCCCAGGAAACCTCCGCGGACCAGTTCCATGAATGTGTAGCCAGCCTAACAGCAGACAGCGGTCTAGGGTTCTCTGACTCCGATCTAACAATCAAAGGGAGAGAACATAATGACGCTTTGCATGTCTCGGTAGAATGCAGAGGGACTACTCTGGCACATGTTTTGGTAGACACTGGTTCATCGATGAACGTCTTACCAAAGAAAGCATTGGACAGGCTAGATTGTGAAGGTCTAACTTTGAAGCCCAGCAACATCATTGTCAAAGCCTTTGATGGTTCTAAATGGATGGTCCACGGGGAGGTGGACATCCCGATTAAAGTACGAACTGAAACCTTCAACTCCACATTCTATGTCATGGACATCCGTCCCTCCTATTCTTGCTTGTTGGGAAGACCCTGGATTTATCATGTTGGAGCCGTCACTTTTACTCTGCATCAGAAGCTCAAGTATCCTGTCCAGGGGAAAATTGTGACAGTTCACGGTGAAGAGGAATAGATGATAAGCGATCTTAATTCTTTCCAATATGTAGAATTGGATGGTGAATTCATGGAAACCCCCTTTTAGAGTTTTGAAGAGGTAACTCAAGAGATTGCGGCAGTGCCTTCTGTACCCATGATTACCCGACCTCCGCCACAGATGTCGTCACTCAAAGATGCAAAGGCTGTGATTGAAGAAGGAGGAAGCACAATCTGGGGGCAACTTCCAGATTTTCCCTTTAAATCTGATAAATTTGGCTTGGGTTTCACTGCTTCTGCTCAAAAGGTTGTGCGTCACTCCCGGGCTGGAGGACCACCAGTGAAGATCACCCATCATGGAGTCAATGCTTTGGAGGATGGCGAAGAGGAGAGCAACCTAGAAGACTGGATTTTGCCTACCGTTGAAGGAGGATTATGCAATTGGGAGGCAAAGGACTTTATTCCCATTACTTTCATCAATCAGTAATTTATCTTTCAAACATTTATGTTGGTTTGTAATAATTCCTAAACAATTCGTACACTTTTAACCTTGTGCCTTACCCGAGGCACATAGGTCCATTTGTAAGGGTTTGATTTTTCATCTTCATATGCCATTTTAATGAATCATGGACGTTTTCATATATAAACTTTTGTGTTCATTTTCTTTATTTTTTACATTTTATTTGTTTAAAGGTGTCTATCCCTTACACACACCCACATCACCAATGCAGGTACCCATCCATTCTGGATTCCATGGGTAACAATTCTGCTATGGCCTTCAGTTACTCTGAAGATCTGGTCTACCATGCCGAGTACGAAGGTGATGAAGACTGTGAAGTGCCTGGTGAATTGGCTAGACTGCTGCAATAGGAAGAAAGGGCTATTCTACCTCACGAGGAGTTGTTAGAGACTATCAACTTAGGTACAGAGGAAGAAAGAAAAGAAGTTAGAGTGGGCGACAACCTAGAGCCAAGTGTCAAAGAGCGCTTAGTTCAACTGTTGAATGAATATGTTGAAATCTCCGCCTGGTCCTACGAAGACATGCCGGGACTTGATACAGATATTGTGGTTCACCGTCTTCCTACCAGAGAAGATTGTCCACCAATTAAACAGAATGTTCGCCGTATGAGGCCCGACATGTCTGAAAAGATCAAAGCTGAAGTTATGAAGCAGTTTAATGCTGGCTTTCTTGCTGTTACATCCTATCCACAATGGGTTGCTAACATTGTGCCCGTGCCTAAGAAGGATGGCAAAGTCAGGATGTGCATGGATTACAGAGACTTAAACAAGGCTAGCCCTTAAGATGATTTTCCACTACCGCACATTAACATCTTGGTTGACAATACAACTCAGCACAAGGTATTTTCTTTCATGGACGGATTCTCAGGGTACAACCAGATCAAAATGGCCCCTGAAGACATGGAGAAAACTACTTTTGTTACACAGTGGGGTACGTTCTGCTATAAAGTGATGCCATTCAGACTGAAGAATTTCGGGGCAACCTATCAGCACGCCATGGTAGCTTTGTTTCATGACATGATACATCATGAGATAGAGGTTTACGTAGACGACATGATAGCCCGTTCGTAAACTGAAGAAGAACACATCAACCATCTGCAAAAGCTTTTTGTCAGGTTGAAAGAGTACAAGCTCAGACTGAACCCTAACAAGTGCACTTTCAGAGTCAGGTCCGGTAAACTCTTGGGTTTCATTGTCAGTAACAAAGGCATCGAGGTTGATCCTGCCAAAGTCAAACCTATACAAGAAATGCCTGCCGCTCGCACTGAGAAGGAGGTCAGAGGTTTCTTGGGACGCCTAAACTACATTGCAAGGTTCATTTCTCACCTAACATCTACCTGTGAACCAATCTTCAAGTTGTTGAAGAAAGATCAGGTGGTTAAATGGAATGATGACTGTCAAGTTGCTTTCGATAAAATCAAGGAGTATTTGCTGGAACCTCCTATCTTGATGCCACCCGTCGAAGGAAGGCCGCTAATCATGTATGTGATTGTCCTAGAAAATTTAATGGGGTGCGTACTGGGCCAACATGACGAGTCTGGCCGAAAAGAGCATGCCATTTATTACCTTAGCAAAAAGTTTACCGACTGAGAGACTCGCTACTCACTGCTCGAGAAAACTTGTTGCGCTTTGGTATGGGCTGCTCGCCGGCTAAGGCAGTATATGTTGACACATACCACTTTGCTGATCTCTAAGATGGATCCGATCAAGTACATCTTCAAGAATCCTGATCTATCCGGAAGAATCGTTAGATGGTAGATGATCCTCACCGAAATGATATACAGTACATGACCCAAAAAGCTATAAAGGGGAGTGTGCTAGCCGATCATCTGGCCCATCAAGCTGTCGAAGATTACCAATCCATGAGGTTCGACTTCCCCGACGAGGATATCATGACTTTGAGAAACATTGAAGAGAACAGACCGTATGACGGACCTGAACAAGGATCCCGATGGACCCTGTACTTTGATGGTGCCTCCAATGCACTTGGAAACAGTATCGGCATGGTACTTATCTCTCCAGAAGGTTGCCATACACCTTTCACTTCCAGACTCTGCTTCAGTTGTACCAACAACATGGTCGAGTATGAAGCTTGTATCTTTGGTCTCAAGGCCGTTATTGACTTGGGAATCAAATCTTTGATTGTCCTTGGGGACTCAGCTTTGGTTATCAGTCAAATCAAAGGAGAGTGGGATACTAAACAGCCAAACCTCATCCCTTATAAAGAACATGTCTTGACATTGTTACCACATTTCGAGCAGATCACCTTCGAACACTTCCCGCGAGAAGAGAATCAGCTAGCAGATGTGCTAGCTACAATGTCATCCATGTTTAAACATAATTGGGATAATGAGGCTCCCCAAATCACCATTGAACGGATGGAAGAACCTGCACATTGTCACGAGATTAATACCGAAGAAGTAGTGGACCGACCTTGGTTTCATGACGTCAAAAGGTATCTCGAAGCACAAGAATACCCTGAAGGAGCTTCAGTCAACGACAAAAAGTTCTTAAGGAGGTTCTCAGCTAAGTTCTTCCTGGGCAATGGTATCCTATACAAGCGTAATCATGATTGCATTCTGCTCCGTTCTGTGGACAAGATTGAAGCTGAACAAATCATGGTCGAATTGCACAATGGTACCTTTGGCACTCACTCAAGTGGACATACGATGGCTAAGAAGATTCTACGTGCAGGCTATTACTGGTCTACCATGGAAGTTGACTGCCATCAACATTCCCGTACTTGTCACAAATGTCAAATCTATGCCGACAAGGTACATATACCTCCAGTGCCTCTCAATGTCAACATGATTGGAGAGATCAAGCCTACAACATCCAATGGACACCGCTTCATCCTGGTGGCCATTGATTACTTCACCAAGTGGGTCAAAGCAGCTTCCTTCGCATCCGTCAAAAAGAATGGTGTTGCCCTCTTTATCAAGCAGAACCTCACTTTTCGGTACAACATCCCTGACAGGATCAACACTGACAACGGTACAAACCTGAACAACACTATGATCACCGCTCTGTGCGAGCAGTTCCAGATTCAACATCACAATTCATCTCCCTATCGGCCTAAGTTGAACGGTGTTGTCGAAGCTGCGAACAAAAATATCAAGAAGATCATACAAAATATGATAGTCACCTACAAGGATTGGCATGAGATGTTACCGTTTGCTCTGCACGGGTACCGTACCACGGCATGTACATCAACTGGGGAAACACCCTATTCTTTGGTATACGACATGGAAGCTGTTTTACCTATCGAGGTTCAGATTCCCTCCATGAGAATCATGAAAGATGATGGTTTGAGTGAAGACGATTGGATTCAGACCCGGCTTGATCAACTTAACTTGATTGATGAAAAGCGACTTACTGTTGTTTGCCATGGTCAGGCGTATCAGAAACGAATGATCAAAGCTTTCAACAAGAAAGTCAGATGCCAGGTATATCAAGTCGAAGATCTTGTAATCAAGCGGATCATCTTGCCGCAAAGTGATCCCAGGGGAAAATGGACTCCTACTTACGAAGGACCATTTGTGATCAAAAACATCTTTTCTGGTGGGGCAATGATCCTGACCACCATGGAGGGCGACGACCTGCCGCACCCTGCGAATGCAGACATAGTCAAAAGATACTACGCATAAACGACCCAACAACTTGATAACCCGAAAGGGCGACTTGGGCAAAAATGGGCATCCCGGTGAATCGAAAACCCGAAAGGGCGGTTCAGGCAAAATTTAGTGATAAATAAAGAAAATTTGTACACCCGGCAAGTTGAAAACCCGAAAGGGAGACTTGGGCAAAAAAGGGTTTCCCGATGGACTGAAAACCCGAAAGGGCGGTCCAGGCAAAAGTTAGGGAATTAAAGCGTATGACTATGTCTCGTCGGATCACTTTAAGGACAATCTCTTCACATACAAGCTTCGGGCTTCTGATCAATCTAATCATCGTCGGACGAAGCAACGAATGGACAAGATATCCAGAGTTACGAAGGCTATAGCAGAATGGGAACCCCATGGAATTTTTACACATAGCCATCTTTCTTTGTATAAATTTTTCTCAATTTTTATGACAACATTCTCTTACTAGGATGTTTGTCTCCTTTGTACAAAATACTTACACAAAGATAATACAAAGATACTTCAAAGTGCAGAAAACTATTTTCCTTTTCTTTTCTTTACACTTGTGTTTTATTTGAAAACGTCCAATGATTTATTAAATGAGCCTATGTATTTGAATATAATCACTGATTACAAATAAACGAAATGTGAAAGAATAATTACTTCCAGGTTGAAAGTATAGGAAAACGTCTTCAGGCTATTCCAAGAGAAATCCCCTACAGTACATCATCTGGATCCGCAGCGGAGCTAAAACCTTGAAATACATATCCTCAGCGGAATTACAATTTCAAAATCCTCGCCAGAGTCCACACTTTAAACTCCCAATCCCCGGTGGAGTCATATTTTCAAACCCTTAATCCACCATCAGAGTTATGTTTTCAAACTCCCAATCCTCAGCGAAGCAAAACTTTGGGTCATGACTTCCCAGCAAAGATGAAACCTTCTTCCCCAATGAAGTCAATATTCCAACTACCAATCCCCTGTGGAAACCATTCAGTTTTCCCTAGATTCCCCAACAAGTTGTCTTAAAGTCTGAGAGTCAACCAGATAACAGTTAACTTTTGTCTTATCCCCAACTAAGGATAATCCCCAGTAGATTGGAATACAACCCAAACTCCTGAACTTTTTCCAAACAGGAATAAGCCTTTTCCCCCAGAGCCTTGAACTTACTTTCCAGCAGGGTAGCTTACTCTCTAGTAGTACAGCTATTCCCCACAGAGTTTTTACTCCCAAAACATAATGAAGATTCTCATTCTTAACTCCCCTGTTTGAAGTCCCCAGGGATTTATTTTCCCCTAGCAGATTGAAGATTCTCAATCTGGATTCTCCAGTGAAGTTACCGGAGTCTTCATAACTCCCCAGCATGGTTTTGCCAGAATTTTTAATCCCCTACACATCAAAGATTCTCATTCTCACTTCTCCAGTGAAGCCCCCAAGGCATCAATTTCCCCAGGAGATTGAAGTTTCTTATTCTTAATTCTCTGCAAAAGCCATCAAAGTCTTCCTTATTCTCCAGCAGATCAAGGTTTTCTTCCATCTAATCCCCTGTAGAGATCGCTAGAGTTTCCTTATTCCCAACCCGAGTAAGGATTCCCATTGTGCAATCTTCAGTCATAGTCATCAAAAATATCTGGATTCCCCAAGCAGGTTTTCTCAAGCAGATTTGAATGATCCCTATCCCCAGGATAGTCATGAAGGATTCTCACATCCCCCATATTTTGTCAAAGTTCTTGTTAATCCCCACAAGTTTCCAAAGATTTTTTATCCCCAACAGTGGTCCAAGGATTTCTCATCCTCAGCAATCAAAGATTTTGAATCTCCAACAGTGGTCAAGGATTTATTTTCCCCGGCAGCAGTCAAAGATTTCATTATCTCCGGCTATCAAGGATTTATTTTCCTCAGCAAGACAGCTAATCAGCTTACATGCGCATTCATTATATTCATATATCATAAACATTAATAAAGCATGAAATTCTGGCTGTAGATACTCAATGTCACGTTCAATGATATGACATCGTATCTGACTTACTATATGACAGTAAATACAAAAGCAATAAAGAACACAGTCAATTGTTTACCCAGTTCAGTGTACAACAACACCTACTCTGGGGGATATCAAGCCAGGGAGGAAATCCACTATAAGAGATGTTAATTCAGGAATAAACCAACCAGTTTATCTCCTTCACTTAAGACCTACCCAATGCAATTTCAATCTAAGTACAACTTAAACCTGAGATCCTACTCACTCCCCCTCAATCACAGCAGTGATACATAAAACAATTTGACTAATGAATTGATGAAGACACTCTTCAAAAACATACACTTGATTAAGCTTCACAGCTTTTTAATCAAGCACCACAACCACTCTTGCTTCACAGCTTTGAGTGATACACACAACTAACTTGACTCTGCTTCACAGCTTTAGTCAAGAAACATTCAAACACTCTTGCTTCAAAGCTTTGAGTGCTACACAACCCTTACAAATAAAAACCTATTCCAAGTCACTTATCACAATGATAATTGCTTGAAGTACAATAATTAAACCTATACAGTTTACAAATGATCTTTTGACCAAAAAGGGGTTACTTGCAAAACAGCAGCTCTGTTGAATATATAGCAGCTGCAACTTCAGTTAGGGGTTCCACAAAAACCTAGGGTTAATTCCGTTTGACCTTAAGACTAGGTCACAGGACTTTATTAACCAGGTTAGGGTTGAGCTAGGTTAACCCAAAGAAAACACAGGATTCTGTTCTGGAAAGACTGAGTTATTTTCCTGAAAAAAACTCAGAATTAACCAACCTGCATACCTGTTAGTTCAGAACAGGATGTCTTAACATCTGTTATGACATCTGAGAAACCTGTCTACTGATTTAGGAAAATGTGATCATTTTGCAAAAATGCTCAGATACACACTTATAAACATCAGTACCTGAATGACAATATTTTTCTGCAAAGGTACCTAATGAATCAGTACAAACTAAACTAGAATGTTATGACATCAGTCATGACATTCACACATACACTTGGGTTTTACCAAAAATGCAAGCCAATACCTAAACAACTACAAACTCCCCCTTTGGCAGATTTTTGGCTAAAGACCCTAAGCAATCAGAGATAGATAGCAGCAGAAATAATTGACTGCAGAAAAATAGAATGACTAATTAAGCAGGTACTAATTAAGTAAGTACCAAAATATTCTCCCCCTCTTTAGCCACAAATGGGCCAAAGATACATGTTCATAAAGATTATACAGTTATCCAAAAATAATAAGAGCAGCAGCAGAGAGAAAAAAAAACTGAACACACTTCCAAACTCCACCAGATATCAGCACCAACCAGCAACACCACCAAACAGCAACCAACCTTTAAGCACTGTCATCAGACTCAGAGGATTCGGGCTTCTTCCTTTTCTTGTGAGCAATATCAGCATTCTTCTCTTTGTCTGATGTCTCAACATCCTTAGAGACATCTGGATTTGTTTCAGCATTTGAACTTTCTTGATTCAAAGGAACAGAAATGCTAGGAACTGAGTGGTTCTCGTTCAGAATTCTTGAAACAATTTTTGCTATTGCTTGATTAACATAGGCTGACCCTTCCCTATTTGCAATTTCTGGGGGAACTGAAGAAGAAGGATGAGATGGATTACCAGAGGCAGAAGCTTGGGACTTTCCTGCATGTCTTGTTCTCAACTCTTTGACCTTGGTGGGGTTAGTTCCCATTTTTCTACGAGAAGAGATCTCCAGGACTTCAGAGTCCAGACAGGAAGAGATTGTCCTAGAATCTTGATCAGAGGAAGAGGTTGAAATAGTCGTATTGGATGATGATGGTGTTTGAGACATTTTGACAGTCTTAGAGGACCAACAGCAACTGAAGAGAAAATTCGGATTGAGAGACTGGGTTTTGATGAGGAGACGAGAGGGGAAGGAAGAAAAGGAGTGTCTATTCAACTTCTTAAAAGAATTGAAGGAAATGGGAAAATATAATTTTAACCCAATCAGAACAAGCATAACTCCTTTAATCCTTGTTTTAAGCAAAATTGATTGCTACAATTCCTCATGTTGGAAAATACCCAACTTACCCCTCAAGTTTTCAAATTGATTTGCATCCAGAGTCTTGGTAAAAATGTCAGCCAGCTGTAGCTCAGTGGCAACATGTTCCAATTTGATTGTCTTCTCTTCTACAAGGTCTCTGATAAAGTGATGTCGTATGTCAATATGTTTGGTCCTACTATGCTGAATGGGATTCTTGGAAATGTTGATTATACTCAGATTGTCACAGTACAATGTCATAACATCTTGTGTGACATTATACTCAGTGAGCATCTGTTTCATCCAGATCATTTGAGAGCAGCTACTACCAGCTGCAATGTATTCAGCTTCAGCAGTAGAAAGAGACACACAGTTCTGTTTCTTGCTGAACCAGGAAACCAGATTATTTCCCAAGAAGAAACATCCTCCAGAGGTGCTTTTTCTATCATCAGCACTACCAGCCCAATCAGCATCACAGTATCCAGTCAGAGCTGGTTCACAGCCATGAGAATACATCAACCCATAGTTGTAAGTTCCACTCACATACTTCAAAATTCTCTTCACTTGGTTGATATGACTGACTTTGAGATCAGCTTGGTATCTTGCACAAACTCCAACTGCAAAGGCAATATCAAGTCTACTGACAGTTAAGTACAACAAGCTTCCTATCATGCTTCTGTACAGACTTTGATCCACCTTAACCCCACTTGAATCTTTGGAAAGCTTTAGATGAGTAGGAGCAGGAGTCCTTTTGTGACTTGCATTCTCCATACCAAACTTCTTTACAATGTTCTTAGCATACTTGCTTTGAGATAAGAAGATTGAGTCCTCCATCTGTGAGACTTGCAGTCCAAGAAAATAAGTTAGTTCTCCCATGAGACTCATTTCGAATTCAGCCTGCATCTGGTCAGCAAAGTGTTTAACCATATGTTCTGACATTCCTCCAAACACTATGTCATCAACATATATTTGGGCAACCATCAACTTCCCTCCTTCAGTTTTGACAAAGAGAGTTTTGTCCAAGCCTCCTTTTCTGTAGCCTTTGTCTGAGAGAAACTTTGTTAACCTGTCATACCATGCTCTGGGAGCTTGTTTCAGGCCATATAGAGCTTTTCTCAATTTGTAGACATGATCAGGGTGGGTTTGATCCACAAAGCCTTTAGGTTGTTCCACATAAGCTTCCTCATTTAAGTACCCATTTAGAAAGGCACTTTTCACATCCATCTGAAATAACTTGAACATCAGAAGACAAGCAATTGACAATAAGAGTCTGATTGATTCCAGCCTGGCTACAGGTGCAAAGGTTTCATCAAAATCAACCCCTTCAACCTGGGTGTATCCTTGAGCAACAAGTCTTGCCTTATTTCTGGTGACAACTCCTTCGGCATCTGACTTGTTCTTGAAAATCCATTTTGTCCCAATGATGTTAGTTCCTTCAGGTCTAGGAACCAGTTCCCAAACTTCATGTTGCTTGAATTGGTTTTGTTCATCTTGCATTGCACCAATCCAGTATTCATCAGTTAAAGCTTCCTTGACATTTCTTGGTTCCATTTTTGGACACAAAACAAGAGTTTGAGATGATTTCTCTAGATCTTGTAATGACTCCACTATTGGGATCTCCTATGATGAGTTCTTTTGGATGATCCTTCTGAATTCTGATGGAAGGGATCTTGCTAGCTTCCTTTGATTCAGATTCTGTTGTGGTGGAGTTGGGTAGATCATTATGTTGGGTTGAGGTCTCAAAGAATGTCTCAACAGTACAAGGAACATCTATTTCTTCATGATAATCATCAATTATAACATTTATTGATTCCATCATGGCTTTGGTTCTGGAATTGAATACTCTATAAGCTCTGCTGTTTGAGGAGTATCCTAGAAATATGCCTTCATCACTTTTAGGGTCCAGTTTTCTTCTTTGTTCACGATCAGCCAGAATATAGCATTTGCTGCCAAACACATGGAAGTACTTCACAGTTGGTTTTCTTCCTTTCCAGAGTTCATATATGGTGGATGAGGTTCCCTTTCTCAAGGTGACCCTGTTATGAACATAGCAGGCTGTATTCATAGCTTCAGCCCAAAAATACATAGGAAGTCTTTTGGCATGTAACATTGCTCTGGCAGATTCCTGTATGGTCCTGTTTTTTCTTTCCACAACTCCATTTTACTGAGGTGTTATAGGAGAAGAAAACTCATGACTAATTCCTTCTGAAGAACAGAAATCATCAAACTTGCTGTTTTCAAATTCCTTGCCATGATCACTTCTGATACACCCTTCCTTTTCTCTTTGAATTCTTTTGCACAATTCTTTAAAAACTTCAAATACATCAGATTTTTACCTAATGAAATTAATCCAGGTGAATCTGGAAAAATCATCCACAACCACATAGGCATATCTTTTTCCACCAAGACTCTCTACTTGCATTGGTCCCATCAGATCCATATGAAGAAGTTCTAGAACCTTAGAGGTGGTCAGATGTCTTGACTTTGGATGTGACATCCTAGTCTGCTTACCAACCTGACATTCACCACAAACTCTTTCTTCATCAATTTGCAGTCTTGGAATCCCTCTGACTGCCTCCAAGGAGATAATCCTCTTCATACCTCTTAGATGAAGATGGACAAGTTTTAGGTGCCACAGTTTCACTTCTTTTTCTTCTTTTGCAATGGAACACACAGATGAGAAATTAGTGTTCTCAGGCTCCCACAAGTAACAGTTGTCTTTGGATCTGACTCCTTTCATTACTATCTCTTGTTTGTCATTGATTACAAGACATTCAGATTTTAAGAAATTGACCTTGAATCCTAGATCACACAATTGACTGATACTAATGAGATTAGCAGTCAGCCCTTTTACCAGCAGTACTTCATTCAGACTTGGAACTCCAGGGCAGTCCAAATCACCAACTTCTTTGATTTCACCTTTAGCACCATCTCCAAAGGTCACAAAACTGGTGGTGTGAGGCTTAACATTATTGAGGAGGTTCTTGATTCCAGTCATGTGTCTGGAACATCCACTGTCAAATTACTAGTCTTCCTTTGCCGAGACCCTCAGGGAAGTGTGGGCTATCAGGGCAGTAGCCTTTTTCTTCCATTTAGGAGCATGTGGTACCTTTTTAGACTTAGGTTTGACACCTGAGTTCTGATTAGGGTATCCATGCAATCTGAAGCAGAAGGGCTTTATGTGGCCATATCTCCCACAATGATGACATCTCCATCTTTGGTACCTTTTCTTCATATGTCTCTGTTCCTGATGTTGAGAGTTGTGTTGAGACATCTGTTTTGACATTTGCTTATCAGTACCAGATTTCTTTGCTTCCATAAATCCTAGTCCAGATTTATTTCCCACATTTTGTCCTACCTGAAGGATCTCTTCCAATTTGTCTGTTCCATTTGTCAGCATCTTGACAGATTTGGTCATTTGATTCAGTTGTGAGTTCAGCAATTAAACTTCTCCTTCTAGATGACTTATAGTTTCAAGGTTTGCCCTTTTTTCAGCCTCCAGCTTTATGATGAGTTTTGATTGTTTCTCATTCTGCACACAGACTTCAGTACTTCTGATACACAATTTCTTGTAAGTATCAGCCAGTTCTTCAAAAGTCACCTCTTCATCACGGATGTCACTTTCAGAGGTACAAACATCAGTTAAAGCAGTAACTAGTTTGGCAGATTCTTCTTCAGAATTACTTTCTGAATCACAGTCAGACCAAGTAACAGTCATTCCTTTCTTTTGTTTCTTAAGAAAGGTAGGACATTCAGCTCGAATATGTCCATATCCTTCACAGCCATGGCATTGAATACCTCTGACTTGGTTTCCCTTTTCTTCTGACCTTGGTCTTCTGCTGGAACTGTCAATGTCAGAGGGAATGTTATGAACATTAGACCTTGACTTTGGATCCATTATTTTGATGAGCTTGTTGAACTGTCTTCCAAGCATGGCAATAGCTTCTGAAATATTTTCTTCTTCATCCTCCTTGTTTTCAACATCAGTGTTGGATACAAGTGCTATGCTCTTGTTCTTCTTGTCACCATTATCAGTGATCCCCATCTCAAAAGTCTGAAGAAACCCAATAAGTTCATCCACTTTCAACTTGCTGATGTCCTGGGCTTCCTCTATGGCAGTTACCTTCATTGCAAATCTTTTAGGCAAGGATCTGAGAATCTTCCTCACCAGTTTTTCTCCTGACATCTTTTCTCCCAGTGCTCCTGAGGTGTTGGCAATCTCCAAAATGTTCATGTGAAACTCATGAATGGTTTCATCTTCCATCATTTTTAGATTCTCAAACTTGGTAGTCAACATCTGAAGCCTTGACATTTTTACTTTGGAAGTGCCCTCATGAGTAGTTTTGAGAGTGTCCCAAACTTCCTTGGCCAAGTCATATTGATGTACTAGTCTGAAAATGTTTCTATCAATTCCATTGAACAAGGCATTTAAAGCTTTGGAATTTCCCAGGGCTAACTCATCTTCTTCTTTACTCCAATCTTCCTCAGGCTTCAGACTGATTGTCCCATCTTTCTCAGTTATGGTGGGATGGATCCATCCTTTGTCAGCAGCTCTCCAAGCCTTTTTGTCCAGAGATTTTAAGAAGGCAATCATACGAGGTTTCTAGTAGTCATAATTAGTTCCATCAAGAATGGGTGGTCTATTTCCAAAAACTCCTTCTTTGTCCATAGTGCCAGAAAGTGATATCCCTAGATCTCACCCAGTAATACAGGCAGGGTGCCTGCTCTGATGCCAATTGAAATTCTGGCTGCAGATACTCAATGTCACGTTCAATGTTATGACATCGTATCTGACTTACTATATGACAGTAAATACAAAAGCAATAAAGAACACAGTCAATTGTTTACCCAGTTCAGTGTACAACAACACCTACTCTGGGGGATACCAAGCCAGGGAGGAAATCCACTATAAGAGATGTTAATTCAGGAATAAACCAACCAGTTTATCTCCTTCACTTAAGACCTACCCAATGCAATTTCAATCTAAGTACAACTTAAACCTGAGATCCTACTCACTCCCCCTCAATCACAGCAGTGATACATAAAACAATTTGACTAATGAATTGATGAAGACACTCTTCAAAAACATACACTTGATTAAGCTTCACAGCTTTTTAATCAAGCACCACAACCACTCTTGCTTCACAGCTTTGAGTGATACACACAACTAACTTGACTCTGCTTCACAGCTTTAGTCAAGAAACATTCAAACACTCTTGCTTCAAAGCTTTGAGTGCTACACAACCCTTACAAATAAAAACCTATTCCAAGTCACTTATCACAATGATAATTGCTTGAAGTACAATAATTAAACCTATACAGTTTACAAATGATCTTTTGACCAAAAAGGGGTTACTTGCAAAATAGCAGCTCTGTTGAATATATAGCAGCTGCAACTTCAGTTAGGGTTTCCACAAAAACCTAGGGTTAATTCCGTTTGACCTTAAGACTAGGTCACAGGACTTTATTAACCAGGTTAGGGTTGAGCTAGGTTAACCCAAAGAAAACACAGGATTCTGTTCTAGAAAGACTGAGTTATTTTCCTGAAAAAAACTCAGAATTAACCAACCTGCATACCTGTTAGTTCAGAACAGGATGTCTTAACATCTGTTATGACATCTGAGAAACCTGTCTACTGATTTAGGAAAATGTGATCATTTTGCAAAAATGCTCAGATACACACTTATAAACATCAGTACCTGAATGACAATATTTTTCTGCAAAGGTACCTAATGAATCAGTACAAACTAAACTAGAATGTTATGACATCAGTCATGACATTCACACATACACTTGGGTTTTACCAAAAATGCAAGCCAATACCTAAACAACTACAAAGCACATTTATTGCATCATACATACATGCAACATAATTCTGTGTTTCAGCTAACATTTTACCCTTTTCAGGATAAGATTAAAAGCTATCTTTAACAAATATTCAAAGATTTCAGATACAGTACGGATACACTCCAGACACAGAAGTCATTTTGTTACTCATTCAGATCTTGTATTCAAATACAGTATGGATACACCCCAAACACGGAGGTCATTCTATTACTCATTTAGATTTTCAAGTCAAGATACAGTTCAGATACGCTCCAGACACGGATGCCATTATATCACTCATTCAGACTTCAGCAATCAGATACAGACTAGATACGCTCCAGACACGGAAGCCATTCTATTTCTCATTCAGATTCAACTATCAACTTCAAGTTCAGATACACTCCAGACACAGAAGTCATTTTGTCACTTATTCAGATCCCAGTTACAGTTCAGATACACTCCAGACACGGAAGTCATTCTGCTACTCATACAGATCTCTATTTCAGATACAGTCCAGATACGCACAAGACACGGTTGCCATTCTGTCACTCATTCAAATGTCTCCCCAGCCCAGAGTTGCTCCAGACACGGATGTCATTTTGTCGCTTATTCATATTTCAGATTCAGATACAATACAGATACACTCCAGACACGACAGTCCTTCTGTTATTCATTCAAAAATCAAATACAGTTACAGCTCAGATACACTCCAGTCACGGACGCCATTCCCTTGCTCATACAAATTCAATCTCCAGATACAACTCAGATACGTTCCAGATACGGATACCATTATGATGTTCATTTTCCTGATTTTCAACAAAAATTCATGGATGGCATCTTTAAGCCCATCTCTGACAATATTCTTTCACCTATCCAAATGGCATCTTTAAGCCCATTCCCTCAACCATATTTTGACTAGTGCAAATGTACGGGCACTCTAGTGTCCAATCATCTTTTACCTTCGAGTCACGAAAGGCAAACTCGCCAATCTAACTCTTCAGGTTCAAGAAGATTGAACAGGGGAAGATGTTGTACCCCAAAATTTTCCCTCTCATTTTATCAAGATTTCCCCTCACAAGACTCTTTGAACTCCATACAGGATTAGGGTTTGCTCTGCTCAAGACATCTCCTTGCACTGATGACCTGAAATTAGGGTTTGAGTTTGCACAGGGATTTTTGGACTTTCAATGCTTAATGTGACTTTCATACTTCATGTTTGACTTATAAGATTGCTCATACCAAGTTTCAAGCTTTGAATCAAATTTTTGCCCATTCAATTGGACAGTTGCCTAGAAATCAATTGTATTGGGGAAAAAGTCAATTGTGGCCAATTTATAGTTAAACATCATATTTTTGATCCACATCAACATTATAGACTCATATGAACCATTTGATCAAGTTTGGACCACAACTCCTCAAGAAATTTGATCAGATCATCAAAAGGGCAAAATGGTCATTTTTAGGGTTTTGACTGCAGAAGGGCAATTTCTGATTTTTCACCTAACCAATGGCAAATTGGGTTCAAGCATGGATTCAAGGACTAAATGGCATCATCTTGACCTAATCACAAGGTTCAAAAGATCTCAAATGCATTGGATTGACAGATGAATTTTCCAGTCAACTGATCAAAAATCAACTATACACTGAAAAGTCAAACTTTGACTTTTTGGTCAAAATCAAGTGCCAAGGGTCATTTTTCATCAAGATGTGTCAAAACATGAAACTTGTTCACAAAGAAACCTAATTTTGCAAATTAGGGTTTAAAATGAAAAATTTTCATAACTTAGAAATTTTCAAAGTTAGGAAAATTTCTTATTTTTTCCCAACTTTGCCCAACTTTTTCACCATGATGAAATTGGATTCAAAGAAAACTTATAACATGAAAGTTGTATTCCTCCACAAAATCTACAACTTTGATTCACAAAGTTTTCCCAAAAGATGCTTGGATCTCAAGTTATGATTTTGTGAACAAGGGTCCATGAAACTTTTCACTTAGTGAAATTTTGCCCTAGTTTAGGCAGGATTTTGACCTATCTTCATGGCAATTTTTCACCTAGTTCCAATTGGAATTTCAAAATTAATTTCGAATATGGATTGTATAGAATGTTACAAGCCTTCCAAAATGTCCAAGAACTCTCCAAAATCATTTGTGGTTAGGGAGAATCGAAGGTTTGAATTTGGCAAAATATCACTTTAGTCCATGGCATTTTTCATGTTGATACAAGTTGCAAATTCTATCCAGCCTTGCTTGTACTTGTTTACAGGTCCTTAAACCCTTCCACACTCAAAAATTGAATGCAAACACATTGGTTAGAGGCATTGTTCTGATCAATGAAGCATTATACAAATGTTTATTCCATTTTTGGCATAAAGGTGGCAATACCATTTACATAAAGCATGCTTTATGTCAAATTGATTATCTTGAGCCAAGGACCCAATCTTTTGCAGCAAACAAAGTTCACTAATATCAGACAATTGGTACCAACTCTTGGTACACCCTAAGCTAGATTGTACAAGCCTTTGCATTGTCAATTCTCACTTTTACTTCAAAAACAAGAAACCTTGCAAAATCACCACAACTTTGCAATCTGATAAAAACCAAAGCTTGTAAACATTTCAAACAAGTTTTTCATATCACACTAATCCATAAACAGAAGCTAGAAACCTCTAAAACACACTTGTACACAAAAATCACATTTTCTTGCAAAATAGGGCAGGTTCTGCATTTTGATTTCCAAATCACAAACCACTCGTGCATTTTGCTAGCAACCAGTTCCAACACACTCCATACAACTCACCTAAGCTATTCCAACCATTCTCAAGCCACTGTAACTCCATTTACACCCTTCACCATTTCTTAATTCTGAGTTTGCAGGTTGATTTCTATAGAGAGATTCAAGCAAGTTCAAAGCTAGCTAAGCATTGGGAAAGCTCAAAGGAACTTCAAGCAAGCTCACAAGCATCTCAGGCCTCACTGAAAACCCCTGCATTGCCATACTCGAGCTTGACTGAAAAAGGTAAAGTTCAAACTTCTATCTCTCTATTTAGGAATCATTAGGCTTAGGTTTGTGAATAAAAAATGTAGTCCTTATTGCCCTTGAGTTGTACATATGCATAGAATTCATTTAAGTTAACTGAGCTGCGAGAATTTGAATGATGAACTTTGTGAAAAAACTAGGTTAGAAATTAGGGCCAGAGAAATTCTCTCTGGTGTTTGAGAGTTAGGTTAAGTTTTTTATATGGTTAGAATCGTATGATCATGCTCTATAACTTTCATGTTGCAAGTTTTTGTTTTTAAGCACAAATGGAGAAGTTAGCATTTTGAATACAGGGCGCGCGTGTTTCAGTCACAAGGACAGGGACGAAGCTGGACTTTGGGTTGGGCTTGGATTTCTCACTATTTGCACCCTCCATCCTACTTCTTGCACCCCCTTGGTCCATTGTTTTTATATTTTCATATTTTTTCATTTCTTTTTTAGTTTCTGACTTTTATTTATTTTTCTAAATATTAAAAATTACCAAAAATATTTTCATAAATTTTCACATTTTATTTTATTTTTTTTATTATTTTTTTTTGGACATAGAAATAATTACTTTAATAATATACTTTTATTTTTCTTAAATAAAAACTTGTAAATATTATAAAAAATATTATTTATTTTTATTTTTATTATTTACACACATAAAATAATATTTTCTCACACATTTTTATTTTTTTAATATTTTGTACATATTATATTTATTTTCTTGTACATAAATAAATATTATAATATATATATATTCTTAAACCAAAAAATTAGGGTTTTCACCCTTAATAAAAATAATCTTTTATTTTCTTATTTTTGATACATTTAAATAATTTATTTTTACATACATAAAAATAATACAAAAAACACTTTTGCATACTTATATTTAATTGTTCATTTAAATATTTGTCAATTTATTATTTGCACAAAGAATTCAATATGGTTGTAATAGTTGATTTAGGGTTTTAATTTCTTGCAAATATCCCCTATTCAAATTTGTATCCCCCTCCCCATATCAATGTTGTAATAGTCGTAGATTTATTTTTACGCACTTTATTGCTTTCAAATATGCCATGATAGAAAGATTAGGGTTTGTATGCAAATGACCAAAATCAAAACAAATAGCTTGACGAAAACAAGACAAAAATGCATGAAAATGATAACACAATGCACACAAGCACCCCTAGGGTTTCATCCACTTGTTGCCTTTAAAATGGCCATGCTATGCATGCTAGGTGTCTTGGCAAAACAAAATCCAAACAAAAACATCATAGTCCCTCGATGACTCTATCTTGGTTGCCTATACAAAAATGATTTAGTCCCTCAAAAATTTGCTAAAGATGCTTGTCATAATTGCTATCATGGTCATACGATGACCCGCGCCTGTATCATTTAACATCCAAACACAAGGTTGTTTACCAAATACAATGGTAAAACAACAATGTCAAAGGGTTAAAAATGTGTAGGAAAGATCTTTGAGTAGGTAGGTAGATGCTCCTAGTTATTTGATCAAAACTTGCAAACATCCTTGCTATTTTCAAAAACACATGACAACACAATTTCAAAACATTTCCCAAAACAAACTTTCAAACAATGAAACATTTTTCAAAAGACAATACACCTTTGTATACATTCAAACAAGAATCATTACAAAGGTTTCCACAATGATGGCCTCTTTTCAAAATACTTTCAAAAACCACACATAAAGCACCATTTCAAACAATTGAAAAGCAAAAGCAAGTGATCTAAAACAAGTAACTAAGAGCCCATGGAAAACCATGGATGAAAAGGGTGCTAGCACCTTCCCTTTTTGTAATCTACCCCCCTAACCCAAGAAAACATATCAAAGGTCTTTCCTGTGCTTTTTTACCTTTCCTTTGGATAAATAAAAAGTCGGTGGCGACTCTTGCTAAACTGAAACATTTGCGAACACAAACGCAAAACCTCAAGTCAGTTCTCCCACCGCATCACAGATAGGTTTAGGAACATTTCCATGAACCGAGCCTCTTGAATTTGTAGATCTCAGTTGTCTCGTTTGAGAGCCATTGCTGAAATAAACAGCGACAACATGAGAGACCTGTTATGAAACCTGCTTATGCAATGATATGTATGATATATGTATGCAATGTTTTTAAGGATTTCTAAGACTTAAAATTGCTTAAACAGAAAGAGAACAGACGTTAATTGCATTAAGAAGCTTTATCGATCACAATGATGCCTCTTAGGCTTACAAAAAATAACTCTTTAAGCAAAGAGACTCGAGCTTCCCACTGGCGCATCCCCTATGGTGCAGTGTAAGCGTTTATACTCTTCTCCTCGTGAAGTAACATGGTAAGATCTAAAACCTTCTTCTCGCTGGCGTAGAATTAGGTTTCGAAAGTATCTCGTTATTCTTTGAGTTGGATCCAGGATTTCCATAGCTCCTCAAGGCCAGTTGGCATGTCAGGATGAAACACAATGTAAGGAGTGTCTCCCTCAGCAATTGGCTCCATAATCACAGGTAAGATGGCGGGGTAAGGCATCATAAGACATTGAGCACGAGCTCGCACCCATTTGAGGTAAGGTTCAAGAGGGATGGAATTCTTGTGCCCTAGTGTCTTGCTATCAACTCTGTTTATCATGCCACAAGCTCGAATGAACCTCTTGCGATAACCTGATCATCATTCTCATAATCAAATGTGATTCCTTGGATGAGTGTGTCATGAGGACCATCCATTCTAGCATAACCAAACTGTCTCAGCGCCAAGAAAGGATTATAAGTGATTCCTCATCTAATGCCTAAGAGAGGGACATTAGGGAATCCCCCACCGCAATCAATGATGGTGATACTCTCTAAGGACCGGGAACACCAATGAATATTTAAATGTGTAAGGGACATTAGCCTATAAGACCATCTCATACTCTGCTCATTTCTCAAGATAGGTCGAGATAGGTGAAAAATAAACCACCTAGCCAATAGAGGAGTGCAACACAGAAGGGTCCCTCTTCTCTTTAGAGTGAGAGTATGCAGAAAGTGTAGAATATCCCCAAGTAAGGTAGACACCGGATTATGTGACAGAAAAACCTTAACTGCATTCACATATACGAGTTGGTCTGTGTTAGGGAATAGTACCATCCCATAGATGAGAAGGGCCAACGCCTCCTCAAAAGCTTGTAAATCCAGGCTATCCCAAAAATAGTGGGCTTTCTCAAGTAAAAACTTAGTTGGAAATCCTTGGACACTTCTTATGGTTTCCCAATTTACCACTACATCAGACAGTTGTAAAGACAAAGCTTGAGCAATCTCTTCGGGCTTCGGGTCTCTTTCCATACCATTGAATGGTAGCTGATTGAGGATAGGTACCCCCCAATAATTGAGAAAACTCCTCCATAGTAGGCACTAGCTGGTAATCAGGAAAAGTGAAGCAATGGTGTGATGGGTCAAAGAACTGAAATAACACCTTTAACATTTCTTCATCAGGGTTTGAAGTGACCAAGTTAAGAAGTCGACCATGTTTTTTAGTGAAGGGAGAGATTTCAGGAATCCTTGATGCTAACTGCATGAGTTAAGGATGCACTTTCACAAGGTTGATTTGGATAGTGTTCCTGTGAGCGAATGTCATGTCCTACAAAACAAGACAAAGATAAGCCCTAGAAAATCCTTGAAATGTTTAGTATGATATGCCATGTTATGATTTCATGATTATGCTAAGAAATCACATATATAGAAAGCACAAGCAAATCACACCAAAACCTTAGGTTTAAGGCTTGCACGGGTTTTAAGGTCATACCCTCTTGAAGTTGGATTGGTTCAACCTGTCCTATAAATAGTAATGGGTTCTAAGGGATCTCAATATCACTGGCCTTTCCCATTAGCTTCGTTCGATAGGCGGCTGACTCGCAACCAAACAAAACTTAGGAGTCAAGTCTCAATGAGTGTAGTATCGAGTATTTTCCGACTTTGGGAATACACCATAGACGGCCATCTCGCTACGTCATAATGCCAAGTTTTTTATTTAATAGTTCTAAAGTCAGTTAATGCTTCATGACACCACGCAGCGGCCCCGTATTCTCCTTGATTAACTTAAGGGCTACCGGTACCAACCAAAGTGTCGCATCAACGTAGCTATCACTTCAACCGTGTCGGTATACCCCGCACAGTTTCCAGGATCTATTGTTACTTACCTAACAGGTTCCCCCAGATTTGGGTGTAGGATCTATAGTAACCCAAACAATCCCTTTAAAAGTAAAGCAAACAAACAAGCAAAAAAATTAGAAATGATCTAGACCTTAAGGTAAACCCCACTTTTATAATTACTCCCTAGCAGAGTCGCTAGTTCTATGATACAGTGGCAGAATTGACTGTTTAATACTGGTTTTGCATTTTGTATTCGCAAATGTCGCGGTAAGCAAGAGTCGCCACCGAATTTTCTTTTATCCAATAAAGGAAAGGGTAAAAAGAACAGAAAAATACCTTTTTTGAGATTTTCTGAGTAAGGGGGTAGATTATGGAAAGGGAAATTGTTAGCACCCTTTCCATCTGTGGTTTTCCACGGGCTCTTAGGTACTTGCTCATTTTTGAAAATTGTTTGTGTTTGTGTGTTTTGGAAGATTTTATTTGCTTTATGGTAACTCTTGTATCAGTCCTCAAGAGTGTGATAAAGCATTTGTTTGAAAATAGTTTTCGAAAAGTGTGTAAGTGTGAAAAATTCAGATTTGAGCAAGTACATAAGAACAGTCTACCTACTCGAAAAAGGATGTTCTTCTCCTCCATTCCTTTAGATAGTTCTATCATACTATTAGTAAGTAGGTAGCCCTATCGTCGGATTCTGAGGGCAACATGTAAGGATACCTTGGCATTTTGAAGGGACTATCATCATATAGTCAACATCGAGGGACAAGATCATTTCTCCTAGGAAACTCGAGGGACGTTAGGGACCATGATCTTTTTGATGACTTTAGTACCGAGGGTCATTGCTAAGATTTCCCTACGTTTGAGGGACATGACCATTTCCGAGGAAACCAAGTGAGGAGTACCCTAAGGATGCATATGTGCATATGTGTTAAATTCGGTTATTTATCTTGCATTATTAAGTTTGCTAACATTTTAATTTCCAGTCTTATCATGCACGCCTAGTTACTAACCGTTAATATTTACAGAAATTTAAAGTGAGAAAATTTAAATCCTAGACTATTACAACGCTTTGGGACAATTACATAAAAAGTGCAAGAAAATAAAATTCAGAACTTTAAATCTAGACTATTACATCCCATAATTAGTTACATTATTTATATAAAATGCGAGAATAAAAATAACGCGCGCGAAATAAATATTACGTCTAAAAATTCTAAGTAAACAAGAAAAATATTTTGGTTTTATTTTTATTTATTTCAGGAAAAATAATTAAACTAAATCTAAATTTAATTTAAGAAAATAAATATTGTATGAAATTAATCTAATTCTAATATTTTTGCATTTTTTATTAAGAAAACATTTGAAACATAAATTAAATCATAAATTCTAGTTCATTTTAAAATAAAAAGTAGTTAAAGTTTAATTAATTAATTAATTAATTAAAGCAATTCATTATTTTAATTTTTTTTTAAAAAGTCTAAGGCTAATTTTTTGTGAGTTTTTTTTATTATTTGCTTAATTAAGTAAAGAAGATAAAAGAAATTAAAACATTACAAAAAAAAAACTAGATGGGCCTAAGATAGTAAAAAAAAAGTGGGGGTGTGGTTGTTGAATTCGGTGGCCCATGAAGGGAGAGGCCTAGATTTGCTTCTGAATCCAATGTGGATTGGTCTTGATGGCACATGGTGAGCCCGCAGATGGACTACGCTAGATCTGATCAGATGGACATCTGATGACACATGTCTGATGGTGTATAATGCATATCTAGCTACGAGGAGCACCAGATCTGTATGAAACAAGTTAGAACATATAAAAATGGAGTTTACTGGGGCGTTTTGTGATGTTTCAGGGCTTGGTAATGATTGCAAAAGCTTCAGGGAGCCTCCAGGAATGTATTTGGATCTTTTGTTTGGACTGAGGAAGGCTGGAACCTAAAATGCGAATTTTACAACTTTGATATTTTTTGCAAAATTTGTAGAGCTTTTCCAGGCTATATATCATGTGTTGAAGCTTGCTAATGTGTCCTTTATATAGAGAGGAGGGAGGAGACAAGAGAATAAAGGTAATAACAACCATAAACATGTGTTTTTAAAGTCATGAATGATGTTTTGTAACTTTGCAAAAGACATGAAATCTTTTCCTTTTTGAATTTGAATGAATGTGGACATTGTTTGCACGAAATTTTATGGGCCTAATCTGTCCAAAACATCAACCCAAAGCTCATAGCCCATATCCAATAATTTTATACATTTTATCTTATATTTATTTGAAATAAATTAAAATCAATATGAATAAAATAGTTAAAAATTCAAGGCATGTAAATAATCATTTTAGAGGTCCTCTATAGGCTTAGGGTGATGTTTAAAGTCCAAGAAATTAAGTCATTGACCTAAAACTTCAAGTTTGCTCAATGCATATTTCTTGAAATTTCCCAAATTTTCCCAAATTGGGCAAGCCATAACTTGCTCAATTTTTATCTCATGATGATGATCTTAGACTTCTTGGAAAGCCTAAGATGTCTTCTTCAATCCCTCTTTTGAAAAATGTTGAACTTGAAGATTTTATCTTGATGTTAAAGGTCTTGGAAAAAAGTGGCTTTTATTGACTTTCTAAAAATGACCTGTAATGTATGAACTTGTATCTTTCAAATGGTGCATTTATTGAGCTTGACGTCTGAAGAGAAGTTGTAGGGAATTGGATTCTCTTCAAAATGAGATTTAGTTGGAAATTTTCTGTTAAAGTATTAGAAAGTTATTCTTGGTCAAAGTTCAGTTGACTTTCCCTATAGAAACCCTAATTTGCCACGTTTGACTTTTGATGGGTTAGGAGCATTTCTTGAGGAATCATGATAAACCCTTGATCAAATGATGGATATCACTTCAAAATGTTGATGTTGACCAAAAATCTTGAAGTTTGACTGTACATGGGCCACAATTGACTTTTGACCTAGCATAGTTGATTTTCCAATACTTGAGCAATTGACTGAGCAAACATGTTGTCCAAGGCATGAATTTTGGCATGGATGTGTTAGAACATAGTTTGATTCTACAACCCTCAATTAGAGTTTTGATGATAACAAAATACAAGAATAAATAAATTGTAAGATTTATAAGACATATATGCTACTTAAAATTATATTGTGTATTTACAGAAGTTCTGATGAAATCAGCATCAAAAGATCAGTATCAACATCAGCATCAAAAGATACGTAAGCATCAAAAGATCAATAACATGTGCTACACGCTGAAGCTACCAGATCATACGCTGAAGCTTGATGAACAGAATCTGCGCATAAAACACTCTGACTCTGATCAAGATCCTTACCAAGTCATCAGCACTCAGAAGCGTCAGCATAAGTTAAAGCAAAGAACACTCTGATTGTCATAAAGAACATTCTGAAGTGTTACTAAGTATTCAAGACAGATTAATTGCCAACGGCTTCATTCAAAGACAAGATCTTCTCAAAAAGGAAAGAACGTTATTATCATTGAAAGTGATTTATGGACAACAACGTATCTTTGCCTTGGCTATATAAACAAGTCAGTGTGAGAAAAGAAAAGGCTAATAATCTACACGCACACACTCATACAAATTTCTAAGCTTTCCAACCACGCTCATCCAAACGCTTTAGAAATCTAGTTTCATTCTAAGCTTAAATTTGTGTATTATCACAGTTGTGGTATACTCTTTTATTAGAAAACATCAAACACATTATTTGTTCAATTCTTTGTAAAGAGATTTCCTTGAGATAAACCGGGTTGTGGTTATACTCAAGAAGGCTTTAACAGTTGTTAAAGTAGTTGTTGTATTCCTTTGAATATAGTGGATTAAGACCTCGTTGGAGAGAGGCGAAATCACCTTGACGGGTGGACTGGAGTAGTTTGAGATCAAACGGACCAGGATAAAAATACAGTGTTGTCTGCTCATTCGTTTTAAGATTTACAATTCAACCCCCCTTCTTGTGTTTTTCACATCTTCAATTGGCATCAGAGCGCCTGGTTCTGAGCTTATAACACTTAACCGTGTCAGTACAAGATCCAACGTCAGAAAAAAACAATGGCAGGATAAAATCAAAACATCAGCAATGACAACAATGAAGAAAGAGACAGATTCAGTGGCAAACCTCCAGTCTTTGATGGAGAGAACTTTGACTACTGGAAAGACAGAATTGAGAGTTTCTTTCTGGCCCATGATGTTGATCTATGGGACATGGTGACTGATGGATACACGCACCCAGTGGATGGAAGTGGTCAGAAGATTGACAGGAAAACAATGTCTGATCAGCAAAAGCGTGATTTCAGAAATCATCACAAGGCCAGAACAATTCTTCTCAGCGTCATCTCTTATTCAGAATATGAAAAGATATCAAACAGAGACACTGCAAAGAATATGTTTGACTCTCTGAGAATGACGCATGAAGGCAACATTCAAGTCAAAGAAACCAAAGCTCTTGCGCTCATTCAGAAGTATGAGGCATTCAAGATGGAAGAGAGTGAATCAATAGAGACTATGTTTTCAAGATTTCAAATTCTTGTTGCTGGTCTAAAAGTTCTTGACAAAGGGTATTCCACTACTGATCATGTTAAGAAGATCATCAGAAGCTTGCCAAAACAGTGGAGGCCAATGGTCACAGCGCTTAAGCTAGCCAAGGATCTCAACAAAATCTCTCTTGAGGAACTTGTCAGCTCCCTCAGAAGTCACGAGATAGAGCTAGAAGCAGATGGACCTCAAAAGCAAGGTAAGCCATTAGCTTTAAAGTCTAACAGAAAATCTGACTCCAAAGTTTTGCAGGCTATAGAAGAAACCTCTGATGGGTCCTCATCAGAAGAAGATGAATTGTCTCTCCTCTCCAGAAGGGTGAACCAATTATGGAAGCAGAGGCAAAGGAAGTTCAGGAATCCCAGAAGATCAGAAAACCAAAATGAATCTTTCTCCAGATATAGAAGGTCAGAATCCTCCTCTGGACACAGAAGATCTGAAGGTTCTTCAGGAAACAGAAGGCCAAACAACAAAGACATCATCTGCTATGAATGTAATGAGCAAGGGCACTACAAAAGTGATTTCCCAAAGCTTCAGAAGGAAAAGCCCAAAAAGAAGTTTGGCAAGGAAAAGAAGAAAAGTCCCATGGCTACATGGGATGATTCTGACACATCTGAAGCTGACTCAGAATCAGATGATGAAAGAGTAAACATAGCTCTCATGGCAAACATAACAGAAGACAGTGAAGCTTCTGAGTCAGACTCTGAATCAGATACAGAAGAGGTATTCCCTGACTTTGCTATAAACTTTACTAAGGCTGAACTAGTTGAAAGCCTTAATGAAATTCTGGAAAGATATCAGCAGATCAGAGTCAAATTCAGAAACGTGAAAAGGAATCTTGCTTCTGACTCTGATAAGACTGGGAGTCTCAAATTGGAGAATTCTGAGTTAAAAAATAAAATTTCAAAATTAGAAAACCAATTGCAAAACTCTCAGAAGGAAACAATCCCTGAAACTCCCAGCAGTGCTGATGAGATCATTAAGGAGTATGATCACAGCTTTCAGAAGTTTCTATCTAAAAACATAGATAGAAGCAAAATGGCTTCAATGATCTATGGAGTTAGCAGAAATGGCAGAAATGGCAGAAAGGGAATAGGATACCAAGGTAAGGTACCTACACCAAAAAATGCCATGGATTTAGTTATAAAACGTACTCCACTTGATTCAAACTTTATATATGGGCACACACATGACATCAAATATACAAGTAGTAATTATTCTGTCAAACCAAAATTCAACCAGAGTTTTGGTAAAACTAACAAATCAGGACCCAAGAAAATATGGGTACCTAAGGATAAAATAATACATGTGGCAGATATCTTTAGCAGCAAAGCAGAAACACCAATCATGGTACCTGGACTCTGGCTGCTCACGACACATGACGGGAAGAAGGCATATGTTCCAAAGCCTGGAACTTAAGCCTGGAGGCCACGTAGGTTTTGGAGGCAATCAGAGAGGAAAGATCATTGGCTCTGGAACTGTAGGTAATGGAAATCTTCCCTCTATAAGTAATGTTTTATTAGTAGATGGATTAATGCACAACCTGTTATCCATAAGTCAATTAAGTTATAACAGTTATGATATAATCTTTAATCAAAATTCATGCAAAGTTGTTAGTCAGAAAGATGGGACTATCCTATTTAATGGAAAGAGGAGAAACAACATTTATAAAATAAAACT
This sequence comes from Vicia faba, assembly GCA_948472305.1. Taxonomy (NCBI): domain Eukaryota; kingdom Viridiplantae; phylum Streptophyta; class Magnoliopsida; order Fabales; family Fabaceae; genus Vicia; species Vicia faba. Next base: position 946,460,114 of record OX451737.1, read on the forward strand.
TTTTGAACTAAAAAGTCAGAATGTAAAGTGTCTTCTGTCTGTTAACAACGAGCAATGGATCTGGCATAGAAGATTGGGACATGTTAGTATGAGAAGAATATCTCAGATTAACAAACTCAATCTGGTCAGAGGACTTCCTAACCTGAAGTTCAATTCAGATGCTCTGTGTGAAGCATGTCAGAAAGGCAAGTTTGTAAAACCAGCTTTTAAATCCAAAAACGTTGTTTCCACCTCTAAGCCATTAGAACTTCTGCACATTGACTTATTTGGACTAGTTAAAACTACTTCAGTCAGTGGCAAGAAGTATGGGTTAGTAATCGTAGATGACTATAGCAGATGGACATGGGTAAAGTTCTTAAGACACAAGGACGAGTCACACTCTGTGTTTGTCACCTTCTACAACCAAGTTCAGAATGAAAAGGATCTTAGAATCGTCAAAGTCAGAAGTGATCATGGTGGAGAGTTTGAAAACAAAGATTTTGAGTCATTCTTTAATGACAAAGGCATTCTGCATGATTTCTCTTGTCCTAGAACTCCCCAGCAAAATGGAGTTGTAGAACGAAAGAACAGAACATTGCAAGAAATGGCCAGAACCATGATCAACGAAACTAACGTTGCTAAGATCTTCTGGGCAGAGGCAATAAACACAGCGTGTTACATTCAGAATAGAATCTCCATAAGACCTATTCTGGAAAAGACTCCATATGAATTGTGGAAGAACAGAAAGCCCAACATTTCCTATTTTTATCCATTTGGATGTACTTCTTTCATTTTGAATACAAAAAATTATTTGAACAAGTTTGACTCTAAAGCACAAAAGTGTATTATGTTAGGATACTCTGAACGCTCAAGAGGGTACAGAGTATACAATACAGAAACACAGATTGTGGAAGAATCAATCAGTGTTCGTTTTGATGATAAGCTTGACTCTTAAAAGTCAAAGCAGAATGAATTACTTGTAGGAATGGAAGTTGAATTCACAGGTACTGAAGACAAGTCATCAGAAGCTCTTAACAGAGACACTCCCTCAACATCAGAAAGAGGCACTGCAAGCAATCCAGCACCTTCTGTTGATCAACCCCAGAAAAGACCATCCAGAAGCAGCATGGATCACCCAGAAGAAACAATCTTAGGAAGAAAGGAAGATCCAATCAGAACAAGAGCTAGCTTCAGAAACTCTAAAGAATCCCTCATGGGACTTGTTTCTCTAATTGAACCAACAACCATTGATGAAGCACTTCTGGACAATGACTGGATTCTAGAAATGCAAGAGGAGCTAAATCAATTCACAAGAAATGACGTATGGGATCTAGTTCCCAAACATAAAGGATTCAACGTCATTGGAACAAAATGGGTGTTCAGAAACAAACTGAACGATCAAGGTGAAGTCATCAGAAACAAAGCATGATTGGTAGAACAAGGTTATAGTCAGCAAGAGGGGATAGATTATACAGAAACCTTTGCTCCAGTCGCCAGGTTAGAATCTATCAGACTCTTAATCTCATTTGCTGTTAATAAAGGCATCACTCTGTATCAGATGGATGTTAAGAGTGCATTCTTAAATGGATATATAGAAGAAGAGGTATATGTGCACCAACCCCCTGGTTTTGAAAGTTCTAAAAATCCAGAATATGTTTTCAAACTAAAGAAGTCACTCTATGGTCTGAAACAAGCTCCCAGAGCTTGGTATGAAAGACTAAGTAACTTCCTGTTAGAAAAGGAATTCACCAGAGGGAAAGTGGACACAACCTTATTCTTTAAGACAGTTAAGAATGACATTTTAGTATGTCAGATTTATGTTGATGACATTTGGATCTACTAAACCTTCTCTGGGAAGAAAGTTTGCTAAGTGTATGCAGGCAGAATTTGAGATGAGGCTAATGGGGGAACTAAAATTCTTTCTGGGCATCCAGATTAATCAAACCCCAGAAGGAACTTACATTCATCAGAGCAAATATGTCAGAGAACTTCTGAAGAAATTTGATCTCTAAGAATGTAAGCCATCAAAGATTCCAATGCATCCCACGTGCATTCTGGAAAGAGAAGAGGTAAGTAAAAAGGTAGAACAGAAGGTCTACAGAGGTATGATTGGTTCCCTTCTCTACCTGACGGCTTCAAGGCCTGACATTTTATTCAGTGTTTGCATTTGTGCTAGATTCCAATCAGATCCTAGAGAATCTCACTTAACAGCAGTTAAGCGAATTTTCAAGTATCTGAAAGGTACTACTAATCTGGGTTTGTTTTATAGAAAATCAAGTGATTACAGCTTAGTAGGATATTGTGATGCTGACTTTGCTGGAGACAGAGTAGAACGTAAAAGCACTTCTGGAAGCTGCCAGTTTCTGGGAGAAAGTCTGATCTCATGGTCCAGCAAAAGACAATCCACAATTTCTCTATCAACAGCAGAAGCTGAATACATAGCAGCAGCTGGATGGCGCACACAAATGCTCTGGATGAAAAGTCAACTTGAGGACTTCCAGATATTTGAGAGTAACATTCCTATCCTCTGTGACAATACTTCTGCTATTTGTCTCAATAAAAATCCTATTTTTCATTCTAGGGCTAAGCATATAGAAATAAAACATCATTTTATTAGGGACTATATTCAGAAAGGGATTTTAAATTTAAAATTTATTAACACAGACCATCAATGGGCTGATATTTTTACAAAACCTCTTTCTGAAGATAGGTTCAACTTCATTCTGAAACATCTCAGCATGAAGCTCTGCCCAGAATAAAATTGTTTTGATTCCATATCTTAATCTTCAGAACTTTGTTTATGTTTCTGTGAACTACTGATCAATCTTTCTTCAGATCTTTAGAAGTGCAGATTGTATCAGAATCTATCCATGAAGATCTGAGCGCTTCATTTCAAGGATAGAAATGTGCTGTTCACTCAAGCAAACAAGTGTCATCCAGTCATCAGCTATTTTCTGAGGCTGAACACGAGTTCACGTTTCTGAAAAGGAAAAAGCGCTGATTGGATGCATTGAGACACATGTCATGGGTAACCGTTCCAAATATCTTTCTGAATCCCCTAAAATCAGCTATCATTAAATGCTAATAATCACTATTAATTTCTCTCTCTTGCCGTTTATGTTTTCAAAATTGTTTAGAAATCTATTTAAACACACTTCACACCATTTACACTCTTTTACCTTCACTCTCATTTTCTATCAAACTTACTGATTTCAGCGTTCTTACTTTCTCAAGAAAAACCCTTTCAATCTTTTTCACAAAAACCTCCGTGTGAACATGGCTTCTTCCAGCATTCCTACTTCAGGTTCCCAGAAAACTGTTTCATCTGAACAATATGAAGAACCTTACAGAACGCTTCTCACTTCAATCAAAAACCTAGAGGTTCTGTCAAAATTAATCGTGGATTTCAACAGTCTTCAGGAGAATGGGTTTGATCTATCTGAAGAGGTTAAGGCTCAAGGCTGGGAAAAGTACTTTGACAGACTGGTGGGTCCAACATTACCTATTCTGGTAAAGGAATTTTGGATTCACGCTTCTTCTTCCAATCATCAAGTCACGTCTTACATCATGGGGAAGAAGATTGTTATCACTGAAGACCTCGTTGCACGTTTAATAGGGTATAGTGGTGGTGGTGTTCGTTGCATTGACATGGCAGAAAGGTGCGCTGATGCTGCCCTAATTGCAAGGGAAATCTTCACTCTGGGGCTTCCCTCCAGCAAGATAAGGGATTTGAAAGACAAACACATAATTTGGGCCAAGATCATTCTGGGGTTCTTCAATCACAGGAAGCCTACCAGCTCTCCTGATTACATTAATATTGATCAGCAGTTTCTGATCTATTTCATCTCTCAGAAGGTCAAGATAAATCTAGCTCATCTTTTGTTCAACCATATCAGAACAAGTGTTAAGGAAACAAGAGAAGAAGAGCGAACAAAAAGGGATTGGATACCCTTAGGAAGACTGATATCAGATATTATAACAGAGAATAAGCTGATTGATCATCTGACAGAGGCTCAAGAAATCAGAACTCTAGAAGCTACTGTTGGCAAGCAGCTGAATGCCAAAAATCTGAAGAAAATGAAGTTGATTGAGAACATTAAGAAGGAACCCAGCGTCACTCCTTTTGCTGAAACCTCCAGCAGAAGAGTCCCTCTAGATGACTTCCCACTGTTCTCAGAAATTGACTCTAAACCTGAAATCATACTCAGATATCTGGATGCTTACAAGGCTGATGGTACAGCACCAAATATGAATATTCAAGACCTTCAGCAGAAGGCTCCAGAGGTTGTTCTGAAGAAGACAAAGAAAAGAAAAGCTGCAGCAGAAGGATCATCCCAGCAGACTCCTAAGAAGAGAGGTAATCCTTCATCTATAACTGTTTTAGATTCAACTGCTGTATCAACATCTATCCCAATACCCACTCCATCTGAAAACCCAACACCTCAAACTTTCGATGATTTTGACCTTAACTTTGATCCCTCTGAATCATTAACTCTAAGAAGATCTCGCTCCCAACCTCAAAATCCAAACATTGTTGAAACCCAACAAGAACTTAAAAATGTTTTTTCTGATATAGACCAACACACTTCTTCTCCCATACCAGATAATCCAAATCCTGAAACCTACACAGAAGCACAACCAGAAATTCCCCTCTCACCAATACCAGAAATTCCACTCTCTCCAAAACCAGAAATCCCTCAACCAGAAATTAATCCACCCTCTCCTCAACCTAAACAATCTCCACAACCTGAGATTCAAACCTCTGAGGCTCAACCCTCTGAATCCCCTGAACCAGTACCTCTGGCCATTCAGTTGCCCCTTGGTACCATTGTGAATATTCCTCAACTTTCCTCTTCACCAGAATTAACTCCACCAAATTCCCCATCAAGTCCAATCATAATTCCTGACTCTCCCACTCCCTCACCAAAGAACAATACAGAAGATAACATCAAGATTGTCATTGACTTAACAGTCTTTGAACGTCTTGCTGCAATAAACCACAAAACCGCTATCCCAAAGCCAAAACATCCTGATGTTGGTACCAGCATATTGAACTTTGAAACTGAAGTACAGAAGTGGATCACTTCTCTGAAACAAGTTAGTCTTGAGCTGGTTGATCCTGCTGCTTCTGACTACCTTTGGACAAAGTTCAGAAGATGGGTATGCTCTGAAACTTTTAAGCTGCAAGAACAGAGCTATGGACAAGCTCAACAGAACTTCAGCAATCTGCTGAAAGAAATTGAAGGTCCAGTTCTGAGCAAGCTGCTTAAGGAAGAAGTTCTCCCTTTGGACAGTGCTCCATGGTCTGAACATCGTCCAACATCCAAAGTTCAACCTGATACTCAAGATCTGCTGATTCTTGCTAAAGCACTGGTTCAAGAAGAAGTTATTGCAGAAAACTCCGAGAAGCATCCTGTTTCTGAAGACCCTCAAGCTTCCTCTCTTGACAGGCAGACTCTGGAAGATCTGAAAAGATCTGATATGCTGATGAATGAAAGAATGGATAAGCAGGACACCAAAATTGATGCAATAGCCAGCATGTTAACTCAGCAACAGGAAACCAACACCCAAATCAAGAGCATGTTGGAGGCTCTATTCACACGACTTCCTCCTCCTTCTTAGAATTTCCTTGTTTTTATATCTTGTTTATCTGTAATATTTTTACATGTTCTGAACTTATCATTGCTTCTGTTTTTAATATAAACGCTTTTTAGCTCTGATCATTTTAGCTCTGATTATTTATGCTTTTTGATAACTTACAAAAAGGGGGAGAAAGAATGATATTTTTCAATAACGGATTACTGAGACATAAGTCTCAAACATTCTGACATTCTGATCTAATTGAATTTCTTTATTTTGAAAAGCTTGAACAGGTACAAAATTCTGACGAAAGATACAGTAAAGTACAGTAAAGTTCTGATGCTCAAAGACTCTTGGAATTAAAGGGGAGTAATCAACTCAGGGGGAGTTTTCTCTTCTTAGCTCTGATACCTTTTATTCCTTATCTTCAATCTCTGATACCTTTTATTCTTTATTTTTAATTGAAAAAAATCTGGTTTTTGTCATCATCAAAAAGGGGGAGATTGTTAGAACATAGTTTGATTCTACAACCCTCAATTAGAGTTTTGATGATAACAAAATACAAGAATAAATAAATTGTAAGATTTATAAGACATATATGCTACTTAAAATTATATTGTGTATTTACAGAAGTTCTGATGAAATCAGCATCAGAAGATCAGTATCAACATCAGCATCAGAAGATACGTAAGCATCAGAAGATCAATAACATGTGCTACACGCTGAAGCTACCAGATCATACGCTGAAGCTTGATGAACATAATCTGCGCATAAAACACTATGACTCTGATCAAGATCCTTACCAAGTGATCAACACTCAGAAGCATCAGCATAAGTTAAAGCAAAGAACACTCTGATTGTCATAAAGAACATTCTGAAGCGTTACTAAGTATTCAAGACAGATTAATTGCCAACGGCTTCATTCAAAGACAAGATCTTCTCAAAAAGGAAAGAACGTTATTATCATTGAAAGTGATTTATGGACAACAACGTATCTTTGCCTTGGCTATATAAACAAGTAATTGTGAAAAAAGAAAAGGCTAATAATCTACACGCACACACTCATACAAATTGCTAAGCTTTCCAACCACGCTCATCCAAACGCTTTAGCAATCCAGTTTCATTCTAAGCTTAAATTTGTGTATTATCACAGTTGTGGTATACTCTTTTATTAGAAAACATCAAACACATTATTTGTTCAATTCTTTGTAAAGAGATTTCCTTGAGATAAACCGGGTTATGGTTATACTCAAGAAGGCTTTAACAGTTGTTAAAGTAGTTGTTGTATTCCTTTGAATATAGTGGATTAAGACCTCGTTGGAGAGAGGCGAAATCACCTTGACGGGTGGACTGGAGTAGTTTGAGATCAAACGAACCAGGATAAAAATACAGTGTTGTCTGCTCATTCGTTTTAAGATTTACAATTCAAACCCCCCTTCTTGTGTTTTTCACATCTTCAGGATCATCTTAAGGACATATTAGGACAAAGTATAAAATTTTGGATCCTTGGAGCTCAACCATCTTGATGAAAATGAAAACGCTAGTTGGGGGCTCATTGTCTTAGGAGGAGAATTGTCTGGTCAATCCTTGGTCAACCTTGAGCAATTTTGGGGTACAAAAGAAGCTTACAACTACTTCCCATTGGATTACCTTGCGACCAGACTTTAGTATCGACTATCAAGCTCAAACAGTACCATCAATCCAGTCAGCTTCGGACAAGTAGCAAAGTGATGAGACGCTCGAAGACATAGGGGCAATAGCAGATTTGAAACTCAATGGGATTATTACTGTTGTACCCCAAAATTTGCCCTCCCATTTCTCATTGATTTCTCACCACAAAGCCCTTGAAGCTCAAGATCCAGTTAGGATTTCATTTGCTCAAGACTTCTCCTTGCACTGTTGACCCAAATTAGGTTTGTGTTTGCACAAAGATGTTTTGACCTAAAATGCCTAAGATGACTTTCATGCTTCATATTGGACTCCCAAGTTTATCCATACCAAGTTTCAAGTCTTGATTCCAAGTTTTGCCCAGTCAATTGGACAGTTGACCTTGAAATCAGCTGTATTGGGGAAAAAGTCAACTGTGGTCAATTGACAGTCAAACCTCATGTTTTTTGACCCACATCAACATTATGAATTCATACAAACCATTTGGTCAAGTTTGGATCACAATTCCACAAGAAATTTGATCAGATCACCAAAAGGGCAAAATGGTCATTTTTAGGGTTTTGACTGTACAAAGGCAATTTTTGACTGTTTGACCTAGCCAATGGCAAACCAAGCTCACATATAGACTCAAGGACCCCATGGAATTATCTTGACATGCTCAACAAACTCAAAAGATCCCAAGTACACAAGATTGACAGTTGAATTTCCCAGTCAATTGATCAATTTTGACTGTATACTGAAAAGTCAAACTTTGACTTTTTGGTCAAAATCAAGAGTCAAGATTCATTTTTCATCAAAACATGCCAAATCATGAAACTTGTTCACCAAGAAATCAAAAAATGCAAATTAGGGTTAGAAATGAGAATTTTTCATAACTTAGAATTTTTCTAAGTTATGAAAAACCCTAATTTTTTCCCAACTTTGCCCCACTTTCTTACCAAGATCTATTTGGATTCAAACAAAAGTCAAAACATGAAAGTTGTAGCTTGTTGCATAATCTACAATTTTTATTCACAAAGTTTTCCCAAATGAGGCTTGCATCTCAAGTTACAAATTTTTGAATAAGGGCACTAAACCATTCTTAACTTAGTAAAATTTTAACCTATTTTGACAAGGTTTTTTTTACCCAACTTCAAGGCCATTTTCCATACACTTCCACTTAGAATTGCAATTTGCATTTCAAATATGGATTGTATTACACATTCCAAGCTTTCCAAAATGTCCAAGAACTTCTCAAACAACCTCATAACTTGAGAGAATCGAATTTCACAATATGGCAAAAACTCACTTTTGAATTGGCTATTTTTCATGTTCATAATTTGTGCAAACTTCTCAAACCAGCATGCCCCTTGATTACAGGTCCTTAAACCATCCAACACTCAATAATTTAATGCATGTTCATTGTGCGAAAGCATTGTTCTTTGAGTTCAAGCATTACATACAAGTTTAATCCATTTATGGAAAAAGCAAAATAACCATTTTTGAAAAGTTAAGCTTTATGTCCAATAGAAAATCCAACAAGTACAGAGGAGATCTAATTGGCACAAGATTATGAGAAAAACACTCTGATCAAGGAGAGATTATGCAGCACATTAGGGGGCCTCTACTGACCTAGAACACAACTTGGGCATTTGTTGCTTAAAGTGTAAGTAACTTGGCATTTTGTAAGACAACTCTCATATCAGCTTACAAACACTTAAGCAAACTTGTAAAAACAGATCCAGGACATCCCAACCAAGCTAGTACACGACCCAAACATCCCTCATACACTCCCAATCCCATAATCACCTTCAAACTGCAAGAACATGGCAAGGCCTGCAGTTTGAGTGTCATCTTTCATTCCTCTCAAGCTTTCTTGCCCAAACCAGTTCACACACATTCCCTAGCATCAGTGCAAGCTAACCAAGACCTGAAACACGATCTGTAATTCCTCTAACAAGTTCCACCATTTTCACTTTTTCATTTTGCAGTTGAAGTTCTACAGCTCAATTCAAGGTGTCTCAAGGCAAAGTAAATATTGGAACAGCATCACCACACCTCAAGGAAGCTATACCAACCATTATCTTGCACTGAAAGCTTCCCCATTGCCAGATAGAACTTCAACTGAACAGGTACTTTGGTGAACTTCTAACTCTTAGTATAGGCATCATTATCTCTAAGTTTGTGAATAAGGAATGTCCTACTCATGCCACTGAACCTGTACATGCTTTTACTTTTCATTTCTTTTGCTTGAGCTATGAGAATTTAAGGTTTGAAAATGGCAGAAAACTTAGGTCAGGATTTGGGAATGTCAAAATTCTCTCTCATTTCTGAGAGTTAGGAGGTGTTCTTTATATATTTGGAATCGTGATTCCATGCTTAACATTTTTTGTGCTGAAAGTTTGTGCAAAAGATCAAAGAATCAGGATGTTTGAACAAGGAAGAACAGGCGCGCGTTTTGGACAATTTTTGTCTGAAGGTTGAAGAAGAAGCCACATAGGCTGGGCCTGTGTGGTCTTTTCTTTTCACACCCTATTTCCATTTTCATACCCCCCAAGCCCATTTTGTGTATTTTTATGATTTTTTGAATTTTTCTTTTTTATTCTGACTCATTTATTTTTTCTTATCATATTAAAAACATAAAAAAATATTTTTGCATCATTTTTATATTTTTTAGACATTTATTGGATTATATTGATATTTGTATACAAATAAATAAATAATATATTATTTAGAATAAATAGAGAAAATAATGTAAACACATTTTGTTTTTATTTTTATTTTGTTTTATCTTCTTGAAATATTTTTATATAAAACATACTTTTTTTCATAAATATTAATTATTATTATTTTTATATATATAATATTTATTTAGTAAATAATAAAGATATATATATATATATATATATATATATATATATATATATATATATATATATATATATATATATATATATATATATATATATATATATATATATATATATATATATATATATATATATATATATATATATATATATATATATATATATATATATATATATATATATATATATATATATATATATATATATATATATATATATATATATATATATATATATATATATATATATATATATATATATATATATATATATATATATATATATATATATATATATATATATATATATATATATATATATATATATATATATATATATATATATATATATATATTAATACACTTAGGATAAAATACCAAAAATATACATATTTTTATTTTATTAATATTTAACATTAAAAAATACATTTTTAAAAACATACTTCATTTTTATTTTATTCTTTGTATGTAAATAGTAAATATTATATATATTAAATACTTAATACCCTTTTGATTAAAATTAGGGTTTTTGCCCTAAATATGAAAATACTCCAAAAAAAATACCTTTTTATTTCTTTTTTTATTTTACATAAATAATACTTTTTCATACTTATAAAAAATTCTTTTACATCTTACATATTTATTTCATTTCCATTTAATTTATGCTTTTAATTATAATGTAAATATTCAAAGAAAATGATGTAATAGCTAGATTTAATTTCTTGTCTAAATATCCCCCCATTTGAACATTTGTACCCCCCTCCCCATATTATTGTGTTGTAATAGTGTAGGAATTTTATTTTTTCGCATTTTTACGCTTTCTAAATATACCATGCTAGAATTAGGGTTTGTATGCGAATAAAACGAACAAATTAGTTTGACCTAATCTCAAGATAAACAAGCATGAAAATGGACAACACATCTCACACTTGCACCCCTAGGGTATTCCACTTTGTTGCCTTCAAATAAATTGGGCCATATTGCATGATTATGTCTCTTTGGGCAAAACAAACAAATCAAATGATCATAAGTACCTCGATGACGCTTTCGAAAAATTGCCTAAAATGATCAAATCCCTTTCAAAGAAAAATTGCCCAAAGACATTTAACACTATTGCAATTATGGTCTAAACGATGACCCACGCCCGTCCCTTTTACATCCTAATACAAGATTGTCCACCAAATGCAATGGTGGAACAAAATTGTCAAAAAGGTTTAAAATATAACAAGAATCTTTGAGAAAACTTTAGGGTAGGTAACTCTTAGGTACTTGTCAATTTGTAAAGAAAACACTTGCCTATTTTTCAAACCACACTTCACAAACACTTTCAAAACAAACTTTAAAAAAAACCTTGAAACATCTTTTCAAAAGACAAAACACCTTTTGTAAAACATTCGAGTAAAGAATTGTTACAAGGGTAGCCTATACAAGGCATCTTTTCAAAACATTTTCAAAACCACACACCAAGCACCATTTCAAACAATTGAAAACCAAGGCAAGTTGATCTAAGCAAGTACCTAAGAGCCCATGGATAACCATGGATAGAAAGGTTGCTAATACCTTCCCTTTCTATAATCTACTCCCCGAACCCAAGAAAAAATCTCAAAGGTTTTTGCTGTGCTTTTTAAACCTTTCCTTAGGATAAAATAAAAAGTCGGTGGCGACTCTTGCTCAACCGAAACATTTGCGAAAACAAACGCAAAACCACAGTCAGTTCTCCCACCGTATCACAGAACTGGCGACTCTGCTGGGAAAAATTTTAAAAGTGGAGTAACCTTAGGGCTTAGATCACCCTCTTGCATGACTAATTGTTTGAATTGTTAACTTTATACTTTGGCTCTATTGTTTGGGTTTGCAAATCCTACACCCGGATTTTGGGGAAACATTCATAGATAGAAATACGTTGTGGAAACTGTGCGGGGTATACCGACACGGTCGAAGCAATAGCTATATTAGTGCGACATATTTGTGAGTACCGGTAACCCTTGAGTTCAATCAAGGAGAGTACGGGGCCGCTGAGTAATGTCACTAAGCACTAATGACCTAGAACCTTACTTGACCATCCTGGCCTTTATTAGGGGTAGTGAAATGACCGGCTTTGGTGCAGTCCGAAGTTGGTAGATACTCGATACTACACTCATTGAGGGTTGTTTTCTTGGAATATTTTGGTCGCTAGTTAAGTGGCTAAACCAAAACAATGAACAATGAAAACGATCCCGTGATATTGAGCTCCTTAGAACCCGGTTACTATTCATAGGACAGGTTTTTTTTTAGCCAACTACACTCAAGAGGGTACTTACCTATGAAACCCCATGCAAGCCTGAAACTAGGGTTTGGTGTGATTTGCTTGTACATATGCTTTGTGCATACATCATAAACATCATGAAGCATCATACGCATTCACTAACCATTTCAAGGGTTTAGATCTTCATCTTTGTTCTTGTATTGTAGGTCATGGAAATTCCTCGCAGAAATACCATCCAAGTCAACCTTGTGAGAATCTCTCCTCAACTCAAAGAGCTCACCTCAAGAATTCCGGAAAACTCATCCTTCAGTGAAAGACATGGTAGACTGCTCAGCCTAGTCAACACCAACATTGAAGAAGACATGATGAAGGTGCTATTCCAGTTCTTTGACCCTCTTCACCACTGCTTCACTTTCCCCGATTATCAGTTGGTGCCCACTTTGGAGGAGTTTTCTCAACTCTTAAGAATCCATATCCTTAATCAACTACCATTCAACGGTACGGAAAAGGAACCAAAGCCGGAAGATGTTGCTCGAGCATTACATCTACAACCATCCGACATCAAGGAGCATTGGGAAACCAGAAGCGGCGTCAAAGGATTCTTAGCAAAATTCTTGTTTGAGAAGGCACAAGAATGTTGGAACTCATTGGACCTACAAGCCTTTGAAGAGATTGTGGCACTCCTTATCTATGGGTTGGTCTTGTTCCCAAACTCTGACCAATTAATAGATGTCAACGCCGTCAAAATCTTCTTGTCCAGAAATCCAATACCAACATTGCTTGGGGACATTCTTCACTCATTTTACACACGAACAATGAGAAAGAGGGGTGTTCTCATGTGTTGTACTCCTATCCTTGCAAGGTGGTTTATTTCGCACCTTCCACAATCTGTCCTGAAGAATGACCAAGGCTCAAGGTGGTCCCAACGGCTGATGACTCTTACTCACTCTGATGTACATTGGTGTTCTCGGTCCAGAGAAAATGTCATCATCGTCGATCGTTGCGGAGAATTTCCTAATATTCCTTTACTTGGAATTAGGGGAGGTATCACCTACAACCCTTGCCTAGCTTTGAGGCAATTTGGATATGCACGGAGGGATGGCCCTCATGACATGTTGATTCCTGACCTAGTTTTTGACTTCGAAAACGATGCGCAAGGACTTCGCCAAAGATTCATCAGAGCTTGGGGAAAACTCAACAAGGTTGATAGCAAGACTCTGGGACACAAGAATTCCATCCCTCTTGAGCCCTATCTCAAGTGGGTACGAGCCCGAGCCCAAAGTCTAATGATGCCTTATCTTCATGTACTCCCAGTGATTAAAGAGCCCGTCAATGAAGGAGAGGTTCCCTATACCATCCTACATCCAGACATGCCTACATCGTGGGAGGAAATGCAGAAAAGTTGGATTCAGCTCAAGGAGGAACAAAATACTTTTGAAGCTAGCTTCTACGCCAGTGAGAAGAAGGTTCTAGAGCTTACCTGCCGACTCCATGAGCAAGAGGCCCTCAACACCTACATCGCACCAAAGAGGATGCGCAATGTCTTTTTGCCTTAAGAAGTTATTTTGTAATATTTGGCCCATGGGGCATTTATGTACTAACAAATTTCTTCTTATTAATATGACGTGCGTTTTTCTTTGTTTGCAACAATTTTGAATGTTCTAAATCCTTGAATGCATTGCATACATAAGCATACCATTCATCATGTGCATAAGCAGGTCTCACGCCAGGTTTCCTTATCTGTCTGCTGTTTATTTCAGTAGGATGGATCTCGAGCAAACAGTCAAAGACCTACAAGCTCATAATGCACAGTTCCAACATCTCCTGATGACCTTGGCTAAGGGTCAGGAGGATATCAAGACTCAATTGGGGAATAAGGACCCAGTGAAAAAGAAGAAAAAGAGGATTGGGGTGGCTACTTTGGGGAGAAGATTTGACGGAGAAGCTCGGAGAGTGCTTGAATTTCCTCCTACTTCTGATGAAGGGACCAGTAAAAGAGATGGAGCTGCGGTGCCCTCCGAGTCTGATGCGGAAGAAGAAGAGGTTGAAGAGGATGAAGATTATTCTGACCAGCAATACCCTCCCGCTGATGATAAATACAAGGGTTTAGAAGACAGATTGGCCGCCATGGAATTACAAAGAGTACCGGGTTTGGATTTTGAAGACTTGGGTTTGGTTACCGGGATTGTGATTCCCCCAAAATTCAAAGTGCCAGTGTTTGTGAGGTATGATGGGCTGTCCTGTCCAAAAATGCATCTCAGGTCCTACGTGAGAAAGATTCAACCCTATACGGCAGATAAAAACCTCTGGATTCATTTCTTTTAAGACAGCCTTTCGAGAGCTCAGTTGGAGTGGTTTTATCAGCTAGAAGGAACCAGTGTCAGAAATTGGGAAGATTTGGCCACCGCTTTCTACAAACAATACCAGTATAATTCTGACCTTGCTCCTACTCGTACCCAACTTCAGGGTATGTCGTTAGGTACAGGCGAAGGATTCAAAGAATATGCACAAAAATGGAGGGATTTGGTTGGCAGGGTGCAGCCTCCTTTAACCGATCGTGAGCTCGTTGATATGTTTCTAGGGACCCTATTTGGGCCATTTTTCAATCATCTAATTGGTAACTCTTCCGCGGGGTTTACCGATTTGATCTTAACGGGCGAAAGAATAGAAGCTGGCATCAAGTCAGGAAAGATTCAGAAGGGTGTTGCTGCAAGTGTTGAGAAGAAACCTTTTAAGAAGGAAACAGTTGTGGTATATTCTCAGAGAAGGCCAGGGAAGACGGAGCATCGGCCAACTATGGGGGCCGTAATGATTCAGAACACTCCAAGTGAGCAGCCTCGCTATAACCAGTCCAGACCAAATCAACAACGAGTGGAACGGCCACAACGGCAGTTCACCCGTATTAACATGACTCCAGCGCAAGTGCTTCCCCATCTGTTGAAATTGAATCTCGCCACCATCAAGGAGGCACCACAGAATGTGAATACGTCCTCTCGGTATTATCATGCCAATGCTAAATGCGCCTACCATTCAGACAGTATTGGACACGACACCAATGATTGCTGGGCACTCAAGCATAAAATCCAAGACCTGATAGAGGCTAAG
The DNA here is from genome assembly GCA_948472305.1 of Vicia faba. Classification (NCBI taxonomy): domain Eukaryota; kingdom Viridiplantae; phylum Streptophyta; class Magnoliopsida; order Fabales; family Fabaceae; genus Vicia; species Vicia faba. The sequence goes on from OX451737.1 coordinate 946,475,539, forward strand.
GAGGTAGAGTTTGACGCTCCAGAGAAGCCTAATGTGATATCTGCACCCATGCCGAAGCACGGCCGAAATGTCAATGCCATTGAAGAAGATTTGTATGTTGCTGATGTCAGCGATCTGACTACTCCATTGCTAACCATTAAGTTGAATCTGTTAAGGGCCGGGATCTTCCCGGGATGTAAAGAAGACTGCTATTGTTGTTACTCTTTGCCGTTTGATTGTCCGTTACTGAAGAAAGGCATCCAAGGCCTTATGGATAGTCGACAAAGTTTGTTCGAAAAAGTTTCTGCTGTTCCAACCCATACTGAAGATGTCTCAACCATAACCATTCACGCCAATCTTTCCAAGGCCGTCAAAAAGCCTGTTAAGATTACACCAGCTACGAAATCTGTTCCTTTGAAGATAACAATGCCAGGGCCTGTTCCCTATGTTTCTGAAAAGTCGATACCTTGGAACTATGGCGGTGACGTCTACTACCATGGTATCAAACAAATCGAAATAATTGAGGAAAGTTCGGATGATGAAGAAGCCAGCATTAGTAACATTGCGGGCACTAGCAAAATCACCAGGAGCGGGAGAATATTTTCTCCAGAGATTTCCCCTCCAAGAGCAATCTTTGGACTCTCGTCAGCTGATAAGGTCGTCCCTGCACCAATAAAACTTTCTGCTAGAACTCCTTTGATTGAAGATGTTGTTGTTCCTAGTACTGTCTCTCCCGCCGCTACTGACAAAGGTAAGGGAATCCAAGACGAGCCCGTCGAGACGAGGGCTCAACCCTTGGTTATCCCGGAAACCTCCAAGAAGGAAATGGATGAGATTTTGAGGATAATCAAAAGAAGTGATTACGATGTGGTAGAACAGCTGGGGCAAACCCCCTCCAAGATTTCCATGCTGGCATTACTACTTTGCTCGGAAGCGCACGCTAAGCTCTGATAAAATTCCTGAAGGCAGCTCATGTGCCCCAGGAAACCTCTGCAGATCAATTTCAGAATTGCGTGGCTAGCCTGACTGCGGACAATGGATTAGGTTTTTTTGATGCTGACCTAACTCCTAAAGGTAGGAATCACAATGATGCTTTGCACATATCAGTCGAGTGTCGAGGAACTACTCTCGCACACGTCTTGGTCGACACTGGTTCGTCACTGAATGTGTTGCCTAAAAAGGCCTTGGACCGACTAGATTGTGAGGGGTTGGAATTGAAGCCGAGTGATATTGTTGTCAAAGCTTTTGATGGTTCGAAGAGAATGGTCCATGGAGAGGTTGAAATTCCCATCAAGATAGGCACTGAGGTGTTTAAATCCACTTTCTATGTGATGGACATCCGTCCATCATACTCTTGCTTGTTGGGTAGACCTTGGATACACCATGATGGGGCAGTCACCTCCTCCTTACATCAGATGTTGAAGTATCCTGTCAAGGGAAAGATCATCATTGTCCATGGCGAAGAAGAGTACATGATTAGCCACTTAAATTCTTTCCGGTATGTGGAGGTTGAAAGAGAGTTCATTGAGACACCGTTTCAACATTTCGAAGAAGTCCTTCTTGAAATAGCAGTAGCGAAGTTGGCAGCTGAGACACCGAGGCAGATGGCCAGGATGGCATCTCTGGAGGATGCAAGGGCCGCAATAAAAGAAGGGAAGAATTCAGCATGGGGGCAATTACCTGACATTCCACATAAAACCGACAAATTTGGATTAGGGTTCACTATCGCAGGCCAGAAAGCTATGCGCCGGTCGAAGATTGAGAGAGCGCCAGTCAAAATTTCTCCCTACGGAATCAACGCTTTGGAGGATGAAGACAAAGAGAGCAACATTGAAGAGTGGATTTATCCAACTATCAAGGGAAGATTGAGCAACTGGGAGGCAAAAGACTTTGTCCCCATCACTTTTATTCATCAGTAATTTATCTGTTAAACATTTCTTATTTGGTCTGTAATATTTACTTTCAAACAATCCGTACACTATCTTTTCACCTCCTGCCTTGCTTGGGGCATGTAGGTCCACTTGTAAGGGTTTTGATTATTTTTCATATCCATATGCCATGTTTAATGATTCATTGGACGTTTTTCATTTGATAAACCGCTTATGTTCATTTTCTTTCCTTTTGCATTTTTTGTTTAAGGATGGCTATCCCTTACACACACCCACACTCACCAATGCAGGTACCCATCCACTCCGGATTCCATGGGTGACTATTCTTCTATATCTTTCAATAACTCTGAAGATCTGGTCAATCTAGCCGAGTATGAAGATGACGAAGGTTGTGAAGTACCCGGGGAACTAGCCAGACTTCTGCAACAAGAGGAAAGGGCCATCTTACCGCACGAAGAGTCATTGGAAACTGTCAACTTAGGTACCGAGGAAGACCGTAAGGAGGTGCAAGTGGGTGCCAACCTGGAACCAAGAGTCAAGGAGCGCTTGGTACAGTTGTTGAATGAGTATGTTGAAATCTTCGCTTGGTCTTATGAAGACATGCCAGGTTTAGACACAGACATCGTGGTTCACCGTCTCCCCACAAGAGAAGACTGTCCACCGATCAAGCAAAAAGTTCGCCGAATGAGGCCTGACATGTCCGAAAAGATCAAAGCAGAAGTAATGAAGAAATTCAATGCTGGCTTTCTGGCTGTTACGTCCTATCCTCAATGGGTCGCTAACATTGTGCCAGTACCTAAGAAAGATGGCAAAGTCAGGATGTGTGTGGACTACCGGGATTTGAATAGGGCCATCCCTAAAGATGATTTCCCGCTACCTCATATTGACATTTTGATCGACAATACAGCTCAGCACAAAGTGTTTTTCTTCATGGATGGATTCTCGGGCTACAATCAAATCAAAATGGCTCCCGAGGATATGGAGAAAACAACTTTTGTCACACAATGGGGCACTTTCTGTTACAAGGTGATGCCGTTCGGGCTGAAGAACGCAGGAGCAACTTATCAACGCGCCATGGTAGCTTTATTTCATGATATGATACATCATGAGATTGAAGTTTACGTAGACGATATGATAGCTCGGTCACAAACAGAGGAAGAGCACCTTGAACATCTGGAGAAGTTGTTTGCCAGGTTAAAAGAATACAAGCTCAGGCTGAATCCAAGTAAATGCATTTTTGGAGTTAGGTCTGGTAAACTCCTGGGATTCATTGTAAGCAACAAAGGCATTGAAGTCGATCCAGCAAAAGTGAAAGCAATACAAGAGATGCCTGCTCCCCGTACTGAAAAGGAGGTTAGAGGGTTCTTGGGGCGCTTGAACTATATTGCCAGATTCATCTCCCATCTGACTTCTACCTGTGAGCCAATTTTCAAACTCTTGAAGAAAGATCAGGTAGTTGAATGGAACGACAATTGCCAAGCTGCTTTTGATAGAATCAAGGAGTATTTGCTAGAACCTCCTATTCTGATGCCACCCGTCGAAGGAAGACCACTGATCATGTATTTGACCGTCTTGGATAACTCAATGGGGTGTGTTTTGGGCCAGCATGACGAGTCTGGTCGAAAAGAGCATGCTATTTATTACCTTAGCAAAAAGTTTACCGACTGTGAGACTCGCTACTCACTGCTCGAGAAAACTTGCTGCGCTTTGGTATGGGCTGCTCGCCGACTAAGACAGTATATGTTGACTCATACTACCTTGTTGATTTCCAAAATGGATCCTATCAAGTATATCTTCGAAAATCCCGCCTTATCTGGAAGGATAGCTAGATGGAAAATGATCTTAACTGAGTATGACATCCAGTACACCACCCAAAAAACTATAAAAGGGAGTGTACTAGCTGACCATCTGGCTCATCAAGCTATCGAAGATTATCAACCCATGAGATTTGATTTCCCAGACGAGGACATCATGAATTTGGACAACATTGAAGATAACGGACCGTATGACGGACCCGAAAAGGGATCCCGATGGATCCTGTACTTTGATGGTGCTTCAAATGCACTTGGAAATGGTATCGGCGCAGTACTCATTTCCCCGGAAGGTTGTCACACACCTTTCACGGCCCGACTTTGCTTCAGCTGCACAAACAACATGGCTGAGTATGAAGCTTGCATCTTTGGTCTCAAGGCTGCTATAGACTTGGGAATCAAATCTTTGATCGTATTCGGGGACTCGGCTTTGGTTATCAGTCAAATCAAAGGAGAGTGGGATACCAAGCATCCTAATGTGGGATACCAAGCATCCTAATCTTATCCCATACAAAGAACATGTCCTGACATTGTTGCCTCATTTCGAGCGAATTACCTTCGAGCATTTCCCGCGAGAAGAGAATCAGCTAGCAGATGCTCTAGCCACAATGTCCTCCATGTTTAAACTCAACTGGGATAACGAGGCTCCCCAAATCACCATCAAGCGAATGGATGAACCTGCACATTGTCACGAGATTAATACCGAAGAAGTAGTGGAACAACCCTGGTTCCATGAAATCAAAAAGTATCTCGAGATTAGAGATTATCCTGAAGGGGCTTCCGGAAATGACAAGAAGTTCTTAAGGAAATTCGCTGCTAAGTTCTTCCTGAGCAACGACATCCTTTACAAACGAAGCCATGATTGTGTATTACTCCGATGCGTAGATAAAGCTGAAGCAGAGTTGATCATGACTGATATACACAGCGGCAAATTTGGCACTCACTTGAGCGGGCATACAATGGCTAAGAAGATCCTAAGGGCAGGCTATTACTGGTCTACCATGGAAGCCGACTGCCATCAACATTCCCGTACTTGCCACAAGTGTCAAGTCTATGCTGACAAAGTTCATATCCCTCCGGTTCCTCTCAACGTCTTGACTGCTCCGTGGCCCTTTGCAATGTGGGGCATTGATATGATTGGAGAGATCAAGCCCACGGCTTCCAACGGACATCGCTTCATCCTGGTTGCCATTGACTATTTCACCAAATGGGTCGAAGCAGCTTCCTTCGCCTCTGTTACTAAAAATGTGGTTGCCCGCTTTATCAAGCAAAATCTCATATGTCGGTATGGTGTTCCAGACAGGATCATCACAGACAACGGTACAAATCTAAATAACACAATGATCACTGCACTGTGCGAATAGTTCAAGATTTATCATCACAATTCATCTCCCTATCGGACAAAGATGAACGGTGCTGTTGAAGCTGCGAACAAAAACATTAAGAAGATCATTCAGAAAATGACAGTCACTTACAAAGACTGGCATGAGATGTTACCGTTTGCTCTGCATGGATACCGTACGACGGTACGTACTTCAACCGGGGAAACCCCATTTTCGTTGGTATATGGCATGGAAGCTGTTTTGCCTATGGAAGTCCAGATCCCTTCTCTAAGGATTATGAAGGATGCAGGTTTGAATGAAGATGATTGGATGCAGACCCGACTTGATCAACTCAATCTGATCGACGAAAAGCGACTCGCTGCTATATGCCATGGTCAGACGTATCAAAAACGGATGATCAAGGCCTTCAATAAGAAAGTCAGACGTCAAGTGTATCAAGTCGGAGATCTCGTAATCAAGCGGATTATCTTGCCGCAAAGTGATCCCAGGGGCAAATGGACTCCTACATATGAAGGACCATTTGTAATCAAGAGCATATTTTCTGGTGGTGCAATGATTCTGACCACCATGGACGGCGATGATTTGCCGCATCCTGCGAACGCAGACATAGTCAAAAGATACTACGCATAAAATAACCCGACAAGTCGAAAACCCGAAAGGGCGGCTTGGGCAAAAATGGGCATCCCGGTGAACCGAAAACCCGAAAGGGCGGTTCAGGAAAAAATTAGGGATAAAACAAAAAAATCTGTACACCCGGCAAGTCGAAAACCCGAAAGGGCGGCTTGGGCAAAAAGGGGTTTCCCGGTGGATCGAAAAACCGAAAGGGCGATTCAGGCAAAAGTTAGGGAATTAAAGCGTATGACTATGTCTCATCGGATCACTTTAAGGACAATCTCTTCATCAACCAGTTCCAGGCTTCTAATCAATCCAGTCATTGGCCAACGAAGCATTGAATGGACAGATATTCAGAGTTGTGAAAGCTATAGCGGAATGGAATCCCATGGAATTATTTCACATAGCCATCTTTATTTTGTATAAATCTTTCAAATATTTACGACAACATCCTCTTACTAGGATGATTGTCTCCTTTGTACAAAGATACTCATAGAAAATCAATACAAATACTTTTCCCAGAAATTTGTGTCATTTCCTTTTCTTTTCTATTGCACTATTGTTTTATTTTGAGAAACGTCCAATGTTTTGTTAAATAGGCATATGCATTTGAAACATAATCATTTTCTTATGAATCAGGAAAGAGGATTACTGATAGGTCAAAGGAGCAGTTGGATATCTCGATACCCTTCAAAGAAAACCCCCGAAGATTTGGAATCCATATCCCTAGCAGGTCTTGAGGCTCATCCCCAGTAGATTCTGGAAGCTTGTCCCCTGCAGAGTACGGACGTCTCTCCCGAGTTTTATTCAAAGTTATTCCCCACAAGGGCTTATAACTGGGTTATCCTCAGCTAACAACCACGGAAGATCGCACTCGCCAAATTCTTCCTATCCCCAGCGGAGTTCATCAAAATTCCCCTGCAGTAACTTATCTTTGCAATTCCCCAGCCAGAAGGTCCTCAGGAATTCAATTCCCCTCAAAGTTTAAGTTTCAGAATCCCCAGCGAAGCCAGACTAATGAACCTTCTCCCCACAGGGTTTTAGGAGAACAAATCTTGAGTTCCCCAGTGAAGTCGCCAGAGATTCTTCCCGCCAAACTGAAGATTCTCAGTCTTACCTCCCCAACATGAGTCTATTAGATTGAAGTTCCCCAGTAAAAGTCATCAGGAATTCCCCAGAGGTCTAGTATACAACCCAAGCTCCTGATTCCCCAGCAACCGCCGAGGAATTATTCTTCCCGGCAGCAGTCAAGATGCTTTTATCTTCAGTCATCCGGGATTCATCTATCCCCAGCAAGACGGCTCATCCGCTTACATGCGCATTCATTACATTCATATCATAAACATTGATATAACATATATTGCATCATACATTTCATGCAACATAATTTTGTGTTTAGCTAGCATTTTGTCCTTTTCAGGATAAGAACAAAAAGCTATCATTAACAGTTTCAGATGCAGTTTTACACGGACTCATCATCAGACAGCCCTGCACCGGTTCCTCCTCAAACTCCAAGATTTCTGAAAACAGTTCACGGGTTCTCCAAGTAACGGATGTTAACCTATCACTTGTTCAGTTTCTTCTCAAGACTTCTGAAAACAGTCTATGGATTCTTCCCAACAACGGATGTTAGTCTATCACTTGTTCAGATGCAACCTTTGAAAACAGTTTACGGACGCTTCCCAACAACGGATGCTGCTCTATTGCTTATTCAACTCCAAGATTTATGAAAACAGTTCACGGGTTCTCCAAGTAACGGATGTTAACCTATCACTTGTTCAGTTTCTTCTCAAGACTTCTGAAAACAGTCTATGGATTCTTCCCAACAACGGATGTTAGTCTATCACTTGTTCAGATACAACCTTTGAAAACAGTTTACGGACGCTTCCCAACAACGGATGCTGCTCTATTGCTTATTCAACTTCAAGATTTCTGAAAACAGTTCACGGGTTCTCCAAGTAACGGATGTTAACCTATCGCTTGTTCAGTTTCTTCTCCAGACTTCTGAAAACAGTCTATAGATTCTTCCCAACAACGGATGTTAATCTATCACTTATTCAGATGCAACCTTTGAAAACAGTTTACGGATTCCTCCCAACAACGGATGTCAATCTATTGCTTATTCAGACCCCCAATTCAGAAATGGTCCAAAGCTTGGACACCTTCCTGATACTCATTCCAGATGGCATCTCTAAGCCCATCTCCAAATGGCATCTCTAAGCCCATTCCCGCATCCATTGCTCTGACGAGTGCAAATTTAAGGGCACTCTAGTGTCCAATCTCCTTTTACCCTCGAGTCACGAAAGGCAAGCTTGCCAATCTAACTCTTCGGATTCAAGAAGATTGAACAGGGGCAACTGTTGTACCCCAAAATTTGCCCTCCCATTTCTCATTGATTTCTCACCACAAAGCCCTTGAAGCTCAAGATCCAGTTAGGGTTTCATCTGCTCAAGACTTCTCCTTGCACTGTTGACCCAAATTAGGGTTTGTGTTTGCACAAAGATGTTTTGACCTAAAATTCCTAAGATGACTTTCATGCTTCATATTGGACTCCCAAGTTTATCCATACCAAGTTTCAAGTCTTGATTCCAAGTTTTGCCCAGTCAATTGGACAGTTGACCTAGAAATCAGCTGTATTGGGGAAAAAGTCAACTGTGGTCAATTGACAGTCAAACCTCATGTTTTTTGACCCACATCAACATTATGAATTCATACAAACCATTTGGTCAAGTTTGGATCACAATTCCACAAGAAATTTGATCAGATCACCAAAAGGGCAAAATGGTCATTTTTAGGGTTTTGACTGTACAAAGGCAATTTTTGACTGTTTGACCTAGCCAATGGCAAACCAAGCTCACATATAGACTCAAGGACCCCATGGAATTATCTTGACATGCTCAACAAACTCAAAAGATCCCAAGTACACAAGATTGACAGTTGAATTTCCTAGTCAATTGATCAATTTTGACTATATATTGAAAAGTCAAACTTTGACTTTTTGGTCAAAATCAAGAGTCAAGATTCATTTTTCATCAAAACATGCCAAATCATGAAACTTGTTCACCAAGAAATCAAAAAATGCAAATTAGGGTTAGAAATGAGAATTTTTCATAACTTAGAATTTTTCCAAGTTATGAAAAACCCTAATTTTTTCCTAACTTTGCCCCACTTTCTCACCAAGATCTATTTGGATTCAAACAAAAGTCAAAACATGAAAGTTGTAGCTTGTTGCATAATCTACAAGTTTGATTCACAAAGTTTTCCCAAATGAGGCTTGTATCTCAAGTTACAAATTTTTGAATAAGGGCACTAAACCATTCTTAACTTAGTAAAATTTTAACCTATTTTGACAAGGTTTTTTTTACCCAACTTCAAGGCCATTTTCCATACACTTCCACTTAGAATTTCAATTTGCATTTCAAAGATGGATTGTAGTACACATTCCAAGCTTTCCAAAATGTCCAAGAACTTCTCAAACAACCTCATAACTTGAGAGAATCGAATTTCACAATATGGCAAAAACTCACTTTTGAATTGGCTATTTTTCATGTTCATAATTTGTGCAAACTTCTCAAACCAGCATGCCCCTTGATTACAGGTCCTTAAACCATCCAACACTCAATAATTTAATGCATGTTCATTGTGCTAAAGCATTGTTCTTTGAGTTCAAGCATTACATACAAGTTTAATCCATTTATGGAAAAAGCAAAATAACCATTTTTGAAAAGTTAAGCTTTATGTCCAATTGAAAATCCAACAAGTACAGAGGAGATCTAATTGGCACAAGATTATAAGCAAAACACTCTGATCAAGGAGAGATTATGCAGCACATTAGGGGGCCTCTACTGACCTAGAACACAACTTGGGCATTTGTTGCTTAAAGTGTAAGTAACTTGGCATTTTGTAAGACAACTCTCATATCAGCTTACAAACACTTAAGCAAACTTGTAAAAACAGATCCAGGACATCCCAACCAAGCTAGTACACGACCCAAACATCCCTCATACACTCCCAATCCCAGAATCACCTTCAAACTGCAAGAACAGGGCAAGGCCTGCAGTTTGAGTGCCATCTTTCATTCCTCTCAAGCTTTCTTGCCCAAACCAGTTCACACACATTCCCTAGCATCAGTGCAAGCTAACCAAGACCTGAAACACGATCTGTAATTCCTCTAACAAGTTCCACCATTTTCACTTTTTCATTTTGCAGTTGAAGTTCTACAGCTCAATTCAAGGTGTCTCAAGGCAAAGTAAATATTGGAACAGCATCACCACACCTCAAGGAAGCTATACCAACCATTATCTTGCCATTGCCAGATAGAACTTCAACTGAACAGGTACTTTGGTGAACTTCTAACTCTTAGTATAGGCATCATTAGCTCTAAGTTTGTGAATAAGGAATGTCCTACTCATGCCACTGAACCTGTACATGCTTTTACTTTTCATTTCTTTTGCTTGAGCTGTGAGAATTTAAGGTTTGAAAATGGCAGAAAACTTAGGTCAGGATTTGGGAATGTCAAAATTCTCTCTCATTTCTGAGAGTTAGGAGGTGTTCTTTATATATTTGGAATCGTGATTCCATGCTTAACATTTTTTGTGTTGAAAGTTTGTGCAAAAGATCAAAGAATCAGGATGTTTGAACAAGGAAGAACAGGCGCGCGTTTTGGACAATTTTTGTCTGAAGGTTGAAGAAGAAGCCACATGGGCTGGGCCTGTGTGGTCTTTTCTTTTCACACCCTATTTCCATTTTCATACCCCCCAAGCCCATTTTGTGTATTTTTATGATTTTTTATTTTTTATTCTGACTCATTTATTTTTTCTTATCATATTAAAAACATAAAAAAATATTTTTGCATCATTTTTATATTTTTTAGACATTTATTGGATTATATTGATATTTGTATACAAATAAATAAATAATATATTATTTAGAATAAATAGAGAAAATAATGTAAACACATTTTGTTTTTATTTTTATTTTGTTTTATCTTCTTGAAATATTTTTATATAAAACATACTTTTTTTCATAAATATTAATTATTATTATTTTTATATATATAATATTTATTTAGTAAATAATAAAGATATATATATATATATATATATATATATATATATATATATATATATATATATATATATATATATATATATATATATATATATATATATATATATATATATATATATATATATATATATATATATATATATATATATATATATATATATATATATATATATATATATATATATATATATATATATATATATATATATATATATATATATATATATATATATATATATATATATATATATATATATATATATATATATATATATATATATATATATATATATTAATACACTTAGGATAAAATACCAAAAATATACATATTTTTATTTTATTAATATTTAACATTAAAAAATACATTTTTACAAACATACTTCATTTTTATTTTATTCTTTGTATGTAAATAGTAAATATTATATATATTAAATACTTAATACCCTTTTGATTAAAATTAGGGTTTTTGCCCTAAATATGAAAATACTCCAAAAAAAAAATACCTTTTTATTTCTTTTTTTATTTTACATAAATAATACTTTTTCATACATATAAAAAATTCTTTTACATCTTGCATATTTATTTCATTTCCATTTAATTTATGCTTTTAATTATAATGTAAATATTCAAAGAAAATGATGTAATAGCTAGATTTAATTTCTTGTCTAAATATCCCCCCATTTGAACATTTGTACCCCCCTCCCCATATTATTGTGTTGTAATAGTGTAGGAATTTTATTTTTTCGCATTCTTACGCTTTCTAAATATACCATGCTAGAATTAGGGTTTGTATGCGAATAAAACGAACAAATTAGTTTGACCTAATCTCAAGATAAACAAGCATGAAAATGGACAACACATCTCACACTTGCACCCCTAGGGTATTCCACTTTGTTGCCTTCAAATAAATTGGGCCATATTGCATGATTAGGTCTCTTTGGGCAAAACAAACAAATCAAATGATCATAAGTCCCTCGATGACGCTTTCGAAAAATTGCCTAAAATGATCAAATCCCTTTCAAAGAAAAATTGCCCAAAGACATTTAACACTATTGCAATTATGGTCTAAACGATGACCCACGCCCGTCCCTTTTACCTCCTAATACAAGATTGTCCACCAAATGCAATGGTGGAACAAAATTGTCAAAAAGGTTTAAAACATAACAAGAATCTTTGAGAAAACTTTAGGGTAGATAACTCTTAGGTACTTGTCAATTTGTAAAGAAAACACTTGCCTATTTTTCAAACCACACTTCACAAACACTTTCAAAACAAAATTTCAAAAAAACCTTGAAACATCTTTTCAAAAGACAAAACACCTTTTGTAAAACATTCGAGTAAAGAATTGTTACAAGGGTAGCCTATACAAGGCATCTTTTCAAAACATTTTCAAAACCACACACCAAGCACCATTTCAAACAATTGAAAACCAAGGCAAGTTGATCTAAGCAAGTACCTAAGAGCCCATGGATAACCATGGATAGAAAGGGTGCTAATACCTTCCCTTTCTATAATCTACTCCCCGAACCCAAGAAAAAATCTCAAAGGTTTTTGTTGTGCTTTTTAAACCTTTCCATAGGATAAAATAAAAAGTCGGTGGCGACTCTTGCTCAACAGAAACATTTGCGAAAACAAACGCAAAACCACAGTCAGTTCTCCCACCGTATCACAGAACTGGCGACTCTGCTGGGGAAAATTTTAAAAGTGGAGTAACCTTAGGGCTTAGATCACCCTCTTGCATGACTAATTGTTTGAATTGTTTGCTTTATACTTTGGCTCTATTGTTTGGGTTTGCAAATCCTACACCCGGATTTTGGGGAAACATTCATAGATAGCAATACGTTGTGGAAACTGTCCGGGGTATACCGACACGGTCGAAGCAATAGCTATATTAGTGCGACATATTTGTGAGTACCGGTAACCCTTGAGTTCAATCAAGGAGAGTACGGGGCCGCTGAGTAATGTCACTAAGCACTAATGACCTAGAACCTTACTTGACCATCCTGGCCTTTGTTAGGGGTAGTGAGATGACCGGCTTTGGTGCAGTCCGAAGTTGGTAGATACTCGATACTACACTCATTGAGGGTTGTTTTCTTGGAATATTTTGGTCGCTAGTTAAGTGGCTAAACCAAAACAATGAACAATGAAAACGATCGCGTGATATTGAGCTCCTTAGAACCCGGTTACTATTTATAGGACAGGTTTTTTTTTAGCCAACTACACTCAAGAGGGTACTTACCTATGAAACCCCATGCAAGCCTGAAACTAGGGTTTGGTGTGATTTGCTTGTACATATGCTTTGTGCATACATCATAAACATCATGAAGCATCATACGCATTCACTAACCATTTCAAGGGTTTAGATCTTCATCTTTGTTCTTGTTTTGTAGGTCATGGAAATTCCTCGCAGAAATACCATCCAAGTCAACCTTGTGAGAATCTCTCCTCAACTCAAAGAGCTCACCTCAAGAATTCCGGAAAACTCATCCTTCAGTGAAAGACATGGTAGACTGCTCAGCCTAGTCAACACCAACATTGAAGAAGACATGATGAAGGTGCTATTCCAGTTCTTTGACCCTCTTCACCACTGCTTCACTTTCCCTGATTATCAGTTGGTGCCCACTTTGGAGGAGTTTTCTCAACTCTTAAGAATCGCTATCCTTAATCAACTACCATTCAACGGTACGGAAAAGGAACCAAATCTGGAAGATGTTGCTCGAGCATTACATCTACAACCATCCGACATCAAGGGGCATTGGGAAACCAGAAGCGGCGTCAAAGGATTCTTAGCAAAATTCTTGTTTGAGAAGGCACAAGAATGTTGGAACTCATTGGACCTACAAGCCTTTGAAGATATTGTGGCACTCCTTATCTATGGGTTGGTCTTGTTCCCAAACTCTGACCAATTAATATATGTCAACGCCGTCAAAATCTTCTTGTCCAGAAATCCAATACCAACATTGCTTGGGGACATTCTTCACTCATTTTACACACGAACAATGAGAAAGAGGGGTGTTCTCATGTGCTGTACTCCTATCCTTGCAAGGTGGTTTATTTCGCACCTTCCACAATCTGTCCTGAAGAATGACCAAGGCTCAAGGTGGTCCCAACGGGTGATGACTCTTACTCACTCTGATGTACATTGGTGTTCTCGGTCCAGAGAAAATGTCATCATCGTCGATCGTTGCAGAGAATTTCCTAATGTTCCTTTACTTGGAATTAGGGGAGGTATCACCTACAACCCTTGCCTAGCTTTCAGGCAATTTGGATATGCACGGAGGGATGGCCCTCATGACATGTTGATTCCTGACCTAGTTTTTGACTTCGACAACGATGCGCAAGGACTTTGCCAAAGATTCATCAGAGCTTGGGGAAAACTCAACAAGGTTGATAGCAAGACTCTGGGACACAAGAATTCCATCCCTCTTGAGCCCTATCTCAAGTGGGTACGAGCCCGAGCCCAAAGTCTAATGATGCCTTATCCTCATGTACTCCCAGTGATTAAAGAGCCCGTCAATGAAGGAGAGGTTCCCTATACCATCCTACATCCATACATGCCTACATCGTGGGAGGAAATGCAGAAAAGTTGGATTCAGCTCAAGGAGGAACGGAATACTTTTGAAGCTAGCTTCTACGCCAGTGAGAAGAAGGTTCTAGAGCTTACCCGCCGACTTCATGAGCAAGAGGCCCTCAACACCTACATCGCACCAAAGAGGATGCGCAATGTCTTTTTGCCTTAAGAAGTTATTTTGTAATATTTGGCCCATGGGGCATTTATGTACTAACAAATTTCTTCTTATTAATATGACGTGCGTTTTTCTTTGTTTGCAACAATTTTGAATGTTCTAAATCCTTGAATGCATTGCATACATAAGCATACCATTCATCATGTGCATAAGCAGGTCTCACGCCAGGTTTCCTTATCTGTCTGCTGTTTATTTCAGTAGGATGGATCTCGAGCAAACAGTCAAAGACCTACAAGCTCAGAATGCACAGTTCCAGCAACTCCTGATGACCTTGGCTAAGGGTCAGGAGGATATCAAGACTCAATTGGGGAATAAGGACCCAGTGAGAAAGAAGAAAAAGAGGATTGGGGTGGCTACTTTGGGGAGAAGATTTGACGGAGAAGCTCGGAGAGTGCTTGAATTTCCTCCTACTTCTGATGAAGGGACCAGTAAAAGAGATGGAGCTGCGGTGCCTTCCGAGTCTGATGCGGAAGAAGAAGAGGTTGAAGAGGATGAAGATTATTCTGACCAGCAATACCCTCCCGCTGATGATAAATACAAGGGTTTAGAAGACAGATTGGCCGCCATGGAATTACAAAGAGTACCGGGTTTGATATATGAATTTAAATATGATCACTGTTCACAAATACTTGCATAAAAAACAAAAAGATAGGTACTAATGATTTTAAGAAATGGGGCAAAGTCTAAGAAACAATTTGCAATCCCGACAATTACTCCTTCCATCATGGTACATGGGCAGGGACAGTTTGAGATAGGATGGTACCAATGAATTCAGGAGGAAGATTGCAAGTGATCCATGGCCTTGGTTGATGTGTTTTTGCGTGTGTATAATGATTTTGAATTGTACAGGGCTATAGCTACAGATGCAATCTGTCACTATAGGCTTTAGCAACAGCAGTGTCCATCACTAAAATCTTGGTTCAATCTGAACGAAGAAGATGAAGCGTGGCATCCTTTCATTGGATCATTCAAATTGTGCACGTTTTTTTAATTTACCATATGTTTACTTAATTTTGTATTTGTTATTTTGGTTTGGTTTTGTATAACGAATGGCAAGGCAGCTCGGATTTGGTGCATGCATTAGCCAGGGGTTCACCATGCACCCTACCATTAGCACCATCAGATCATACTCAACCTGGATCCAGTGCCTCCAATAAGTAGTCCCCATCATGGACTCTCCAGACGTGCTCACACAGGATCAAGCGCTGGTTTGGGCCTTCACATCCTGGGCCTAACGCAAATTCAAACAACACCCCCCCCCCCAATTGCTACTATCTTGGCCCATTTGCATTTTTTTGTCAATTTTTGCTTTATTTATTTTTTCTAATTTATTTTCTTCATTTATTTAATTTAACAAATAATATATAAAAAATCACAAAAATAATAGATTAGCTTCTTTTTTAATTAAACTAATTTTCGAAATTAATTATTAATTCAACTTTAATTTTTTCTTTAATTTAAAAATGAGTTAGATTTTAAGATTTAACTTATGTTTTAATCATTTTCTTTTTATAATAAAAATACAAAAAAAACATATTAGGATTAGTGTTTTTTTTTCTTTTATAACCTAGATTAATTCTTCCATTTAGTATTTATTTTTCTTAATTAAATTTTATCTTTCTAAGTAATTTTATGACATATTAATTTAATTATTTTCTTAAATAAATAAAAAACAACAAACAAAAAGATTTTCTTTTATGTTTTCAGACGTACTTTCAACTTTTCGCTCGTTTATTTCCTTTCGCATTGTTTATATTATTGTTAATAGTAATTTACTTTATTGCCTTATTTGCTTTTCCCCATTTAGTTTGGAATGTAAATATCCCCCTCCCCAAAGTCCTGTAATAGATGTAGGACTTTATTTCTCTCTTTTACATTTCTTATATGCTTGTATATAATTGTTAGTAACTTAGGCGTGCATGACAAGATAAAGCCAATTAATCGTTAGATCACTAACCTCAAGATAATATAACTGAAAAAACACACTTCTCACACTTGCATCCTTAGGGTATTCCTCACTTGGTTGCCTCGGAAAACAATGGTCATGTCCCTCGAACGTAGGGATATCTTAGCAAAGACCCTCAATTCTAAAGTCATCAAAAAGATCATGGTCCCTAACGTCCCTCGATTTGCCTACGAGAAATGATCTTGTCCCTCGATGATGCTTATATGATGACAATCCCTTCGAATGCTAAGATGTCCTTACATGTTGCCTTTAATGACCATGGCGTCCCTTTCGATAGTCCCTCAACATCTGACTTTAAGGCTACCTACTCACTAATAGTAGGATAGTACTATCTAAAGGAAAGGAGGAAAAGAACATCCTTTTTCGAGTAGGAAGACTGTTCTTAAGTACTTGCTCAAATCTGAATTTTTCACACTTACACACTTTTCAAAAACTATTTTCAAAAATGCTTTATCACACTCTTGAGGACTGATACAAGAGTTACCATAAAGCAAACAAAAATCTTTCAAACCACACAAACACAAACTGTTTTAAAAACTGAGCAAGTACCTAAGAGCCCGTGGGAAACCACAGATGGAAAGGGTGCTAACACCTTCCCTTTCCATAATCTACCCCCTTACTCAAAATCTCGAAAAAGGTCTTTTTTTGTTCTTTTCACCCTTTCCTTTGTTGGATAAAAGAAAAGTCGGTGGACACTCTTGCTTACCACGACATTTGAGAACAAGAAACACAAAACTAGTATTAAACAGTCGGTTCTGCCACCGTATCGCAGTTTTGAATTGAAGAAAGGATGCAACGGTCTTGAATGGAAGAAGGATGAGAATCTTGAAGAAAGGATGCAACGAGTTTGTCAATAATCAAACAAAAATTGGCATCAAAGTGGGTTTTGTTCATAACTACTGTATTCTAAAAATGGGTTTTGCAAATAATAATGTGTTACTGTGTTTTATGTTGGGCGCGTTTTTTAATTTTTTTTATAACATGACTTTAGGAAGCGCTTGTAGTAGAAAGTGCTGCTTCATCCCCACACTTTAGGCAGCGCTTTAAGAAAGCGCTTCTTAATCCCCCCTTTAAGCAGCGCTTTAGCAAAGCGCTTTGTAAGCCCACCCTTTAGGCAGTGTAACACCCCAATTATACCCCAAGCAATTATGCAAAGTAAATCAGAGTTATAAAATTTTAATCATAGAAATGAATTGGGACGTCGCAAATTCTTCTAACAAATTCATTGCATTTCATCGTGGATATATAACACTTTTTCAAACATCGGATGAACCATCCACATAACATATTTAATCAAATAAATTAACATCTACGCAGCGGAATTCTTCAATAACATCTTTAAACAAAGCAGCAACTACAAAACATCTCATATTTAATGATAATCAAATTAAATTCAACAACTAAAAATCATCAATCAAAACAGCAAGCGTTCATCCCCCTGAGTGTTACATATCAGAGCAATGACACTGACTCGAACTATTGAAGGTATACATCCTTCACTCTCGATTACCTGCACGTTACCAACATAAGGGAAACATTCAAACAGAAGGGGTGAGATATCTAACAATATAATAAAGCGGATGATAATTAATATATTAAATTAGATCAACAGCATCACCACTTCTCATCTCATAATCAACAACAATCTCAACAATAATATACATTCATCAACATCAAAAACACATTTCTTTATGAAATCATTTAATGCGACTCAATACTATGAAAATGCATGTGGTACCATTGGAGCAGAACTCCCATCTCAAAAAATTTCCAATTAATAGAGGAATTAACAAGGCATAGCCTTCATCTCAAAATTTTCCAATCCAGGCCATCTCAATGAGCATAAGCTCCATCTCAGAAATGCAATGTATGCGACACAACCATGAATGTAATGATAACACCCAAGTTGACAACATCTCAAATTATCATCTCAAAACATCTCAAAATAACATCTCAAAACATCTCAAACTAACATCACAAATAATTAAAATAATTCATCTAACATCTTCATTTATAAATCATCAAACATCATTTTAATATTAATAAATTCTTGTTAATAACACAGCAGTATTTAACTCCATAATAAAACAACACTATCATCCTGAAACTCTAACGTTACGACCATCACTTTCCTACTATCATAGCTCAACAACAGCTTCTAACATCTAACGTTCATCGTTCTGCACAAAACAGCGTAAGGACCATCCATCTTCTGACCATGCAACCTCTAACCAAATCTATTTCTAAATACACAACTTCTAATGACGCAACCTCTGGGAGACACAATCTTCTGACCATTATAACTTCTGACTAGTGCCACCTCTGATCAGGTGCAACTTCTGATCACCTCATCTTCTGACCACTCAATCTATGATTAGATACAACTTCTGATCATCTCATCTTCTGACTACTCCATCTTCTGACCAGATACAACTTCTGATCAGCCACATCCTCTGATTAATGCCATCTTCTGACCAGATACAACTTCTGACCGGATACAACTTCTGATCGGATACAACTTCTGATCATCACCGTCCTCTAACTGACCACACCTTCTGACCCATACAACTACTAACGTCAGAACTTCTATCATGCACTAATATAACGCAACTTCTATCAGCATCCTTCTAACGTCAGAACTGCTACTTTTCCTTAATTTTATTATTCTAATTCCATTTCCTATTATCAACCTAGTTAGGAACAGTACCTAACGCCATCCCTAATTGATTCATTGCTCTGAAACAGCAACTTTTGGTATTCTTCATGCCTAATTCTACGTTTTTCTTTCCTGCATAATTCTGCATTTTCATTACTGCTACATTCAAAGTTTCCATTACTGCATCTCACCATGGGATCTCACGATTAAAGCCCTAAAACTTAATCTATTCAAGTCAATTCATCACCTATAATTACCCTATAATCTTACAGCATTTTAACAACGTCAAGACTTCAATATTCCTCAGAATTCATCAATCCTCATCATACATCAATCACATATTCTCATATCAAAATAGGACAACAATCACCTCTAACCCACATATCAATGATCATAAACCCAATTATAGAGTTAGAATCCCACCCTTACCTTGGATTGAAGGTTGCTCTACAATTCCGATTGGATTCACGTTCTTGCCGTTTTCCACTTTCTAGTAGCTTGCACGTTCTCTTCCAAATCCTTATTCTTTCTACTGCTTCTTTCTTTCTATTCCAACAACAAATAATAAAATAACTATATTATTCTATTATCTCCTTATTGGGCTTAAAACCAACACACACCTTTATTACATCTATTCTCCCAAAATAAGCCCACATTAAATAATATTACACTTTTAATATTATTTCGCCACATAATATTATATCTCTAATATTATTTCTCCACCTAATAAAATAAATCCAATTTAATTATAACACAACTTCAAAAATATTCCAAAAATAATTTAATCAAATAATTAATTAAATTACGGGCGTTACAGGAAGCGCTTCTCCAAAGCGCTACAGTACCTACCCCATTTAGCAGTGTTTTATAAATTCACATTAACCTCCTTTAGGAAGCACTTTCACAAAGCGTTGCTTAAGCCCACCCTTTAGGAAACGCTTCTAAAAAGCGCTTTGTAAGCCCACCCTTTAGGCAGCGCTTCAGGCCCTACCCCTTTTAGCAGCGCTTTATCAAACAATATCCACCCCCCTTAGGCAACACTTTTTTTGAAAGCGTTGTCTAAGGCATAGGACAAAATTTCCGTGTTTTTAAAATGCACTTTTAGCAGCGCTTTTGATAAGAAGTGTTGCCTTAGGTGTGTTGTCTAATCTTATTTTTAGCGTAGTGATTCCACCAATGCAAGTCACGCTCATTGTCCCTGTTATATTTGTAATTAAAGGTATCTCGCTTGTAGATGGCTCACAGTCTTGCTTTAAATCATTGACATAGATAATAGTATCATAGTTCCACGACACAGCTTTGTCACTTTCATAAGAAGTGGGAGGTGGTCCCCTAATCACCATTATAGTCTTCAAAGGTATTGGTATCCTCAGAGTCTGGCATGGTATCATCACTGGTTTTTTTGTCGTACTTGACTCCCCCCAAAGAATTACAAGAGTTTTCTTGGCAAGACTCGGCCCTTGACAATGAATCACAAATGGTTTCTTTGTATTTCCGTCAATTGCAGCTACATATTCCGCTTCAAGACGTCACCTGAATTAGACTATCCCCTGATCTATCAATTTCTGTAAAGTCTTTTCAAAAGCGTCATTATGTTCTAAAAGGAAACCATATTTGAATAGATGTTCCCTTAGGAGATCTATCGGAGCTTTTACTCGTTTAGCTTCCTCATAGCCAGTGACTACCTCGATTACGTTAATAGATGGCCCACCATGCGGGGGCATGGGGTTTGTCTTGATATTAGGCTTATCAAAAGTGATTCCTTAGGAGTCTAACAAATCATTCACTTTATGTCTGAAGGCCTAACACTTCTTTATTGTGTGACCTGGAGAGTTGGCGTGATATTCACACTTGGCGTTTGCATCAGATTTTGGTGGGAGTGACCCAATTGGAGGAGCTAATGCCTTCAGTTCTACCAAGGATGCCTTGAGTAAGTGTTGTAGTAGTTGAGTGTGAGGCATTGTGAGAGGATCAAATCTTCTCGACGACCTTTCAAACATGTTCTATTGTTGTTCTCCCGGGATTACCAATGGTTGCTGAGCTTTTGGATGTGATGTGACATCATTAATTTATCCTTCCTTCTTCTTCGAGAAGTTTGGAGTATGCTTCTTTGGGTTATAAGGAGTACTGGAAGATACCCCTTGTATCTTGCAACTTTTCACACCTGCTTCAATCATTTCTCCAATTGTCACCAAATCAAAAAAACTGGAAGACACGCTTCCTACCATTTTATCATAATATAGGCCTTGTAGCGCACTCATGAACATATTGACCAATTCCTTATCAAGTAGTGGTGGTTCTAATCAGACGGTCATTTTTCTTCATCATTACGCATATTATTTGAAGGACTCATCTTTCTTTTGAGATAAGTTATGGAGTTGCATGCGATTAGGAGCCATATACAAGTTTTATGTGTATTGTCTAAAGAAAGTGTTATCAAGAGAAGCCCATGTTTGGATATGGACCTGTTCTAATTGCATATGTCAATCCAAAGATGCCCCACTTAAATTGTCTTGAAAGTAATGGATCATCAGCTTCTGATCTTCAGCATAGGCATGCATTTTCCTACAGTACATGTGTAGATGATTCCTTGGGTAGGTGAGTCCCTTATATTTTCCAAAGTTAGGTACTTTAAATTTTGGTGGTATCACTACAATTGGAACTAGTCCCATTTCGAGATCATCGACGTCGAAAGCTTCGTAGCCCTCCACTACCTTCAACCTTTCTTCAAGATCTTTAAACCGATTAAATTCCATAGGATTTTCAGCAATGTTATTATGGGGAGCCTTTTGAGGCACTTGGGTGATTCCTTCCAAGTCATGGTCTCCATACTGCAGGTATATGTAGTTATTGACTGGAATCTGCAAAGTATGAGATGTCCCTACTTTCGGAGGAGGTAGGATAAAGCCTTCAGTATCAGCTTGATTGACCTCTTGTTGAGCCATAGTTAACTTTAGAGGACCTGATTTGGGTTCTTGTCTTAGTTGGTGATCTCTTGATGCACCAATAGTTTGGGCTACTTCTTCAAAGGCTACCTTAGGAATCTGATATTGCCTTTCAATGATGTTCTTCAACGCTAGAAGAACTTGACTCATTTCTCCTTTCATCGATTTGATGTTACCCTTCACTTGTTCTAAATCTTCTTGGAAGGCAGCTTGGTTTTCCTCGATTTTCTTCCTTGCTTTATTTTGATGAGCTCTGGTTTGATATAGAGGTCGGAAAGGTGGTGCTCGTTTACTAATTATTTAACTGGAGATGATTTTGAAAATGTGAGTTTTATGCTTGAAATTTGCTAAATGTGATGCTTGTGATTGAATGCATATGAATATGCTAAAATTTTAATCTTTGTCTTATTCACGTCGGATTTCCATTTTCTTTTATATATTTTTTTGTATATATATATTTCAGGTTTTTCTTTTTATTGATGAGTATCCAAAAATAAATACACAATTTGAATGTGGAAACAAAAGTGCTTTTATTAAATAATAACCATCCTTGGAAAAAGGAAATACAATCCAAATACTGAATGGGAAATATTGAAAGCGGGAAATCAAAACCAAATGTTGAATACTGAAAGAAATAACAAAAGGCAAAACTAAAATCTCCTAAACACGCTTGTGGATTTTTTTCTTAAAACCATCAACCATTCCCCTACAAAGCTTGAGGAAGTCTTCAACATCCTTCGAAAGAGGGACCATCATAGCTTTTGTATCTCTCAAGCTTCTAGGGATGTCACCAGTAAGATTATTCGCCAAAAAATAAAGCCTTGCATGCTTATCTTTGTACCTCGGATACTTCTTGTATAGTGTTGGGATTATAACCTTGTTATTTTCCCCCGCTTCAGAAATCTTCACATATTGTCCTTCCTAATACATCATTCTAGCCTTCATCTCCTTATAGATATCCCTTTGAATGAGGAAGTCTTTTCAGAGGCCTTCCAGCTCTTAACAATCTTCTTGATACTCTTCTTCCTATTGGGTGAGACGTCTTTCTGCCCTCATCCATTTGAGGTGTTCTCTTATATCCGATTCTTGGCTATCTTGGAGTCTTGTAGTGGGATACTAGATTTGCTCTTCTAGTTCTAGAGCACCTTCTACTAGCCCTTGGATTTGGGCTCTTAGATTCTCTTTCATCTCTTTTTTGTCTTGTAGGGCTTTCTCATACCACCTATTTAGCCTTCCAATTTCTCAATCAGCATCATTCAAGCGTTGGTTATGGGAATCCAAGTTGAAATTAGCACTCAATAATCCTTCGTTCGAACACTTTCATTTAAGACTCTCCTTTTCAAACTCTTCACGGTCTCTTTGAATCTGTTGATCTTTTGACTCAAGCTCTTGTTGCAATTATCTTCTCTCCCTAGTAAGGTTATGGAGGCTATGCTTCAACCCCTCCTTTTCTTTTCGAGCTTGATCCAGGTCTTTGTTCAAGTTTTCTATCTCATCTACAAACATAGGAAGAGGATCTGGCACATCTGGTATGTAGGTATGATCAATAATAAAGGGTAGTTTGACTATTTACACCATTTCCAAAACCCATTGAGTATAGGGTTCTCTTTCCACATCATTCTTTCTTCTGAATCCTTTCTTAGGAACTCCATTCCAAGCTCGGATGATCTTATTAGGTAATTCCGGGTTGTTTTTGCCCATGTCGTGAAGACTTAATTATCGAAGTTGCTCGTCAGAAGGCTTATCTTCCAAAGGATATCCAAGTTAGCGTAAAGCCAAAGTGGGATTATAGCTAATACATCCTCTTGACCCAATTATGGGGACATTAGGAAAATCTCCGCAGTTAAGGAAAATTTCCCCTATCTTTATTTTCCTTGAGTACTGATTGGTCACCAATTCTACTAGTTTTTTGTCACTTATTCGGCATGAATACGCGAAATCGGTAACACTTTATTTCATCTTTTTCATTGTTTTTCAATTTAATTGTACTTTTTGCATTTCCATTCTCGCATTAATACTATTATTGGTTTATGTTATTTTGTTTCATTTTATGCGTTTTGTGGTAGCTTTCTATGTTCTCAGATCCAGGCTAACCGTCTTAAAGAACTTGCGCGAGAAAGTAAACATTCTGAAGATTTTTAAGGATTTTTTGACGAGTACAATGGTCCTGACACGGCCACCCGTGTCACCTGACACGGCCACCCGTGTCACCTGACACGGCCACCCGTGTCACCAGACATGGGCCATGTCAGGAAAGGTTTAAAAGATGACAATTTGGAGGAACTCAGGGGGCTGACACGGGCGCCCGTGTTAGCAAGGCTGGTACTTGAAATTTCTACGCAAACGATTAGTAGTCCAACACGGTCAGTCGTGTTGCTGACATGGCCTGTGTTGGACAAGATGCTACAACTTCTAATATTCTTTGATTTTTATGTCATTTGATTCCATATGGTATTTCGGGTATTTTCTACAACTGTTAAGCGAATTGTAGCTATTTAGGCTTGTTTTTAAGAGGATATAACAACTATTGGACTGGAGAAGATTAGGAACGATAAAGATTGGGGCTTTCAAGAGATTTGAAAATGGAGATTCCTTCATGAGTGATAGCAATTGAAGATCTAATAATCCACACCTTTTGTAATGTCTCATTTTATTATTGCTTTTCTTTTTAATACTATGAGAGACTAAACCCCTCAATGCTAGGGGGTGTCCCTGATTTGTAAATGTATTGATTTTGATACAATAGTTTCTTTTTGTTTTAATTGTTCAATATTATTATGCCTTTCCTATTGGACAAATATGGATTCACGATTAATAATTAGGGTTGGACCTCCATTGTTAAGGTTTTTAAACAATTAGACTATAGTAGATATCACCTAGGACTAGGTGTTATACCCCAAAATTTTCCCTCTCATGTTTTCCAAGGTCTTCCCCTACATGATTGACCACAAACCCTTTTCTAAAAAAAAGGGAAAAATTTTAAGTGGTGTTTTTAATACCTTTCGATTGGTATTCTGAAAGACCCTTCGATTGGTATTCTGAAGGAGCCTTTTGATTGGCATGGACAATGCTCTTCGATTAACATTGTAGCCAAGCCTTTCGATTGATATTATAAATGCTTTAATTGGAATGGTGACCAAGCCCTTTGATTGGAATAGATACAAGGCCTTTCATTGGCCTCATAACAAGCCTTTCGATTGGCATCGTGTCAAGGCCTTTGATTGGCATTCTGAGACTCTTTTGTTTGACCCTAGGCCAAGCCTTTCGATTGGCATGGCAAGGGATCCTTCGATTTGGAATTGTGTCAAGGCAGCTTTGATTGGCATTTCAACAAGGCCTTCGATTGGTATGGACAAAGGCCCTTTGATTGGCATTCCAAAAAGTCCATTCGAAGGAGCTTCATCAGAGTCGTTCGAAGGAGCTGAATCAAAGTCCATTCGAAGGTGCTTCATCAGAGTCGTTCGAAGGAGCTGAATCAAAGTCCATTCGAAGGAGCTTCATCAGATTCGTTTGAAGGAGCTGAATCAAAGTCCATTCGAAGGAGCTTCATCAGAGTAGTTCGAAGGAGCTGAATCAAGACCATTCGAAGGAGGCCATCAACCTATTCAAAAGAGGGCATTCGAAGGCCAGTTACATATCATTCAAAATTCAAAAAAAAGGAGACAAGATCCCATATGGTTGGCCAACGTTACAAATTCGTATTCATGGCTTTCAAACAGAATCAAGGTTGTTTAAACCTTTTCCTTCTTGTCCCCTCTATCCCCTCTATATAAAGAGATCACAAGTGTTGCAAGAGGAAAAAGAACGAAAAAGTTGGGGAGATGCTGCCCATAAAATCCATCAAAGGTTGTCAGAATTGTCCAAGCCAAAGTCACCCTTCAACAAAAGTAGCTTAGCCCAGAAGCCCCAGATCGAAGGTGCATACATCATGTAAGTTCCCAAATCGAACTTTCAATATATTGGTAAAAAAGGTTAAATTATCCAACCTTGTATTTGCATAACACATCCATACTGGTTGTTACCTTCAATTTGCCATCCTATACAGGATCAAAGAGCCTAGGTTTGGCACCCAGGTCATGTTCTTTGTTTTCTAACACTTGCTGCAGATTTATCCTGAAAAGACACAGCAAGCGCAGGATTGAAGGACCTGGGTTTCGATACCTAGGTCCTGTGTTTTATTTCGATAACATATTTTTGCAGGTATATCATCCCAGATCGAAGGAGACACCTACTCTAGATCGAAGCTGCCCATTAGCCTGCTGGATCTAAGGAGACACCTCCTTCCTGAATCGAAAGAATTTATCTTTCCCAGGATCGAAGGGCAATCCCCTTCCCTAGATCGAAGGTTGTTCACGCCCACTCCCTATCCCAATCGAAAGAAGGAATTTCTACTTTGAATCGAAGAGGCTATATCTCTTCCCCTTTGGATCGAACTCCCCCCTTCTTCACCCCAATCGAAGGATGCCTCATTGTACTCTTATTTTTCTTTTGTTTCTTTTCTTTATTTTTTTTAGTGGACTATTTATCTAAAAATTAACATTCAAATCAAAAATCACAAAAAATATTAGGCTAGTTGTTTTTCCAACTAAATTAATTTTGTAAATAAATTAATTAATTAATTTAACATCCTTTTTTCTTAAAATTAAAATTAAATAGACTTGGGCCTTATTTTCTTTTATACCAAAAACAACAAAAATATTTATTTTCTTTAGGATTTTTTTGGATGTCTTTTCTATTTCATGCGTGTTTATTTAATTCCGTATTTTTTACTATTATTGTATCTGCCTACCAGATGTAATAGATAAAGTTAGGACATTTACTGCTTTATTCCCATTATCCTTGTATAATGTAAATCCCCTCTCCGAAGCATTGTAATAGCGTAGGACCTCTATTTTCTGCATTTTCTTTTTACTACTTTTCATATTAACTGCTAGTAACTAGGCATGTATGACAAAGACTGAAATCAAACGCTAGTAAACTTAATAAAAGACAAAAATAACTTAAGCACAACACATTTACACACAAGCACCTCTAAGGTACGCCCACTTTGGTTGCCTTTAAAAACAGTCATGAGACAGGAATGCTTTAGCAAACACTCGTAAAACCAGAAGATCATAGTCCCTCGATGACCCTACAGTTTCTTTCTCGGTAAATGATCTAGTCCCTAAAATATAATTTCTAAAGCATCTCCATAATTGCCTTCGTGATTGTAATGTCCCTTCGATTATCCCTAAAAGATCCAATGATAGGGCTACCTACTCATTAATAGTAGGATAGCGTTGTATAAAGGATAAGGAGGAAAAGAATAACCTTTTCGAGTACCAAAGTAGATAGTTGTTAGAAGTTTGCCTAAAAATACTTTTTTGCACTTACACACAAAAACTACTTTTCAAAAGATATTTTTCAAACACTTTGTATACGTTCTCTACTATCCCAAGAAACACTAAAAAGTTCGTCGTACTAAGGCGTTTTCAAAACATTTTCAAACACAAAGCACAAAAGCATTTTGAAAAATGAACAAACCTCTAAGAGCCCGTGGAAAACCACGGATGGAAAGGGTGCTAACACCTTCCCTTTCCATAATCTACCCCCTTACTCAGAAACATCTCGAAAAGGTCTTTTTCTATTCTTTTCACCCTTTCCTTTGTTGGATAAAAGAAAAGACGGTGGAGACTCTTGCTTACCGCATATTTGCGAACAAAAAACACAAAACCAGTATATAAGAGTCGTTTCTGCCACCGTATCACAGAACTAGCGACTCTTCTGGGGATAATAAAAAATTGGGGTTTACCTTATAGTTAGTTTATTATTTAACTGCTTTGTGTGCTTTGGTTGTTTTATCTTTAAGGGTTTTCTTGGGTTGTTACTAAAATATCCTACACCGGATCTGGGGCACCTTATTAGGTAAGTAGCAATAAACCATGGAGGTTGTACAGCGTAGACCGATACGGACGAAGTGGTGGCTACGTTAGCGCGATGCTTTGGATTGTACTAATGTTCCTTGAGTAAGTTAAGGATAACATTAGGCTTCCTCATAGTGTCACTAAGCGCTAACTGACCTTTAGAACCTTTAATTGACTCATCCTAGCCATTAGGAAGTAGTGAGATAACCGGCTTTAGTTCCGACCGAAGATTGGTTGATACTCGATACTACACTCATTGAGGCTAGACTTTCAGGATTTTTTGGCTGCAATACTTCGGTGAGAAGCTGAAACAATTTCTGAAGGGAAGTTCAGTGATATTGAGGCTCCTTAGAACCCGGTTAATATTTCTAAGACAGGTCGAGCCAACTAAACTTCAAGAGGGTACTTGCCTATAAACCCCATGCAAGCATAAACCTAAGACTGCTTGTGTGACTTGTTTGCCTTCATTGTCTAACAACTTGAATTCTTTGCAGGATTGTGTTTGTCACCTTACATTTTGCTTAACGCATAGCATACACATCATAACATCATCCCATAGCATATCCTTAACTATTTCAAGGATCTCAAGGGTTTGTGATGCAGGTTATGGTAAATCAGACGTCTAGTAAGGGGAAAAGGGGATTTATTTTCCTCTAGCCAATGTCGTCAAAAGACCAAAACACGACAACTTGAGTCAGGGGCTTTGACCCACTTGATATGGTGAGCTTGACTCTCGTAGAAGGACATTCAACGATACAAAGTTCTTCAACCAAAGCTGCAAATTTCAATGTCTGACATTTTCTTGTTTACCCAACGAGTCCTTGAAAACATTTCATACGCATATCATACATGTTATTGCATAAACATGTTTCAAAGCAGGGTCCTCATCTTACTCGCTGTTTATTTCAGAAAGTAAAGAAATGGCTCTCCAACAAGACAGCTGAGATATTCAAACTCAAGAGGTTCAGTTCATAGAAATGTTCCTAAACCTATCCAAGGGGAAGAAAGAGTTAAAAGCACTCCTCGTTGGGGACCTAGCCAAGAAAAGTCCTGAAGACGATAAGGACGAAAGGTTGGAACAACTGCAAGCTGAGGTAGAAGCAATGAGAACCCAAATGCTAGGGCATATGGTTCTTATCCAAGGCCTAGCCAGGGGACAAGAAGAGCTGAGGACCATTGCCAACAAGCTTCATCAAGACGGATGCAACCGTATGAAACAAATAGTCGAGGTTGGGGATCAATTCATTCATCAACCCCTGATGGGACAAAAAGTTGGCTTGGAGGATAGACCTTTCCAAATTGCTGCTACGTCACAAGCCCAACCACAACCTTCCAACAACAACAGGGCATTCGGCGTAAGCAGAATACATTTGAAAGACGCTCCGCCGAAATCAACATGTCATTGGCTCAAGCATTGCAACACATGTTGGAGGCCAAGTTGGTTACATTAAGGTACAATCCAAATGCAAGATGTGTGTACCACTCCAATAGTCCTGGACATGACACCAATAGCTGTTGGACGTTGAGAAATAAAATTCAAGACCTGGTTGATTAAGGAGCGCTAGAATTCGCACAAGATGGTCAACTAGAATTCTTCTGCCATTCTTCCAAGGCACACCATCTGAAGTGACAAGATCAGGCGAAGAAGCTTTTGTTCATTAGAATTTTCAATCTGTAATTTTCTTTTGATTGCTTGAACATTTATTCATGTCAAACTTTGTTACTTTATCAATACATTGCATATGTCTGTTTTGAATCAATTCATTTGTATTCACTATATTTAAACTGCTTTCCTTTTTGTGATATTCAACTCTCGATCAAAAAGCTCTGAGCCTTTAGAGGGAGGATGACGAAAATGATACCACAATCTCTACAATATGCTTTTGAACAGACCTTGTTGACGATGTACAGGCTTTGTTTCAAATCCCAAACAGTGGAGTTATAAGGAAGATAATCCCAAGTCAACTCCTTTGAGCCAAAGAAGTATGAGTTTTTCTTTTCACACAAATTAAAACCCTTAATCATAACATGGGGCAGGGTAGTTTTCTCAGTTAATTCAGGTGCGCATTCAGGTGCGCATTCAGTCGCAATCTTACGCTTCGTACACAATGAATGGCATCGAAGACGTCCTTCCAAATAAAAAAGATGGTGATGGTTCCGCATAATCGTCAAGACAGACAGTCATTATCTCTCAAAATAAAAGCCCGCTAAGTCAAAACCTATGAAGGAGACTTAAGAAAAAACGGGGGCATCCCGCTGACTGTAATCATAAAAATAAACAGTTCAGGAAAAAGACAGGGATAGTGAAAACAAAAAATAGGTTACTACAAATCCTCGACAAAAAAAAATTACAAAATGACTTCCTTCTCAAATAAACGTTTAATCACTGAACCATCACCGGAATATCAAGGACATTCCAAAGCTCAACTGGGATTCAAAATGCACAATTAACTGAGCATAGGACTGAAGAACATCACGAAGAACGGGTGGGTATAAATAAATTTTGAGCCTTTATCCTTTGTTTCTTAAACCGTGAACCAGACCATGCTACAATCCTTAAAAGTCCCAGCTGAAGCATGGGTTGGTTCGAGAGCATACTCTTACAGAGGTATCCTGACTCCTGTAGGACTTGCTATAAATCCTGAGTTGATATCACAATTTTACAAAATTTGTTTGTTTTACTAAAAAATGAATTTTCAAAAACTTCAAGACAAAAATAAGCTTTGCATTATTAAAATACCATTGTTTGCATATGACTATTTGTTCAACATCTGAGAAATTCGCACGACAGACATTCGGTGAACATAAATCTTCTCAATGGACAGAATCACCTCAAATGGAAAGACATTACATTGATAGGCCTTTCATAATCAAGGGGCATGACATGGTGTCCAGCTGACC
The DNA here is from genome assembly GCA_948472305.1 of Vicia faba. Taxonomy (NCBI): domain Eukaryota; kingdom Viridiplantae; phylum Streptophyta; class Magnoliopsida; order Fabales; family Fabaceae; genus Vicia; species Vicia faba. The sequence continues at coordinate 946,506,360 of OX451737.1, forward strand.
TAGGGCATTGGGCATGATCTCCATCTGAATCACTTGGGGCATTAGGCATGAATTCCAGCAAAGAATCATGTACGATCAAACAAACACCTTCTGGCAGTGTGACAACACTTACTACTAAGGACAGTGACAATTCTCCGCACCCGGCGAACATGGACATAATCGGAAAATACTACGCATGAACAAAGACCCGCTAGGTTGACAGGCCTAGGAAAAAATAAGGGCATCCCGGCGAACCAAAAAGGTTCGGGAAAAATTAGGGATAAAAACAAAAAATTTGTACACCCGGCAAGTCGAAAACCTGAAAAGGAGGCTTGGGCATAAAAGGGTATCCCGATGGACTGAAAATCTGAAAAGACAGTCCAGGAAAAAGTTAGGGGTTAAAGCGTACGACTACATCTCGTCATCTTGACACTTGTCTAATCAGTAGAAGGTTCATTACCCTGATCTGCATTCACCAAGGACTCCAAGAGTAGGGACAACAGTTAAACCATCTACAAAATCCCCGGTTGATATTTCCTACAACAGGTATCGAGACAGGGGCATTCTACTACAAGGTCACTGCCATGTTCTTAGCATGCATCCTATTAATGTCAAGCGTTATCATGCCCTCAGTAGAGCAAAATCTCCAAATTATTGCTCCAACAAAAATTCCCCAATGAAGTCGCCAAGCTTCTCGGGATTCCCCAAGCGGATTACAGAGTTTCCCTTCCCCAATGGAAACATTCTGAATAAAGCAGATTATCATCTAGAAACGGTTCGGGTACGATCTAGAAACGGATGTCCTCCTGACACTTACTCCAGATTCTCCCCTAGTATGGTGCAGATACGATCCAGAGACGGATGTCATTCTGACACTTATTTCAACACATCATCTAGAAATGGTGCAGGTACAATCCAAAGACGGATGTCATCCTGACACTTACTCTAGATTCTCATCTAGAAACATTTCAGGTACGATCCAAGAACAGGTGTTATCTTGACACTTACTCCAGATTATCATCTAGAAATGGTGCAGGTACGATCCAAGAACGGATGTCATCCTGACACTTACTCTAGATTCTCATCTAGAAACAGTTCAGGTACGATCTAAGAACGGATGTCATCCTGACACTTACTCCAGATTCTCATCTAGAAACAGTTCAGGTACGATCCAAAAATGGATGTCATCTAGATACTTATTCCAGACTATCTTCTAGCAACAGATCAGGTACGATCTAGAGACGGATGTCATCCTGATACTTATTCAAATCATCTTCTAGAAACGGTTCAGGTATGATCCACAGACGGATGCCATCCTGATACTTATTCAGACCATCTTCTAAGTACAGTGTAGATAAGATCCAGAGACGAATGTCATTCTGAAACTCATTCACTACATGTTTTAAGTACAGTGCAGATATGATCCAAAGACGGATGTCATTCTGACACTCATTCAATACATGTTTAAGTATAATCACGACATAGATTCATCCACAAAATCTCCAGCAGGTACAGGGGAAGAAACGTCTTGATGCAAAGTCATCGCCGTATCCTCAGCGTACGACCCAGTGACATCTATGTTCCCTACAGAGCAGAAACAACGAGAGCTTTGGTCTCTTCGTCCCCAAGCAGGAATTACTTTCTCCAACAAAGTTCCTTCAGAGAGCTGAAATCTACCTTCCCCAACCCAGTTCAAACAGTTATAAAACCTCCTCGCGGGTAGAGTTTATTTCTAAAACTGTGGAAGCTCATTTCCCAATAGAGTTTATTTCTCTACATTGGCAGAATCTTTCAACAAGCATCTCTCCCCGCAGAGTTATCCACAAGCAGAATCAATTCTCAAGCAGTGTCAATCCCATCGCAGGTTATCCTCAAACAGAAAGAGGAATTCCCTAGCGAATCATCTTCGTTCATCATCCCCAGCTAAAATGAGGTATTCAGCTTCCCAATACTCTCCAGCAGTAGTCCGGGATTTATTTTCCTATACTGGGAAACATCTCAATAACATCCCATATTCATACATCATGGCATGTGCACACACATCACATACAGTATAATCTCATTTATTTTAAGAACATCATCAATGCATTTCATACATCATGATTTGCATATGACTAACTCTTTACCTTTTTCAGGGAAAGATCAAATTAACAAACACTACTACTTATGGGACCTGGTAGCCTTCTCAAAAGCTACGTCTGATGAAGGGCTATTTCAGCAATTTCCTCAGAAAGATGTCCTCCCAAGACCTTCTCTGGTTCAGTCAGATCAACACTAAGATCTCTCTGATTTCTATTCCAGTTGAAGATATTCTAAGACTTCTGTCTGGTTCAGTTGAATGGATGCTAAGATTCTTTTGATCTCTATTCTAGTCAAAGTTAATCCAAGACCTTCTGTGGTTCAGTCAGATCGACACTAAGATCTCTCTGATTTCCATTCCAGTTGAAGAAACTATGAAGCCTGAGTTTCAACCAGATAACAGAATAAGGTGCTGCAAAGACTGGAATCCGACCAGATAGCAGTTTACCGTGGAAATTACTATGAAGCTCAAAACCCGACCGGATAATAGTCAATCAACAATTTAAGACACTGTGAAGCCTGGATTTCGACCAGATAACAGTATAAGGTGCTGCGAAGCCTGGAATTCGACCAGATAGTAGTTCACTTCTTCAGACACTATGAAGCCTGGAATCCAACCAGATAACAGTATAAGGTGATGCGAAGCCTGGAATCCGACCAGATAGTAGTTCACTTCTTCAGACATTGTGAAGCCTGGATTTCAACCAGATAATAGTTTAAGTTTCTGCGAAGCCTGGAATACGACCAGATAACAGTTAACTTCTTCAAACACTGCAATGCCTGGAATCCAACCAGATAGCCGTTTATTCTGTCAATTAATATGAAGCCTGAACTCGACCAGATAACGGTACACCTCAGATTCAAGTTGAAGCCTGGACCCGACCAGATAACAGCTTAATTTCTTCATATCACTGAATCCTGGACATAACCAGATAATAGTTTAGTATCATTTCTCCAGTAAGTCACTGTGAAGCCTGGAATACGACCAGATAGCAGCCAGCCTTATTATCCTCAGTAAGTCACTATGAAGCTTGGATCCTGACCAGATAGCAGTCCACTTCTGTCTCTTTAATCAAGAGATGACTCCCCAGTAGAGTAATGATCAACTGAAGATCCTAAACTCTATTTCTCAAGACAAAGATCAACATTCCTCAACATAGTCCTCCGCGACAACAGGAATAGGGATTCCCACAAAGGAATATCCCATGAAATCAACATTAATCCGGATGGCATCCTTAAGCCCGTCTCTGACGACTCTTCGTCATGTTCCGTGGATGGAATCTTTAAGCCCATCACCGACAGTCTCCTGTCACCTTTTAGAAATGGCATCTGTATGCCCATTCTCGATATTATTCACCAATAGTATCACTTCAGACGAGTGCAAATTTCTGGGCACTCTAGTGTTCAATCATCTTCCACCTTCAGATCACGAAAGGCATACAAGCCAATCTACATCCTCAGGTTTAAGAAGATTGAATAGGGGAAACTGTTGTACCCCAAAATTTTCCCTCTCATGTTTTCCAAGGTCTTCCACTACATGATTGACCACAAACCCTTGCCTAAGAAAAAAAAGGGAAAATTTTTAAGTGGTGTTTCTAATACCTTTCGATTGGCATTCTGAAAGACCCTTTGATTGGTATTCTGAAGGAGCCTTTCGATTGGCATAGACAATGCTCTTCAATTAACATTGTAGCCAATACTTTCGATTGATATTCCAAATACTTCGATTGGCATGGTGTCCAAGCCTTTCGATTGGCATGGATACAAGGCCTTTCAATTGGCCTCATGACAAGCCTTTCGATTGACATTATGTCAAGGCCTTCGATTGGCATTTTGAGACTCTTTCGTTTGACCCTGGGCCAAGCCTTTTAACTAGCATGGCAAGGGATCCTTCGATTTGGCATTGTGTCAAGGAAGCTTTGATTGGCATTTCAACAAGGCCTTCGATTGGTATGGACAAAGGCCCTTCGATTGGCATTCCAAAAAGTGCATTCGAAGGAGCTTCATCAGAGTCGTTCGAAGGAGCTGAATCAAAGTCCAATCGAAGGAGCAAAATCAAAGTCGTTCAAAGGAGCTGAATCAAAGTCCATTTGAAGGAGCTTCATCATAGTCGTTCGAAAGAGCTGAATCAAAGTCCATTCGAAGGAGCTTCATCAGAGTCGTTCGAAGGAGCTGAATCAAGGCCATTCGAAGGAGGCAATCAGCCCATTCGAAAGAGGGAATTCGAAGGCCAGTTATATATCATTCCAAATTCAAAAAAATAAGAGACAAGATCCCATGTGTTTGGCCAATGTTACAAATTCCTATTCATGGCTTTCAAACACAATTAAGGTTGTTTATATCTTTTCCTTCTTGTCCCCTCTACGCCCTCTATATAAAGAGATCACAAGTGTTGCAAGAGGAAAAAGAACGAAAAATCTGAGGAGAAGCTGCCCACAAAATCCATCAAAGGTTGTCAGAATTGTCCAAGCCAAAGTCACTCTTCAACAAAAGTAGCTAAGCCTAGAAGCCCCGGATTGAAGGTGCATACATCCCGGAAATTCCCAAATCGAAGTTTCAATCTAGTAGTAAAAAAGGGTAAGGTATACAACCTTGTATTGGCATAACACATCCATACTGGTTGTTACCTTTGATTTTCCATCCTAGACAGGATCAAAGGGCATGGTTTTGGCACCCAGGTCATGTTCTTCGTTTGCTAACACTTGCTGCAGATTTAGCCTGAAAAGACCCAACAAGCGCAGGATCGAAGGACCTGGGTTTCGATACCCAGGTCCTGTGTTTTATTTCGCTAACATATTTTTATAGGTATAGCATCCCAGATCGAAGGAGATACCTTCTCTGGATTGAAGCAGCCCATTAGCCTGTTGGATCGAAGGAGGCACATCCTTCCTGAATTGAAAGAAGGCATCTTTCCCAAGATCGAAGAGTAATCCCCTTCCATGGATCGAAGGTTGTTCATTCCCACTCCCTAGCCCAGTCGAAAGAAGGCATTTCTCCTTTGAATCGAATAGGCCATATCTCTTCCCCTTTGGATCGAACTCCCCCGTTCTTCACCCCAATCGAAGGATGCATCGTTGTACTCTTATTTTTCTTTTCTTTCTTTTCTTTATTTTTTTAGTGGACTATTTATCTTTTTAATTAACATTCAAATCAAAAATCACAAAAAATATTAGGCTAGTTGTTTTTCCAACTAAATTAATTTTGTAAATTAGTTAATTAATTATTTTAACATCCTTTTTTCTTAAAATTAAAATTAAATAGACTTAGGCCTTATTTTCTTTTATACCAAAAACAACAAAAAGATTTCTTTTCTTTAGGATTTTTTTAGACGTCTTTTCTATTTTATGCGTGTTTATTTAATTGTGTATTTTTAACTATTATTGTATCTGCCTACCGGATGTAATAGATAAAATTAGGACATTTACTGCTTTAATCCCATCATCCTTGTATAATGTAAATCTCCTCTCCGAAGCATTGTAATAGCGTAGGACCTCTATTTTCTGGATTTTCTTTTTACTGCTTTTCATATTAACTGCTAGTAACTAGACATGTATGACAAAGACTGAAATCAAATGCTAGCAAACTTAATAAAAAGACAAAAATAACTGAAACACAACACATTTGCACACAAGAACCTCTAAGGTACGCCCACTTTGGTTGCCTTTAAAATACAATCATGAGACAGGAATGCTTTAGCAAATACCCATAAAATCAAAATACCATAGTCCCTCGATGACCCTACAGTTACCTTCTTAGTAAGTGATCTAGTCCCTAAAACAGAAATGCTAAAGCATTTCCATAATTTCCTTCGTGACTGTAATGTCCCTTCGATTGTCCCTAAAACATCCAATGATAGGGCTACCTACTCATTAATAGTAGGATAGCATTGTCTAAAGGATAAGGAGGAAAAGAACAACCTTTTCGAGTACAAAAGTAGATAGTTGTTAGAAGTTTGCTCAAAAATACTTTTTTGCACTTACACACAAAAACTACTTTTCAAAAGACATTTTTCAAACACTTTGTATACGTTCTCTACTATCCCAAGAAACACTACAAATTTCGTCGTACTAAGGCGTTTTCAAAACATTTTCAAACACAAAGCACAAAAGAATTTTGGAAAATGAGCAAACCTCTAAGAGCCCGTGGAAAACCATGGATGGAAAGGGTGTTAACACCTTCCCTTTCCATAATCTACCCCCCTTACTCAGAAACATCTCGAAAAGGTCTTTTTCTGTTCTTTTCACCCTTTCCTTTGTTGGATAAAAGAAAAGATGGTGGCGACTTTTGCTTACCGCATATTTGTGAACAAAAAACACAAAACCAGTATATAACAGACAATTCTGCCACTGTATCACACTAGGGTTACCCTATAGGTCACCGGTAAAATCTTGATAACATAACTGCATGGTTTCATCATATTTCACTAAGGACTTAGGTATTAGGATGAATGATCAAAGGTTTTCCCACTAAGGACTTAGGGGGAAACAAACTAAAGATTTGGTATTTGAAGGTAATGAACTTGTTGAAGAGATCAAGAGTAAAGGTTATTACAGGGTAAGATCAGACATCTACCCCTAGCATGCTCCTCATATCAGTGAAAAGCCACTTTATATATTCCTGCTATTTGTTAAGTGAAAATTTCACAACCAAAACCCCAAATCAAGTTTTGTTTAATTGAACTAAGAATTTAACTCGATAATGACATTCAGTCCTTGAGATCAACATTCGAGGAATTTCCCTATTATTACAAGAGGAAAAAATAATACACTTGCTATTTTTCCCATCAAGTCTATGGCGTCGTTGCTGGGGACTGCCTAGTTATTGAGTGTAATTTGAGTTTAATTAGAATGTTGTTGCTCTACAATTAAAATTTTCTTTTCTGTAATTTTTATATTTTTTTTTGTTATTATTAATATTTTCTAACCTTTGCATGCGAGGAAATCCCTTAGCTGAATTTCCTTTTGATATACAGACTCAGGTTCAGAATCAGAACCAGAAACTATGGGTAAAAACCCACCACCACTAGAAAGACTTCTTGGGGATTACGGAGGAGAAAATGCTCCAACAGGTCAGTTGACTATTATGAATCAATCGGTTAATGCTGCAAACTTTCAGTTGCATCCTTCAACAATCCGACAACTTGAGAGTAGATCTTTCACCGGAAGGATCAATGACGATGCCAACAAACACTTGCGGAGATTCCTCAGCATGAGCACTACTTTGAAAATTGAGGGGCACTTTGAAGAGGCAAATAAATTGAGAATGTTTCCTTTCACGTTGTTTGAAGATGTTGAAGAGTGGTTTTACTCATTGCCTGCTGGAAGTATCACCACTTGGGAACAAATGGAGAAGACTTTTCTTGATGAATACTTTCCTTCTTCTGTTTACATTCTCAAAAGATATGAAATTGAGAATTTTAAGCAGAAAGAAGGAGAGTCACTAGGTGATGTTTACAAGAGATTCAAGAGGTTACTAGTAGCTTGTCTCACACACAACATGAATCAAACTGAGAAAAATGCATATGTTTGTGAATGGCCTTCGAATGAAGACAAAGCAACTTATTAATACAACAGTTGATGGCTCATCCAACTTTACAACAGCCATTGGTGTGAAGAAGATTATTGAATCCATTATTGCAAATGAGCATCTGGAGCTATATGACAGGGTTGTGAGAAAACACGAGGAGGTGATTGATATGAAGTTAGAAATTAATAAGCAACTAAAAATTGAAGAAGCAATTGTTGCATGAGTAGAGAAAAAGCTGAAAGCAATGAACATGAGTACTCAACATGTAACTCAGGTTCAACTGGTACAGAAGGTTGTTTGTGAAATTTGTAGTGGACCACACACTACCGTGTAATGTCTTGCAACTCCGCAACAAATTGAGGGGATCAAGTTCTTGAAGCAAAATAAACCTTATTCTAACACCTATAACCCTAGGTGGAAGAATCATCCTAACTTTTCCCGGAAAGATCGCCAGTAACAAGCTCCTCAGAAGGTAGAGTGGGAGGTGGCTATTGAATATAAGGCTACCCATACCTCTCAATTTCAAGAAGAGACAAGGAGTAATCAAAGAAATACCACAGCTGCAATAAAAAAATTTGGAAAATCAAATGGGACAGATTGCACAACAGGTAGCGCTGTGGGCACAAGAAAATCAGAAAAAATCATGAGAATGTTAATGTTGTCACAACAAGGAATGAGAAAGTTGCTGAAGAAAAGAAAGATGAGGTAAAATTTGATGATAGTATCATAGAAGTAGATATGGAAGTGAGAGAGAACAATAAAAAACGGGAAGAATTGGTATCACCTTTAAAGCCAGTAGAAGAGAAGACTAAACCAGCGACCAAGTTGTCATATCCATCTCGAGTGGCAAAGAAGGACACGAAAGAGAAAGAGTTTGATAAATTTGTCAAATTGTTTAAAAATATGGAAATCAACATACACTTATTTGAAACACTTGAGAAAATGCCCTTGTACCAGAAATTCATGAAAGAGGTACTCTCAAAAAAGATATCAACAGAAGATGAACATGTACCCGTTGATGAGAAATTGTGTGCAATTACTCCCGAGAGAAAAATAATTTTCAAGCAGAAGGACCCTGGATCAGTGGAAATACCGTGCACCATAAAAGATAGAATTTTCAAGATGTTTCTGATTAATTCAGGCTATATTGTGAGTTTAATACCAATATCTATCTTCAAGAAGCTTGGTATTGAGAAGATAAGCGGGAGTGAGACAAAATTGAATTTTATTGATCACACCATCAAGAAGCCATATGGGATAGCTGAAGATGTATTAGTAGAAATTGACAATTTTGTATTCCCAGTTGATTTCTAAATCATAGATATTCTTGTAGATTAAGAGACTCCTATAATTCTTGGTCGACCATTTTTGCTTACTAGTCGATGCGATTTAATATTGAGACAGGTAGTCTAACATTAAAATCATTTGATGAGGAGATAACCTTGAAGGTGTTGGAAATCAAGAAGCAAGGTGCAGTTGAAAAGAATGAATATTCAGTCGGTATGATCAAAGTAGAAGGAGAAAGAAAAATTTTAAAATCACTCACAGAAGAAGTCTTAGGAAAAATCTCTCAGGTGGCATCAATAAAAATTCTTCAGCTCAGTCAAGAAGGAAAGAAGAGAAAGAAGGAACACCGACTTGAGAAGATGAAAGTTGGAAGTGACTCGAAGCATAAAATGGTCAATACTTTTAATCTGAATGAGTTTTGGGTTGTGTAAAGGACAAGAAACAAGGTGTGGAAGAGGAAGTACCCCCATAATAAAGGGGATGAACCGTCGAGGCATGCGATGTTAAACGAAGAATTTCACGGGTGGCAACCCACGATTTTTATTTCTAATAGTTTCCTTTGTTTTTGTGTGTTTTAGGTTTTATGTAGGTACGCACAGAGTCTTCCGCGGGACTATGAAATTTGAGCAAGTATCAGCAGCATACAATGTGCCAGTGAAAACAAGTGAAAATTTTGGAAAAGGATTTTTGGAAAATTGTTAAAAATGGGGGTCTTACATGGCTGCTCGTGTCACCGGACACGACCCGTGTCATACCAGCGAGAAAAGAATAATTTCTTGAGGTTATCAGTAAGCTGACACAGTTTCCGGTGTCATCTGACACGGTCTGTGTCAGCTCTACAGAACGAAAGTGGAAAAAAGGCTTGTGGAATGGTTGGTCAGAAGACAAACATGGTCGGTCGTGTCACTGGACACGACTCATGTCAGGTAGGGAACACTTCTTCTTTTTAGGCTTTGTGAGCCCCCTCTATCTTTGACTTAAACATTGAGGTCAATGTTTGGTTCAATTGTGGAGGGTTTTTATTGCTTTCAATATTTCTATTTCTATTATTTTATTTTTATACCATTTATTGTTCACTATGATATTGGTGTGTTTTGTATTTCGTATGCTGCAAATTGAGGGTATTCTTGTCGGATGAATAAAGAGGCTTGTAGTCAGTGGATGAAAAGACACGACCCATACTTACTCCCAAAGAAACCCCGAAAAGTTGGTACTGGTTAAGTGAATGATTGGACGCAAATTTCCGACACTGGTCTCATACGAGAGTACTGTGCACCCAAGCCTGAGATGAAGCTACATTACACTAGAGGTATTTTGGAACCTATGAGCTATACCAAACATGTTGAGGATCATAAAAAGCCAAACCTAATATCATCATGAGAGTTCTTCAGGTATGTAATTGTCACTCTTAGTTTGCATAACTATTTGATGGAATTTCTATGCACACGTATACACACTGAGGCACTTGTTTATTTTAACCCCGAGCCTTTCCAGCCAACCATTTTATGTTATCATTCATTAGCCTCACTCGATCCTTGTTCCCTTTTGTTTGTTTATTAACCATATAATTTAACCATGAGACCAAACACTCCCTCACCCTGCTTAGATAAGTGTTGTTGATTTCTGATATGTGAAACATCTTAAGTTTGGGGTTGGGACACCATAGATAGTTAGAATATATATATATATATATATATATATATATATATATATATATATAGGTAAGTTAAGTAAAAAGAAAGAGAAAAATTGAAAAAAAGAGAAAAGAAATGAGAAATAGAATAAAGCACTTACCTAGAAGAGGATTTGGTTTGAAAAAGAAAGCAATGCTCAAAGAAACACTTGAGTAGGAAATAAAGAATCCCAAAAGAACGGTGTTTGATACTCGTGATTGTGATTATAGTAAATAACACAGTGAGAAAGTAGCAACAATGACTCTGAGCCAAAAACCACTTGTTTTCCCTTTTGTTTGTTTATCCCACCTTGTCCCTAAGCCCCGTTACAACCGTAAAAGCCCTCAAAGAGTGTGTGTGGTCTGCGTATGAGATGAAGATAAATGTTATTCAAGCTTATGAGTTGACTTTGCATGTTATGATTATTGAGTGTAAACACTTTAACCCGACAGATTTGGTGAGAGTGTGAAAAGATGGAAGTAGAAGAGATACTTCGATATGGAAGGGTGACAGGACATGTAAAGTTGAGGAAGAAGAAAACATTGAAAAGAAAGTGAAAAGAGAGTCGTGAAAGATCTAGGTGGTATTGTGGTAAGGAAATGTTGAATAGTTCAGGGTGACCTTTATGTTGTCTCGAGCATTACTTGAGGATAAGCAATGAGATAAGTTTGGGGTTGTGATCAATCACAATTTCCACTAGTTTTCTGTCACTTATTCGGCATGAATCTGTGAAATCAGTAACACTTTGTTTCATCTTTTTTATTGGTTTTTAAGTTAATTGTACTTTTCTCATTTCCATTCTCGCATTACTACTATTATTAGATTATGTTATTTTGTTGTGTTTTATGTGTTTTGTGGTAGTTTTCTATATTCTCAGATCCGGCCTAACAGTCTTAAAGAACTTGCGCAAAAAAGTGTACATTCTAGAGATTTTGTTGAGTTTTTGAAGAGTACAGTGGTCCTGACACGGGCCGTGTTAGGAAAGGTTTAAAAGATGACGATTTGGAGGAAGTCAGGGGGCTGACACGGGTGCCCGTGTTAGCAAGGTTGGTACTTGAAATTTCTATGCAAATGATCTGTAGTCCAACACGGCCAGCCGTGTTGTATGACACGGCCCATGTTGGCCTGGACGCTACAACTTCTGATTTTCTTAGATTTTCATGTCATTTGATTTCGAAGGGTATTTTTTGTATTTTCTACGGCTGTTAAGTGAATTGTGGCTATTTAGGCTTATTTTTTAGAGGATATAAGGACTTTTGGACTGGAGAAGATTAGGAACGATAAATATCGGTGCTTTCAAGAGATTTGGAAACAGATTTTCCTTCATGAGCGATAGCAATTGAATATCGAAGAATTCGTACCTTTTATAATGTCTAATTTATTACTGCTTTTCTTTTTAATACTATAAGAGGCTAAACCCCCCAATGCTAGGGGGTGCCCCTGATTTACAAGTGTGTCGATTTTGAATTCTTGATTTTGATACAATAGTTTTTTTACGATTTAAATTTTCAATGTTCTTATGCCTTTCCTATGGAACAAATATCGATTGATTCACGGTTAACAATTAGGGCTGGACCGCCATTGTTAAGGTTTTTGAACAATTAGACTATAGTAGATATCACCTAGGACTAGGGATACCCTATAGGTCACCTATAAAATCTTGATAACATAATTGTTGGGTTTCATCATAATTCACTAAGGACTTAGGTATTTTGATGAATGACCAAAGGTTTTTCCATTAAGGACTTAGGGGAAAACAAACTAAGATTTGGTATTTGAAGGTAATGAACTTATTGAAGATATAAAGAGTAAAGGTTATTACAGGGTCAGATCACACACCTACCCCTAGCATGCTCCTCATATTAGTGAAAAGCCACTTTATATATTCCTGCTATTTGTTAAGTAAAAATTTCACAACCAAAACCCAAAATTAAGTTTTGTTTAATTGAACTACGAATTTAACTCGATAATTGCACACAGTCCTTGAAATTGACATTCGGGAAATTTCCCTATTATTACAAGGGGCCAAAATAGTACACTTGCTATTTTTCCCATTAAGTACCATAAAATTGAATAAGTAGTGAGAGTCCTCAATTTTTGGAACCATTGTTCTCGGGTTAGATTTTTAACCATATAACCTTCTTTGAAGAGATGAGTGATAAGCCAAGAGTATAATAGAGGGATACAACAATTCAACACGTCTCTTCCTTTTTTAGAAGGGGTATGAAGATCATAATAAATATCCGCAAGTAAAGCGGGAGTAGGATCAACATATAATACCTTTACGGCCCAAAACACACTAATAGCCACGGGATCTATATAATCCAAAATATGCGGAAAGAGAATCAAACAAAAAACAAGTAGTGCCAAACAGTATACACAAGGCCCCCATTCTTTCTTATAATAAAAAATAAGATTTTTGGCCTCCAATTATTATCTTTTAATCCCTTAAACTCTTCCAGCTTTATTGTAATAGAGCAATAAGTCAGTGAAGGGTATTCCCAATCCTTTAGCCAAATCTTGGACATTGACAGTCTTCTCAATCCCCATGTAAGGTTCATCCTTGATTATATAAAAATCCAAGATCCTTTCAAATTCCTCCAACGTAGGTGCTAACTGAAAATTCTAGAAAGTGAAACATCGGAGTGGAGGGTTATAGAATGTGCTAAGGCAGTAACAACATCCTCTTGTACAGTCACTTTGGTTAACTCAAGGATGTCTCCATAGCATCAAACAAAAATTTTCATAGCTTTGTCAGTCAATTTTCCCATAATCATTTTTGTCTTCTGCATATCGGGAATCATAATGCTAACTCGGATGGTTTGTTTCTTATTGGTATTCATTTTTAAGATACTCACAAAAAACCTTTGATTATTTTTTCTCAGAAATTCTGTGAGTAAGACAAGACAAATACAAAAATAATGAATAATTGAAATGTAATGAAGTATGTATGCATGGTAATGTAACATGTTAGTGGGATTTTTGAAAAGTATCCTTAGTATGTAGGTTCTTAGTTTCATCCTACGGATATTCTACCCTCTCCATAAGGTGGCTTCCTTGAGGATATCATGGATAACGTTAGAGGGAAAGGCACAAGGGTCTCCCTTAAGCGGAGCCTCTTTGTAGACTGAGACTTTCGTTTCTTAGGTTGTACAAGGTCTCACTGTGAGATTTTGTTTTAGGGTTATACAAAGAGTCATTGACCAAATTCTTAAGTCTTGTCTCCTAGAGATTCTAAAATATATTCCTTTTTTGGAATTCAACTGAATCTAGGCGAAGTCGTCACAAAAGCTCGTATGGGTATTTACCCCCCATTGGCCAATAGACAATCCTTCCTTCTAAGGTTTTGATTTTATATTTTAAATTTGATCCGACCAATAAAAAAATGATAATATGAATAACATGAATAAATAAATAAAATAAATAGATAACATATATAGAAACAAAAAAAAAATTCCCCAAGTAAACATATACCTAAAAGATAGGGAAGACTCTAAATCCTAGGGTTGGTATCCCCAGCAGAGTCGCCAGCTGTCGTAATCGGCAAAAACATAAAAGAGTCTCCACCATTAATTTTTATCCTAAGGATGGGGGAATAACGAGTAACCCTAATTCGTACAAAGATTCTAAATTTGTAAGTCAATTAGACAAAGGGAAGGTGTTAGGCACCCTTCATCTCCCTTGTTCTCAAGGGGCTTAACTTCTAAGTCTAAGGGTAAGATGGGAATTTCTTATTTAAAGGTATGTTATTTCTAATGTATTTGAGAAAAATGTTTAGTTTTTTAGTTGAGGGACTTACCTTGGTTTTAACTGCGTGCCTATGTATTTCCTTGTGAAGAATCAAAGTCCAAATTCGTAATTTGAATGTGTTTGGTTAGTTTTTTTATCGATTGTGGGAATATTTTGAATTCTCCTTGAACCTTGTCTGAGTTTGAAAATAGCGTAGTTGTAGACGTAGTTCACAGTTAATATAAAATATCTCCACAATCATTTTTTGAAAATAAAGTTGAATTTGAAATTAAGTTAGTAAAAGATGTTAGTATTTGATGGGTTAGTTGTCTTAGTAATTATGATGCAAAAGATAATTTTGAATGATAAAAAGGTTTATTGAATTTATAAAAGGGTTAGTATTTTTAGAAAATAATCAATATATAATTATTTACTGATTATTAAGAATATATTAAATATTTTTAATACTAATCCAATATTTATTTATCAAAATAATTTATGATAAATGCAAAAAGTATTTTAATGCAAAAAAAAACAACAACAATGGTATGAAAAGAAAATTGAATATTATAGATGTATAAATAAAACAAATAAATAAATTGAAAATAATAAATTAAATAAAAATTATTTCATTAACTTAAAGGGGGTGTATTTTTACTCAGGGTAGTAAAAGCAAGGAGTTTAAATAGCAAGGGTCTGAGCCCAATAGTTGTTCTTAATCCAATAGGCGCAGAGGGTGTAATTTTTTTCTAACGAAGTAAAAATGGAGTTGGAATAGAATTGGGCCTTAGCCCAAACAGACTCTAGGTCCGTTTGGACTTTATGTGGAAAGAAACACATGTTATGGTGGGCTAATGCAGACTTGACATGTTTATTCAATCCAACGGTCCTCAAGATCTAGTCCTGGAGCATTGATTGACAGGTAATCAGAATGGGGGGATGTGATTAACCAATTGACTGGGAGTATGATGGGGAAGGGCGTAAGTGACCAATCAACGATCACCTTATCTAGGGGCTCTCAAAGAGTCATCTGGCGCGCATCAGGGAGAGAGGAAGTGTCTATATAAAGCAAAGGTCCAGCTTTTGTTTCATTTATTTTCACTTTCCTCTCTCTTCACAAACCAAACTAAACCCTTTGTAAATATTCTAGAGAGAGAGGCTATGACCTCTCTCTAGAATTCTGGTCACCGAAATTCGCCACCACCAGCCGAAAATCGCATTTGCTGGTGGTCGGTCATCCTAACGCCTTTAACCACCATCTCCACCACCACATTCATCAACAAAAACCCAGAAACTCAAACATTCATCCAGAAATCACTCAGATCTTCATACAACCCAGGAACCCTAACCATATCTTAAACCAAACCCCATGAACCCTCGGGTTTATCCATGAACCCTAACCCTAGGATAACCCCAGAAATGCAAACTTATGAACCCTAATCCCAACAACCTAAAAACGCTAGGGTTCTAACATGAACCCTAATGAACTCTAATCCTAAATCAAACCAAGAAAACCCCAAATCAAACACACATCATCCAGAAATTCAAATAATATAATCCAAAGCTAAATTATAGGGGTTACCATTTGTGTCGTGAATCTTTATGTGAATTTTCTTCTTTTGATTCCTCTGGTTCACTTTTCTAATCCCCTCTTTCTTTCTTCTTCGCAGGTATGAATTGTAAGGGTTTAGCTCAAAGAGGTTAGGGTTCTAATGATGAAGCCTAATTCTTTTATGGATGAAGAGCTCTGGTGAAGGGTGAGGAATACACAACGAGCTTCTAGGGTTCTCTGTAAGATTTTTTCTTGTGCCGAATAAATAGTTTAAGGTGTAATTTATAGGCTTTAGGAATTTTTTAGATTAGGAAATATTTGTAGTGATTTGCAGTTACAAATCTGAGATTGATTGAAGATTGTAGTTGATTTGTAAATTAGTTAGATTTGATTAGGAGTTAAAGATTAGATTAGATTCTAATTTGATTTCAGTAACTAGGGTTTTATGTTATATCAATGTATGTTGACGATTCTGATGTACAGGTTCTTCTCAATCAAATAAAAATGCCTTCAATCTTAAGATTTAATTTGAATTTGATTTGCGTTTTCTAGACTTGGGCTCTTCATTGCTTAGTGTAGAAGGACAAACGTTGCCACTGGTACAAGGGTCAAAACCATAGTTTTGAATTTTAGTCAAAAAAATTTCTAAAAAAATAAGTAATAATGATAATAACAATATCTTTAATACTAATAATATTTGTAATAAAAATAGAGAAACAAAAATGTTGACCCTTGGGTTAACTAAAAACTCTTTTGTAATAAAAAAATAAAAAAATAAAATTGTTATGTTCCTCATAAATTATATATACTTTTTTTTATTAAATAAATATTTAATAAATAATTTATCTAAATCAAACCCTTTTATAGAAATGGACAAAAACACAGAATAAACTATTTATTTAGATACTAAATTTTTAAGCAGCGCATATCATGGGCTCAACCAAATTTTAATGGGACATTTATATTTTAGAACTTGAAACAATGAGGATCTATTGAAAATATACCCCTACCAAAGACATTAAACCATTTTGTATTCAAATGAATTTTGCAAAAGTAAAATATATGAATTAGTGAAAATTAGACTAATGCGCTTAGCAAGAAGAAATTGATTGCTTTTACCAACGCAGGAGAATTCGGGATATGACAATGCAGAGATGCATAACTTGGTAAGCATTGTATGGTAGGTGATTAATGAATCTATATGCTTGCATAATTACTGTATGCACGAATTGTTGTTGAAGGTGTGAAGTATGTGGCCTTGCATGATATATCTGCTGCATATTTATTATTATATAACTTATTATATTATTGTGATATCTCACTCCTTCTGTTTAATGTTGTCTCTACGTGGATAACATGAAGATGATCCGCAATAGACGAGGTTACTCGTTATTCTTTCAAGTCGGTATCATGCTCTGATATGTAACAACGGGGGGATGAACGCTTGCTTAATTGCTTAATTTTTTTTATGACTGTGTTGGAGTATTATAAACTCTATTTTATTTCATTAAATGTTGGTTTATGTTAGTTGAAGATGTTTTAATAATAAACCTATTTTCTTTTCCGCTGCATTAATAAAGTTGAAGTTTGAGAACTATGTTGAAATGTTGTCGGTTCATCCGAAAGTATGTTATGTATCCGTTTATTTATACTTTAGCACAATTTTGGTGTGTTGAAAAATTTGGCATCCTATCCTTAATGTTTGGTTTTATGAATTAATTCACTCTGATTTTTGTTAAATTACTGATGGGGAAAATAGGGTGTTACATTAGTGGTATCAAAGCCTGGTTGGTCCGTCTGGCCAAGTTGTTGAGTCAATATGATGTGACAATTGAATATTGTTGAGGTATTGTTCCTTAGTACGCGACTCGTGTGCGAAACACTGTTAGTGCTTTTTCGCTTTTCTAATCACTTATTTACAGGAGGGAGATTGAAATAAGTGAAGGAGAAGATGTTTCTCCTCAAGGATGTTTTAGTTGTGAGGCGTGTGTAGTTGGTTCAGTGTGCCATAAATTGCACGAGTCCAAGGGTTGGTGAGACCGTGTTGTTTCTCGAATTCGGAGAAAGTTCGGATTCAAGATTTATGTCTGAAGGCCAGGTCGAAGTGGCTTTGAGAGGGAATGATCGGGTACTCGTGTTGTTCGCATCTCTAGAAGTAGAGAGCAATGTTATGGCTAATGATGTGCCAATTTTGGGTGAATCTTGATGTTTTCCCGGGGATAATTGTGACTTATCGTTAGAGCGTAATGTTGGATTAAATTGATGTTATCCTTGGGGTAAAATTTCTGGAGTTAAACCAAGGGATTACGAAGTGTTTTGACGAGTCGGTGCTGATTCTAATGCCTAAAGGTTGTACGGATTCAAGGTTCCTGTTCGTTGGTCAAGTAGAGACGTCTCTGAGGAAGAACAAGTATTGTTAAAGGTTACTTCTCAAAGGATATAGACAATGTGACGGGTAGTGATATACAAGAGGTGTGTAATTTATTAATGATCCCCTGAGGATATTAGCTAAGCAAGTAGGATAACTCTTAGAAGATGAAGCTCAGGTGGTTGAAATATTTCAACAATGTCGGTTGATCATGAAGTTATAAGTGTTGAGTTACAATTGTGTGTGATGTCGATGTTTTGAATGGTGATAGAGTGATGGATTACTGTAAAAAAAATTGTTGGAATCATATAAGTGATTGTCGATTGTGGTTGATGTTGTTGGATGGTTATGAATTGCGGGCCAGAGTTGGAACTCGAGGAGATGAGTATTCTTGTGAAAAGAACTTGAGTTTTGGTGCTTTTGAAACTGAATTTTTTGACAAAATAATGTGTCTTTCAGGTTATAAGAAGAACGAGGTTTTGGAAATGTGTTGGAATGGGTTTTGTACATAGAAAATCATGGAAAACTGCTTTTGTTCAGCTTGTAACCAGTTACTAATATATTGGTACCTGAGTACACTAGGATGAAAATCAACAGAAAGTCAAAAAAATAATCATAACTTGAGTTTCAAATGTTCGATTCTAGTCCCGTTTGAAGCGTTAGAAAGCTAATATAACAAAATTTGTTTTAAAAATGGTTCCAGCACATGGAATTGATTTAACTGGCACATGGTGATGTTGGATGAGAGGTGGAGTTTGCTAGTGATTTTGTCCTTGGTACCAAACTTGTTTCTATGGCACCCTACATGATGTAGGATTCAGAGTTGGGTGAATTGAAGAAGAAACTAGAGGATATCTTTTAAAACTTGGTAGAGGCATTATTAAATATTTGGATCAGTTACGGTATTTATTGAGGCCATTCTAATTTAATCCAATTCAGAATATGGACATGTTGAATGTTGCAATTTGTGTTGCAAGTGTGGAAAGAGGGGAAACTTTATGCTAAGTGGTCAAAGTGTGAATGTTGGATTGAGGATGTGAGTTTCCTTGGTCATATTATTTCGGTAATGATATATGAAGATCTTTCCAAAGTAGTTACGATTCTATATTGAGAGTCTCTGAAGTTTATTACAAAGATTAGAAGCTTTTTGAGCTTAGTTGCTTAATATCGCAGTTGTTTGAAATGAGGTCGGATATGAGATATTTGGTAATAGGAAGGATGTGAAGGTATTGGGGAAACACATAGAAGTTCATTTTATGCCAATTGAGAATAGTCGTTAACCATTTCGTGTAAACCTAGTGGAAAAGTGTCTATGAAAGAGTTGAGACTTATTGGACAGTTCAGAGACTTGAGATGGTATGTGAGCTAACACCGCATAGTAGATAGTTGAGGATGCCGAAAGGTGAACGATGATTGTCTGGTGGATATTAAAGAGGGTTGGAAGATAGATGTAAAACTTGTAGATCTGATAGTTTATTGAAATCAAGTGAAGATGGTGACTTTAAGGTAGATGATCAGAGTGGTGCAACTGAAGTGTGATATGGTGCAGTTCGTTATGCGGGTATGACTTATGGGAGCAAAGTATTAAACATTATAAGCTACAAGGATAATGCAAACCATTGAACATTCCAGGATGGAAGTGATAGGTGAAAGGTTGATATATTAATCTCGTCACTGCCATATCAATAGAAGTATCATTTTACATGTTCGATTTGTGAAACATAGCATTGTGGCACTTAGGTTGGGTGTCAATGTTGTCGGCAATTGGTTGTGTTGATGTTCTTATGACGATATTATTGTGTGATGAAATTATAAAGACGATGTTCATATCGTGAGACTCTACATTCTTAATCTATATTGTTGTCTCGTTTCCTATGGCAAGGATTTGAGGGTGAACATATTTTTCTTATGAAGAGAAATTAGAGAAATGTTACCTATGGTAACGGAGCCGATCTCGTGTTACCGTTCAAGCGTGAACCAGATCATAAATTGATAGATCCTATATTCTAGGGTGATGGGAAAGGAGTGAAATAAACCTATGCGTTCATAACTCGGTAGCATTGTAACTTGTTTGATTTTTGTGGTTAGCAATGTGGAATGTCGATTTGTGGTATTCGAAATGTTGTCAAAACATGACTTGGGAACTGGAGAGTGGGATGAGAGAGTCATATCTAGAATTGTTTGCGTAGGGTAATTTTCGAGGACGGAAATATTATAAGTGGTGGTGAGTTGTAACACCCTATTTTTAATTTAAATTATTTTAATTAAGTAATTATGTGGTGTGGTATTTTTGGTGTATTTTGATGAAAGTTGGGAGGTGTTGTTGTGCTTTGACGAGAGGTGATTACCTTAGAAATTATGGAAGTTAAGGCATTAGGGATGTATGACCGAAAACATAGAGGCATGGAGGTGTACTGAGAGAACTAATAATTATTTTATTATTATTATTAGTAGTAGAATAATAGAATAATTATTATATTTATTTTATAAAATAATTATTTAATTAGAGAAGGACAAAGTTGGAATATGGATTTAGGGGTCTAAGAGTTTAAGTGGTCATAAGAGGAAAATTGAGAAGTTGGAACATGAAAACTGAAAAGCAGAGAACGATTGTAGAAAAGAGAAGAGGAGAAAAGGGCACTAGGAGGCTAGAGCAAGGGATTTCATCGTAAGAGTTGAGAATCATCAATATAAGATAAGGGTTGGGTTCTAACACTCTAATAGGTGGTATAATAATGAGTATGTTGGAATGTGAATGTTAGGTTTTGGTGTAGGTGTTCTTGAATTGTTGATTGTTTTATGATTAATTGATGAAATTGATTATGTGAATTGAGTAATGATGTTTTTATTTTACTTGATTCAAGTACTATATGATATGCTATATTTTGTGGTTGTTAGAGGTCAAAACTAGGGATTTGGGGTTTGTTGAAAGGCTAAAAAAACAAGAAAATTTGCACGAAAACGCGTGAAAAATATGATTTTCTGGGCTTTGTTACTGTCCATAACATACATTACAGGTGCCTGTAATAGTCCTTTGTACTTTGGTACCAGAAACGTGAAAAAAATGAAGTTATGGATTTTTAGCATTATGGGTAGCCGTAACAGCTCTCGGGTTTTTGTACTGTGAAATCGTTTCGGTAATAAGTTTTTAACCATAAGTCTGAATTGAGTCCCGTTCGAAGCTTTATAAAGATAACGCAATGAACTATACTTTTGTAAAATAAAATGAATCATATGATGTATTTTTATAGTGATGGTGCTATAATGAAGTGATATGATTATGCGTTGATGTAATATGATGTATGCTTTCTTTGATAAACTGATATGGTTATGCGTTGATCTAACATGATGTATGCTTTCTATGATGAAGTGATAATTATGCGCTGATGTAATATGATGTATGCTTTCTATGATAAATTGATTTCGTTATGGTGATGATGCATTTATTATGAATAATTTGTATGAAGTTGTATGACTATTTTGCATAGTATGTGCATAATAATGACGATGATGTTGTTGTTGGCCTAGAATGACGTGATGTTGAGGGCTCATGCCTTGTAATTGCATAATTACGTTGTTGTATGTTGTATGTATGCATTTTTGAGAGCTTATGCTCTGTTGTTGACTTGGATTGACAAATTGTTTAGGGCTTATGCCCTATTGCTACCTCTTTTTATTAGCATATAGAGAGGGCTTATGCTCTGTTTGTACCAAATGCATTGATTTGGTGCCGGTCTCGTTGCATAACATTATTATTAACTTGATGTTGTATTATGTAGATGATGTATGTTGATGTTGAATTATGTAGTTGATGTATGTTGATGTTGTCTTATGTAGATGATGTATGGTGATGTGGCATTATGTTGATGTTGTATATTTGACACTCTAAATGATTGTGGTAAAATAATATGGAGTTGTAAGATAAAGGATGTATGACCATGCATAATAAATTGCTATCTACTTATTATTATGCATTCTTTTATATGTTGAGGGCTCACGCCCGGTAATTGCATAATTATGTTTTTGCATGTTGCATGTATGCATTATTGAGAGCTTATGCATTGTTGTTGGCCTCGATTGATAAATTGTTGAGGGCTTATGCCCTGTTGCTGCCTCTTTTATTTGGAATTATAGAGTGGACTTATGTCCTGATGGTACCACATGAATTTTAATCATTGTCAGTCGCATTGCATATTGTTGAATTGTTGAATTGTTGTTGATTCATAGCTGCATAACTTGGTAAGCGTTGTATGACATGTGATTGATGAATCTATGTGCTTGCATGATTACTGTATGCACAAATTATTGTTGAGGGTGTGAAGTATGTGGCTTTGCATGATATATTTGCTTCATATTTATTATTATATAACTTATTATATTATTGTGATATCTCACCCCTTCTGTTTGAATGTTGCCTCTACATGAGTAACGTGCAGGTGATATGCGGTAGACGAGGTTACTTGTTTTTTTTTTGAGTCGGCATAATGCTGTGATATGTAACAACGGGGGGATGAACGCTTGCTTAATTGCTTAATTTGTTATTTATTTTGATGATTGTGTTGGAGTATTATAAACTCTATTTTATTTGATTAAACGTTGGTTTATGTTACTTGAAGATGTTTTAATAATAAACATGATTTCTTTCCGATGCATTAATAAAGTTGAAGTTTGAGAACTATGTTGAAATATTGTTGGTTCATCCGAAAGTGTTATGTATCCGTTTGTTTATAATTGAGCATATTTTTGATGTATTGAAAAATGTGGCATCCTATCCTTGATGTTTGGTTTTATGAATTAATTTACTCTGATTTTTGTTAAATTACCGATGGGAAAAATAGGGTGTTACACCTCAAACAAAGTTCTAAAACTCAAGTCATGATACTTTAAAAATCCTACTGTTGTCCATTGTCTGGTGCTCGCCTGATGACGCACACTGCTCGCCTGAGCCTCGCCCAACGACGTTGGAGCGACATCCCATCAATTCTTCTCTGACCCCCATCGCCCGACGATGCATCTTACTCGCCTGACGATGTACCGCTCGCTTTTGCATCGCCTGACGATGACGCGAGCGAGACACTCCAGTAGCTTCACTTTTTTACATAATTTTCGAAATGTTCACTATATGAATTCCAACTTTTTTTTAATCCATGGAACCATGCTCTAATATATGTTTCTGAGAATGGAGTTGGAATTAATGTTATATTGCTTATTTTATTCGCTTTTATCGAAATAATATTTAAACATGATATATCAGGATTCTGGTGTTTGTTAAGTATAGGAAACGATTAATTGTTCTAAATATCCACTTCAGTGCCATGAAATTGACACGCGCATAGCCATGGTCAAAACCCACATCATGACCTTATTCTTAAGGGTGAATCCAGCAACACCAAAATATTGCAATTAAGTCTTGATTAATATTGCCTTTATCATCCGTATTATCAAAATTTCAATTTTTAGTCTATTTATTAGCTTGTGCTCTCTTTGACTATTACAGAATAAGAGTACATATAGCTTGTGCTCTCTAGTTTTGTGGCCATACTAGACCTCAATGTTATCTTAGAAAGTGATTTGGACTGGACCCGCCCTGACTCAAAAGCAAAGACAAAGGCCCAATCCAAGCAGCTCCATGAGGGACGCGCGCACGCGGATTCCTGCCAGCGCGCCCGACACAGACCACAGCCGTGCCCGCCGATGCCCGCGAAACATGGTGTCCTCGACCACGGGAACTCCAGTTCGAGCCCAACTCGAGCACCCTCCTCGTAGGGCAGATTCTGATCGTTACCGAATCATCTGAACTCCGGAAAGACCGTGTCTTCGTCCCTCCTCATTTCTCAGAGAGCATCACCAGGAAGGGGGCCACGTGCGGGTCCCCACTACACACGTAGAACCTGGCAGTTCCTTTGTTGGGTCAAATCTGGTCGGCCCAATGAGGGGACCTTGGCCCCGCGCTAGGGGCTATAAATACCCTATGTTCCTAGAGGGTCAGGTATTCATCACTTACGCATACATACACTTTTGCCTGCTCATTCTGTCACTCATTTTAGCATCGGAGTGCCTTGAAGGTACCCCCCCCCCCCCCCTCATCTCACTCAAATTCTGCTCGGAGCCAGTCGTGATGGTCCAAGTCTGATCAGGTAAGATCAGTGGCGCCGTCTGTGGGAAACTAGCTTCCCCGTCTTGCAAAACCTCGAAGACTAAAGCTCAAAATCACCCCCTACCGTCATGGCTGACCAAGTTCGGGATGACCAAAACATTCGCGTCATCGACCCCAACAACGGCCTCGCAGATAAAAACGGAATCCCCGACAACATCGGTAACCTCGGTCATAACACACTCCCCGGGGGCACCAACCCCGGGCCCTCGGCCCACCGTGACGGAGCTACTGCCTCATCTTCTTCAGTCCCTCCGCCGCTCGAAGAAGACAACGCAGCTCCCACAAACCATCGAGCTGCCCAATTTCAGGAAGTCCCCATCCCCACCGGGGCAGATGCCACAACCCGCGCACTATTCGCGGCTATCAACCAGACGAATTACCTCATCTTTGCCCAGGGGGAAAGATTGAGGGCGCTAGAAGACGATAGAAGGCCCGCGAGGAGACACAGGAGGCCCTAGACTCCACCTCCTCGAGTAACAGAGGTACATCTCCCGTCTCCCCCGCGGAGACAATACGAAGACACCTCCCAAAGCCCGTCTCCCCGAACCTCGGTGAGACGACCCCCGTTGGAGAGGCAACCCATCATTGAGGTCGGAGGGCGCGACCATGGCCCTGTACGGTAAGAAAGAAGACGCTCCGGGGACAGGCACAAAAGAATTAACCAACGAGCACCATGCTCGAGGGATACCCAGCACGACCAGGACCATCGGGTACGACAATATTTCAGGTCCCCATCCCTGTCCCCGGAGCGGAGTGACGAGGACGACCCCTGCGATCCCCTGTCACAAGCCATCATGGAGGCGCCCATTCCCCCGGGCATGGAGAAGCCTCCACATCTGAAGGAATACGACGGAGTCACGGACCCAGTCGACCACATAGACGGGTTCGAGGCTATGCTGCACTACCACAACGTCGGGGGACCCATCAAATGCCGGTTGTTCCCCACGACCCTCAAAAAGGCAGCAATGGATTGGTATAAAGGCCTCGCTCCAGGATCAATCACCTCGTGGCGAAACCTTAAGAACCAATTCATAAGTTCGTTCACTGCGTCTCGGTGACACCCAAAGACCGAGGAAGCACTTGAGGCCATCATCCAGAGACAGGATGAAACCTTGAGAGAGTTTATTAATCGCTTCAATCGCGAAGCCATACAGGTCCCCTGCGCGGACCACATGAAGAGGTACTTGCTGGAGAGGGGACTCCTCCCCGGCACAGAATTCAGAAAGGCAGTGGGAATCAAGCCGCCCCGAACATTCGATGCCCTCCTCGAGAAGGCCTGGGCATATATGGATTACGAGGAAAGGGAGGCGTCCAACAGAGCCCGGGACCCCAGAACTCGCGGATCCAGCAGCAACCCACGCCAGGAAACCGCCCCTCCTCGACGAGCTGGGGAGAAAAGAAAAGAGGACAGACCCCGAGAAGTCCGAGAGCAAAGAGGGCCCTCGGGGCGTTTTACCGAATACACTCTACTCACAGCTTCCCGCGAGCGCATTTTAACAGAGTGTGCCAGCACAAATTTTAAAGACGGCGGCGTCAAACGCCCCTGGCCTACTCCTGCCAAGCCCGGAGTAGATAAGAGCAAGTACTGTCAGTACCATAGGAGTCATGGTCATCTGACTGAAGACTACGTCCACCTAAAGGACACCATCGAAACCCTCATCAAGGGAGGTAGGCTCGCCCAATACTGGCGAAACGAAGCTCCTCGTCGTGACGCCCGGGAGACAAGAGAACCGGAGGAAGACACCCGACCATCTGACGAGTCGGTCCCCGTCCAGACCGCCTTCTCTGTCACCAGACCAGAGGACTTCTACATCCCCGAACACCTCCAAGAGCCGCTCACGACCCACAGTAGGTGGGAATACTTTCCCTCCACCATGGTCATCAATGGTGGAGGATTCAACTACCTAACTATCAATTCGGCCAAGAGAAAACTTGATGAATTGGTCGACTCGGCGCCTCCGCAGACAGTGACCTTTGAAAGGGTAAAAGGTAGGTCGTAGCCTATCACCTTTTACCTCGAAGAGCTCCCCGGAGGAGCCCCCAATGCAGTCATTCCTCTACTAATAAGAGCAAGAATGGATACCTTTGATGTGTACCGCATCCTCGTCGACGAAGGAAGTTCCATCGACGTGATGTACAGTCAGTTATTCCGGACTCTGCAGCTAGACGACTCGCACCTCTCGCCGTATGTAGGGTCGGTGTTGTACCCCAAAATTTTCCCTCCCATATTCTTCAAGATTTGCAAAGAGCATGCTTCAAAATCTCCCCAAGGGTTGCACAGTTCAAAAGCCTCAAAACAGTCAAAAATTAGGGTTTTGGTTCTGTCAAAGAAATTGAAGTTTCCAAGGGTCCAATCAAGTCCCACATGCCTATAAACATGGTCAAGCATCCTCATGTCAAGTTTCAAGACTTACAGCACAAAATTGCACAGTCAAAAACCCTAATTGCTCAACAGTCAACTGCAGGGGCAAAATGGTCATTTGACAGTCAAAAGTTCAAATTTTTGGTCAACATCTTATTTTGAAGCCACAAACATCATTTGATCAATTCTTGATCATGATTCTCAAGGCATGGCTCAAAAAGTCTCAAGATGCAAAAGTTTCCATATTTGGACAGTTGAAAAAGTCAACTGTAACTTGACCAAGGCATAACTTCCACATGGTTTATCAGAAAAATTCCATCCAAAGATCATTTTGAAGAGAAAGACATTTCCTACAACTCCTCTTCACACTTCAAGTCCATGAAATGCTCTCACAAAAAGTTATCAATGTCAACATTATAGGTCATTTTCAAAAGTCAACAAAAAGGGACTTTAAGTCAAAGACCATAACTTGAGATTGGTAAATCAAAACGACATGGGACCAAAGGCATTGATTAGAGGACTTCAAGACCTTTCCAAAATGTCCAAGAACATGATCAAAGCTTAACAATTGAGCAAGATATGCCTTGTGGAAGTTGGGAAAGTTTTGGGAATTTTGAAAAGTCAACTTTACTTCAAATGCCTCAAAATTGCTAATGGGCCACATTTTCTTCCAAGAATCATCATCCAAAGGCTATGCACGACCATTTGGCCCAAAGGGGATTTATTTCATCATTTTTATTATTTATTTGAATTTTTAATCACCATTAATTCATTTAATTAAATAAAATATGAAAAAAATACAAAACAAATGTGTTTGAATCTTTTTATGCAGCCTATGCCCTCATTGGTTACTCAAGATCTCGTGCACATCAAAAAAGGAAAGATTTGGCCATGATTGGTATCAAAAGACATGAAAAAGATTGAAAAAATATTCATTGAAAATCAAATATTTGATACATCAATGCATTGATCTCTTGGCTCAAATTTCTACCCTAATCCATTGGCATACATATACAGATGCAAACTCTAGTCACAAAAACCTTGAAGCTGCGCCCAAACCTAAGAACAAACTTGGCATTTTTTGTGAAAAAAATTGAAAACTGAAAACTGCATTCTAGCGCAATTCAGAGAAAAGTATTGATTCCAATAGCTTGCCAAGGCCTCAAGGAACGTTTCTGGATCAAAACCACTGCTTCTAACGCAAGGAATTGGTAGAACGAACCCGTCCTGTTCTTAACTTTTCTCATATTCATGTCTCATGATTCATGCGTTATTTTCAAATTCTAATGCTTGATTTGTATTAAGTTAATCATTCTAAAGCTAACCATGCCATTTAATTGAGTTTTCGTGCTTTATACATGAATCTACCATGGAAGCTTGCTAGGTTTTCAAAGCTCTTAAATTGGGGATTTGTTCATATGGTAAAATCAGACCACGAGACTTATACCATTGAAATCGTGACGTTCCCAGGAATCTAAAACATCCATCGCGCCCTTTTTATATTTGTTTAATTCATATTCGCTATTTTTTGTATTTCAGATTGTGGGGGTTTAAAACCCCCGCTATCTAGTTTGTTTTTTCAGGCAAAAAATGAAGAACAAGTGGAGAAGACGATGCGTGGAGGCAGGAGATTGGTGCGTTTGAATTTCGCACGAAATATACCACTAACCATTGTTTTGCATTATGTTGTTTGTTTGTAATATTATATTACAAGGGCGTAAATGGCTCAGGTGGCAAGGCATTGATTTGGTAAACTCTGGGACCTGGGTTCGATTCCCAGGTCCCCTCCTTTCCCCATATTATTTTTCTTTCCATGTTTACATGTAGCGCTCTTTTCAGAAGTCTACCATACATCCACTATCCAAGCGTGCCACATGTCTCAGAGCATCAATCCAGTGGCCTTGATCTGAAGACCACCATGTGCATAGGTCAAATGTGCCACACACAAGCCAAGAAAGTCAACCAAAGGCTAGCTTCAAATGGGCCAAATTACTGCGCATACACCTCCTACTGGGCCAACAAACCCCCCATGTTTGCATTTTTTCTCTTTTTATTTTTTCTCTTATTTATTTTAATTACATTATTTATTTTAATTCCTTAAATTAATTTTTCTTTAATATAAAAATAACAAAAAACAGAAAGACAAATAATATAAATATATTTTATTTAAATGTTTTTTTTATAAATAAATTCTATTAATTAATTTAGTTTTTAATTCTAGGTTCAATTTTAATGTTTTTTAATAAACTAAAAAATGTAGAATTAGGGTTTTAAACACTTTTATCCTTTTTTTTCTTTTCTTTTCTTTTATCATTATTAATAATTAATTATTTATTTTATAAATAAATTGCCATGTAAATAATTAGATTAAAATTAGGGTACAAACTTAAACATTTTTTTTATAAATTAAAAAATAGTTTAGAATTAGGTTTTAATTCCATTAATTCTTATTAAACTCCATAAATATAAAAAACTCAAAAAATAATTTCCTTTTCTCATTTAACTTAATTAATTTATTAATTGTAATTTAATTTCCTTAAAAGGGTCCAACGCCCTCGCATCCGATCACAATTCTATTTCGCGCGCTTATTTTATTTCCTTTTTTATAAATTTCATGTAATTATCCCAAAGCCATGTAATAGATTAATTAGACATTTATCTTTCCGCATTTTTATTTTATTTCAAATCGGGTCTTGGATTAATTTGGCGATGTAGACCCGCGCCTTTGTAATAGCGTAGGACATTTAATTCCGCACCTTTTAACTGTTAACTAATTTGCATGAAAGAATGAATGTCAAAAATAAAAACAACGCGTAGATCACCAATGCTTGAACAAGATAAACATAAATGAAAACGACACATAAATCACACACCACCCCTAGGGTACGCCTCATTGTTGCCTTGCCCCTCGAAAGGTGGTCGTCGAGTAGAGGACGTTTTAGTAAGTCCTCATGTCCATGAACATGGCATGAGGGTAGCTTCTAAGGTGTCTTCCTATTGCTCTAGTGATCACCATGTCCCGAACCCTCGAATTGACCCGAACACCTCCAACGGTGGTGCTACCTACCTCTCAATGGTGGGATGGCACTACTTCAAGGACATTTACACAGACGAATTCCTTAGGGTAGGTAGACGACTCTAGATACTTGCTCTAATTTCAAAACAAATCAAAAAATACTTTTCACACCGACACCTTTCAAAAAGCTTTCGAAAGCAACTTTTCAAACACTCTTGAGGACTGAAACAAGAGTCGAACTGAAATTTTCAAAGAAACTTTTTTTAAACCCACAGTTGAAAAGAAAACAAACAATTTTGAAAACACAAATGAGCAAGTATCTAAGAGCCCATGGATAACCATGGATAGAAAGGGTGCTAACACCTTCCCTTTCTATAATCTACCTCCCGAACCGAGAGCAATCTCTATAAGGAATTTTTCTGTGCTTTTGTCCTTTCCATTTGGAGAAAATAAAAGACGGTGGCGACTCTTGCTTCCGCGACATTTCGCGAAACCAGCGTTAACTAGTCAGTTCCAGATCCACCGATCACAGAACTGGCGACTCTGCTGGGGATTTCGTTTTAAAGTGAGGTGTACCTTAGGACTAAGATCACTGTGTTTTCAATTGTATTGACTTGTTTGCTTTAAAATTGTGGGTTGCATGGGAGTTACATAGATCCTAACCCGGATCTGGGGATACCCTGTTTAGGTAGCATAAGCTGTGAGGGACCTATCCGGCATAGACTGACATGGGTGAAGCAGTGGCTACGTTGGTGTGGCACCTTGGTCTGTACCGATATCCCTTGTGTTGCAACGAGGAGAATATGGGTCTTCTGAGGAGTCATTAAGCACCAACAGACCTTAGAACCTTAAATGACACAACTTGGCCATTAGAACAGTAGCAGTATGCTATGCCCATTGAGGCTAAACTCTCGTGATGGTTCTGGCTGCAAGAAAAGATTGTGATGCTGGAGTTATGACCGATTGAGGGTAGTCAATGATATTGGGATCCTCTAAGAACCCGGTTACTTTTGATAGGACAGGTATGAACCAACAAAGTGAAAGAGGGAAATACCTAGACCCCATGCTGGCCTAAACTCTAAGGTCTCTCTTGTGTGACTTGTGTGCCTTCCAACTTGACTATTTGCATGCTTGTTATCTGACATTTGAGTTTCTTGCAGGTTTTGTTTATAGTCCTTAATCGGGACTCATAACAGGGTTTACCAAATTTCTTGCAGGTTTTGTTTATAGTCCTTAATCGGGACTCATAACAGGGTTTACCAAATTTCTTACAGGTTTTGTTTATAGTCCTTAATAGGGACTCATGACAGGTTTTACTTGAGTTTCTTGCAGGTTTTGTTTACAGTCCTTAATTGGGACTCATAACAGGGTTCACCTACGTTATCCCATGCATAGCATAACATCATACCATTGCATACATCCTACATAAGGACTAACCCATTTCAAGGATCTCAAGGGCTTGTGATGCAGGTCATGATGAACCAACTGCCCAGCATGGGGCCGAGGGGATTTATTTTCCTCTAGCCAAGGTTGTCAGGGGCTATGACCCACTGGATATGGTGAGCCTTTTGACCCTTTGAAGAAGGACTCTCAATAACATGAAGTTCCTTCCCTCAAGCTACAAAATGCAAATTCTAACAATTTTCGTGTTTACCCCGCGAGATCCTTGAAAACATTGCATGCATATTATACATATCATTGCATAGCAGGTACCCTTGTTGCAGGTCACTTACCTTTCTCGCTGTTTATTTCAGCAATGGCCTCCCAACAAGACAACCAGGACTTTCTTGCTCAAGAGACTCGGTTCGGGGAAATCCTCATGAATCTATCCAAGGGGCAGGAGGAACTGAGGACACTTCTCATGGAGACTCTGGTCAGGAATAGCGCTGAGGACGAACGGCTAAAACATCTGCAAGCTGAAGTGGATGCAATGAGAGCCCAGATGCTGGGGCAGGTGACTATCATCCAAGACTTAGCTCAAAGACAAGATGAGCTCGGGCTTCTCGTCAACCAACTGCTTCGGGGTAACCAACTGGTGCAAACATCTAAGGTTGAAGGGCCAGTCATCATTCAACCATCTTTGAGACAAGGAGATAAGGGGAGAGCTCCTCAAATGGCTCCAGTGTCACAAATTCAGCATCAACCTCACCAGCTTCAGCCAGACAAGCCCAGGAGGCAATTCACCCAGCTCAACATGTCGCTGTTTCAAGCTTTACAACGCCTGTTGAGGTTGAATCTGATTACATTAAGGGCTCATCCCTGGAACCCCAACACAGCATCTCCTATCTATGATCCCAATAAAAGGTGTGCCTACCACTCTGCCAGTCCAGGACATGATACAAATGAGTGTTGGGCTCTAAAGAACAAGATCCAGGATTTGATCGATGAAGGAGCATTGGAGTTCACACAAGATGGTCAGGCTGAGTTTTTCTACCATCCCTCCAGGATTCACCAGTTGAAGTAACAAGCCCTTAAGATGAAAAGACTTTTGTTCATTAGGATTTTCAAGTTGTAATTTTCTTTTGTTCAAACATTTACTCATGTTAAACGTTGTTATTTCATTAATGCATCGCATATGTCTGTTTTGAAGCAATATATTCGTATTCACTATATGCAAATTATTTTCATATTTTTTCTGATGATCAACGCCCGGTTAACAATTCTAAGCCTCTTGAGGGAGGATGACGAAAACGATACCACGATCTTTACAGTATGCTTTTGAACAGACCCCGCTGAGGAGGTACATGCATTGTTTCAATTCCTAAACACTGGAGTTATAAGGAAGATAATCCCTCGTCAACCCCTCTGAGCCAAAGAAGTAGGAGTTTTTCTTTTCGAAATTTAAAACCCTTAATCATAACCTGGGGCAGGGTAGTCTCTCAGTTGATCCAAGTGCATAACGAATGGCACCAAAGAGGTCCTTACAAAACAAAGAAAGACAGTGATGGTTCCGAATAATCAATAAAGAAAGGCAGTCATTATCTTTCAAAATAAGAACCCATTAAGTCAAAACCTAGGAAGGAGACTTACAAAACTGGGGCATCCCGCTGACTGTAATCACAAAGAACAGCTCAGGCAAAAAAAAATAGGGATAACAAAATCAAAAAGAAAGAGGTCATACAAACCCTCAACAATAACAAAAAGGAATGACTGCCTATTCAGAATAAATCATCAATATCCGAACCATCATTGGAACGTCAGGACAAAGATTCAACAAGGTCTAACGCACGATCAGCTGAGCTTAGGTTTGAAGAACATCACGAAGAGTGGGTGGGTACAAATATTTTGAGCCTTTATCCTTTGTTTCTTAAACCATGAACCAAGCCACGTTATAACCCTAAAAAGTCCTAGCTGAAGCATGGGTTAGTTCGAAAGCATACTGTTACGAAAGGTATCCTGACTCCTTAAGGCTTGCGATAAAATACGGAGTTGACATCACGTTTTACAAACATTCACTTGTTTTATGAAAAAGAATGCATTTTCAAAATCTTCAAGACAGACATAAGCTTTGCATTTTTGATATAACATTGTTTGCATATGACTATTTGTTTGAACAGCAGGGAAATTTGCACGATGAAAGCCTAGTGAACAAAGGCACTTCCAATCAAGGGGCATGACATGATCATGGTCCATCATCTGGGGCAGTCCAGTCAAGATTCAAGGAATCTCTCAAAGGACAAACAGCCTGGGGCAAATCTCCGCCTGAGTCACTTGGGGCATTCCAACAACGAATCTTGCCTGATCAAACATCTTCTGGTGGCACGACAAAACACTTCTAACAGGGGCAACTCCTTACATTCCGAGAGAACGGACATAGTCGAAAAATACTACGCATAATTAAAGACCCGCTAGGTTGACACACCTAGGCAAAAATAAGGGCTTCCCGGCGAACCAAAAGGGTTCGGGCAAAAATAAGGGATGAAATGAAAAAAATCTGTACACCCGGCAAGTCGAAAACCTGAAAAGGCGGCTTGGGCAAAAATGGGTATCCCGGTGGACTGAAAACCCGAAAGGGCGGTCCAGGCAAAAGTTAGGGATCAAAGCGTACGACTATGTCCTGTCATCCTGTCACCGACCTACCAGAAGAAGGTTTGTCCATCAACAACTATCAGCACCTCACAGGTCTTCCTCTTCCACCTCAGAAACAGGGGCAACGATGAGTTGTCCAAACGATCTAATTGCTCTGTCCGCCAAGGTATCAAGAGAGGTTCAGCTAAAGAACGTAACCAGTATATCTTAATTCCCCAGAGAGTCAGCAAGTCAGTGCACTCTCCCCAAGCAAAGTTACAATCAACCTTAAGGAAATTTGGTATCCCCCGCAGATCTCAACATTCCCCGGCACGATATACAGACATTCTTAACAAGCATCCCCGGCAGTCTTGACCTAAAGATTGTTCCCCCGGCAGTATATCAAACGTTCAATAGAGCCACTTCCCCGATACAGTACAAAATATCCCCAGGAGGGTCCAATCTAGTTTCCCCAGGAAAGTTGGGATCCATCTCCCCAAGCAGTAAGCTTATCCCCAGTAGATTCTGGAAGCTTCCCCCTTACAAGAGCACGAACGCGTCTCCCGGCTTTATTCAAAGGTTATTTCCCTACCAGGATATAACAGGGTTATCCTCAGCCAAAAGCCACGGAAAGATCGTCCTCGGCGAAGTCTTCTTATCCCCAACGAAGTCTATTAACACTTCCAACACAACAATGGTATCCCCAGCAAAGCTACCATCAACATCCCAGCAAAGCATCTCTCTCCCCAGAGTGTTGTTCCCCAGCAAGATCGCTAGATTAATTTTCTCCCCGCAGAGTAATCCATTCGCCAAGTTTATTCCCCAACGGAGTTATCTTCTCCTACCGGTATTCTTGCAACTATCATCCCCAGCGGAAACAAATATTCTTTTCTTCAAACATCAGCCCAGGAGTTAACTTCCTGGCACCCGTCAAGGATTTATTTTCCTAGACAAAAACATACGTTCATAAACATCACATTTCCATACATTATAGCATGCATATACGCATCATATCTTACAAATCTCATTTATGTTGAGAACATCATCGCTTGATTCATATCATGCCTTGCATATGACTGACCTTTACCTTTCAGGAAAGATCCAGTTAAGTTCTCAGCTAGATTTCAAGACCTAGACCGGTTCAGTTAAATCGACCCTAAGATTTTCCTTATTCTTATCCAGTCAAAGGCCTTCTCTGGATTCAGTCAGATCGACCCTAAGATCTCCCTGATTCTTATCCAGTTGAAGATTTCAAGACCTTGTCCGGTTCAGTTAAATCGACCCTAAGATTTTCTTGTTTCTTATCCAATCAAAGGCCTTCTCTGGTTCAGTCAGATCGACCCTAAGATCTCCCTGTTTCTTATCCAGTTGAAGATTCCAAGACCTTGCCTGGTTTAGTTAAATCGACCCTAAGATTTTCCTGTTTCTTATCCAGTCAAAGGCCTTCTCTGGTTCAGTCAGATCGACCCTAAGATCTCCCTGTTTCTTATCCAGTTGAAGTTATTCCAAGACCTTGCTTGGTTCAGTTAAGTCGACCCTAAGATTTTTCTTGATTCTTATCCAATCAAAGGCCTTCTCTAGTCCAGTTAAATCGATCCCTAAAAGATTTTCCTGATGAAGACTCAGTAGAAGACATCCAAGGTTCTCTCCCCGTTACTGCGGAGGTAGTAATCGCCCCAAGATTCTCTCAGCGTTACTGTTGAGGTTGAAGTCGCCTATGATTCTCTCAGCGTTACTGTTGAGGTTGAAGTCGCTTATGATTCTCTCAGCATTACTGTTGAGGTTGAAGTCGCCTATGATTCTCTCAGCGTTACTGTTGAGGTTGAAGTCGCCTATGGTTCTCTCAGCGTTACTGTTGAGGTAGTAATCGCCCCAAGATTCTCTCAGCGTTCCTGTTGAGGTAGTAATCGTCCAAGGTTCTCTCAGCGTTCCTATTGAGGTAGTAATCGTCCAAGGTTCTCTCGCCGTCCAGTTGAGATAGTAACCATCCCTGGTTCATTCATCACCTTTTTGGAAGCTCTAGATTCAATTCCTGTAACTAGTCAGGACACATCTATACAAAGAGTTCGGAGACCAGCTCCTGTAACAGGCCAGGTACTCATTTTCTTTTTCAGGTACGCAACTTCTCGCTAAGGAATCTCTTACGCGATCGACACCCAGATGGCATCTATAAGCCCATCCACTTATCCATCATCTCTCAACATGGCATCTATAATCCCATTCCCACCATCACACTACTATGTGAGCGCAAATTTCTGGGCACTCTAGTGTTCAATCATCTTCCACCCTCGGATTACGAAAGGCACGCCAGCCAATCTACATCCTCAGGTCTAAGAAGATTGAACAGGGGCAACTGTTGTACCCCAAAATTTGCCCTCCCATATTCTTCAAGATTTGCAAAGAGCATGCTTCAAAATCTCCCCAAGGGTTGCACAGTTCAAAAGCCTCATAACAGTAAAAAATTAGGGTTTTGGTTCTGTCAAAGAAATTGAAGTTTCCAAGGGTCCAATCAAGTCCCACATTCCTATAAACATGGTCAAGCATCCTCATGTCAAGTTTCAAGACTTACAGCACAAAATTGCACAGTCAAAAACCCTAATTGCTCAACAGTCAACTGTAGGGGCAAAATGGTCATTTGACAGTCAAAAGTTCAAATTTTTGGTCAACATCTTATTTTGAAGCCACAAACATCATTTGATCAATTCTTGATCATGATTCTCAAGGCATGGCTCAAAAAGTCTCAAGATGCAAAAGTTTCCATATTTGGACAGTTGAAAAAGTCAACTATAACTTGACCAAGGCATACCTTCCACATGGTTTATCAGAAAAATTCCATCCAAAGCTCATTTTTAAGAGAAAGACATTTCCTACAACTCCTCATCACACTTCAAGTCCAAGAAATGCTCTCACAAAAAGTTATCAATGTCAACATTATAGGTCATTTTCAAAAGTCAACAAAAAGGGACTTTAAGTCAAAGACCATAACTTGAGATTGGTAAATCAAAATGACATGGGACCAAAGGCATTGATTAGAGGACTTCAAGACCTTTCCAAAATGTCCAAGAACATGATCAAAGCTTAAACATTGAGCAAGATATGCCTTGTGGAAGTTGGGAAAGTTTTGGGAATTTTGAAAAGTCAACTTTACTTCAAATGCCTCAAAATTGCTAATGGGCCACATTTTCTTCCAAGAATCATCATCCAAAGGCTATGCACGACCATTTGGCCCAAAGGGGATTTATTTCATCATTTTTATTATTTATTTGAATTTTTAATCACCATTAATTCATTTAATTAAATAAAATATGAAAAAAATACAAAACAAATGTGTTTGAATCTTTTTATGCAGCCTATGCCCTCATTGGTTACTCAAGATCTCGTGCACATCAAAAAAGGAAAGATTTGGCCATGATTGGTATCAAAAGACATGAAAAAGATTGAAAAAATATTCATTGAAAATCAAATATTTGATACATCAATGCATTGATCTCTTGGCTCAAATTTCTACCCTAATCCATTGGCATACATATACAGATGCAAACCCTAGTCACAAAAACCTTGAAGCTGCGCCCAAACCTAAGAACAAACTTGGCATTTTTTGTGAAAAAAATTGAAAACTGAAAACTGCATTCTAGCGCAATTCAGAGAAAAGTATTGATTCCAATAGCTTGCCAAGGCCTCAAGGAACGTTTCTGGATCAAAACCACTGCTTCTAACGCAAGGAATTGGTAGAACGAAACCGTCCTGTTCTTAACTTTTCTCATATTCATGTCTCATGATTCATGCGTTATTTTCAAATTCTAATGCTTGATTTGTATTAAGTTAATCATTCTAAAGCTAACCATGCCATTTAATTGAGTTTTTGTGCTTTATACATGAATCTACCATGGAAGCTTGCTAGGTTTTCAAAGCTCTTAAATTGGGGATTTGTTCATATGGTAAAATCAGACCACGAGACTTATACCATTGAAATCGTGACGTTCCCAGGAATCTAAAACATCCATCGCGCCCTTTTTATATTTGTTTAATTCCTATTCGCTATTTTTTGTATTTCAGATTATGGGGGTTTAAAACCCCCGCTATCTAGTTTGTTTTTTCAGGCAAAAAATGAAGAACAAGTGGAGAAGACGATGCGTGGAGGCAGGAGATTGGTGCGTTTGAATTTCGCGCGAAATATACCACTAACCATTGTTTTGCATTATGTTGTTTGTTTGTCATATTATATTACAAGCGCGTAAATGGCTCAGGTGGCAAGGCATTGATTTGGTAAACTCTGGGACCTGGGTTCGATTCCCAGGTCCCCTCCTTTCCTCATATTATTTTTCTTTCCATGTTTACATGTAGCGCTCTTTTCAGAAGTCTACCATACATCCACTATCCAAGCGTGCCACATGTCTCAGAGCATCAATCCAGTGGCCTTGATCTGAAGACCACCATGTGCATAGGTCAAATGTGCCACACACAAGCCAAGAAAGTCAACCAAAGGCTAGCTTCAAATGGGCCAAATTATTGCGCATACACCTCCTACTGGGCCAACAAACCCCCCATGTTTGCATTTTTTCTCTTTTTATTTTTTCTCTTATTTATTTTAATTACATTATTTATTTTAATTCCTTAAATTAATTTTTCTTTAATATAAAAATAACAAAAAACAGAAAGACAAAAAATATAAATATATTTTATTTAAATGTTTTTTTTATAAATAAATTCTATTAATTAATTTAGTTTTTAATTCTAGGTTCAATTTTAATGTCTTTTAATAAACTAAAAAATGTAGAATTAGGGTTTTAAACACTTTTATCCTTTTTTTTCTTTTCTTTTCTTTTATCATTATTAATAATTAATTATTTATTTTATAAATAAATTGCCATGTAAATAATTAGGTTAAAATTAGGGTACAAACTTAAACATTTTTTTTATAAATTAAAAAATAGTTTAGAATTAGGTTTTAATTCCATTAATTCTTATTAAACTCCATAAAT
This sequence comes from Vicia faba, assembly GCA_948472305.1. Classification (NCBI taxonomy): domain Eukaryota; kingdom Viridiplantae; phylum Streptophyta; class Magnoliopsida; order Fabales; family Fabaceae; genus Vicia; species Vicia faba. Next base: position 946,545,078 of record OX451737.1, read on the forward strand.
ATAAAAAACTCAAAAAATAATTTCCTTTTCTCATTTAACTTAATTAATTTATTAATTGTAATTTAATTTCCTTAAAAGGGTCCAACGCCCTCGCATCCGATCACAATTCTATTTCGCGCGCTTATTTTATTTCCTTTTTTATAAATTTCATGTAATTATCCCAAAGCCATGTAATAGATTAATTAGACATTTATCTTTCCGCATTTTTATTTTATTTCAAATCGGGTCTTGGATTAATTTGGCGATGTAGACCCGCGCCTTTGTAATAGCGTAGGACATTTAATTCCGCACCTTTTAACTGTTAACTAATTTGCATGAAAGAATGAATGTCAAAAATAAAAACAACGCGTAGATCACCAATGCTTGAACAAGATAAACATAAATGAAAACGACACACAAATCACACACCACCCCTAGGGTACGCCTCATTGTTGCCTTGCCCCTCGAAAGGTGGTCGTCGAGTAGAGGACGTTTTAGTAAGTCCTCATGTCCATGAACATGGCATGAGGGTAGCTTCTAAGGTGTCTTCCTATTGCTCTGGTGATCACCATGTCCCGAACCCTCGAATTGACCCGAACACCTCCAACGGTGGTGCTACCTACCTCTCAATGGTGGGATGGCACTACTTCAAGGACATTTACACAGACGAATTCCTTAGGGTAGGTAGACGACTCTAGATACTTGCTCTAATTTCAAAACAAATCAAAAAATACTTTTCACACCGACACCTTTCAAAAAGCTTTCGAAAGCAACTTTTCAAACACTCTTGAGGACTGATACAAGAGTCGAACTGAAATTTTCAAAGAAACTTTTTTTAAACCCACAGTTGAAAAGAAAACAAACAATTTTGAAAACACAAATGAGCAAGTATCTAAGAGCCCATGGATAACCATGGATAGAAAGGGTGCTAACACCTTCCCTTTCTATAATCTACCTCCCGAACCGAGAGCAATCTCTATAAGGAATTTTTCTGTGCTTTTGTCCTTTCCATTTGGAGAAAATAAAAGACGGTGGCGACTCTTGCTTCCGCGACATTTCGCGAAACCAGCGTTAACTAGTCAGTTCCAGATCCACCGATCACAGAACTGGCGACTCTGCTGGGGATTTCGTTTTAAAGTGAGGTGTACCTTAGGACTAAGATCACTGTGTTTTCAATTGTATTGACTTGTTTGCTTTAAAATTGTGGGTTGCATGGGAGTTACATAGATCCTAACCCGGATCTGGGGATACCCTGTTTAGGTAGCATAAGCTGTGAGGGACCTATCCGGCATAGACTGACATGGGTGAAGCAGTGGCTACGTTGGTGTGGCACCTTGGTCTGTACCGATATCCCTTGTGTTGCAACGAGGAGAATATGGGTCTTCTGAGGAGTCATTAAGCACCAACAGACCTTAGAACCTTAAATGACACAACTTGGCCATTAGAACAGTAGCAGTATGCTATGCCCATTGAGGCTAAACTCTCGTGATGGTTCTGGCTGCAAGAAAAGATTGTGATGCTGGAGTTATGACCGATTGAGGGTAGTCAATGATATTGGGATCCTCTAAGAACCCGGTTACTTTTGATAGGACAGGTATGAACCAACAAAGTGAAAGAGGGAAATACCTAGACCCCATGCTGGCCTAAACTCTAAGGTCTCTCTTGTGTGACTTGTGTGCCTTCCAACTTGACTATTTGCATGCTTGTTATCTGACATTTGAGTTTCTTGCAGGTTTTGTTTATAGTCCTTAATCGGGACTCATAACAGGGTTTACCAAATTTCTTGCAGGTTTTGTTTATAGTCCTTAATCGGGACTCATAACAGGGTTTACCAAATTTCTTACAGGTTTTGTTTATAGTCCTTAATAGGGACTCATGACAGGTTTTACTTGAGTTTCTTGCAGGTTTTGTTTACAGTCCTTAATTGGGACTCATAACAGGGTTCACCTACGTTATCCCATGCATAGCATAACATCATACCATTGCATACATCCTACATAAGGACTAACCCATTTCAAGGATCTCAAGGGCTTGTGATGCAGGTCATGATGAACCAACTGCCCAGCATGGGGCCGAGGGGATTTATTTTCCTCTAGCCAAGGTTGTCAGGGGCTATGACCCACTGGATATGGTGAGCCTTTTGACCCTTTGAAGAAGGACTCTCAATAACATGAAGTTCCTTCCCTCAAGCTACAAAATGCAAATTCTAACAATTTTCGTGTTTACCCCGCGAGATCCTTGAAAACATTGCATGCATATTATACATATCATTGCATAGCAGGTACCCTTGTTGCAGGTCACTTACCTTTCTCGCTGTTTATTTCAGCAATGGCCTCCCAACAAGACAACCAGGACTTTCTTGCTCAAGAGACTCGGTTCGGGGAAATCCTCATGAATCTATCCAAGGGGCAGGAGGAACTGAGGACACTTCTCATGGAGACTCTGGTCAGGAATAGCGCTGAGGACGAACGGCTAAAACATCTGCAAGCTGAAGTGGATGCAATGAGAGCCCAGATGCTGGGGCAGGTGACTATCATCCAAGACTTAGCTCAAAGACAAGATGAGCTCGGGCTTCTCGTCAACCAACTGCTTCGGGGTAACCAACTGGTGCAAACATCTAAGGTTGAAGGGCCAGTCATCATTCAACCATCTTTGAGACAAGGAGATAAGGGGAGAGCTCCTCAAATGGCTCCAGTGTCACAAATTCAGCATCAACCTCACCAGCTTCAGCCAGACAAGCCCAGGAGGCAATTCACCCAGCTCAACATGTCGCTGTTTCAAGCTTTACAACGCCTGTTGAGGTTGAATCTGATTACATTAAGGGCTCATCCCTGGAACCCCAACACAGCATCTCCTATCTATGATCCCAATAAAAGGTGTGCCTACCACTCTGCCAGTCCAGGACATGATACAAATGAGTGTTGGGCTCTAAAGAACAAGATCCAGGATTTGATCGATGAAGGAGCATTGGAGTTCACACAAGATGGTCAGGCTGAGTTTTTCTACCATCCCTCCAGGATTCACCAGTTGAAGTAACAAGCCCTTAAGATGAAAAGACTTTTGTTCATTAGGATTTTCAAGTTGTAATTTTCTTTTGTTCAAACATTTACTCATGTTAAACGTTGTTATTTCATTAATGCATCGCATATGTCTGTTTTGAAGCAATATATTCGTATTCACTATATGCAAATTATTTTCATATTTTTTCTGATGATCAACGCCCGGTTAACAATTCTAAGCCTCTTGAGGGAGGATGACGAAAACGATACCACGATCTTTACAGTATGCTTTTGAACAGACCCCGCTGATGAGGTACAGGCATTGTTTCAATTCCTAAACACTGGAGTTATAAGGAAGATAATCCCTCGTCAACCCCTCTGAGCCAAAGAAGTAGGAGTTTTTCTTTTCGAAATTTAAAACCCTTAATCATAACCTGGGGCAGGGTAGTCTCTCAGTTGATCCAAGTGCATAACGAATGGCACCAAAGAGGTCCTTACAAAACAAAGAAAGACAGTGATGGTTCCGAATAATCAATAAAGAAAGGCAGTCATTATCTTTCAAAATAAGAACCCATTAAGTCAAAACCTAGGAAGGAGACTTACAAAACTGGGGCATCCCGCTGACTGTAATCACAAAGAACAGCTCAGGCAAAAAAAAAATAGGGATAACAAAATCAAAAAGAAAGAGGTCATACAAACCCTCAACAATAACAAAAAGGAATGACTGCCTATTCAGAATAAATCATCAATATCCGAACCATCATTGGAACGTCAGGACAAAGATTCAACAAGGTCTAACGCACGATCAGCTGAGCTTAGGTTTGAAGAACATCACGAAGAGTGGGTGGGTACAAATATTTTGAGCCTTTATCCTTTGTTTCTTAAACCATGAACCAAGCAACGTTATAACCCTAAAAAGTCCTAGCTGAAGCATGGGTTAGTTCGAAAGCATACTGTTACGAAAGGTATCCTGACTCCTTAAGGCTTGCGATAAAATACGGAGTTGACATCACGTTTTACAAACATTCACTTGTTTTATGAAAAAGAATGCATTTTCAAAATCTTCAAGACAGACATAAGCTTTGCATTTTTGATATAACATTGTTTGCATATGACTATTTGTTTGAACAGCAGGGAAATTTGCACGATGAAAGCCTAGTGAACAAAGGCACTTCCAATCAAGGGGCATGACATGATCATGGTCCATCATCTGGGGCAGTCCAGTCAAGATTCAAGGAATCTCTCAAAGGCCAAACAGCCTGGGGCAAATCTCCGCCTGAGTCACTTGGGGCATTCCAACAACGAATCTTGCCTGATCAAACATCTTCTGGTGGCACGACAAAACACTTCTAACAGGGGAAACTCCTTACATTCCGAGAGAACGGACATAGTCGAAAAATACTACGCATAATTAAAGACCCGCTAGGTTGACACACCTAGGCAAAAATAAGGGCTTCCCGGCGAACCAAAAGGGTTCGGGCAAAAATAAGGGATGAAATGAAAAAAATCTGTACACCCGGCAAGTCGAAAACCTGAAAAGGCGGCTTGGGAAAAAATGGGTATCCCGGTGGACTGAAAACCCGAAAGGGCGGTCCAGGCAAAAGTTAGGGATCAAAGCGTACGACTATGTCCTGTCATCCTGTCACCGGCCTACCAGAAGAAGGTTTGTCCATCAACAACTATCAGCACCTCACAGGTCTTCCTCTTCCACCTCAGAAACAGGGGCAACAATGAGTTGTCCAAACGATCTAATTGCTCTGTCCGCCAAGGTATCAAGAGAGGTTCAGCTAAAGAACGTAACCAGTATATCTTAATTCCCCAGAGAGTCAGCAAGTCAGTGCACTCTCCCCAAGCAAAGTTACAATCAACCTTAAGGAAATTTGGTATCCCCCGCAGATCTCAACATTCCCCGGCACGATATACAGACATTCTTAACAAGCATCCCCGGCAGTCTTGACCTAAAGATTGTTCCCCCGGCAGTATATCAAACGTTCAATAGAGCCACTTCCCCGATACAGTACAAAATATCCCCAGGAGGGTCCAATCTAGTTTCCCCAGGAAAGTTGGGATCCATCTCCCCAAGCAGTAAGCTTATCCCCAGTAGATTCTGGAAGCTTCCCCCTTACAAGAGCACGAACGCGTCTCCCGGCTTTATTCAAAGGTTATTTCCCTACCAGGATATAGCAGGTTTATCCTCAGCCAAAAGCCACGGAAAGATCGTCCTCGGCGAAGTCTTCTTATCCCCAGCGAAGTCTATTAACACTTCCAACACAACAATGGTATCCCCAGCAAAGCTACCATCAACATCCCAGCAAAGCATCTCTCTCCCCACAGAGTGTTGTTCCCCAGCAAGATCGCTAGATTAATTTTCTCCCCGCAGAGTAATCCATTCGCCAAGTTTATTCCCCAACGGAGTTATCTTCTCCTACCGGTATTCTTGCAACTATCATCCCCAGCGGAAACAAATATTCTTTTCTTCAAACATCAGCCCAGGAGTTAACTTCCTGGCACCCGTCAAGGATTTATTTTCCTAGACAAAAACATACGTTCATAAACATCACATTTCCATACATTATAGCATGCATATACGCATCATATCTTACAAATCTCATTTATGTTGAGAACATCATCGCTTGATTCATATCATGCCTTGCATATGACTGACCTTTACCTTTCAGGAAAGATCCGGTTAAGTTCTCAGCTAGATTTCAAGACCTAGACCGGTTCAGTTAAATCGACCCTAAGATTTTCCTTATTCTTATCCAGTCAAAGGCCTTCTCTGGATTCAGTCAGATCGACCCTAAGATCTCCCTGATTCTTATCCAGTTGAAGATTTCAAGACCTTGTCCGGTTCAGTTAAATCGACCCTAAGATTTTCTTGTTTCTTATCCAATCAAAGGCCTTCTCTGGTTCAGTCAGATCGACCCTAAGATCTCCCTGTTTCTTATCCAGTTGAAGATTCCAAGACCTTGCCTGGTTCAGTTAAATCGACCCTAAGATTTTCCTGTTTCTTATCCAGTCAAAGGCCTTCTCTGGTTCAGTCAGATCGACCCTAAGATCTCCCTGTTTCTTATCCAGTTGAAGTTATTCCAAGACCTTGCTTGGTTCAGTTAAGTCGACCCTAAGATTTTTCTTGATTCTTATCCAATCAAAGGCCTTCTCTAGTCCACTTAAATCGATCCCTAAAAGATTTTCCTGATGAAGACACAGTAGAAGAAATCCAAGGTTCTCTCCCCGTTACTGCGGAGGTAGTAATCGCCCCAAGATTCTCTCAGCGTTACTGTTGAGGTTGAAGTCGCCTATGATTCTCTCAGCGTTACTGTTGAGGTTGAAGTCGCTTATGATTCTCTCAGCATTACTGTTGAGGTTGAAGTCGCCTATGATTCTCTCAGCGTTACTGTTGAGGTTGAAGTCGCCTATGGTTCTCTCAGCGTTACTGTTGAGGTAGTAATCGCCCCAAGATTCTCTCAGCGTTCCTGTTGAGGTAGTAATCGTCCAAGGTTCTCTCAGCGTTCCTATTGAGGTAGTAATCGTCCAAGGTTCTCTCGCCGTCCAATTGAGATAGTAACCATCCCTGGTTCATTCATCACCTTTTTGGAAGCTCCAGATTCAATTCATGTAACCAGTCAGGACACATCTATACAAAGAGTTCGGAGACCAGCTCCTGTAACAGGCCAGGTACTCATTTTCTTTTTCAGGTACGCAACTTCTCGCTAAGGAATCTCTTACGCGATCGACACCCAGATGGCATCTATAAGCCCATCCACTTATCCATCATCTCTCAACATGGCATCTATAAGCCCATTCCCACCATCACACTACTATGTGAGCGCAAATTTCTGGGCACTCTAGTGTTCAATCATCTTCCACCCTCGGATTACGAAAGGCACGCCAGCCAATCTACATCCTCAGGTCTAAGAATATTGAACAGGGGCAACTGTTGTACCCCAAAATTTGCCCTCCCATATTCTTCAAGATTTGCAAAGAGCATGCTTCAAAATCTCCCCAAGGGTTGCACAGTTCAAAAGCCTCATAACAGTAAAAAATTAGGGTTTTGGTTCTGTCAAAGAAATTGAAGTTTCCAAGGGTCCAATCAAGTCCCACATTCCTATAAACATAGTCAAGCATCCTCATGTCAAGTTTCAAGACTTACAGCACAAAATTGCACAGTCAAAAACCCTAATTGCTCAACAGTCAACTATAGGGGCAAAATGGTCATTTGACAGTCAAAAGTTCAAATTTTTGGTCAACATCTTATTTTGAAGCCACAAACATCATTTGATCAATTCTTGATCATGATTCTCAAGGCATGGCTCAAAAAGTCTCAAGATGCAAAAGTTTCCATATTTGGACAGTTGAAAAAGTCAACTATAACTTGACCAAGGCATACCTTCCACATGGTTTATCAGAAAAATTCCATCCAAAGCTCATTTTTAAGAGAAAGACATTTCCTACAACTCCTCTTCACACTTCAAGTCCAAGAAATGCTCTCACAAAAAGTTATCAATGTCAACATTATAGGTCATTTTCAAAAGTCAACAAAAAGGGACTTTAAGTCAAAGACCATAACTTGAGATTGGTAAATCAAAATGACATGGGACCAAAGGCATTGATTAGAGGACTTCAAGACCTTTCCAAAATGTCCAAGAACATGATCAAAGCTTAAACATTGAGCAAGATATGCCTTGTGGAAGTTGGGAAAGTTTTGGGAATTTTGAAAAGTCAACTTTACTTCAAATGCCTCAAAATTGCTAATGGGCCACATTTTCTTCCAAGAATCATCATCCAAAGGCTATGCACGACCATTTGGCCCAAAGGGGATTTATTTCATCATTTTTATTATTTATTTGAATTTTTAATCACCATTAATTCATTTAATTAAATAAAATATGAAAAAAATACAAAACAAATGTGTTTGAATCTTTTTATGCAGCCTATGCCCTCATTGGTTACTCAAGATCTCGTGCACATCAAAAAAGGAAAGATTTGGCCATGATTGGTATCAAAAGACATGAAAAAGATTGAAAAAATATTCATTGAAAATCAAATATTTGATACATCAATGCATTGATCTCTTGGCTCAAATTTCTACCCTAATCCATTGGCATACATATACAGATGCAAACCCTAGTCACAAAAACCTTGAAGCTGCGCCCAAACCTAAGAACAAACTTGGCATTTTTTGTGAAAAAAATTGAAAACTGAAAACTGCATTCTAGCGCAATTCAGAGAAAAGTATTGATTCCAATAGCTTGCCAAGGCCTCAAGGAACGTTTCTGGATCAAAACCACTGCTTCTAACGCAAGGAATTGGTAGAACGAACCCGTCCTGTTCTTAACTTTTCTCATATTCATGTCTCATGATTCATGCGTTATTTTCAAATTCTAATGCTTGATTTGTATTAAGTTAATCATTCTAAAGCTAACCATGCCATTTAATTGAGTTTTCGTGCTTTATACATGAATCTACCATGGAAGCTTGCTAGGTTTTCAAAGCTCTTAAATTGGGGATTTGTTCATATGGTAAAATCAGACCACGAGACTTATACCATTGAAATTGTGACGTTCCCAGGAATCTAAAACATCCATCGCGCCCTTTTTATATTTGTTTAATTCCTATTCGCTATTTTTTGTATTTCAGATTGTGGGGGTTTAAAACCCCCGCTATCTAGTTTGTTTTTTCAGGCAAAAAATGAAGAACAAGTGGAGAAGACGATGCGTGGAGGCAGGAGATTGGTGCGTTTGAATTTCGCGCGAAATATACCACTAACCATTGTTTTGCATAATGTTGTTTGTTTGTCATATTATATTACAAGCGCGTAAATGGCTCAGGTGGCAAGGCATTGATTTGGTAAACTCTGGGACCTGGGTTCGATTCCCAGGTCCCCTCCTTTCCTCATATTATTTTTCTTTCCATGTTTACATGTAGCGCTCTTTTCAGAAGTCTACCATACATCCACTATCCAAGCGTGCCACATGTCTCAGAGCATCAATCCAGTGGCCTTGATCTGAAGACCACCATGTGCATAGGTCAAATGTGCCACACACAAGCCAAGAAAGTCAACCAAAGGCTAGCTTCAAAGGGGCCAAATTACTGCGCATACACCTCCTACTGGGCCAACAAACCCCCCATGTTTGCATTTTTTCTCTTTTTATTTTTTCTCTTATTTATTTTAATTACATTATTTATTTTAATTCCTTAAATTAATTTTTCTTTAATATAAAAATAACAAAAAACAGAAAGACAAAAAATATAAATATATTTTATTTAAATGTTTTTTTTATAAATATATTCTATTAATTAATTTAGTTTTTAATTCTAGGTTCAATTTTAATGTTTTTTAATAAACTAAAAAATGTAGAATTAGGGTTTTAAACACTTTTATCCTTTTTTTCTTTTCTTTTCTTTTATCATTATTAATAATTAATTATTTATTTTATAAATAAATTGCCATGTAAATAATTAGGTTAAAATTAGGGTACAAACTTAAACATTTTTTTTATAAATTAAAAAATAGTTTAGAATTAGGTTTTAATTCCATTAATTCTTATTAAACTCCATAAATATAAAAAACTCAAAAAATAAGTTCCTTTTCTCATTTAACTTAATTAATTTATTAATTGTAATTTAATTTCCTTAAAAGGGTCCAACGCCCTCGCATCCGATCACTATTCTATTTCGCGCGCTTATTTTATTTCCTTTTTTATAAATTTCATGTAATTATCCCAAAGCCATGTAATAGATTAATTAGACATTTATCTTTCTGCATTTTTATTTTATTTCAAATCGGGTCTTGGATTAATTTGGCGATGTAGACCCGCGCCTTTGTAATAGCGTAGGACATTTAATTCCGCACCTTTTAACTGTTAACTAATTTGCATGAAAGAATGAATGTCAAAAATAAAAACAACGCGTAGATCACCAATGCTTGAACAAGATAAACATAAATGAAAACGACACACAAATCACACACCACCCCTAGGGTACGCCTCATTGTTGCCTTGCCCCTCGAAAGGTGGGCGTCGAGTAGAGGACGTTTTAGTAAGTCCTCATGTCCATGAACATGGCATGAGGGTAGCTTCTAAGGTGTCTTCCTATTGCTCTGGTGATCACCATGTCCCGAACCCTCGAATTGACCCGAACACCTCCAACGGTGGTGCTACCTACCTCTCAATGGTGGGATGGCACTACTTCAAGGACATTTACACAGACGAATTCCTTAGGGTAGGTAGACGACTCTAGATACTTGCTCTAATTTCAAAACAAATCAAAAAATACTTTTCACACCGACACCTTTCAAAAAGCTTTCGAAAGCAACTTTTCAAACACTCTTGAGGACTGATACAAGAGTCGAACTGAAATTTTCAAAGAAACTTTTTTTAAACCCACAGTTGAAAAGCAAACAAACAATTTTGAAAACACAAATGAGCAAGTATCTAAGAGCCCATGGATAACCATGGATAGAAAGGGTCCTAACACCTTCCCTTTCTATAATCTACCTCCCGAACCGAGAGCAATCTCTATAAGGAATTTTTCTGTGCTTTTGTCCTTTCCATTTGGAGAAAATAAAAGACGGTGGCGACTCTTGCTTCCGCGACATTTCGCGAAACCAGCGTTAAACAGTCAGTTCCAGATCCACCGATCACAGAACTGGCAACTCTGCTGGGGATTTCGTTTTAAAGTGAGGTGTACCTTAGGACTAAGATCACTGTGTTTTCAATTGTATTGACTTGTTTGCTTTAAAATTGTGGGTTGCATGGGAGTTACATAGATCCTAACCCGGATCTGGGGATACCCTGTTTAGGTAGCATAAGCTGTGAGGGACCTGTCCGGCGTAGACCGACATGGGTGAAGCAATGGCTACGTTGGTGTGGCACCTTGGTCTGTACCGATATCCCTTGTGTTGCAACGAGGAGAATATGGGTCTTCTGAGGAGTCATTAAGCACCAACAGACCTTAGAACCTTAAATGACACAACTTGGCCATTAGAACAGTAGCAGTATGCTACGCCCATTGAGGCTAAACTCTCGTGATGGTTCTGGCCGCAAGAAAAGATTGCGATGCTGGAGTTATGACCGATTGAGGGTAGTCAATGATATTGGGATCCTCTAAGAACCCGGTTACTTTTGATAGGACAGGTATGAACCAACAAAGTGAAAGAGGGTAATACCTAGACCCCATGCTGGCCTAAACTCTAAGGGCTCTCTTGTGTGACTTGTGTGCCTTCCAACTTGACTATCTGCATGCTTGTTATCTGACACTTGAGTTTCTTGCAGGTTTTGTTTATAGTCCTTAATCGGGACTCATAACAGGGTTTACCAAATTTCTTGCAGGTTTTATTTATAGTCCTTAATCGGGACTCATAACAGGGTTTACCAAATTTCTTGCAGGTTTTGTTTATAGTCCTTAATAGGGACTCATGATAGGTTTTACTTGAGTTTCTTGCAGGTTTTGTTTACAGTCCTTAATTGGGACTCATAACAGGGTTCACCTACGTTATCCCATGCATAGCATAACATCATACCATTGCATACATCCTACATAAGGACTAACCCATTTCAAGGATCTCAAGGGCTTGTGATACAGGTCATGATGAACCAACTGCCCAGCATGGGGCCGAGGGGATTTATTTTCCTCTAGCCAAGGTTGTCAGGGGCTATGACCCACTAGATATGGTGAGCCTTTTGACCCTTTGAAGAAGGACTCTCAATAACATGAAGTTCCTTCCCTCAAGCTACAAAATGCAAATTCTAACAATTTTCGTGTTTACCCCGCGAGATCCTTGAAAACATTGCATGCATATTATACATATCATTACATAGCAGGTACCCTTGTTGCAGGTCACTTACCTTTCTCGCTGTTTATTTCAGCAATGGCCTCCCAACAAGACAACCAGGACTTTCTTGCTCAAGAGACTCGATTCGGGGAAATCATCCTGAATCTATCCAAGGGGCAGGAGGAACTGAGGACACTTCTCATGGAGACTCTGGTCAGGAACAGCGCTGAAGACGAATGGCTAAAACATCTGCAAGCTGAAGTGGATGCAATGAGAGCCCAGATGCTGGGGCAGGTGACTATCATCCAAGACTTAGCTCAAAGACAAGATGAGCTCGGGGTTCTTGTCAACCAACTTCTTCGGGGTAACCAACTGGGGCAAACATCTAAGGTTGAAGGGCCAGTCATCATTCAACCATCTTTGAGACAAGGAGATAAGGGGAGAGCTCCTCAAATGGCTCCAGTGTCACAAATTCAGCATCAACCTCACCAGCTTCAGCCAGATAAGCCCAGGAGGCAATTCACCCAGCTCAACATGTCGCTGTTTCAAGCTTTACAACGCCTGTTGAGGTTGAATCTGATTACATTAAGGGCTCATCCCTGGAACCCCAACACAGCATCTCCTATCTATGATCCCAATAAAAGGTGTGCCTACCACTCTTCCAGTCCAGGACATGATACAAATGAGTGTTGGGCTCTGAAGAACAAGATCCAGGATTTGATCGATGAAGGAGCATTGAAGTTCACACAAGATGGTCAGGCTGAGTTTTTCTACCATCCCTCAAGGATTCACCAGTTGAAGTAACAAGCCCTTAAGATGAAAAGACTTTTGTTCATTAGGATTTTCAAGTTGTAATTTTCTTTTATTCAAACATTTACTCATGTTAAACGTTGTTATTTCATTAATGCATCGCATATGTCTGTTTTGAAGCAATATATTCGTATTCACTATATGCAAATTATTTTCATATTTTTTCTGATGATCAACGCCCAGTTAACAATTCTAAGCCTCTTGAGGGAGGATGACGAAAACGATACCACGATCTTTACAGTATGCTTTTGAACAGACCCCGCTGATGAGGTACAGGCATTGTTTCAATTCCTAAACACTAGAGTTATAAGGAAGATAATCCCTCGTCAACCCCTCTGAGCCAAAGAAGTAGGAGTTTTTCTTTTCAAAATTTAAAACCCTTAATCATAACCTGGGGCAGGGTAGTCTCTCAGTTGATCCAAGTGCATAACGAATGGCACCAAAGAGGTCCTTACAAAACAAAGAAAGACAGTGATGGTTCCGAATAATCAATAAAGAAAGGCAGTCATTATCTTTCAAAATAAGAACCCATTAAGTCAAAACCTAGGAAGGAGACTTACAAAACTGGGGCATCCCGCTGACTGTAATCACAAAGAACAGCTCAGGAAAAAAAAATAGGGATAACAAAATCAAAAAGAAAGAGGTCATACAAACCCTCAACAATAACAAAAAGGAATGACTGCCTATTCAGAATAAATCATCAATATCCGAACCATCATTGGAACGTCAGGACAAAGATTCAACAAGGTCTAACGCACGATCAGCTGAGCTTAGGTTTGAAGAACATCACGAAGAGTGGGTGGGTACAAATATTTTGAGCCTTTATCCTTTGTTTCTTAAACCATGAACCAGGCCACGTTATAACCCTAAAAAGTCCTAGCTGAAGCATGGGTTAGTTCGAAAGCATACTGTTACGAAAGGTATCCTGACTCCTTAAGGCTTGCGATAAAATACGGAGTTGACATCACGTTTTACAAACATTCACTTTTTTTATGTAAAAGAATGCATTTTCAAAACCTTCAAGACAGACATAAGCTTTGCATTTTTGATATAACATTGTTTGCATATGACTATTTGTTTGAACAATAGGGAAATTTGCACGATGAAAGCCTAGTGAATAAAGGCACTTCCAATCAAGGGGCATGACATGATCATGGTCCATCATCTGGGGCAGTCCAGTCAAGATTCAAGGAATCTCTCAAAGGCCAAATAGCCTGGGGCAAATCTCCGCCTGAGTCACTTGGGGCATTCCAACAACGAATCTTGCCTGATCAAACATCTTCTGGTGGCACGACAAAACACTTCTAACAGGGGCAACTCCTTACATTCCGAGAGAATGGACATAGTCGAAAAATACTACGCATAATTAAAGACCCGCTAGGTTGACACACCTAGGCAAAAATAAGGGCTTCCCGGCGAACCAAAAGGGTTCGGGCAAAAATAAGGGATGAAATGAAAAAAATCTGTACACCCGGCAAGTCGAAAACCTGAAAAGGCGGCTTGGGCAAAAATGGGTATCCCGGTGGACTGAAAACCCGAAAGGGCGGTCCAGGCAAAAGTTAGGGATCAAAGCGTACGACTATGTCCTGTCATCCTGTCACCGGCCTACCAGAAGAAGGTTTGTCCATCAACAACTATCAACACCTCACAGGTCTTCCTCTTCAACCTCAGAAACAGGGGCAACGATGAGTTGTCCAAACGATCTAATTGCTCTGTCCGCCAAGGTGTCAAGATAGGTTCAGCTAAAGAACGTAACCAGTATATCTTAATTCCCCAGAGAGTCAGCAAGTCAGTGCACTCTCCCCAAGCAAAGTTACAATCAACCTTAAGGAAATTGGGTATCCCCCGCAGATCTCAACATTCCCCGGCATGATATACAGACATTCTTAACAAGCATCCCCGGAAGTCTTGACCTAAAGATTGTTCCCCCGGCAGTATATCAAACGTTCAATAGAGCCACTTCCCTGATACAGTTCAAAATATCCCCAGGAGGGTCCAATCCAGTTTCCCCAGGAAAGTTGGGATCCATCTTCCCAAGCAGTAAGCTTATCCCCAGTAGATTCTTGAAGCTTCCCCCCTACAAGAGCACGAACGCGTCTCCCGGCTTTATTCAAAGGTTATTTCCATACCAGGATATAACAGGGTTATCCTCAGCCAAAAGCCACGGAAAGATCGTCCTCGGCGAAGTCTTCTTATCCCCAGCGAAGTCTATTAACACTTCCAACACAACAATGGTATCCCCAGCAAAGCTACCATCAACATCCCAGCAAAGCATCTCTCTCCCCACAGAGTGTTGTTCCCCAGCAAGATCGCTAGATTAATTTTCTCCCCGCAGAGTAATCCATTCGCCAAGTTTATTCCCCAACGGAGTTATCTTCTCCTACCGGTATTCTTGCAACTATTATCCCCAGCGGAAACAAATATTCTTTTCTTCAAACATCAGCCAAGGAGTTAACTTCCTGGCACCCGTCAAGGATTTATTTTCCTAGACAAAAACATACGTTCATAAACATCACATTTCCATACATTATAGCATGCATATACGCATCATATCTTACAAATCTCATTTATGTTGAGAACATCATCGCTTGATTCATATCATGCCTTGCATATGACTGACCTTTACCTTTCAGGAAAGATCCAGTTAAGTTCTCAGCTAGATTTCAAGACCTAGACCGGTTCAGTTAAATCGACCCTAAGATTTTCCTGATTCTTATCCAGTCAAAGGCCTTCTCTGGATTCAGTCAGATCGACCCTAAGATCTCCCTGATTCTTATCCAGATGAAGATTTCAAGACCTTGTCCGGTTCAGTTAAATCGACCCTAAGATTTTCCTGTTTCTTATCCAGTCAAAGGCCTTCTCTGGTTCAGTCAGATCGACCCTAAGATCTCCCTATTTCTTATCCAATTGAAGATTCCAAGACCTTGCCTGGTTCAGTTAAATCGACCCTAAGATTTTCCTGTTTCTTATCCAGTCAAAGGCCTTCTTTGGTTCAGTCAGATCGACCCTAAGATCTCCCTGTTTCTTATCCAGTTGAAGTTATTCCAAGACCTTGCTTGGTTCAGTTAAGTCGACCCTAAGATTTTTCTTGATTCTTATCCAATCAAAGGCCTTCTCTAGTCCAGTTAAATCGATCCCTAAAAGATTTTCCAGATGAAGACTCAGTAAAAGACATCCAAGGTTCTCTCCCCGTTACTGCGGAGGTAGTAATCGCCCCAAGATTCTCTCAGCGTTACTGTTGAGGTTGAAGTCGCCTATGATTCTCTCAGCGTTACTGTTAAGGTTGAAGTCGCCTATGATTCTCTCAGCGTTACTGTTGAGGTTGAAGTCGCCTATGATTCTCTCAGCGTTACTGTTGAGGTTGAAGTCGCCTATGGTTCTCTCAGCGTTACTGTTGAGGTAGTAATCGCCCCAAGATTCTCTCAGCGTTTCTGTTGAGGTAGTAATCGTCCAAGGTTCTCTCAGCATTCCTGTTGAGGTAATAATCGTCCAAGGTTCTCTCGCCGTCCAGTTGAGATAGTAACCATCCCTGGTTCATTCATCACCTTTTTGGAAGCTCCAGATTCAATTCTTGTAACCAGTCAGGACACATCTATACAAAGAGTTCGGAGACCAGCTCCTGTAACAGGCCAGGTACTCATTTTCTTTTTCAGGTACGCAACTTCTCGCTAAGGAATCTCTTACGCGATCGACACCCAGATGGCATCTATAAGCCCATCCACTTATCCATCATCTCTCAACATGGCATCTATAAGCCCATTCCCACCATCACACTATTATGTGAGCGCAAATTTCTGGGCACTCTAGTGTTCAATCATCTTCCACCCTCGGATTACGAAAGGCACGCCAGCCAATCTACATCCTCAGGTCTAAGAAGATTGAACAGAGGCAACTGTTGTACTCCAAAATTTGCCCTCCCATATTCTTCAAGATTTGCAAAGAGCATGCTTCAAAATCTCCCCAAGGGTTGCACAGTTCAAAAGCCTCATAACAGTCAAAAATTAGGGTTTTGGTTCTGTCAAAGAAATTGAAGTTTCCAAGGGTCCAATCAAGTCCCACATGCCTATAAACATGGTCAAGCATCCTCATGTCAAGTTTCAAGACTTACAGCACAAAATTGCACAGTCAAAAACCCTAATTGCTCAACAGTCAACTGTAGGGGCAAAATGGTCATTTGACAGTCAAAAGTTCAAATTTTTGGTCAACATATTATTTTGAAGCCACAAACATCATTTGATCAATTCTTGATCATGATTCTCAAGGCATGGCTCAAAAAGTCTCAAGATGCAAAAGTTTCCATATTTGGACAGTTGAAAAAGTCAACTGTAACTTGACCAAGGCATACCTTCCACATGGTTTATCAGAAAAATTCTATCCAAAGCTCATTTTGAAGAGAAAGACATTTCCTACAACTCCTATTCACACTTCAAGTCCAAGAAATGCTCTCACAAAAAGTTATCAATGTCAACATTATAGGTCATTTTCAAAAGTCAACAAAAAGGGACTTTAAGTCAAAGACCATAACATGAGATTGGTAAATCAAAATGACATGGGACCAAAGGCATTGATTAGAGGACTTCAAGACCTTTCTAAAATGTCCAAGAACATGATCAAAGCTTAAACATTGAGCAAGATATGCCTTGTGGAAGTTGGGAAAGTTTTGGGAATTTTGAAAAGTCAACTTTACTTCAAATGCCCCAAAATTGCTAATGGGCCACATTTTCTTCCAAGAATCATCATCCAAAGGCTATGCACGACCATTTGGCCCAAAGGGGATTTATTTCATCATTTTTATTATTTATTTGAATTTTTAATCACCATTAATTCATTTAATTAAATAAAATATGAAAAAAATACAAAACAAATGTGTTTGAATCTTTTTATGCAGCCTATGCCCTCATTGGTTACTCAAGATCTCGTGCACATCAAAAAAGGAAAGATTTGGCCATGATTGGTATCAAAAGACATGAAAAAGATTGAAAAAATATTCATTGAAAATCAAATATTTGATACATCAATGCATTGATCTCTTGGCTCAAATTTCTACCCTAATCCATTGGCATACATATACAGATGCAAACCCTAGTCACAAAAACCTTGAAGCTGCGCCCAAACCTAAGAACAAACTTGGCATTTTTTGTGAAAAAAATTGAAAACTGAAAACTGCATTCTAGCGCAATTCAGAGAAAAGTATTGATTCCAATAGCTTGCAAAGGCCTCAAGGAACGTTTCTGGATCAAAACCACTGCTTCTAACGCAAGGAATTGGTAGAACGAACCCGTCCTGTTCTTAACTTTTCTCATATTCATGTCTCATGATTCATGCGTTATTTTCAAATTCTAATGCTTGATTTGTATTAAGTTAATCATTCTAAAGCTAACCATGCCATTTAATTGAGTTTTTGTGCTTTATACATGAATCTACCATGGAAGCTTGCTAGGTTTTCAAAGCTCTTAAATTGGGGATTTGTTCATATGGTAAAATCAGACCACGAGACTTATACCATTGAAATCGTGACGTTCCCAGGAATCTAAAACATCCATCGCGCCCTTTTTATATTTGTTTAATTCCTATTCGCTATTTTTTGTATTTTAGATTGTGGGGGTTTAAAACCCCCGCTATCTAGTTTGTTTTTTCAGGCAAAAAATGAAGAACAAGTGGAGAAGACAATGCGTGGAGGCAGGAGATTAGTGCGTTTGAATTTCGCGCGAAATATACCACTAACCTTTGTTTTGCATTATGTTGTTTGTTTGTAATATTATAATACAAGCGCGTAAATGGCTCAGGTGGCAAGGCATTGATTTGGTAAACTCTGGGACCTGGGTTCGATTCCCAGGTCCCCTCCTTTCCTCATATTATTTTTCTTTCCATGTTTACATGTAGCGCTCTTTTCAGAAGTCTAACATACATCCACTATCCAAATGTAGAATTAGGGTTTTAAACACTTTTATCCTTTTTTTCTTTTCTTTTCTTTTATCATTATTAATAATTAATTATTTATTTTTTAAATAAATTGCCATGTAAATAATTAGGTTAAAATTAGGGTACAAACTTAAACATTTTTTTTATAAATTAAAAAATAGTTTAGAATTAGGTTTTAATTCTATTAATTCTTATTAAACTCCATAAATACAAAAAACTCAAAAAATAATTTCCTTTTCTCATTTAACTTAATTAATTTATTAATTGTAATTTAATTTCCTTAAAAGGGTCCAACTCCCTCGCATCCGATCACAATTCTATTTCGCGCGCTTATTTTATTTCCTTTTTTATAAATTTCATGTGATTATCCCAAAGCCATGTAATAGATTAATTAGACATTTATCTTTCCGCATTTTTATTTTATTTCAAATCGGGTCTTGGATTAATTTGGCGATGTAGACCCGCGCCTTTGTAATAGCGTAGGACATTTAATTCCGCACCTTTTAACTGTTAACTAATTTGCATGAAAGAATGAATGTAAAAAATAAAAACAACGCGTAGATCACCAATGCTTGAACAAGATAAACATAAATGAAAATGACACACAAATCACACACCACCCCTAGGGTACGCCTCATTATTGCCTTGCCCCTCGAAAGGTGGTCGTCGAGTAGAGGACGTTTTAGTAAGTCCTCATGTCCATGAACATGGCATGAGGGTAGCTTCTAAGGTGTCTTCCTATTGCTCTGGTGATCACCATGTCCCGAACCCTCGAATTGACCCGAACACCTCCAACGGTGGTGCTACCTACCTCTGAATGGTGGGATGGCACTACTTCAAGGACATTTACACAGAAGAATTCCTTAGGGTAGGTAGACGACTCTAGATACTTGCTCTAATTTCAAAACAAATCAAAAAATACTTTTCACACCGACACCTTTCAAAAAGCTTTCGAAAGAAACTTTTCAAACACTCTTGAGGACTGATACAAGAGTCGAACTGAAATTTTCAAAGAAACTTTTTTTAAACCCACAGTTGAAAAGCAAACAAATAATTTTGAAAACACAAATGAGCAAGTATCTAAGAGCCCATGGATAACCATGGATAGAAAGGGTGCTAACACCTTCCCTTTCTATAATCTACCTCCCGAACCGAGAGCAATCTCTATAAGGAATTTTTCTGTGCTTTTGTCCTTTCCATTTTGAGAAAATAAAAGACGGTGGCGACTCTTGCTTCCGTGACATTTCGCGAAACCAGCGTTAAACAGTCAGTTCCAGATCCACCGATCACAGTCGGACTTACAGGGCTTCAACGGCTCGACCTCCAAGCCTTGGGGATATGTCGAGCTCATGGTTACCTTCAGCGAGGGCACGGCGACGAGGCAGGTTAAGGTACGCTTCCTCGTCATGGATTGCCCGTCCCTCTACAACTGCATCCTGGGGAGACCAACACTGGCATAGCTGACCGCGGTGCCCTCCACCGTCCACTTGAAGATGAAGTTCTACACCAAGAGGGCACAGGTGGCTACCATCCAGGGGGACCTAGCCGCTTCTCGAAGGTGTTTCAACGCTGCATCTAAAGGACGCGACACTGTCGATACCAGGACAAGTCCCGCAAAGAGACCGGCGACAATGCGACAGGAGCCCGACAAATCAGAGCCCGCCAAAGTAGAAGACCAGAGATCTCCCCCAAAGGTCGACTCTATAGCTCTGGATACTCGCTTCGATCAGGATGAACCTCTCAACGGCGGGAAAATCCCCCTCCGACCAATCCCGGACGGGGACTTCGAGCTCGTCCCCCTCGGCGCAGACCCGAGCAAAGGAGTGAAGATTGGCACCGACCTCCCCGACCTGGCAAGGAAGCAGATCAAAGCCTGCTTGCGCGAGAATGCCGACCTGTTCGCCTGGAGTGCCGCAAAAATGCCTGGACTCGACCCCGAGGTCGCCTGTCAACGTTTCTCCATAGATCATGCCGCTAAGGCAGTAGTACAACGTAGGCGTAGGCTGCTGAAAAAGCTGTAAAAGACCTCCTAGAGGCGAATTTTATTTCTGAAGCCCGGTATTCAACCTGGCTGTCAAATGTTGTACTAGTTAAAAAGAATAATGGAAAATGGCGGATGTGTGTTGATTATACTGATCTAAATCGGGCATGCCCGAAGGATGCCTTTCCTCTACCGAACATAGATATGCTGGTCAACAACTCGGCCGGCTACAAGATATTGTCGTTCATGGATGCCTATTCAAGCTATAACCAAATCCCAATGGCCATGGGCGACAAGAATTGCACTGCCTTCATGACCAGTTCGGTCAATTATTACTATAATGTAATGCCCTTTGGACTGAAGAACGCAGGGGTAATTTACCAACGCATGATGAACAAAGTATTCCACAAGCAAATCAGAGACATGCTCGAGGTTTACATGGACGACATGATCGTCAAGTCCCGAGCAGACACCGATCATGCAGCACACCTCAAAGAAGTCTTCACCCAAGCGAGGCAATGTAAGATGAGATTCAACCCCGAAAAATGCACGTTCGGGGTCAAGGCGGGGAAATTCATCGGGTTCTACCTGACAGAACGAGGAATCGAAGCCAATCCCGACAAATGTCGAGCCTTCTCCGACCACCTGATGCCTACGTCGAAGAAATCAATACAAGTCATGAACGGTATGCTCACGTCATTGTCCCGCTTCATCGCAAGATCCGCTCAGCACGCCCTCCCCTTCTTCAGACTCCTTCGCAAAGAAGCAGCCTTCGAATGGACCGAGGAATGTGAACGGGCACTGCGCTACCTAAAACAAAGTCTATCCCAACCGCTTGTGTTGTCTCGACCAGTAGACGGGGAGCCTTTATTCCTATACTTGGCCGTCTCGAACAAGGGCATCAGCGCGGCTCTCATTCGCGAGACTACCGACGGGCAGAAGTCCGTTTATTTCATGAGCAAAGCCCTACAAAGACCTGAGAGCAGATACCAACAGATAGAAAAAGTAGCTCTAGCCCTCGTCAACGCGGCGAGGAGACTCAGACACTATTTCTTGGCCCATACAGTCATAGTGCGAACCGACCAACCAGTAAAACAACTATTAGGTCAACCTGATATGGCGGGCCAAATGTTGAAATGGTCCTTGGAACTCTCCGAGTTCGACATTCAGTACGAAAGAAGGAAAGCTCTAAAGGCACAAGCCCTGGCCGACTTCGTCACGGAAATGACCGTTCACGACCCGCCCGCAGGGAAGGAGCACAAATGGACCGTCTTCGTCGACGGAGCTTCCAGTTCGTCCGGAAGCGGCGCGGGGATCCTCCTAGAAAATGAGGAGGGCATAGTGATCGAGCACTCGTTAACCCTCTCCTTCCCGACTTCGAACAACCAAGCGGAGTACGAGGCCCTGCTCGCAGGACTAAGGCTAGTCGAGGACCTAGGAGCCCGCGAGATACAAATCTTCACAGACTCACAACTCGTGGCTTCCCAAGTCCAAGGGAGTTACCAAGCTAAAAACGACAGCCTCGTCGAATACTTAAACTTAGTCAAAGAACACATGAAAAGGTTCGACCGAGCAGAAATATCACACGTTCCCCGCGAGCAAAACACAAGGGCAGACATATTGTCCAAACTCGCAAGCACGAGAAAGAAGGGCGGAAACAAATCCGTCATACAAGAATCCCTTTCACGCCCGAGCATCGAGAGGTCCTCGACCTCAGTCGAGGTGAACGCCATCGGAGACACCTCGAGCTGGATGACCCCGGTGTACAATTTTTTGACGAAGGGCGAACTCCCTTCGGACTAGACAGAAGCGACCATCACGGAATGACGAACATGCTCCTACGTGGTGCTTGAGCATAAACTATACCGCAGGGGATTCTCGATTCCCCTCCTGAAATGCATCGACGAATCCACGGTCCCCGAGGTATTACGGGAGATACACGAAAGGATTAACGCCCAGCACATGGGCGGCAAGTCCCTGGAGAGGAAAGCCATGCGAGCGGGGTACTATTGGCCGACAATGCAGCAGGACGCCAAGGAACATGTCAAGAAGTGTGACAAGTGCCAAAGGCACGGCGACATGCATCTCGCTCCCCCTCACGAGCTGAGCATACTATCATCCCCGTGGCCGTTTGCGTGGTTGGGGATGGATATCCTCGGACCTTCCGTGCAAGGAACTTATCAAAACAAGTTCCTCATTGTGGTCGTGGATTACTTCAAGAAATGGATATAGTTCGAGGCTCTCGCAAAGATCACCTCGCACAACATCCTCTGTTTCTACAAAAGAAACATCCTCGTCAGGTTCGGCATCCCGAGAGCACTAGTCACCGACAACGGCACCCAGTTCACCGACCACAGATTCCAGAACTTCGTCACCAAACTGGAAACCAAACAACACTTCACCTCAGTCGAGCACCCTCAAACCAACGGGAAAGCCGAGGCCGCTAACAGAGTCATCCTCCGAGGACTCAAACGCCGGCTCGGTGAAGCTAAAAGAGGCTGGGTCGAGGAGCTGCACAGCGTCTTGTGGGCGTATCGCACCACGCCCCATTCGATGACGGGCGAGACCCCCTTTCGACTAACATACGGCACCGAAGCCGTCATCCCAGTAGAAATCAGGGAACCCTCCAAGCGGACAGAAACTCCCCTCGACGAAGAAATGAACGATGAAGCACTCAGGGACGAACTCGACTTAGTCGAGGAAATTCGATCAGGGGCAGCCCTACGAGGCCACTCTAAAATAACGAGTGGCCCTGCGTCACAATGACAAGGTTGTCAAACGTGAATTCAAGACTGGAAGCCTGGTACTACGAAGAAACCAGAAAGACTCCCGCGAAGGGAAATTGGCCGCGAACTGGGAAGGGCCTTACCGCGTCCACGGCGCCACAGGTACCGGGGCATACTACCTCGAGCAACTAGATGGAGAACCATTGCCACGACCCTGGAACGCTGCTAAACTAAAGCAGTACTATAGTTAAAAAACCCTTAACACTAAGGACTCTCGTCGTCGGACATCCACATCCAGTCAACGGAGAGAAATGTCTCGACCACGTAGATAGGCCAAGGTACGGGCCCAATCTACGCCCAAACGACATAACGTCGTTCAGCCAAACGAGTACGAATGACGATGCCTGATAGGGACACCTCAATCGAGCCCCACTGTCGAAGTACCCACATGGCAGAACACCCAGCTCGCAATGGGCAGTTCACGCCACGGGCAAGCGACCCTGATCTGGGTCATACGCCCGAGCAAGCGGCTTTACTCCGCACGACCGATGCATTTCGAAGTACGTCGGACAACCAAACGGGTCGAAAGAATCTCTACTCGAGGACGTAACTTAGGCAAATTTATCCACAAAGTAACAGCCGAGCACAAGCGTGACTCGAGGACATAACTTAGGAAAATTTCATCACAATATAAAAACTTAGACACGAGCAAATTTAAAGGTCGAAATAAACATCCATTTAAAAGCTCATAAGCAAAAAACAAATAAAAATAAACCGACCAAGAAGGCCGGCGATGTTCAGAAATTACAGGCTATGGCACGATGGCTGAAAGAAATTTGTACGGGCACGCAGGCCCCAAAAATATGCACGGGCACGCAGGCCCCAAAACAACTACCAATAAATGGGCGCGCAGGCCCGACCAAAATTCCATGACTAGACTTCCCTGGGGCTACCAGCATCCTCGACAGGAGACTCAAGAGGAGGCACGACCTGGCCGTCGATGATCTGGGACATGAAACCCACTCCCTCGGTATTCATGCCCGGATTCAATAAAGTGAGTTGGATAACCACGGCCTCAAAACCGTCTGCTAAGGCGCCAACACAGTCCGTTTCGAGGAGATGGATGCGTGCGACCAGATCCGAACGACTCCGCAAGGGGGCTGTCTCCTCCGACTCATCTTCAGCAGGAAGCATAGCGGCCTTCAGATCCTCGACTTCCTTAGACAGACGCTCGTTGTCAGCCTCCAAGCATTCCCGGTCCAGTCGAAAACAGTCCCTCTCCTCAGCAACCTTCCCCGAGTTTTCCTTCTCCACGGCCAGCAGCTCGACTTGCTCGCGGAACATCTCCTCAGATCGCTCCATAGCAGCCTTCAACTTATGAGAGCCGGCGACGAGGGCAGCATTCTCCAACTCCAGTTCCCTGACGCGGTCAGAGGAGTCCGACCCCTCCTCAGCAAGGAAAACGGCCATCTCGGCCATCTTAACCATCCCGACCATACTGGAGGCCATGTGTTTTCTCCGACTCTCCTTGTTGAGCCGCCTGATGGTATCAGCCTCCTTGGCACTCACTGTCAAGGGAAACCCCTCGAAGAAACCTTCCTCTCTAAAACAGGGGGGAAAGCCAAAGGCCCTCACTGCGACAGACTCGTCGCCGACTTCTGACTGGTTCTCTGCCTGGCTTCTCTTTCTCGTTATGAACTCGGTGGGCTGCTCGACGTCAGGGGAACCCTGGGACCCGCTGGAAGCATCGCCTAAACTGGTTGGCAGGCCCATCCTCGTGGCCTGTGGAGCTCGCACCAACCTTCTGTTTACTCTCTTGTCCTGAGACAGCTTTAAAAGCCTCTCCCTTCGTTCGACCATATTGCCTGTAAAGAAGAAAAGCTCGGGTTAGTTACGAGCAAGTAACAAACAAAGAAACTAGAACAAAACTATAAAACAAAAAGCAACCTAGTAGATCTACGGCCTTCCTGTAGGATTGACACTCGACAAGCGCCTTGGTATCGATAGGACGGGCCTCGAATTTCGGGTAACCCTCCTCGTCGAGAATGTCTTCCCCCTCCCTCGTGACCCACCGGGCAGGGAAGAAGCTGTCGACATACTTATAAAGGGTACCATAGGCTTCCTCATCCTCGGCACTCATTCCTCCCGCGGGCGTATGGTAGTGCCCGGTACCATGCTCGTAATGGCGCGAGCACCAATGTAATGGGAACTTGGATACACGCCCCACCACCGGGCGACCCTCATCATCCATAAGAGGCTCCCCATTCTCGTCGGCCACTGCGGTTTCCTCTTCATACATAGAATCCAAAGCAGTCTGGGTGACCGGCTGCATGACGTACCATTTGTGAATTTTTTTTATTAATAACCATGTATTAAAATAATATTTCGCAAATAACTGGGTTTCGGAAAAAAATTATGCAAATAACCATGTTTCAGATGACTCCCCAAAGGAGGAGCCATCTCACTTGGCGCCTCCACCTAGGGTTTTGCCCTAGGCGCCATCTCACTTGGCGCCTCCCTTGGCTTTTAGCCAAGTGAGATGGCGCATGCTCCTTAAAAGTGAGAGGAGGCGCCATCTCACTTGGCTCCTAGGGCAAAACTAGGGCAAAATGCTGTTTTATAAATAATTCGTCCGTTTCTCCAAAATTTCTCACACTTTCTCGCACTGCATTTTTATTTTGTACTCCGTTATTTGCGTCATGACGTCGCCTATGATTTTTAGCAGAGATGGTTATGTTATCTTCTCCGCCACGAAACCTGCGATGAAAATGAAATTCTGGCACATTCACTCCATGGAGCGTCTGAAGCGGGAGTTAATGCGGTGACTAGATGGAGACATTGCGGAGGGGGGAAAAATTCGAAGGATCCAGCGAAAACGAACAACAACCTCACATGCGACAGGAAGACCTAATGTGTGGTTGGAGGAAGTCAAAACAGACAGTGATGTAATGTTGATGATGCATGGGTCAGATAAAATTGTGTTAACAGTTGTAATTTCCTAGATTGAATATCATTAATTATTGTTGTACGCGTTTTATTAATTGTAGAAAAATCTGTTAATGGAAAACCCAAATGTTTACAACACAATTAAGAAAAGATTTTATGTATTACAATATTTATGTGGTCGAGCCAGACGCCCGATTCAGACAGTTTTTGCGATTGTGTCCGACCTGACGGCATAAACCACACTTTCTTTCCAACCTGTCAAGATCGTCCATTTCTGTTGTGATGCGCCTACTTTTGGGATGACCCTTCTTGTTCCTTCGCATTTGGTCATTGTGCCAAACTATTTCGCCTTCGTATTCAGGCCAATAATCTGGTTTTGCCACCAAAGGAAAGTTGTTATTGTAAACATTGAGCAACGTTTCAGATTTGTAAACATTTGACAGCAGTTGAAGCGCGTCTTGATGCGTATGAGCACAAGCGGCAATGACATGATAGCAAGGCATACAAAATGCTTGAAACCTGCCACAATCGCACCATTGAGAAGGTAAAATGACCCTGTATTCTTGTCTTGGCAGGCCTTCATTATGGTCGATTGTCTCTTTCACAATGAAGTTGTGGCTGTGTCGGTCAAACCGTATAACCATGTGAGTGTTGGCTTTAGCACTTTCAGCCTTAATGTATTTCATGCAGCTTTCACTCCATAGTTGTCCAGATTGCAACACCACATTCCACATTTCACCTCTTTTTGCAAATAATGCAGCCATCCTAAAATACGTAGATTTTACCAAGGCAGTGATTGGGAGGTTTCGTATGCCCTTGAATACCCCATTCATTGATTCAATAAGATTCGTTGTCATATGCCCCCATCTTTGGCCATTGTCGTATGACCTAGTCCATTTTTTCACCGGAATATTGTCGATCCACCTACCGGCTTCCGGATTAGACAAACGGATCTCGTTGCGGTAATATTTGAATGTGGGTTGTGTCAATGCATATCCCGCATTCATAACCGCTTTCCTCAACGTTTTGTCCTTGACCTCCCTCGAGAAATTCTGGACGATATGCCTAACGCAATAGACATGCGTAGAAGGAGGGTCATGCCAACCATTTGCTGGATTATTGTAGGCACTTTCAATGGAGGCATGTCTGTCTGAGATCAAACAGAGATCTGGTTGAGGATCCACGTTTGTCCGAAGATTTTTCAGGAAAAAGCTCCAAGCACCACCGGTCTCCCCCTCGACAAGGGAAAACGCAATGGGGAAAATGTTGTTGTTGCCATCTTGTGCAACTGCCATCAATAGCGTGCCTTTGTACTCCCATACAACCAAGTCCCATCAATTTGTAAAATTGGTTTGCATGATGCAAACCCTGTGATGCATGGTTGAAATGCCCAAAACATGCGACTGAATATCCCGTTGCCATGCAGTAGACTACCATCTTGGGCGTACGCTGGCAATGTTTCCAGAACGTAAACACTACCTGGAGAATATGTCTTGAGTGCATTCAGGTAGCGGGGAAGTTCTCGGTATGACTCCTCCCAGTTTCCGTACACCCTTTCAATCGCCTTAGTCTTTGCTAACCACGCCTTATGGTAAGACGGAGTGTAGTTAAAAACCATGGTGATGTGGGAGATGATTGTTTTCACCTTCAAAGATGGGTCGTTGCTGACCAGGGGTAGGATTTCTTGACAGATTAGATTATAGTTGAGTTTTCGGTGGTCCTGTGATTGAGTGGAACTTACACAAGTGTGGGTAGTCATGGAACCTATGACCCAGCAGTCATCCCTTAATCTGTATGATGCGGTCAGCTTGAACATACAGTCAGGGTGGACACACTTGATCTTGTACCTTTCCGGGTTGACACGGTCCACCTTAAAATCAACCGAGTTGAGCATGTGAAATTTTTTAATGGCCCTGATGCATTCCTCTCTGTTACGAAACTTGTCCTTCTCTTTTAAATTTTCATCCGACTGCATATACGGATTGAAAAATAAGTCATTAGAAGGTTCATCTCCGCCCATGTTGAAGTTTGTCATGTGCGGAGGTGGTGTGTAGATTTTGTCTGTAGGAATACTAGGGATGCCATCATCGTCGGAATCATCGTTCACCATTTCATCAAACTCTAACTCGTTATCTTCTTCTTCATCATCAACTGCATCTACCTCATCTTGTTCATTCTCCAAAGGATCAACCTCCTGTGTCACCTGAGGCTCTTGAAGCAAAACGTACAACTCAATAGAGTCGTATCCAGAATAGACATGGCTGGAAATCATATTTTGGAGATCCTCGTCATCTTGAAATTCAACCTTATAAAAAATTACTTGGTTGTTTCCAAAGAAAACTGGATTCTGATAAAATATCTGGGACACCGGGCCTCGCTCAAGTTTGGCCTCCAATCTTTTTTTGAAGTACGAGAAATTGGCTTTCCCGTTTAAGAGAAATCGGATGTTGTCTGTGTCTCTAAACAAAAACCCAGCTGTGGGACAAATGTATGTCTCACCGTTGAAATGTGTTTTGACGACAAATTGTGGTGAAGAGGCCATTGCGTAGAATTGTTTTAAGGTTTGAAGGTTGGAATGTTTGAGGTTTATTGATTGTATGAAGGTTTGAATGCTGTAATGTTTGAAGGTTGGAATGTTTGAATTTGATGAGTGATTCGAAGGTTGGAATGTTTGATTGTTTGCAGGTTTGAAGGTTTGGTTGTAAGAACGTTTGAAGGTTGGAAGATTTGACAGATTATGTGAATCAATGTTATGATAAACGTAAGGCTAAAAATTTCAATTAAGTAAGGATGCAACCCCCCAAGGCTGCCAATAATATTACATGCAATAATGAAAGGAATCCCAAAGGCTGTCACGTAGCCTGAGCCTAGGCTGTAACAAAGGACACCTCTTATTCGCCAATTGGGGTGGCGACACCATTCATTTTTGTACTCTTTCTCCAAGTCCAATGGCGCCTCCCTTACTATCCAATCGTGATACATGCATGGGCTTATGTAACCCCCTAGACTGCCACCTAGCCTGCCCCTAGTCTGCACATATACATGTATTTTGTAAGACTCCTCCCATCAACTCCAATGGGCTTACATGCAATAATGAAAGGAATCCCAAAGGCTCCAAGTAGCCTGAGCCTAGGCTGTAACAAAGGACACCTCTTATTCGCCAATTAAGGTGGCGACACCATTCATTTTTGTACTCTTTCGCCAAGTCCAATGGCGCCTCCCTTACTGTCCAATCGTGATACATGCATGGGCTGCCACCTAGCCTGCAAGAGTGACACCTTTCATTTTTTGTACATGCATGCATGGATATGTGTAACCCCCTAAGCATGCAAATGTGACACTTCGCAGGCATGCAAGCACAAGCAACCACTATATCAAACTTATTTTCCTATAAATACATACCATATCATACATCTCTCACACCCACACAAGTCTCACTCTCTGCTACGAAATATTTCATAAGTCTATCATACTCTCTATCTCTTCCTAAGTCTTTCATACTCTCAAGCATTTTAAACAATGGCTCTTCTAACAATAGGCGATACTCACAGAGGCACAAGGGAAAACATTGCTGCATTTGTAAGTTTCTTTTTTGGTTATACATTTTTCATACTTCAAATAACGCGTTGTTCATCTTAATTAATCTTACACATGTTACATTATGAACTCAGGACACAAAAAGATTCAGAATTCGTTCGCACAACTACCTGGCTCCCGATCCATTTATCGTCCCATATCTGGAACACGCAGGTTTTGGACATGTCATAAAGATCCCCAACTGCACCATTGACTCGAAGTTCATTCTTGCAATGTTGGAAAGGTGGAGACCGGAGACCCATACATTTCACCTACCAATAGGTGAATGTACCATTACGCTAGAGGATGTGTACATGCTACTAGGTCTCCCTGTCGACGGTAAGGCCGTGAACGGGTCGGTTCAACAACCTAACTCTCAGTGTGAAGAACTGTTGGGCAGGGATATGGTAGAAGGTGGTGGTGCAAGAGGGCAGGGAATACTACTCACTGAGCTGAAACGTCATTATGCAAGTTTGGAATTAAATGAAAATTCCTCAGAGAATGACAGGGTAGTAAAAGCCATAACTTATCTTATGATACTTTTTGGTACATTTTTATTTCCCGAAAGTACGGGAAATAGTGTAAATTTTATGTACTTACATTTACTAACAAATTTTGAAAAAACAAGAAAATATAGTTGGGGTTCTGCAGTTTTAGCCCACCTATACAGTTCCTTGTGCAAAAACGCAGTTGTGATCGGTGGATTTAGAACTGACTGTTTAACGCTGGTTCGCGAAATGTTGCGGAAGCAAGAGTCGCCATCGTCTTTTATTTTCTCCAACATGGACAGGACAAAAGCACAGCAAAATTCCTTATGAGATAGTTTCTCGGTTCGGGGAGTAGATTTATAGAAAGGGAAAGTGTTAGCACCCTTTCTATCCATGGTTATCCATGGGCTCTTAGATACTTGCTCTTATGTTTTCAAAATGTGTTTGCTTTTCAAAATGTGAATGGGTTTGAAAAAGTTTCATTGAAAGTTTTCTGAATAACTCTTGTATCAGTCCTCAAGAGTGTTTGAAAAATTGTTTTGAAAGCTTTTTGAAAGTGTCAGTGTGAAAAGGTTTTTGTTTTGTTTTTTAGAGAGAGCAAGTATCTATGAGTCATCTACCTACCCTAAGTAATTAAGCCGTGTAAATGTCCTTAAGGTAGTGTCATCCCACCATTGAGAGGTAGGTAGCACCACCGTTGGAGGTGTTCGGGTCAATTCGAGTTTAGGGACAGTGTGGTCACCGAAGCAACAGCAGGACACCTTAGAAGCTACCCTTATGTCCTTGATCCTTTTTTAATCCGAGGCAACCGTTTTGAGGCAACTATTCCGAGGCAATTGTTTCGAGGCAACTGTTTCGAGGCAACTGGATCATGGACATAAGGACTTACTAAAACGTCCTATACTTGACGACCACGTTTCGAAGGCAACATGTGAGGCGTACCCTAGAAGTGGTGTGTGTATTTGTGTGTTATTTTCATGTCAATATTTATCTTTGATCAGGGCATTGTGAGCTACGCTTGTTTTTAATTAACCATACATTCTTTCATGCAATTTAGAATTTAATAGTGCGGAAATTTAAAAGATGGAAATATAAAACTACGCTATTACAAGGCGCGGGTCTATACATCGCCAAAGTACAAAGACCCGTTTGATAAAAATGCGGAAAGTAAAAAGACCTAATTACTATTACATCCAGAAAGCAGTTACATAATATTCAACGTGCGAAAGAATAAAATCAGGACGTCCGAGGGTTTTGACCCTTTTGAAATTAAATTGAATTAAAAGCTAATTAATTATTTAATTAAAGAAAAGAAGGAAAAGAAAATGTTTTTATGTTTTTGGTATTTAATGAAATAAAGAAAATTAAAATCAAGAGAAACCCTAATTCTAAGTTATTTTAATTATTAATAAAAAGAAATATTAAAGTTACTCTAATTTACTAATTAATTAATGTACATGTTTATTTACAAAAATAAATAGTAATAATAATAATAATAAATAATGAGAAAAATAATTAATTAAGAAAAAAGATAAAATGTCAAAAATCTAATTCTACATATTTTATTTATTAAGAAAAGATTAAAGTTTAAAACCTAAATTATCTAAGTTAATTATTAGTTATTTATTCACAAAAATAAATTAATGAGTAAATTAATAAATAATTAACATATTTTGTATTTTTTATTTTTCTGTTTTTATTATGAAAAGAATATTATTTTAAGTGAATTAAATAAAAATAATTAAAAGAATTAGAAAAAGAAAAGAAAATAGAATTGAAAAATATACAAACCAAGGGGGGTCTTCAGGCCCAGAATGGAGGTGTGATTTGAGTAATCTGGCCCATTAAAGCATAGAGCTCGTTTGACTTTCCAGATCGTGTATACGCTGGTTGACTGGACCATATGATGGTCTTTATCTTCTGACCCTTGGATGGAAGCCCATGGCCATGTGGCAAGCTTGGACGTGAGGTTGCATGATGGACCCTGGGGCGTGCACTGCATGGGAATGGATTAGAAAAAATAATAACAATTGTATGGAGGACCTGGGAATCGAACCCAGGTCCCAGCGTTTACCAAGCGTGTCCCTTGCCAAGTGAGCTGTTGTGCGCGTTTGTAAATAATATAACAAAGAATCATAATATATGAAAAAAGATAATTATGCTGAAACGTTGAAAAACCGCGCCAAGATTTGAATTATCCAACCATGTGATGACACGCTAGCCTTCTTCTTCATCTTCCTGCAAATTATAAAACAAGTAGCGGGGGTTTTAAACCCCCACTAAGTGGAACCTGTGAAAATAGCGATTACGCCCATGGGTTAAATAAATTGAGCGCGAGGGTTTCATTGAATCAGGTTTCTTGCAACGAATTCGTCCATGTATGTTTGATGGTCTAATTTTACAGTATAGGGAAAGCCATATTTTGAAGCTTCTGAAACCCTAGGTTTCATCAATGGTGGATTTCGTTTCAAGCAGCTACATAACAATTAAACTATGCCAAACGCTTCAGGAAGACGTCAGTAATGCAAATCAATGAATAAAACATGTAAATGATGCGTATAAATTGAAATTCGATTATGGAATATTTGTGAAGAAACGTGATTATGTTCTACCGTTTCTTTGAGTATGGAAGCTTATTCTTGATTGCAATCGACTCCTGGAAGGTTCAGCAACGTGTTAGAATGCTTTTTATGCTTTGAAACGTGCTCCAACTATGAAATCAGTTTCAAGCTTTTTGTTGAAATTTTGCAATTTGGTTATGAGCTTTCAGCAGCTGTTTCGTGTATGTCTCCATTAGGTTAGGTCTTGCATAAGTATATGAACGATTCTAGGTCAAAAAACAAGCCCATAAGTCCATGAATTAATGTTTTGAATCTTTGATTTTCATCATATCTTTTTCAATCTTTTTTTCATGGAAACCCTTGCCAATCATGGAAAATCTTCCCTTTTTGAATGTGAAACGACTTGCCAGCTTGCCCTAGTATGATTTGCTGCACATAAAGATTTGAAAAGCATTATTTGATATTTTTCTACAATTAAAACTAATTAAATGAATTAATAAGAATAAAAATTCAATTAATTAATTAAAAATAAGAAAATAAATCCTTTTAATCTCAGTGGGTCGTGTATAGGCTTTGGGTAATAATTCAAGGAAGAATTTGAGGCCCATTAGCAATTTTGAAGTGTTTTAGGCAAAGTTGACTTTTGAAACTTCCCAAAATTTTCCCAAATTCTCCAATGCATATCTTGCTCAATTTTGAAGCTATGATCATGTTCTTGGACATTTTGGAAAGGTCTTGAAGTCCTCTAACCAATGCCTTTGGTCCCATGTCATTTTGATTTACCAATCTCAAGTTATGGTCTTTGACTTAAAGTGCCTTTTGTTGACTTTCAAAAATGACCTATAATGTTGAAATTGATAACTTTTTGTGAGAGCATTTATTGGACTTGGAGTGTGAAGATGCGTTGTAGGAAATGTCATCCCCTTCAAAATGAGCTTTGGATGGGATTTTTCTGATAAACCATGAGGAAGTTATGCCCTGGTCAATTTGCAGTTGACTTTTCAACTGTCCAAAAATAGAAACTTTTGCATCTTGAGACTTTTTGAGCCATGCTTTGAGAATCATGATCAAGAAATGATAAAATGATGTTTGTGGCTTCAAAATAAGATGTTGACCAAAAAATTTGACTTTTGACTGTCAAATGACCATTTTTCCCCTGCAGTTGACTGTGAAGCAATTAGGGTTTTTTTGACTGTGCAACTTGATGTTGTGAGTCTTGAAACTTGACATATGAATGCTTTACAATGTGTATAGGCACATGGGACTTGATTGGACCCTTGAAAACCTCATTTTCTTTGCCATAACTAAAACCCTAATTTTGACTGTGTTAGGAGGCAATTGGACTGTGCAACCCTTGAGAGATTTTGAATCATCTGGAGATTGATCTTGCCAAATCTTTTGGAGAATATGGGAGGGCAAATTTTAGGGTACAACAGTTGCCCCTGTTCAATCTTCTTAGACCGGAGGATGTAGATTGGCTGGCGTGCCTTTCGTAATCCGAAGGTGGAAGATGATTGAACACTAGAGTGCCCAGAAATTTGCACTCACATAGTAGAGTATCAGCAGCGTGATAGCGGAAATGGGCTTACAGATGCCATTTGGAGGGATGATGGATAGGAGTAGAGATGGGCTTATAGATGTCATTGGGAGGTTGTCGATCGCGTAAGAGATTCCTTAGCGAGAACTTGCGTACCTGAGAAAGAAAGATAATTACCTGGCCTGTTACAGGAGCTGATCTTCAAACTCTTTATGTAGATGTGCCCTGGCTGGATACAGGAATCGAATCTTTAAACTCTTCAGACGTGCCCTGGCAAGATACAGGAATCGAGTCCGGAGAATAGTTGTCAATAGATACACCCTGGCAAGATACAGGAATCGGATCTTCAAACTCTTCAGACGTGCCCTGGCAAGATACAGGAATCGAGTCTGGAATATAGTCGTCAACAGATACACCCGTGCAAGATACAGGAATCGGATATTCAAACTCTTTAGACGTGCCCTGGCAGGATATAGGAATCGAGTCTGGAATATAGTCGTCAACAGATACACCCTGGCAAGATACAGGAATCGGATCTTTGAACTCTTCAGACGTGCCCTGGAAGGATACAGGAATCGAGTCTGGAATATAGCCGTCAACAGATACTCCCTGGCAAGATACAGGAATCGGAACTTCGAACTCTTCAGACGTGCCCTGGCAAGATACAGGAATCGAGTCTGGAATTAGTCGTCAACAGATACACCCTGGCAAGATACAGGAATCGGATCTTGAATCATGACAGTTGATAGTAATCATCTTTGTACTGATCTTTATCCTGAAAAGACAAAACGTTAGTTGTATGCAATGTCATGATGTATGACATGCGTGATGTTCTCAAAATAAATGAGATTGTATGTTCATGATGCGTATATGCATGCTATAATGTATGAAGATGTGATGTTTATGAATGTATTTTTTTTCTAGGAAAGCAAATCCTTGACGGGTGTCGGGAAGTTGAATCCTGGGCTGATGTGGAAGAATAGTGTTCTCTGTTTCCGCTGGGGATGCTGGTTGTAAGAATACCGGTAGGAGAAGATGACTCCGTCGGGGAATAAACTTGGCGATAGATTACTCTGCGGGGAGTGAACTCTGTGGGGAAAGAGAGGTACTTTGTTGAGGTTGATGATAACTCCACTGGGGATACCATTGATAAGCTTGTTGGAAGACTTGATGAACTCCTTTGGGGGATAGGAGAACTTTGCCGAGGATGATCTTTCTGTGGCAAATGGCTGAGGATAACCCAGTTATATCCTGGTGGGGAAATAACCTTTGAATAAAGCCGGGGGAGCGTTCGTACTCTGCAGGGGATAGCTTCCAGAATCTACTGGGGATAAGCTTCCTACTGGGGAGATGGATTCAACTCTCCTGGGGAGACTTTTCAGATTGTACTGGGGAAGTGGCTCCACTGGATGTTCGATATTCCGCCGGGGAACAATCTTATACCAAGACTGCCGGGGATGCTTGTAGGAATATTTGTACTCCGTTGAGGAATATTGAGATTTGCTGGGGGTAATCCCACTTCCTTGAGGCTGACTGTAGGTTAACTCTGCTTGGGGAGAGTGTCGCTGATTTGCTGGAGATATTGTATCTTCTCTGCTCGGGGGGAGTATGGCTGAACCTTGGCTCACTCTCTGGGGAATTAAGGCATCTTGGTTACATTCTTCAGCCGAACTTACCTTGGTACCTTGGTGGACAGAGCCATTAGATTGCTTAGACAACTCATTATTGCCCATGTTTCTGATGTTACCTGTAATTAATCCTTTGTTTTGAATGCAAATATTTATGAGTTAGCAATTAGTGTCAAATGCATATATCACAATCGAACATTGGACGTTCTTCGCAAAACAAAACAGAAAAAGGAAAAATAATTGGCAATTGGTCCGAAAAGTGAATTTGTATTGATTTTGAATTTGCTTGTAAATAGGCGTTTATGTACAAGAGGCTGACGTCCTAGTAAGAGAACGCCGCCGAACAACAGAGTTTATACAATTTTGTGAAAAAGGAAAACAAAACAGTTATGTGAAAAGAATAATCCCACTGGGTTCCAACTCTGCTATCGCCTTTATATTTTCGAGCGTCTCATCACTTGGCTGCTTAGTTGAAGATGAAGTTGATTGATCAATGCCGTCTGAACTTGATAGTTGATACCGGATCCTGGATGCGAGGTGATCCAATGAGACATAGTATTACGCTTTAATCCCTAACTTTTGCCTGGACCGCCCTTTCGGGTTTTCAGTCCACCGGGATACCCATTTTTGCCCAAGCCGCCTTTTCAGGTTTTTGACTTGCCGGGTGTACAGATTTTTTCATTTCATCCCTCATTTTGCCCGAACCCTTTTGGTTCGCCGGGAAGCCCTAATTTTTGCCTAGGTATGTCAACCTAGCGGGTATTTTATCATGCGTAGTATCTTTTCACTATGTCTGCATTGGCGGGGTGAGGAAGGTCGTCACCATCCATGGTGGTTAGAATCATGGCTCCTCCTGAGAAGACATGTTTAACCACAAATGGCCCTTCGTACGTAGGGGTCCATTTGCCCCTGGGATCACTTTGAGGAAGGATGATGCGCTTGATTACCAGGTCCCCAACTTGATACTCTTGTGGTCTGACTTTCTTGTTAAATGCCCTGATCATCCATTTTTGATACGTTTGACCATGACAAATAGCATTGAGTCTCTTTTCGTCAATTAGATTTAATTGATCAAGTCGTGTCTAAATCCAGTCATCTTCGCTCAAATCTGCATCCTTCATTATCCGGAGAGAGGGTATCTGGACTTCAATCGGCAAGACTGCCTCCATGCCATAGACCAAGGAAAAGGGAGTTGCCCCTGTTGACGTTCTTGATGAGGTACGGTACCCATGAAGAGCAAACGGCAACATCTCGTGCCAATCTTTGTAGGTCATTGTCATCTTCTGCACAATCTTCTTGATATTCTTATTAGCTGCTTCTACGGCCCCATTCATCTTCGGCCGGTAAGGAGAAGAGTTGTGGTGCTGTATCTTGAATTGCTCGCAGAGCTCAGTGATCATCTTGTTATTAAGATTGGAACCGTTATCTGTAATGATCCTTTCCGGGACGCCGTATCGACAGATCAGGTTATGCCGAATGAACCGTGCCACGACGTTCTTGGTTATTGTAGCATAGGAAGCTGCTTCAACCCACTTCGTAAAGTAATCGATCGCCACTAGGATGAAGCGATGCTCGTTGGATGCTGTAGGTTTGATCTCGCCGATCATATCAATGCCCCACATTACAAAAGGCCAAGGTGCAGTCAAGACATTCAGAGGTACTGGAGGAACGTGCACCTTATCTGCATAGATCTGGTACTTATGACATGTACGAGAATGTTGGTAACAGTCAGCTTCCATTGTGGACCAGAAATATCCCACCCGAAGGATTTTATTTGCCATGGTGTGTCCACTGGAATGCATTCTAAAGGTACCTTCATGCAGCTCTGCCATGATCCTTTCTGCTTCAGTCTTATCCATACAACGCAGTAGGGTTGAATCATGGTTTCGCTTGTATAGAATGTTGTTGCTGAGGAAGAACTTTGCTGCGAACCTTCTCAGAAACTTCTTGTCATTGATGGATGCGCCCTCGGGGTATTCTTGAGCTTCCAAGTACCTCTTCACCTCATGGTACCAGGGTTTCTCAGTTACTATCTCAGCCTCAAGATCACAATAATATGCAGGTTCGTCCAGCTTCCAAATGATGATCCGGGGAGCCTCATTGTCCCATTTGACTTTGAACATGGAAGACATCGTAGCTAACGCGTCCGCCAACTGATTCTCCTCTCTTGGGAAATGTTCAAAAGTTATCTCTGTAAAATGGGGGATCAATGTCAACACACACTCTTTGTAAGGAATAAGGTTTGGGTGTTCCGTATCCCACTCGCCTTTGATCTGATTGATCACGAGAGCGGAATCTCCGAAGACACTCAGAAACTTGATCCTTAAGTCAATTGCAGCTTGAAGACCCATGATACACGCCTCATACTACGCCATGTTGTTGGTGCAGTTGAAACATAGCCGGGTAGTGAGTGGAGTATGAGTGCCTTGAGGGGATATGATCACAGCGCCAATACCGTTACCCAAAGCATTTGAGGCTCCGTCAAAGTGCATAGACCATCGGGATCCTTCCTCAGGTCCTTCATCCGGTCCAGGTACTTCACAATCAGTTACTACCATGATGTTCTCGTCAGGAAATTCAAAGTTCATTGACTGGTAGTCGTCTACTGCCTGGTGTGCCAAATGGTCTGCCAATACACTTCCCTTGATAGCTTTCTGAGTTGTATATTGGATGTCGTATTCTGTCAAGATCATTTGCCATCTTGCTATTCTTCCAGATAGAGCAGACTTTTCGAATATGTACTTTATTGGATCCATCTTTGAGATCAACAAGGTAGTGTGAGTCAGCATATACTGTCTCAGCCGGCGAGCAGCCCATACCAAAGCGCAGCAAGTTTTCTCGAGCAGTGAGTATCGGGTCTCACAGTCGGTAAACTTTTTGCTAAGGTAATAAATGGCGTGCTCTTTTCGGCCAGACTCGTCATGCTGCCCCAGCACACACCCCATTGAGTTGTCGAGTACTGTCAGGTATAGTATCAGAGGTCTCCCTTCAACCGGTGGCATAAGGATGGGTGGTTCTTGGAGATATTCTTTGATTCTGTCGAAAGCGGCCTGACATTCATCATTCCAACGTACTACCTGATCTTTCTTCAGCAGCTTGAAGATTGGTTCACAGGTAGCAGTTAGATGCGAGATGAATCGAGCAATGTAATTCAGACGTCCCAGAAAGCCTCTGACTTCTTTCTCTGTCTTGGGGACTGGCATCTCTTGTATGGCTTTCACCTTGGCAGGGTCCACTTGAATACCCTTGTCACTTACGACGAAGCCTAGCAACTTTCTAGATCTTACCCCGAAGGTGCACTTGTTTGGATTCAACCTCAGCTTGTACAACTTCAGACGGTCAAACAACTTCTGTAGATGGTCAAGGTGCTCCTCCTTATTTTGGGACCTTGCAATCATGTCGTCGACATACACTTCAATCTCATGGTGGATCATGTCATGAAATAAAGCAACCATGGCACGTTGGTAGGTTGCCCCAGCATTTTTCAACCCAAAAGGCATGACCTTGTAGTAGAATGTGCCCCACTGAGTGACAAAGGTAGTCTTTTCCATATCTTCAGGATCCATCTTGATCTGATTATAACCTGAAAAACCATCCATGAAGGAGAACACCTTGTGCTGAGCAGTATTGTCAACCAGAACACCTTGGGGCTCGCCCTATTCAAATCCCTGTAGTCAACACACATTCTGACCTTACCATCTTTTTTCGGTACCGGAACCACATTGGCAACCCACTGAGGGTAAGAAGTCAATGCTAGAAATCCGGCATCAAATTGTTTCATAACCTCAGCTTTGATCTTATCGGACATCTCTGGACGCATACGGCGGACCTTTTGCTTTACCGGAGGGCAGTCTTCCTTGGTAGGCAGGTGATGGACCACAATGTCAGTATCCAACCCAGGCATGTCTTCGTAGGACCAGGCAAAGATTTCCACATAATCATGCAACATCTGAATCAACCGTTGTTTCACACTGAGCTCTAGATTGGCTCCAATCTTAACTTCCCTTATGTTTGTCTCAGTACCCAGATTTACCGTTTCCATTGGCTCTTCATGTGGCTGAATGGCCCTCTCTTCCTGGAGTAGCAGTCTTGCAAGCTCACCAGGCACTTCGCAATACTCTTCACCTTTGTCTTCGGCTAAGTTGATCGGATTTTCGAAGTCATAACTGGCAGTAGCAGAGTCGTTACCAGTGAGATCCAGAGTGGATTGGAACCTGTATGAGTAAGTGTGTGTAAATATAGCTATTTTGCAATATATAAAGAAAGAAAGGAAGAAAGGGAGCACAAGATTTGAAATGCGAAAAACGTCCAATGTCTTTATTCATGATATATGGAAATGATAAGTAATAAGCCCTCACAAATGAAGCCAACGGTGCCCCGGGTAAGACATCGGGCCATAAAGTTTCAGTTTATTGTTCATTACAAATTAAAAACAAAGGAATTCATTACTGAGTAACAAAAGTAACGGGTATGTAGTATTTTGCAGTCCAATTGTTCAGTCCACCGTCGGTCGTCGGGTAGATCCAGCTATCAAACTCTGATTCCTCCACATCGCCTTCAATAGCATTTACTCCCGGGTTGGTGATGAACACAGGAGGTCTTCCAATACTTGCTTTGCGTACAGCCCTCTGAGCCTCTGCAGTGAAACCCAGCCCAAACTTGTCAGTCTTAGGAGTAAAATCAGGGAGCCTTCCCCAGTTTGCACATTCACCTTTTTCAATTACAGCCTGGGCGTCCTTCAAGGAAGCCATCTTCAAAGAAAAGTCCTCTTCAATTACTGTTTCTGTTGACGCCAATGTTGGAGGTACCTCTTCAAAATGTTGAAAGGGGGTTTCAATAAACTCCCCGTCCATCTCTATATACCGGAATAAATTCAGATGACTAACCATGTATTCTTCCTCCCCATGCACAGTAACAATCTTCCCTCTGACAGGGTATTTGAGCTTCTGGTGTAGAGTGGATGTTACAGCCCCAGCCTTGTGAATCCAAGGTCGACCCAGCAAACAGGAATAAGATGGACAAATGTCCATCACATAGAACGTTGAATCAAAGACTTAGGAACCAACACGAATCGGAATATCCACTTCACCATGTACCATCCTCTTCGACCCGTCAAAGGCTCGGACAATGATGTTACTAGGCTTCAACTCCAGACCCTCACAATCCAACCTGTCTAAGGCCTTCTTGGGCAATACATTCAGTGACGAACCGGTGTCTACCAACACGTGTGCAAGAGTAGTGCCCCTGCATTCAATGGAGACATGCAGGCCATCATTGTGGTTCTTTCCCTTAGCAGTCAGATCGGCATCCGAGAAACCCAAACCATTGTCAGCGGTCAAATTGGCTACACAATCAGTAAATTGGTCGGCAGACGTCTCTTGTGGCACATGGGCCGTCTTCAGAAATGAAATCAGGGCCTTGGCATGGGCCTCTGAGCACAACAACAATGATAGCATAGAGATCTTGGAGGGGGTATGCCCCAGCTGTTCAACGACGTTGAAGTCACTCTTCTTAATAATCTTAAGGATTTCCTCCATCTCTTGCTGGGAGGCTTCAACATTAACAGTCTTTGGTGCCTCCATCCGGGCAGGCACATCAGCAATTCCTTTACCCCGAGTGTCAGATGACTCGGCAGCAGGGGTAGAAACTTGATCAGAAGGGGAAACAGGCGCACTTGTAGGCGTGATGATAAGAGGTCTTCGGATAGCTGGTGGCGCAATATCAGACGAGAAGAGCCTGCCACTGCGATTAACTTTAGCGGGACCAGTGATGTTACTGATATCGGTACTGGTGTTGAACTCCTGCTTCACTCCGAGCACATACACATCTGCCCCATAGTGCCATGGGACAGCCTTGTCAGATTTATAGGGGAGGGGCCCCGGAACAGTAATGATAATAGGTGCAACAGACATGATTTTGACTGGCTTCCTCGGGGGAGCCTTGGTAGGATTGTTGAAGATGGTGACAACAGATACTTCTTCAACAGGAACAATAGGAACAACGGTCTTCTTGAACAAAATCTCTTTGCTATCCATCAGGTTTTGGACGCCTGACTTCAGCAACGGACAACCAGCAGGGGAAACGGCACATAGAAGGCAACCCTTGCTACAACCCGGAAATAAACCGGCTAGCAACAAGTTCCTCTTAACACTCAATAGAGGGGTAGCAACATCATCCACAGAAACAGCATACAAGTCTTCCTCAATAGCATTTACTCTATGCTGGGGCATAGGAGCAGTCACAACGTTGGGCCTTTCTGGCGCCTCAAACTGTATTTCCTTCGCATCGATAAGGTCCTTGACCTTATTTCTCAGGGCCCAACAATCATCAGTAGAATTCCC
The DNA here is from genome assembly GCA_948472305.1 of Vicia faba. NCBI lineage: Eukaryota > Viridiplantae > Streptophyta > Magnoliopsida > Fabales > Fabaceae > Vicia > Vicia faba. Next base: position 946,587,348 of record OX451737.1, read on the forward strand.
CGGGCTATCAGAGTGATAAGCACAGCGGGCATTGGGATTATACTTCGGAGAGGTTGTATTTACCACCTTCGGAGCTTCTCTGACGGTCACCAGGTTGGTCGATAACAGTTGTGGCAAGATCTGTGACAAGGTCATACTAAGCCGAGTATATTCCCTTCTGGGTCTCTCACCCCTTGGTTGGTTAGGTTGCCGAGGAGCGGCAGCAGGCTTTGCAATTACCACCGCGTTGACAGCTTGGCGGCGTTCTGGTTTATTTTTCCTCCTGGGGCCATACACAGCACTGGCTTCCTTTTTGAAAGGCTTTTTCTCAGCACTTGAGGACGCACCTTTCTGTATCTTCCCTGATTTCATACCAGCTTCTATCCTTTCCCCAGTCAGAATGAGGTCTGTAAACCCTGCAGACGAATTTCCAATGAGATGATTGAAGAACGGCCCGGATAGGGTCCCCAAGAACATGTCCACCAGCTCACGGTCGGTTAATGGTGGCTGCACCCTGCCAGCCAGGTCCCTCCACTTCTGCGCATACTCTTTAAAATCTTCTCCCGATCCTAGCGACATACCCTGGAGTTAGGTACGTGTAAGAGCGAGGTCGGCATTATACTGATACTGCTTGTAAAAAGCAGTAGCCAAGTCCTCCCAGTTACGAACCTTGGTTCCATCCAGCTGATAGAACCATTCGAGATGAGTCCCTGAAAGACTCTCCTGGAAGAAATGGATCCATAAGTTCTTGTCCACAGTATATGGCTAGATCTTCCGCACATAAGATCTGAGATGTAGCTTAGGGCAGGACGCCCCGTCATACTTTGCGAAAGATGGTGCTTTGAATTTGTGTGGGATCACCACACCAGAAGATAGACCCAGGTCTCCAAAATCCAATCCAGGCACTTGTTGAATTTCCATGGCATTCAGGCGATCCTCTAACTGCTTGTACTTGTCTTCCGCTGGAGGATACTGCTCCTCATTAAAAGCAGTCTCGTTGTCAGAGACCACCGGACTAGGAACCCTTCCCCCTTGGGGACTACCTTTTCCCACAGAAGAACCAGCTTGATCAACCTCATTCTGCAGTGTGTTACCAAACCTCTGGCCAGTGTTGAATAGTACAGTTCTCTTCTTTTTCTTCTTGACCAACAAAGCCTTCAATTCCTCTTGACCTTGGGCCAAACTCATGATCAGCTCTTGGAACTGGGCGTTCTGAGCCTGAAGGGCCTTGATGGACTGCTCAGTAGATGATTCAGGATTCATGATGAGATTGCTGAAATAAACAGCGAAGAACATTAAGAAACCTGAAAAGAAGAGTACCTGCTATGCACATGATGCATGATATGCTATTTATGCAATGCATTCAAGGGTTCGAAAGTTCAAATTTGTTGTAGACAAAAAAGGAACATACGTTATCATTAAGAAATAATTGTTCAGTACATCAAGGCCTCATGGGCAAACATTACAAAGTAAGTCAATCCCAAAAGACACTGCGCATCCTCCTCGGAGCTATGTAAGTGTTGAGAGTATTTTCCTCGTGCAGTAGGCGGGTGAGCTCCAAGACCTTCTTCTCACTAGCATATAGACTGGACTCAAGAGAATTCCGCTCTTCCTTAAGCTGGATCCAGCTTTTCTGCATTTCTTCCCAGGATGTAGGCATGTCAGGATGTTGAATGGTGTATGAGACCTCTCCTTCCAATATTGGCTCTTTGATCACAGGGAGAACATGATGATATGGCATCACTAATTTCTGGGAGCGGGCTCGTACCCACTTGAGATAAGGTTCCAACGGGATGGAGTTCCTGTGCCCTAGTGTCTTGCTGTCTACCCGGTTGGGCATCCTCCAAGCTCTGATAAATCTCTGGCGAAGTCCTTCTGCATTGTTGTCGAAGTCAAAAACTATGTCAGGGATTAACATGTCATGAGGGTCGTGCCTCCGAGCATAACCAAACTGTCTCCAAGCCAGACACGGGTTGTAAGTAATACCTCCTCTGATTCCAAGTAAAGGAACATTAGGAAACTCCCTGCAACGATCAATGATAGTGACGTCTTCTCTGGACCGAGAACACCAATGTATATCAGCATGTGTAAGAGTCATTAATCGTTGTGACCATCTCAAACCCCGCTCATTCTTCAAAACTGATTGTGGAAGGTGCGTAATAAACCACCTTCCCAGGAGAGGAGTGCAGCACATAAGAACACCTCTTTTTCTCATGGTTCGAGTGTAACATGAGTGAAGGATGTCCCCAAGCAATGTAGGTATAGGATTCCTGGACATGAAGATCTTGACAGCATTGATATCTATAAGCTGATCGGGATTCGGGAACAACACCAACCCATAGACAAGGAGGGCCACAACTTCTTCAAAGGCTTATAGGTCAAGGGAATTCCAACATTCTTGGTCCTTCTCAAACAGAAACCTGGCCAAGAACCCTTTGATACCACTTCTAACTTCCCAATGTCCCTTGATGTCAGATGGTTGTAGGCGTAATGCTTTAGCAATCTCTTCAAGTTGGGGTTCCCTTTCCGTACCGTTGTAGGGTAGTTGACTGAGAATAGGGATCTTCAGAAGCCGGGAGAACTCTTCCAATGTAGGCACCAGTTGATAATCCAGGAAAGTAAAACAGTGATGCAGAGGGTCAAAGAACTGGAAGAGAACCTTTATCTTATCTTCCTCAATGTTGGTGTTGACCAAACTGATGAGTCTTCCATGTCTTTCACTGAAAGAAGAACTCTCGGGAATCCTGGATATAAGTTCCTTAAGCTGAAGAGGGATCCTTACAAGGCTGATCTGAATTGTCTTTCTGCGGATAGTTTCCATGTCCTACAAAACAAGAACAAAGATGAAGATTCGAACCCCTGAAATGGTTAGTCAATGCATATGATGTTGTATGATGTTATGATGCTATGATAAGGACACACCACAAATATTCACAAAAGCAAACATGGTAAGGCACACAAGTCATACAAGAGCCCTTAGAGTTCAGGCCAGCATGGGGTCTAGGTATTACCCTCTTGAAGTTGGTGGGCTTAAACCTGTCCTATCAGAAGTAACCGGGTTCTAAGGGTCCCAATATCATTGGATTGTTTTCTGTGTTCATCGTTTCGATTTAGCCACTGAACTGGCGACCGAAATATTCCAAGAAAACAACCCTCAACTGAGTGTAGTATCGAGTATCAACCAACCTCGGACTGCACCAAAGTCAGTTATCTCACTACCCTAAAGAGGCCAAGATGGTTTAATTAAGGTTCCTAAGGTCAGTTGATGCTTCACGACACCACGCGGCGGCCCCGTACTCTCCTTGACTGGACTCAAGGGTTACCGGTACTCACCAAAGTGCCACATCAATGTAGCAGACTGCTTCAACCATGTCGGTATACCCCGCACAGTTCCCTCACAGTCTTGTTGCTACTTTCTAGGAAGGTCTTCCCCAGATCCGGGTTAAGATCTATAGAATTCCCAAAACAGGCCCACAATAATAAAGCAAACAATTCAGACAATTGAAAACACAAGTGATCTTAGTCCTAAGATACACCTCACTTTATAGTATCCCCAGCAGAGTCGCCAGTTCTGTGATCGGTGGATTTAGAACTGACTGTTTAACGCTGGTTCGTGAAATGTCGTGGAAGCAAGAGTCGCCACCGTCTTTTATTTTCTCCAACATGGACAGGACAAAAGCATAGCAAAATTCCTTATGAGATAGTTTCTCGGTTCGGGAGGTAGATTTATAGAAAGGGAAGGTGTTAGCACCCTTTGTATCCATGGTTATCCATGGGCTCTTAGATACTTGCTCTTATGTTTTCAAAATGTGTTTTCTTTTCAAAATGTGAATGGGTTTGAAAAAGTTTCATTGAAAGTTTTCTGAATAACTCTTGTATCAGTCCTCAAGAGTGTTTGAAAAATTATTTTGAAAGATTTTTGAAAGTGTCAGTGTGAAAAGGTTTTTGTTTTGTTTTTTAGAGAGATCAAGTATCTATGAGTCATCTACCTACCCTAAGTGTGACCGGTGGAAAATAGAACTGACTGTTTTTTAGCTGGTTTCGCGAAATGTCGCGGTAAGCAAGAGTCGCCACCGTCTTTTATGTTCTCCAACAAGGAAAGGACAAAAGCACATCAAAATTCCTTATGAGATATCTTTCTCGGTTCGGGAGGTAGATTTATAGAAAGGGAAGGTGTTAGCAACCTTTCTATCCATGGTTATCCATGGGCTCTTAGATACTTGCTCTTATGTTTTCAAAGTGTTTGTTTGCTTTTCAAAATGTGAGTGGGTTTCGCAAAAGCTTCGTTGAAATATTTCTGAATAACTCTTGTATCAGTCCTCAAGAGTGTTTGAAAAATTGTTTTGAAAGCTTTTTGAAAAGTGTCGGTGTGAAAAGATGTTTTGTTTTGTTTTTGAAAAGAGCAACTATCTATGAGTCATCTACCTACCCTAAGGAATTAAGCTGTGTAAATGTCCTTAAGGTAGTGCCATCCCACCATTGAGAGGTAGGTAGCACCACCGTTGGAGGTGTTCGGGTCAATTCGTTTGTAGGGACAGTGTGGTCACCAGAGCAATAGTAGGGCACCTTAGAAGCTACCCCTATGTCCTTGATCCTCTTTTAATCCGAGGCAACCGTTTCGAGGCAACTGGATCATGGACATAAGGATTTACTAAAACGTCCTATACTCGACGACCACGTTTCGAAGGCAAGGCAACAGGTGAGGCGTACCCTAGAAGTGGTGTGTGAATTTGTGTGTTATTTTCATGTTAAGTTTATCTTTGATCATGGCACGGTGAGCTACGCTTGTTTTTAATTAGCATGCATTCTTTCATACAAGTTAACAGTTAAGGGGGTGCGGAAAGTAAATTACAGAAACGTAAATCCTACGCTATTACAAGGCGCGGGTATATACATCGCCAAAAATTACAAAGACCCGTTTTTTAGTAAATGAGTACGGAAAATAAAAAAAAAACGGTAAAAGTCCTAATTACTATTACATGTCCGGAGCAATTACATAATAATCAAACAAAGTAAAAGCGCGCGAATAAATTAATCGGGAATGTTCTAAGGGTGTTGACCCTTTCAAGAAAAGAAATTGATTTTTTGGTCTTTTTTGTAATTAAAATGAAATGGAAGCTAATTAATAACTAATTAATTTAATTTAATTAAAAGAAAATATTTTTTTGTTTTTTTATGTTTTTATGAAATAGAATAAAAATAAAAAGAAACAAAATTAAAAGTTAACCTAAATCTAAGCTATTTTAGTTGTTTTGAAAAAAGTTAAAATGGCCTAATTATAATTAATTTATTTGAGATTTATTTACAAAAATAAAATAATAATAATAAAAATAATATTAGTTCAATTTTTGGTTTTTTATGAAAATGTATTAATTGGTTAATTGCTAATAATAAATAAAATTAAAAAAAAGGTTAGAAATTAAATTGAAAAATAAAATATAAAAAAATGAAAAGAAAATAATAAACCAAATGGAAGGGGTATTGGGCTGAAATGGAGGTGTGTTGTTGAAACTGTGGCCCATTGACATCTCCAGCTCGTTTGACTTTTTGACCTCTCTATGGCACATGTTGACTAGATGCACGGTGGTCATCTGCTCTAAGCCATTGGATTGCTGTTGAGAGACACATGGCATCTTGGCGCTGGAGTCACATGGTGGCATGTTTTTGACTATGCTGCATGGAATCACTTTGAACAAAATAATAGAAATTATTTGGTGTGACCTGGGATTCGAACCCAGGTCCCAAGGGTCAATACCTGTACGCCTTAACCAACCGAGCCAGTTGTTTCAATTGATATAACAATAAACATTTAATATTATATGGGATAAGCAAATAAATCCTGGGAATTAAAAAACGCGCGCGTGCAATTCGAATGAACCAATCAAACGTTAACAAGCCATCGTCTTCTCCAATAGTTTGCTGGTTATTTACCTGCGGATTTTTATCCGCAGGTAGTTTTGTAGCTTGTCTCAAAAAACGTCCCTAGGCCATAAAAACTCCATCCAATCACATGGGCATGATCATCTTTGTCTCCTCATTAACCCTGTAACCATCATTCATCCTGATTTTGCCTATATGGAAAACACCTAAAATACAAGTGTATGAACCCTAGGTTCGAATATCATAATATAGGGGCCAATAACAAAATTGAATAATGCAATTGTGTTAGAAATCGAATGATAAACATGAATATACCAATTTTTTGAAGAAAAGGTGCAAGGATTGGAGGTTATGATTTCGTGTTCAGAGCTGAGTTTAGGACGACTTACAGTGATGTGTAGGAGGTCTTAGGGCTTGGCAATGGTCGCGTTGGCTTCAGGGGATCGCCAGGAAGAAAGCTACGTCCTTAGTTTTGTATGAAAATGCCTGCAAGATAGCTTTAGATCTCCCACTTTTTGACAGTTTTTTTGATTTCTCTCCGGCCGTTTTTAGGTGTCTCTAGCTCGTGAATCCTGTTGTGAAAGCTTGCACATATGTTATGTAAAGAATATCAATCAGAATTATGACCATTAAGCTTATGCATTCATGTTTGAGATTATGCCATAACCAACATTGAACCATTTTCCATTTTTGTGTCAAATTTGAATTCTTGCTTGGAATAGCCCCTTGCACGAATTTGGAATGTGTTTTAAGGTGTATCAAAGCTAATCATCACAAAATATATCCCTCCATTAATTTCTTTGATTTTTATTTGATTTTAAAAGATTTAAAATGAATTAAATCAAATAAAATTAAATAAAAATGGAAAAATTAATTTTAAATCTTGAAATAATGTGTGGGACACGTGGGAAGCATGGCCAAGCTGAAACAAGTGGAAAAAGTGGGGCCCTTTTGTCAAAAATGAAGTTTCAAGGATAATTGACTTTGGCCATTTCACAAACATTTCCCAACTTCTCCAATGCATATCTTGCTCAATTTTGAAGCTATGAACATGTTCTTGGACATTTTAGAAAGGTCTTGAAGTCCTATAACCAATGTCTTTGGTCCCATGTCATTTTGATTTACCAATCTCAAGTTATGGTCTTTGACTTAAAGTGCCTTTTTGTTGACTTTTGAAAATGACCTATAATGTTGAAATTGATAACTTTTTGTGAGAGCATTTCATGGACTTGGAATATGAAGATGAGTTGTAGGAAATGTCCTCCCCTTCAAGATGAGCATTGGATGGTATTTTTCTAATGAACCATGAAAAAGTTATGCCTTGGTCAAGTTACAGTTGACTTTTCAACTGTCCAAAAATAGAAACTTTTGACACCTTGATGATTTTTGAGCCATTCTTGTGGAATCATGGTAAAGACTTGACCAAATGATGATTGTGGCTTCAAAATAAGATGTTGACCAAAAAATTTGACTTTTGACTTCCAAATGACCATTTTGCCCCTACAGTTGACTGTTGAGCAAATGGGACTTTTGACTGTGCAACTTGACCTTGTGAGCCTTGAAACTTGACATATAGGTGCTTGACAATGTGTATGAGCATATGGGACTTGATTGAGCCCTTGAAAACTTTAACTTCTTTGTAAGAACCAAAACCCTAGTTTGACTGGCTTAGGAGGATGGTTGATTGTGCAACCCTTGAGTAGACTTTGAACCACTTGAGGTGATGCTTGGCAAAACTTTGAAGATTATGGGAGGGCAAATTTTGGGGTACAACAGTTGCCCCTGTTCAATCTTCTTAGACCTGAGGATGTAGATTGGCTTGTGTGCCTTTCGTGATCCGAGGGTAGAAGATGATTGAACACTAGAGTGCCCAGAAATTTGCACTCACATAGTTGAGTATCAGCAGTGTGATGGCGGGAATGGGCTTACAGATGCCATTTGGAAAGATGATGGATAGGGGGATGGGCTTATAGATGCCATTTGGAGATGTGACAGAACCTTGTCGGGAATGGGCTTATAGATGCCATTTGGAACTGAAATGGGAGGATGGGCTTATAGATGCCATCTAGGTGTCGATCGCGTAAGAGATTCCTTAGCGAGAACTTGCGTACCTGAGAAAGAAAGATAATTACCTGGCCTGTTACAGGTGTTGATCTTCGAACTCTTTATGTAGATGTGCACTGGCCGGATACAGGAATCGAATCTTCAAACTCTTCAAACGTGCCCTGGCAAGATACAGGAATCGAGTCTGGAAAATAGTCGTCAATAGATACACCCTGGCAGGATACAGGAATCGGATCTTCAAACTCTTCAGACGTGCCCTGGCAGGATACAGGAATCGAGTCCGGAAAATAGTCGTCAACAGATACACCCTGGCAGGATACAGGAATCGGATCTTCAAACTCTTCAGACGTGCCCTGCCAAGATACGGGAATCGAGTCTGGAAAATAGTCGTCAACAGATACACCCTGGCAGGATACAGGAATCGGATCTTCAAACTCTTCAGACGTGCCCTGGCAGGATACAGGAATCGAGTCTGGAATATAGTCGTCAACAGATACACCTTGGCAAGATACAGGAATCGGATCTTCAAACTCTTCAGACGTGCCCTGGCAGGATACAGGAATCGAGTCTGGAATTAGTTGTTAACAGAAACACCCTGGCAAGATACAGGAATCGGATCTTTAAACTCTTCAGACGTGCCCTGGCAAGATACAGGAATCGAGTCTAGAATTAGTCGTCAACAGATACACCCTGGCAAGATACAGGAATCAGATCTTCAAACTCTTCAGACGTGCCCTGGCAGGATACAGGAATCGAGTCTGGAATTATTCGTCAACAGATACACCCTGGCAAGATACAGGAATCGGATCTTCAAACTCTTCAGACGTGCCCTAGCAGGATACAGGAATCGAGTCCGGAAAATAGTCGTCAACAAATACGCCCTGGCTGGATACAGGAATCGGATCTTCAAACTCTTCAGACGTGCCCTGGCAGGATACAGGAATCGAGTCCGGAAAATAGTCGTCAACAGATACACCCTGGCAGGATACAGGAATCAGATCTTCAAACTCTTCAGACGTGCCCTGGCAGGATACAGGAATCGAGTCCGGAAAATAGTCGTCAACAGATACACCCTGGCAGGATACAGGAATCGGATCTTCAAACTCTTCAGACGTGCCCTGGCAAGATACATGAATCGAGTATGAAAAATAGTCGTCAACAGATACACCCTGGCAGGATACAGGAATCGGATCTTCCAACTCTTCAGACGTGCCCTGGCAGGATACAGGAATCGAGTCTGGAATATAGTCGTCAACAGATACACCCTGGCAAGATACAGGAATCGGATCTTCAAACTCTTCAGACGTGCCCTGGCAGGATACAGGAATCGAGTCTGGAATTAGTCGTCAACAGATACACCCTGGCAAGATACAGGAATCGGATCTTCAAACTCTTCAGACGTGCCCTGGCAGGATACAGGAATCGAGTCTGGAATTAGTCGTCAACAGATACACCCTGGCAAGATACAGGAATCGGATCTTCAAACTCTTCAGACGTGCCCTGGCAGGATACAGGAATCGAGTATGGAATTAGTCGTCAACAGATACACCCTAGCAAGATAGAGGAATCGGATCTTCAAACTCTTCAGACGTGCCCTGGCAGGATACAGGAATCGATTCCGGAAAATAGTCGTCAACAGATACACCCTGGCAGGATACAGGAATCGGATCTTCAAACTCTTCAGACGTGCCCTAGCAAGATACAGGAATCGAGTCCGGAAAATAGTCGTCAACAGATACGCCCTGGCTGGATACAGGAATCGGATCTTCAAACTCTTCAGACGTGCCCTGGCAGGATACAGGAATCGAGTCCGGAAAATAGTCGCCAATAGATACACCCTGGCAGGATACAGGAATCGGATCTTCAAACTCTTCAGACGTGCCCTGGCAGGATACAGGAATCGAGTCCGGAAAATAGTCGTCAACAGATACGCCCTGGCTGGATACAGGAATCGGATCTTCAAACTCTTCAGACGTGCCCTGGCAGGATACAGGAATCGAGTCCAGAAAATAGTTGTCAACAGATACGCCCTGGCTGGATACAGGAATCGGATCTTCAAACTCTTCAGACGTGCCCTGGCAGGATACAGGAATCGAGTCCGGAAAATAGTCGTCAACAGATACGCCCTGGCTGGATACAGGAATCGGATCTTCAAACTCTTAAGACGTGCCCTGGCAGGATACAGGAATCGAGTCCGGAAAATAGTCGTCAACAGATACGCCCTGGTTAGATACAGGAATCGGATCTTCAAACTCTTCAGACGTGCCCTGGCAGGATACAGGAATCGAGTCCTGAAAATAGTCGTCAACAGATACACCCTGGAAAGATACAGGAATCGGATCTTCAAACTCTTCAGACGTGCCCTGGCAGGATACAGGAATCGAGTTCGGAAATAGTCGTCAACAGATACGCCCTGGCTAGATACAGGAGTCGGATCTTCAAACGTGCCCTGGCAGGATACAGGAATCGAGTCTGGAATTAGTCGTCAACAGATACACCCTGGCAAGATACAGGAATCGAATCTTCAAACTCTTCAGACGTGCCCTGGCAGGATACGGGAATCGAGTCTGGAATTAGTTGTCAACAGATACACCCTGGAAAGATACAGGAATCGGATCTTCAAACTCTTCAGACGTGCCCTAGCAAGATACAGGAATCGAGTCCGGAAAATAGTCGTCAACAGATACACCCTGGCAAGATACAGGAATCGGATCTTTAGTTATGACAGTTGATAGTAATCATCTTTGTACTGACCTTTGTCCTGAAAAGACAAAACGTTAGTTGTATGCAATGTCATGATGTATGACATGTGTGATGTTCTCAAAATAAATGAGATTGTATGTTTATGATGCGTATGTGCATGCTATAATGTATGAAGATGTGATGTTTATGAAATGTGTTTTTTTGTCTAGGAAAGTAAATCCTTGACGGGTGCCGGGAAATTAAATCCTGGGCTGATGTTGAGGAATAGAGCTTCGTTGTTTCCGCTGGGGATGATGGTTGCAAGAATACCGGTAGGAGAAGATGACTTCGTTGGGGAATAAACTTGGCGAATAGATTACTCTGTGGGGAGTGACCTCTGTGGGGAGTGAACTCTGTGGGGAGAGAGGTACTTTGTTGAAGTCGATGATAACTCCGTTGGGGATACCATTGATGTGTTATGTTGAAGGAATTGATGAACTCCGCTGGGGGATAGGAAGACTTCGTCGGGGACGATCTTTCCGTGACAATTGGCTGAGGATAATAACCTTCTAAATAAATCCGGGGGAGTGCTCGTACTATGCGGGTGATAAGCTTCCAGAATCTACTGTGGATAAGCTTCCTGCTGGGGAGATGGATTCCACTTTCCTGGGGAAACTTTTGAACTGTACTGGGGAATGGCTTCATTAAACGTCTGGTATACCGCCGGGGAACAATCTTAGATCAAGACTGTCGGGGATGCTTGTTAAGAATGTTTGTATACTCCGTTTGGGGAATATTGAGATTTGCTGGGGATACCCAATTTCCTTGAGGCTGACAGTAACCTAACTCTGCTTGGGGAGAGTGTTACTGACTTGTTGGCTTACTCTCTAGGGAATTAAGATATCTTGGTTACACTCTTCAGCCTAACTTATCTTGGTACCTTGGTGGACAGAGCAATTAGATCGTTTTAGACCCCTTATTATTGCCCCTGTTTCTGATGTTACCTGTAATTAATCCTTTGTTTCGTATGCAAATATTTATGAGTTAGCAATTAGTGTCAAATTCATATATCACAATTGAACATTGGACGTTCTTCACAAAATAAAACAGAAAAAGGAAAAACAATTGGCAATTGATCTGAAAAGTGAATTTGTATTAATTTTTGAATTTGCCTGTAAATAGGCGTTTATGTACAAGAGGCTGACGTCCTAGTAAGAGAACGCCGCCGAACATTAGAGTTTATACAATTTTGTGAAAAAGGAAAACAAAACAGCTATGTGAAGAAAGATAATCCCACTGGGTTCCAACTCTGATATCGCCTTTATATCTTCGAGCGTCTCATCACTTTGCTGCTCAGTTGACGATGAAGCTGATTGATCGATGCCGTATGAACCTGATGGTTGATACCGGATTCTGGATGCAAGGTGATCCAATGAGACATAGTATTACGCTTTAATCCCTAACTTTTGCCTGGACTTCCCTTTCGGGTTTTCAGTCCACCGGGATACCCATTTTTGCCCAAGCCGCCTTTTCAGGTTTTCGACTTGCCGGGTGTACAGATTTTTTTCATTTCATCCCTCATTTTGCCCGAACCCTTTTGGTTCGCCGGGAAGCCCTTATTTTTGCCTAGGTGTGTCAACCTAGCGGGTCTTTTATCACGCGTAGTATCTTTTTACTATGTCTGCATTGGCGGGGTGAGGAAGGTCGTCACCATCCATGGTGGTTAGAATCATGGCTCCTCCTGAGAACACATGTTTGACCACAAACGGCCCTTCGTACGTGGGGGTCCATTTTCCCCTGGGATCACCTTGAGGAAGAATGATGCGCTTGATTACCAGGTCCCCAACTTGATACTCTTGTGGTCTGACTTTCTTATTAAATGCCCTGATCATCCGTTTTTGGTACGTCTGACCATGACAAATAGCAGTGAGTCTCTTTTCGTCGATTAGGTTTAACTGATCAAGTCGAGTCTGGATCCAGTCATCTTCGCTCAGATCTGCATCCTTCATTATCCGGAGAGAGGGTATATGGACTTCAATCGGCAAGACTGCCTCCATGCCATAGACCAAAGAAAAGGGAGTTGCCCCGGTTGACGTCCTTGCTGAGGTACGGTACCCATGAAGAGCGAACGGTAACATCTCGTGCCAATCTTTATAAGTCAATGTCATCTTCTGCATAATTTTCTTGATGTTCTTATTCGCTGCTTCTACAGCCCCGTTCATCTTCGGCCAGTAAGGAGAAGAGTTGTGGTGCTGTATCTTGAATTGCTCGCAGAGCTCAGTGATCATCTTGTTATTAAGATTGGTACCATTGTCCGTAATGATCCTTTCCGGGACGCCGTATCGACAGATCAGGTTATGCCGAATGAACCGTGCCACGACGTTCTTGGTTACAGTGGCATAAGAAGCTGCTTCAACCCACTTTGTAAAGTAATCGATCGCCACCAGGATGAAGCGATGCCCGTTAGATGTCGTAGGTTTAATCTCGCCGATCATATCTATGCCCCACATTGCGAAAGGCTAAGGTGCTGTCAAGACATTCAGAGGAACTGGAGGAACGTGCACCTTATCTGCATATATCTGGCACTTATGACATGTCCGAGAATGTTGGTAACAGTCAGCTTCCATTGTGGACCAGAAATATCCTGCCCGAAGGATCTTCTTTTCCATGGTGTGTCCACTGGAATGTGTTCCGAAGGTACCTTCATGCAGTTCTGCCATGATCCTTTCTACTTCAGTCTTATCCACACAACGCAGTAAGGTCGAATCATGGTTTCGCTTGTACAGAATGCCGTTGCTGAGGAAGAACTTTGCTGCGAACCTTCTCAGAAACTTTTTATCATTGATGGATGCACCTTCAGGGTACTCTTGAGCTTCTAAGTACCTTTTCACCTCATGATACCAGGGTTTTTCAATTACTACCTCAGCCTCAAGATCACGACAGTATGCAGGTTCGTCCAGTTTCCAGATAATGATCCGGGGAGCCTCATTGTCCCAGTTGTTTTTGAACATAGAAGACATCGTAGCCAGCGCGTCCGCCAACTGATTCTCCTCTCTTGGAAAGTGTTCAAAAGTTATCTCTGTGAAATGGGGGATCAATGTCAACACACACTCTTTGTAAGGAATGAGGTTTGGATGTTTCGTATCCCACTCGCCTTTGATCTGATTGATCACGAGAGCGGAATCTCCGAAGACACTCAGAAACTTGATCCTTAAGTCAATCGCAGCTTGAAGACCCATGATACACGCCTCATACTCCGCCATGTTGTTGGTGCAGTTGAAACATAGCCGGGCAGTAAGTGGAGTATGAGTTCCTTGAGGGGATATGATCACAGCGCCGATACCGTTACCCAAAGCGTTGGAGGCTCCGTCAAAGTGCATAGACCATCGGGATCCTTCCTCAGGTCCTTCATCCGGTCCAGGTACTTCACAATCAGTCACTATCATGATGCTCTCGTCAGGAAACTCAAAGTTCATTGACTGGTAGTCATCTACTGCCTGGTGTGCCAAGTGGTCTGCCAATACACTTCCTTTGATAGCTTTCTGAGTTGTGTACTGGATGTCGTATTCCGTCAAGATCATCTGCCATCTTGCTATTCTCCCAGACAGAGCAGGCTTTTCAAATATGTACTTGATCGGATCCATTTTTGAAATCAACAGAGTAGTGTGAGTCAGCATATACTGTCTCAGCCGGCGAGCAGCCCATACCAAAGTGCAGCAAGTTTTCTCGAGCAGTGAGTATCGGGTCTCACAGTCGGTAAACTTTTTTCTAAGGTAATAAATGGCGTGCTCTTTTCGGCCAGACTCGTCATGCTGCCCCAGCACACACCCCATTGAGCTGTCAAGTACTGTCAGGTATAGTATTAGAGGTCTCCCTCCAACCGGTGGCATAAGGATGGGTGGTTCTTGGAGATACTCTTTGATTTTGTCAAAAGCGGCCTGAAATTCATCGTTCCAACGTACTACCTGATCTTTCTTCAGCAGCTTGAAGATTGGTTCACAGGTAGCAGTTAGGTGCGAGATGAATCGGGCAATGTAATTCAGACGTCCTAGAAAGCCTCTGACTTCTTTCTCTGTCTTGGGAACTGGCATCTCTTGTATGGCTTTAACCTTGGCAGGGTCCACTTGAATACCTTTGTCGCTCACGACGAAGCCTAGCAACTTTCCAGATCTTACCCCGAAGGTGCCCTTGTTTAGATTCAATCTTAGCTTGTACAACTTCAGACGGTCAAACAGTTTCTGCAGATGGTCAAGGTGCTCCTCCTCTGTTTGAGACCTTGCAATCATATCATCGACGTATACTTCAATCTCCTGGTGGATCATGTCATGAAATAAAGCAACCATGGCACGTTGGTAGGTTGCCCCAGCATTTTTCAACCCGAACGGCATGACCTTGTAGCAGAAGGTGCCCCACTGAGTAACAAAGGTAGTCTTCTCCATGTCTTCAGGAGCCATTTTAATCTGATTATAACCTGAAAATCCGTCCATGAAGGAGAACACTTTATGCTGGGCAGTATTGTCAACCAGAACGTCAATGTGAGGTAGGGGGAAGTCATCCTTGGGGCTTGCCCTGTTCAGATCCCTGTAATCGACACACATTCTGACCTTACCATCTTTCTTCGGTACCGGCACCACATTGGCAACCCACTGAGGGTAAGAAGTCACTGCTAGAAACCCGGCATCAAATTCCTTCATAACTTCATCTTTGATCTTCTCGGACATCTCTGGATGCATACGGCGGACCTTTTGTTTAACCGGAGGGCAGTCTTCCTTGGTAGGCAAGTGATGGACCACAATGTTGGTATCCAACCCAGGCATGTCTTCGTAAGACCAGGCGAAGATCTCCACATAGTCATGCAACATCTGAATCAACCGTTGTTTCACGCTGAGCTCTAGATTGGCACCAATCTTGACTTCCTTTCTATCTGTCTCAGTACCCAGATTCACCGTTTCCACTGGCTCTTCATGTGGCTGAATGGCCCTCTCTTCCTGGAGTAACAGTCTTGCAAGCTCACCAGGCACTTCGCAATCATCTTCACCTTCGTCTTCGGCTAAGTTGATCGGATTTTCGAAGTCATAACTGGCAGTAGCAGAGTCGTTACCAGTGAGATCCAGAGTGGATTGAAACCTGTATGGGTGAGTGTGTGTAAATACAGCTGTTTTGCAATATATAAAGAAAGAAAGGGAGCACAATATTTGAAATGTGAAAAACGTCCAATACTTTTATTCATGATATATGAAAGTGACAAACAAAAGCCCTCACAAATAAAACCACGGTGCCCCGGGTAAGACACCGGGCCATAAAGTTTCAAATTATTGTTTATTACAAATCCAAAACAAAGAAGTTCATTACTGGGTGACAAAAGTAATGGGTGTAAAGTCTTTTGCGGTCCAGTTGCTAGGTCCGCCGTTAGTCGTTGGGTAGATCCAGTTATCAAACTCGGATTCTTCCACTTCGTCTTCATCCCCAATAACATTCACTCCTGGATTGGTGATGAGCACAGGAGGTCTTCCATTCCTTGCCTTGCGCACAGCCTTCTGAGCTTCTGCAGTGAAACCCAAGCCAAATTTGTCAGTCTTTGGAGTAAAATCAGGGAGCCTGCCCCAGTTTGCACATTCACCTTTTTCAATCACAGCTCGGGCATCCTTTAAGGAGGCCATCTTCAAGGGAGAACCCTCTTCAGTCACTGCTTCCGCTGCTGCCAATGTTTGTGGCACCTCTTCAAAATGTTGAAAGGGGGTCTCAATGAACTCCCCATCCATTTCCATGTACCTGAAGGAGTTGAGGTGGCTGACCATGTATTCCTCTTCCCCTTGCACTGTTACAATCTTCCCTCTGACCGGGTATTTGAGCTTCTGATGTAAAGTTGAAGTCACAGC